>OU426975.1:0-1200000 GCA_911387765.1 Pyrgus malvae
AAAAATTACGTTCAGTGATTTCATTATAACTTTGCTTCCTAGAGCCTTACAGCTTTCAAGTTAGACTTTTATTGTTAATAAACCCGCTAAATACATCTTGTTTAATATCTTTTCACATAGTAGTTTGCCAGATTTTCGATTTATCAACGAAAACTTAGAATTTCCATAGTAAAAACCGCGTTATCGTCCATTAAACTCAACTTCCATAGACCGATTCCCTTCTTACAACTAATAAACATCGGCCCCGGCTGTTAGCATCTGCTCGGCAGCTAAAAACCTTCAATCTTTCAGGTGCATCTCGCAAAAACACTCAAATTTCTTCATAAAATAACGCTATTATTTAATAACGTAAATTACATCGATTATCTTCAAATTTCTTGCCTAAACTGCTTCCAGTAGTGTTTCTATAGTCATTCTACTCAGTGCTCCTACAGCTCCCGGCGCCATCCGACCTGTAAAAAAGCGAAAATTCAGAAAATTACCTAAACCGAGGTTAGGTGGGTGGTGCGTACATAAAGAAAATTACGTTCAGTGATTTCATTATAACTTTGCCTTCCTAGAGCCTTACAGCTTTCAAGTTAGACTTTTATTGTTAATACCGCTAAAATACATCTTGTTTAATATCTTTTCACATAGTAGTTTGCCAGATTTTCGATTTTATCAACGAAAACTTAGAATTTCCATAGTAAAAAACCGCGTTATCGTCCATTAAACTCAACTTCCATAGACCGATTCCTTCTTACAACTATTGAAACATCGGCCCCGGCTGTTAGCATCTGCTGGCAGCTAAAAACCTTCAATCTTCAGGGCATCACGCAAAAACACTCAAATTTCTTCATAAAATAACGCTATTATTTAATAACGTAAATTACATCGGATTATCTTCAAATTTCTTGCCTATAACTGCTTCCAGTTAGTGTTTCTAGTAGTCATTCTACCAGTGCTCCCTACAGCTCCCTCGGCGCCATCCGACCTGTAAAAAAGCGAAAATTCAGAAAATTACCTAAACCGAGGTTTGGGTGGTGCGTACATAAAGGAAAATTACGTTCAGTGATTTCAATTATAAACTTTGCTTCCTAGAGCCTTACAGCTTTCAAGTTAGACTTTTATTGTTAATACCCGCTAAAATACATCTTGTTTAATATCTTTTCACAGTAGTAGTTTGCCAGATTTTCGATTTATCAACGAAAACTTAGAATTTCCATAGTAAAAAACCGCGTTATCGTCCATTAAACTCAACTTCCATAGACCGATTCCCTTCTTACAACTAATAAACATCGGCCCCCGGCTGTTAGCATCTGCTGGCAGCTAAAAACCTTCAATCTTTCAGGTGCATCTCGCAAAAACACTCAAATTTCTTCATAAAAATAACGCTTATTATTTAATAACGTAAATTACATCGATTATCTTCAAATTTCTTGCCTAAACTGCTTCCAGTAGTGTTTCTATAGTCATTCTACAGTGCTCCCTTACAGCTCCCGGCGCCATCCGACCTGTAAAAAACGCGAAAATTCAGAAAATTACCTAAACCGAGGTTAGGTGGGTGGTGGCGTACATAAAGAAAATTACGTTCAGTGATTTCATTATAACTTTGCTTCCTAGAGCCTTACAGCTTTCAAGTTAGACTTTTATTGTTAATACCCGCTAAATACATCTTGTTTAATATCTTTTCACATAGTAGTTTGCAGATATTCGATTTATCAACGAAAACTTAGAATTTCCATAGTAAAAAACCGCGTTATCGTCCATTAAACTCAACTTCCATAGACCGATTCCCTTCTTACAACTAATAAACATCGGCCCCGGCTGTTAGCATCTGCTGGCAGCTAAAAACCTTCAATCTTTCAGGTGCATCTCGCAAAAACACTCAAATTTCTTCATAAAAATAACGCTATTATTTAATAACGTAAATTACATCGATTATCTTCAAATTTCTTGCCTAAACTGCTTCCAGTAGTGTTTCTATAGTCATTCTACAGTGCTCCTACAGCTCCCGGCGCCATCCGACCTGTAAAAAAAGCGAAAATTCAGAAAATTACCTAAACCGAGGTTAGGTGGGGTGGTGCGTACATAAAGAAATTACGTTCAGTGATTTCATTATAACTTTGCTTCCTAGAGCCTTACAGCTTTCAAGTTAGACTTTTATTGTTAATACCCGCTAAATACATCTTGTTTAATATCTTTTCACATAGTAGTTTGCCCAGATTTTCGATTTATCAACGAAAACTTAGAATTTCCATAGTAAAAACCGCGTTATCGTCCATTAAACTCAACTTCCATAGACCAGATTCCCTTCTTACAACTAATAAACATCGGCCCCGGCTGTTAGCACTGCTGGCAGCTAAAAACCCTTCAATCTTTCAGGTGCATCTCGCAAAAACACTCAAATTTCTTCATAAAATAACGCTATTAATTTAATAACGTAAATTACATCGATTATCTTCAAATTTCTTGCCTAAACTGCTTCCAGTAGTGTTTCTATAGTCATTCTACAGTTGCTCTACAGCTCCCGGCGCCATCCGACCTGTAAAAAAGCGAAAATTCAGAAAATTACCTAAACCGAGGTTAGGTGGGTGGTGCGTACATAAAGAAACATTACGTTCAGTGATTTCATTATAACTTTGCTTCCTAGAGCCTTACAGCTTTCAAGTTAGACTTTTATTGTTAATACCCGCTAAATACATCTTGTTTAATATCTTTTTCACATAGTAGTTTGCCAGATTTTCGATTTATCAACGAAAACTTAGAATTTCCATAGTAAAAACCGCGTTATCGTCCATTAAAACTCAACTTCCATAGACCGATTCCCTTCTTACAACTAATAAACATCGGCCCCGGCTGTTAGCATCTGCTGGCAGCTAAAAACCTTCAATCTTTCAGGTGCATCTCGCAAAAACACTCAAATTTCTTCATAAAATAACGCTATTATTTAACTAACGTAAATTACATCGATTATCTTCAAATTTCTTGCCTAAACTGCTTCCAGTAGTGTTTCTATAGTCATTCTACAGTGCTCCTACAGCTCCCGGCGCCATCCGACCTGTAAAAAGAAGGCGAAAATTCAGAAAATTACCCTAAACCGAGGTTAGGTGGGTGGTGCGTACATAAAGAAAATTACGTTCAGTGATTTCATTATAACTTTGCTTCCTAGAGCCTTACAGCTTTCAAGTTAGACTTTTATTGTTAATACCCGCTAAATACATCTTATTTAATATCTTTTCACATAGTAAGTTTGCCAGATTTTCGATTTATCAACGAAAACTTAGAATTTCCATAGTAAAAAACCGCGTTAATCGTCCATTAAACTCAACTTCCATAGACCGATTCCCTTCTTACAACTTAATAAACATCGGCCCCCGGCTGTTAGGCATCTGCTGGCAGCATAAAAACCTTCAATCTTTCAGGTGCATCTCGCAAAAACACTCAAATTTCTTCATAAAATAACGCTATTATTTAATAACGTAAATTACATCTGATTATCTTCAAATTTCTTGCCTAAAACTGCTTCCAGTAGTGTTTCTATAGTCATTCTACAGTGCTCCTACAGCTCCCGGGCGCCATCCGACCTGTAAAAAAGCGAAAATTCAGAAAATTACCTAAACCGAGGTTAGGTGGTGGTGGCGTACATAAAGAAAATTACGTTCAGTGATTTCATTATAACTTTGCTTCCTAGAGCCTTACAGCTTTCAAGTTAGACTTTTATTGTTAATACCCGCTAAATACATCTTGTTTAATATCTTTTCACATAGTAGTTTGCCAGATTTTCGATTTATCAACGAAAACTTAGAATTTCCATAGTAAAAACCGCGTTATCGTCCATTAAACTCAACTTCCATAGACCGATTCCCTTCTTACAACTAATAAACATCGGCCCCGGCTGTTAGCATCTGCTGGCAGCTAAAAACCTTCAATCTTTCAGGTGCATCTCGCAAAAACACTCAAATTTCTTCATAAAATAACGCTATTATTTTAATAACGTAAATTACATCGATTATCTTCAAATTTCTTGCCTAAACTGCTTCCAGTAGTGTTTCTATAGTCATTCTACAGTGCTCCTACAGCTCCCGGCGCCATCCGACCTGTAAAAAAAGCGAAAATTCAGAAAATTACCTAAACCGAGGTTAGGTGGGTGGTGCGTACATAAAGAAAATTACGTTCAGTGATTTCATTATAACTTTGCTTCCTAGAGCCTTACAGCTTTCAAGTTAGACTTTTATTGTTAATACCCGCTAAATACATCTTGTTTAATATCTTTTCACATAGTAGTCTTGCCAGATTTCGATTTATCAACGAAAACTTAGAATTTCCATAGTAAAAACCGCGTTATCGTCCATTAAACTCAACTTCCATAGACCGATTCCCTTCTTACAACTAATAAACATCGGCCCCGGCTGTTAGCATCTGCTGGCAGCTAAAAACCTTCAATCTTTCAGGTGCATCTCGCAAAAACACTCAAATTTCTTCATAAAATAACGCTATTATTTAATAACGTAAATTACATCGATTATCTTCAAATTTCATGCCTAAACTGCTTCCAGTAGTGTTTCTATAGTCATTCTAACAGTGCTCCTACAGCTCCCGGCGCCATCCGACCTGTAAAAAAGCGAAAATTCAGAAAATTACCTAAACCGAGGTTAGGTGGGTGGTGCGTACATAAAGAAAATTACGTTCAGTGATTTCATTATAACTTTGCTTCCTAGAGCCTTACAGCTTTTCAAGTTAGACTTTTATTGTTAATACCCGCTAAATACATCTTATTTAATATCTTTTCACGTAGTAGTTTGCCAGATTTTCGATTTATCAACGAAAACTTAGAATTTCCATAGTAAAAACCGCGTTATCGTCCATTAAACTCAACTTCCATAGACCGATTCCCTTCTTACAACTAATAAACATCGGCCCCGGCTGTTAGCATCTGCTGGCAGCTAAAAACCTTCAATCTTTCAGGTGCATCTCGCAAAAACACTCAAATTTCTTCATAAAATAACGCTAATTATTTAATAACGTAAATTACATCGATTATCTTCAAATTTCTTGCCTAAACTGCTTCCAGTAGTGTTTCTATAGTCATTCTACAGTGCTCCTACAGCTCCCGGCGCCATCCGACCATCCGACCTGTAAAAAAGCGAAAATTCAGAAAATTACCTAAACCGAGGTTAGGTGGGTGGTGCGTACATAAAGAAAATTACGTTCAGTGATTTCATTATAACTTTGCTTCCTAGAGCCTTACAGCTTTCAAGTTAGACTTTTATTGTTAATACCCGCTAAATACATCTTGTTTAATATCTTTTCACATAGTAGTTTGCCAGATTTTCGATTTATCAACGAAAACTTAGAATTTCCATAGTAAAAACCGCGTTATCGTCCATTAAACTCAACTTCCATAGACCGATTCCCTTCTTACAACTAATAAACATCGGCCCCGGCTGTTAGCATCTGCTGGCAGCTAAAAACCTTCAATCTTTCAGGTGCATCTCGCAAAAACACTCAAATTTCTTCATAAAATAACGCTATTATTTAATAACGTAAATTACATCGATTATCTTCAAATTTCTTGCCTAAACTGCTTCCAATAGTGTTTCTATAGTCATTCTACAGTGCTCCTACAGCTCCCGGCGCCATCCGACCTGTAAAAAAGCGAAAATTCAGAAAATTACCTAAACCGAGGTTAGGTGGGTGGTGCGTACATAAAGAAAATTACGTTCAGTGATTTCATTATAACTTTGCTTCCTAGAGCCTTACAGCTTTCAAGTTAGACTTTTATTGTTAATACCCGCTAAATACATCTTGTTTAATATCTTTTCACATAGTAGTTTGCCAGATTTTCGATTTATCAACGAAAACTTAGAATTTCCATAGTAAAAACCGCGTTATCGTCCATTAAACTCAACTTCCATAGACCGATTCCCTTCTTACAACTAATAAACATCGGCCCCGGCTGTTAGCATCTGCTGGCAGCTAAAAACCTTCAATCTTTCAGGTGCATCTCGCAAAAACACTCAAATTTCTTCATAAAATAACGCTATTATTTAATAACGTAAATTACATCGATTATCTTCAAATTTCTTGCCTAAACTGCTTCCAATAGTGTTTCTATAGTCATTCTACAGTGCTCCTACAGCTCCCGGCGCCATCCGACCTGTAAAAAAGCGAAAATTCAGAAAATTACCTAAACCGAGGTTAGGTGGGTGGTGCGTACATAAAGAAAATTACGTTCAGTGATTTCATTATAACTTTGCTTCCTAGAGCCTTACAGCTTTCAAGTTAGACTTTTATTGTTAATACCCGCTAAATACATCTTGTTTAATATCTTTTCACATAGTAGTTTGCCAGATTTTCGATTTATCAACGAAAACTTAGAATTTCCATAGTAAAAACCGCGTTATCGTCCATTAAACTCAACTTCCATAGACCGATTCCCTTCTTACAACTAATAAACATCGGCCCCGGCTGTTAGCATCTGCTGGCAGCTAAAAACCTTCAATCTTTCAGGTGCATCTCGCAAAAACACTCAAATTTCTTCATAAAATAACGCTATTATTTAATAACGTAAATTACATCGATTATCTTCAAATTTCTTGCCTAGACTGCTTCCAATAGTGTTTCTATAGTCATTCTACAGTGCTCCTACAGCTCCCGGCGCCATCCGACCTGTAAAAAAGCGAAAATTCAGAAAATTACCTAAACCGAGGTTAGGTGGGTGGTGCGTACATAAAGAAAATTACGTTCAGTGATTTCATTATAACTTTGCTTCCTAGAGCCTTACAGCTTTCAAGTTAGACTTTTATTGTTAATACCCGCTAAATACATCTTGTTTAATATCTTTTCACATAGTAGTTTGCCAGATTTTCGATTTATCAACGAAAACTTAGAATTTCCATAGTAAAAACCGCGTTATCGTCCATTAAACTCAACTTCCATAGACCGATTCCCTTCTTACAACTAATAAACATCGGCCCCGGCTGTTAGCATCTGCTGGCAGCTAAAAACCTTCAATCTTTCAGGTGCATCTCGCAAAAACACTCAAATTTCTTCATAAAATAACGCTATTATTTAATAACGTAAATTACATCGATTATCTTCAAATTTCTTGCCTAGACTGCTTCCAATAGTGTTTCTATAGTCATTCTACAGTGCTCCTACAGCTCCCGGCGCCATCCGACCTGTAAAAAAGCGAAAATTCAGAAAATTACCTAAACCGAGGTTAGGTGGGTGGTGCGTACATAAAGAAAATTACGTTCAGTGATTTCATTATAACTTTGCTTCCTAGAGCCTTACAGCTTTCAAGTTAGACTTTTATTGTTAATACCCGCTAAATACATCTTGTTTAATATCTTTTCACATAGTAGTTTGCCAGATTTTCGATTTATCAACGAAAACTTAGAATTTCCATAGTAAAAACCGCGTTATCGTCCATTAAACTCAACTTCCATAGACCGATTCCCTTCTTACAACTAATAAACATCGGCCCCGGCTGTTAGCATCTGCTGGCAGCTAAAAACCTTCAATCTTTCAGGTGCATCTCGCAAAAACACTCAAATTTCTTCATAAAATAACGCTATTATTTAATAACGTAAATTACATCGATTATCTTCAAATTTCTTGCCTAAACTGCTTCCAGTAGTGTTTCTATAGTCATTCTACAGTGCTCCTACAGCTCCCGGCGCCATCCGACCTGTAAAAAAGCGAAAATTCAGAAAATTACCTAAACCGAGGTTAGGTGGGTGGTGCGTACATAAAGAAAATTACGTTCAGTGATTTCATTATAACTTTGCTTCCTAGAGCCTTACAGCTTTCAAGTTAGACTTTTATTGTTAATACCCGCTAAATACATCTTGTTTAATATCTTTTCACATAGTAGTTTGCCAGATTTTCGATTTATCAACGAAAACTTAGAATTTCCATAGTAAAAACCGCGTTATCGTCCATTAAACTCAACTTCCATAGACCGATTCCCTTCTTACAACTAATAAACATCGGCCCCGGCTGTTAGCATCTGCTGGCAGCTAAAAACCTTCAATCTTTCAGGTGCATCTCGCAAAAACACTCAAATTTCTTCATAAAATAACGCTATTATTTAATAACGTAAATTACATCGATTATCTTCAAATTTCTTGCCTAAACTGCTTCCAGTAGTGTTTCTATAGTCATTCTACAGTGCTCCTACAGCTCCCGGCGCCATCCGACCTGTAAAAAAGCGAAAATTCAGAAAATTACCTAAACCGAGGTTAGGTGGGTGGTGCGTACATAAAGAAAATTACGTTCAGTGATTTCATTATAACTTTGCTTCCTAGAGCCTTACAGCTTTCAAGTTAGACTTTTATTGTTAATACCCGCTAAATACATCTTGTTTAATATCTTTTCACATAGTAGTTTGCCAGATTTTCGATTTATCAACGAAAACTTAGAATTTCCATAGTAAAAACCGCGTTATCGTCCATTAAACTCAACTTCCATAGACCGATTCCCTTCTTACAACTAATAAACATCGGCCCCGGCTGTTAGCATCTGCTGGCAGCTAAAAACCTTCAATCTTTCAGGTGCATCTCGCAAAAACACTCAAATTTCTTCATAAAATAACGCTATTATTTAATAACGTAAATTACATCGATTATCTTCAAATTTCTTGCCTAAACTGCTTCCAGTAGTGTTTCTATAGTCATTCTACAGTGCTCCTACAGCTCCCGGCGCCATCCGACCTGTAAAAAAGCGAAAATTCAGAAAATTACCTAAACCGAGGTTAGGTGGGTGGTGCGTACATAAAGAAAATTACGTTCAGTGATTTCATTATAACTTTGCTTCCTAGAGCCTTACAGCTTTCAAGTTAGACTTTTATTGTTAATACCCGCTAAATACATCTTGTTTAATATCTTTTCACATAGTAGTTTGCCAGATTTTCGATTTATCAACGAAAACTTAGAATTTCCATAGTAAAAACCGCGTTATCGTCCATTAAACTCAACTTCCATAGACCGATTCCCTTCTTACAACTAATAAACATCGGCCCCGGCTGTTAGCATCTGCTGGCAGCTAAAAACCTTCAATCTTTCAGGTGCATCTCGCAAAAACACTCAAATTTCTTCATAAAATAACGCTATTATTTAATAACGTAAATTACATCGATTATCTTCAAATTTCTTGCCTAAACTGCTTCCAGTAGTGTTTCTATAGTCATTCTACAGTGCTCCTACAGCTCCCGGCGCCATCCGACCTGTAAAAAAGCGAAAATTCAGAAAATTACCTAAACCGAGGTTAGGTGGGTGGTGCGTACATAAAGAAAATTACGTTCAGTGATTTCATTATAACTTTGCTTCCTAGAGCCTTACAGCTTTCAAGTTAGACTTTTATTGTTAATACCCGCTAAATACATCTTGTTTAATATCTTTTCACATAGTAGTTTGCCAGATTTTCGATTTATCAACGAAAACTTAGAATTTCCATAGTAAAAACCGCGTTATCGTCCATTAAACTCAACTTCCATAGACCGATTCCCTTCTTACAACTAATAAACATCGGCCCCGGCTGTTAGCATCTGCTGGCAGCTAAAAACCTTCAATCTTTCAGGTGCATCTCGCAAAAACACTCAAATTTCTTCATAAAATAACGCTATTATTTAATAACGTAAATTACATCGATTATCTTCAAATTTCTTGCCTAAACTGCTTCCAGTAGTGTTTCTATAGTCATTCTACAGTGCTCCTACAGCTCCCGGCGCCATCCGACCTGTAAAAAAGCGAAAATTCAGAAAATTACCTAAACCGAGGTTAGGTGGGTGGTGCGTACATAAAGAAAATTACGTTCAGTGATTTCATTATAACTTTGCTTCCTAGAGCCTTACAGCTTTCAAGTTAGACTTTTATTGTTAATACCCGCTAAATACATCTTGTTTAATATCTTTTCACATAGTAGTTTGCCAGATTTTCGATTTATCAACGAAAACTTAGAATTTCCATAGTAAAAACCGCGTTATCGTCCATTAAACTCAACTTCCATAGACCGATTCCCTTCTTACAACTAATAAACATCGGCCCCGGCTGTTAGCATCTGCTGGCAGCTAAAAACCTTCAATCTTTCAGGTGCATCTCGCAAAAACACTCAAATTTCTTCATAAAATAACGCTATTATTTAATAACGTAAATTACATCGATTATCTTCAAATTTCTTGCCTAAACTGCTTCCAGTAGTGTTTCTATAGTCATTCTACAGTGCTCCTACAGCTCCCGGCGCCATCCGACCTGTAAAAAAGCGAAAATTCAGAAAATTACCTAAACCGAGGTTAGGTGGGTGGTGCGTACATAAAGAAAATTACGTTCAGTGATTTCATTATAACTTTGCTTCCTAGAGCCTTACAGCTTTCAAGTTAGACTTTTATTGTTAATACCCGCTAAATACATCTTGTTTAATATCTTTTCACATAGTAGTTTGCCAGATTTTCGATTTATCAACGAAAACTTAGAATTTCCATAGTAAAAACCGCGTTATCGTCCATTAAACTCAACTTCCATAGACCGATTCCCTTCTTACAACTAATAAACATCGGCCCCGGCTGTTAGCATCTGCTGGCAGCTAAAAACCTTCAATCTTTCAGGTGCATCTCGCAAAAACACTCAAATTTCTTCATAAAATAACGCTATTATTTAATAACGTAAATTACATCGATTATCTTCAAATTTCTTGCCTAAACTGCTTCCAGTAGTGTTTCTATAGTCATTCTACAGTGCTCCTACAGCTCCCGGCGCCATCCGACCTGTAAAAAAGCGAAAATTCAGAAAATTACCTAAACCGAGGTTAGGTGGGTGGTGCGTACATAAAGAAAATTACGTTCAGTGATTTCATTATAACTTTGCTTCCTAGAGCCTTACAGCTTTCAAGTTAGACTTTTATTGTTAATACCCGCTAAATACATCTTGTTTAATATCTTTTCACATAGTAGTTTGCCAGATTTTCGATTTATCAACGAAAACTTAGAATTTCCATAGTAAAAACCGCGTTATCGTCCATTAAACTCAACTTCCATAGACCGATTCCCTTCTTACAACTAATAAACATCGGCCCCGGCTGTTAGCATCTGCTGGCAGCTAAAAACCTTCAATCTTTCAGGTGCATCTCGCAAAAACACTCAAATTTCTTCATAAAATAACGCTATTATTTAATAACGTAAATTACATCGATTATCTTCAAATTTCTTGCCTAAACTGCTTCCAGTAGTGTTTCTATAGTCATTCTACAGTGCTCCTACAGCTCCCGGCGCCATCCGACCTGTAAAAAAGCGAAAATTCAGAAAATTACCTAAACCGAGGTTAGGTGGGTGGTGCGTACATAAAGAAAATTACGTTCAGTGATTTCATTATAACTTTGCTTCCTAGAGCCTTACAGCTTTCAAGTTAGACTTTTATTGTTAATACCCGCTAAATACATCTTGTTTAATATCTTTTCACATAGTAGTTTGCCAGATTTTCGATTTATCAACGAAAACTTAGAATTTCCATAGTAAAAACCGCGTTATCGTCCATTAAACTCAACTTCCATAGACCGATTCCCTTCTTACAACTAATAAACATCGGCCCCGGCTGTTAGCATCTGCTGGCAGCTAAAAACCTTCAATCTTTCAGGTGCATCTCGCAAAAACACTCAAATTTCTTCATAAAATAACGCTATTATTTAATAACGTAAATTACATCGATTATCTTCAAATTTCTTGCCTAAACTGCTTCCAGTAGTGTTTCTATAGTCATTCTACAGTGCTCCTACAGCTCCCGGCGCCATCCGACCTGTAAAAAAGCGAAAATTCAGAAAATTACCTAAACCGGGGTTAGGTGGGTGGTGCGTACATAAAGAAAATTACGTTCAGTGATTTCATTATAACTTTGCTTCCTAGAGCCTTACAGCTTTCAAGTTAGACTTTTATTGTTAATACCCGCTAAATACATCTTGTTTAATATCTTTTCACATAGTAGTTTGCCAGATTTTCGATTTATCAACGAAAACTTAGAATTTCCATAGTAAAAACCGCGTTATCGTCCATTAAACTCAACTTCCATAGACCGATTCCCTTCTTACAACTAATAAACATCGGCCCCGGCTGTTAGCATCTGCTGGCAGCTAAAAACCTTCAATCTTTCAGGTGCATCTCGCAAAAACACTCAAATTTCTTCATAAAATAACGCTATTATTTAATAACGTAAATTACATCGATTATCTTCAAATTTCTTGCCTAAACTGCTTCCAGTAGTGTTTCTATAGTCATTCTACAGTGCTCCTACAGCTCCCGGCGCCATCCGACCTGTAAAAAAGCGAAAATTCAGAAAATTACCTAAACCGAGGTTAGGTGGGTGGTGCGTACATAAAGAAAATTACGTTCAGTGATTTCATTATAACTTTGCTTCCTAGAGCCTTACAGCTTTCAAGTTAGACTTTTATTGTTAATACCCGCTAAATACATCTTGTTTAATATCTTTTCACATAGTAGTTTGCCAGATTTTCGATTTATCAACGAAAACTTAGAATTTCCATAGTAAAAACCGCGTTATCGTCCATTAAACTCAACTTCCATAGACCGATTCCCTTCTTACAACTAATAAACATCGGCCCCGGCTGTTAGCATCTGCTGGCAGCTAAAAACCTTCAATCTTTCAGGTGCATCTCGCAAAAACACTCAAATTTCTTCATAAAATAACGCTATTATTTAATAACGTAAATTACATCGATTATCTTCAAATTTCTTGCCTAAACTGCTTCCAGTAGTGTTTCTATAGTCATTCTACAGTGCTCCTACAGCTCCCGGCGCCATCCGACCTGTAAAAAAGCGAAAATTCAGAAAATTACCTAAACCGAGGTTAGGTGGGTGGTGCGTACATAAAGAAAATTACGTTCAGTGATTTCATTATAACTTTGCTTCCTAGAGCCTTACAGCTTTCAAGTTAGACTTTTATTGTTAATACCCGCTAAATACATCTTGTTTAATATCTTTTCACATAGTAGTTTGCCAGATTTTCGATTTATCAACGAAAACTTAGAATTTCCATAGTAAAAACCGCGTTATCGTCCATTAAACTCAACTTCCATAGACCGATTCCCTTCTTACAACTAATAAACATCGGCCCCGGCTGTTAGCATCTGCTGGCAGCTAAAAACCTTCAATCTTTCAGGTGCATCTCGCAAAAACACTCAAATTTCTTCATAAAATAACGCTATTATTTAATAACGTAAATTACATCGATTATCTTCAAATTTCTTGCCTAAACTGCTTCCAGTAGTGTTTCTATAGTCATTCTACAGTGCTCCTACAGCTCCCGGCGCCATCCGACCTGTAAAAAAGCGAAAATTCAGAAAATTACCTAAACCGAGGTTAGGTGGGTGGTGCGTACATAAAGAAAATTACGTTCAGTGATTTCATTATAACTTTGCTTCCTAGAGCCTTACAGCTTTCAAGTTAGACTTTTATTGTTAATACCCGCTAAATACATCTTGTTTAATATCTTTTCACATAGTAGTTTGCCAGATTTTCGATTTATCAACGAAAACTTAGAATTTCCATAGTAAAAACCGCGTTATCGTCCATTAAACTCAACTTCCATAGACCGATTCCCTTCTTACAACTAATAAACATCGGCCCCGGCTGTTAGCATCTGCTGGCAGCTAAAAACCTTCAATCTTTCAGGTGCATCTCGCAAAAACACTCAAATTTCTTCATAAAATAACGCTATTATTTAATAACGTAAATTACATCGATTATCTTCAAATTTCTTGCCTAAACTGCTTCCAGTAGTGTTTCTATAGTCATTCTACAGTGCTCCTACAGCTCCCGGCGCCATCCGACCTGTAAAAAAGCGAAAATTCAGAAAATTACCTAAACCGAGGTTAGGTGGGTGGTGCGTACATAAAGAAAATTACGTTCAGTGATTTCATTATAACTTTGCTTCCTAGAGCCTTACAGCTTTCAAGTTAGACTTTTATTGTTAATACCCGCTAAATACATCTTGTTTAATATCTTTTCACATAGTAGTTTGCCAGATTTTCGATTTATCAACGAAAACTTAGAATTTCCATAGTAAAAACCGCGTTATCGTCCATTAAACTCAACTTCCATAGACCGATTCCCTTCTTACAACTAATAAACATCGGCCCCGGCTGTTAGCATCTGCTGGCAGCTAAAAACCTTCAATCTTTCAGGTGCATCTCGCAAAAACACTCAAATTTCTTCATAAAATAACGCTATTATTTAATAACGTAAATTACATCGATTATCTTCAAATTTCTTGCCTAAACTGCTTCCAGTAGTGTTTCTATAGTCATTCTACAGTGCTCCTATAGCTCCCGGCGCCATCCGACCTGTAAAAAAGCGAAAATTCAGAAAATTACCTAAACCGAGGTTAGGTGGGTGGTGCGTACATAAAGAAAATTACGTTCAGTGATTTCATTATAACTTTGCTTCCTAGAGCCTTACAGCTTTCAAGTTAGACTTTTATTGTTAATACCCGCTAAATACATCTTGTTTAATATCTTTTCACATAGTAGTTTGCCAGATTTTCGATTTATCAACGAAAACTTAGAATTTCCATAGTAAAAACCGCGTTATCGTCCATTAAACTCAACTTCCATAGACCGATTCCCTTCTTACAACTAATAAACATCGGCCCCGGCTGTTAGCATCTGCTGGCAGCTAAAAACCTTCAATCTTTCAGGTGCATCTCGCAAAAACACTCAAATTTCTTCATAAAATAACGCTATTATTTAATAACGTAAATTACATCGATTATCTTCAAATTTCTTGCCTAAACTGCTTCCAGTAGTGTTTCTATAGTCATTCTACAGTGCTCCTACAGCTCCCGGCGCCATCCGACCTGTAAAAAAGCGAAAATTCAGAAAATTCGGCCCTCCCACCCGCCCTATTTTCTCGTTTGCTTAGGTGGATTCGTTCAGGGTCACACGAGGACATATTGTTTTACTTGCGGCTCGATCGCAGCTACTGCACGGCGCTCATTGTTTGTTTCTGGGACCCCATTAAACAGCCTTTTGCTTAATTGCAGACTCACCAACACACACTATTAAACAACACTATTAATAAAATTATTTCTTACAAATTTCTAACTTTCAACCTAAACTTTCCACTTTACACAAATAAACATGTTGGGCCTTAGAACCCCTACCAAACCAAATCGGATAAACTCAATAGATAGGTCTCCGTCACCAAACAGAGATCAAAAACAGAGCGAAGTAGAATGTAAAAAAGACGACGCCACCACTACCACCGGCACTAACCCATGCACCACCACCACTAACATCACTCCATGTGATAATATCGACAGCAATAGTACTAGCCCATCATCAGAGCGCAAAGACGCTATCAGGACCTCCTCACCAAAATCATTCACAACAACAGTACCTCTACCGAAACCCAAAAAGTTGCCACCATCTAAAACCAGCAAGACGGCGCTTTCACCATGTCCGAACTGGCAATCTTTGACGGTCGAGGAGAGAAAAACACTTGCAAACACTTGGTTTGGAAAGGGCCACGCGGCTCTAACCGAATCAAGAAACCTGAAAAGTGACTTAAAAGTGACCCTGAAACAAGCCCTAAACTACCTCCTTCGACTTTACAAGGAGGCAGAGGGACAGAGTGTAGCCAATGAAGACCCGAGCCCGGGAGTACAAGAGAAAGGGGACGATAAAACATCGACAGAAGGGAACAACTTATCGACTGAACGCCAAAATGCAAATAAAACATTGGAAGAGCTACACACCATGGTACAGAAAAATACCGCAGTGCTGGGACAAATCCAAGAGAGTATACTGAGACAGACGGAGGACCTCCAGCACATTGTTGGAGCCACAAAGACGTACGCAAGTGTAGTGTCCGGACATCCCGTAGGGAATTTTTCCGAAAGGAAGACGGCACTGCACTCAATCGCAGTAACGTCAGAATGCAAAAACGACACGGGCGAGGAGGTCCTTACCAAACTCAGGGACTCCCTAGGAGCGAGGGAGGGCGGCCTTAAATTTGAACGAATCAGAAAGGCAAAAGACGCAAAAGTTATAATAAGTTGCAGCACAGAAGCGGAGAGAGAAGCAATAGCGGCAAAAATAAGGGACGCGGGGAGACAATTAAATGTCCAGGATATGAAAAACGGAGATCCGCTCCTCCTTCTCAGAAGTGTCATGTCCTATAATAAGGACGAAGACATTCTAAGCGCACTGAGGAGACAGAACGGCTCCCTATTTAAAAACATTGACGAGGCCGAAGTAAGGATGGAGCTTCGTTTCCGTAAGAAGACAAGAAATCCTCACACCTGTCACGTCGTCCTAAGAGTGTCTCCCCAGATCTGGCAGCGAGCGCTGGAGGTTGGCACAGTGTTCATTGATCTCCAGAGAATCAAGGTGGAAGACCAATCACCCCTGGTCCAGTGTTCACTGTGCCTGGGATACGGCCACAGCCGGCGCTTCTGCACAGAGCAGGAAGAAAAGTGCAGTCATTGTGGCGGGCCCCATACGCGTTCCAATTGTGAGAATCTAGCAGCGGGATCTGAGCCTACATGCTGCAACTGCACTAAAGCGAAAGTGGCCAATGCGGAACATAACGCCTTCAGCAATACATGTCCGATTCGCAAAAAATGGGATACTCTAGCGCGTGCAACCATTGCATATTGCTAAGGTCAATACCGGCACAAATAATGGCACTTCAAATAATCTTGGATACAATACAAACCAAAACACCAAACAATATGAAGTAATTCAGGTCAACCTTCAGAGGAAAAAATTGGCAACACTGGAACTGCTGCAGGAAGCTGAAAAACGAAAAACCGCTTTCGCTATAGTGTCTGAACCATACGTCGGGAAAGAAGGTGTGGTTAAACAACAATCCGGAACACGAGTAGTACAGCGCTCTCACAATAGAGAAAAACCGAATAAAGCCGCTATTATTGTGTTCGACTCCGACATAGAAATACGCGAACATCCGCTTCTTACTACCGAAAACTTAGTAGCAGCCACACTGAGAACTAATTCTTGGACAATTGGAGTGGTTTCTGTCTATCTAGAAGAAAACCAACCAATTGAAATAGACATCGAGAAAATAAGGGTAATCTGCGAAAAGTTGAACACAGAAAAAATTCTTGTCGGAGGAGACACGAACGCATGGAGTACATGGTGGGGAAGCATAAGAGAAAACCACAGGGGTGAATCTCTTGCCGGAGCGTTGGTGGAAATGGATATGGAAGTCATAAATGAAGGCAACACACCTACTTTCTATACGATAAGAGGGGAGACACTATACCAAAGTTACGTGGACGTCACAGCTTGCACATCAAACATGATCGGAACCATACAAAATTGGAGAGTAGATAAGGGAATCACCAGTTCGGACCACAATGCAATAATATTTTCAATAAAATTAGAAAAACCAACAGAACCACGAAAAGTAAATACAACTAGAATATATAATATTAGGAAAGCAAATTGGCATAACTTTAAAAAAGAAATTAGTAACAACTTAGAAAAAGAGGCATTAACTACAGAATATATAACAAGCATAGAAGATCAACAAACACTGGGAAAAACAATAAACACATACATAACGACAGTAAAAAATGTGTGCGAAAAAACCATACCAAAGCTAAAGAAAAACACAAAAATAAACTTACCCTGGTGGTCCGATGAGTTGTCCTCACTGAAGAAAGACATGATGACCAAGAAGCGAAGAATAGCGTGTGCAGCTCCACGGCGAAGACCTCACGTAGTCCAAGAGTACCTGAAATCAAAAGAAAAATACGAGTTAACAGCGAAAGAGTCACAAACGTCAAGCTGGAAGCAGTTCTGTGGATCTCAGGAGCGGGAAAGTATGTGGGACCGAATATACAGGGTCATCCGTAACACGAGCAAGAGGCACGAAGACCAGCCGCTTATAAAGGACGAAAGAGTGCTCAGTCCTCAAGAGTCTGCTGGATATCTTGCCTCAACATTCTATCCGGATGACGAGGCAACACAAGATCTAGATATACACAAGAAAATAAGACAAGACACAGAATCAATAATGGACGAAACACCTGACGATATCCAAGACCCACCATTCACAGAGGAAGAACTCGTTTATGTTGTGAATAGCTTTAAGGCAAACAAAGCTCCGGGTCCTGATGGACTTACAGCGGAGATATGCAAGGCAGCAGTGCAAGAAAACCCAAAGCTATTTCTGGCCATCACTAATAAATGTCTCCAGCTGTCTCTCTTCCCCGCTCCCTGGAAGGAAGCTGCAGTAGTCGTTCTTCGGAAACCTGGCAAAGACGACTACTCGCAAGCTAAATCTTACCGTCCGATTGGCCTTCTTTCTGTGATGGGAAAAATATTAGAGAAACTCATGATCAGAAGACTCAGATGGCATATCTTACCCCGGTCGAACCCCAGACAGTATGGTTTCGTTCCACAGCGTTGTACGGAGGACTCTCTCTACGACCTAATACAACAACTGCAACAAAATCTAACCAAAAAGCTGATAAGCGTCGTGGTATCTCTTGATATAGAGGGAGCTTTCGACAACGCTTGGTGGCCAGCGATAAAAAATCAACTGAAGGTAAAGGGATGCCCTCACAATCTGAGGAAACTGATCATGAGCTACTTCACAGACCGAAGAGTGGTAGTGGGGTATGCGGGTAAAAATTATGAGAAACAAACAACCAAGGGATGCGTACAGGGATCTGTTGGTGGCCCTACATTTTGGAATCTGTTGCTGGATCCACTACTGGAAGGCCTTGAAAAACGCGGCATATATTGTCAGGCGTACGCCGATGACATTGTCCTGATTTTCTCTGCACAGTCGGTACCCGAAGTAGAGCGGATGAGTGATCAAACTCTTGCTTATGTGGAAGCATGGGGTTTCGAAAACAAACTTAATTTCGCAGCACAAAAAACCCAAGCTATGGTTGTCACAAATAAAATGAAATTCGAAACACCATGTATCCATATGGGGGATACAAGAATCTTAATCAAAGACGACATAAAAATATTGGGACTCATAATAGACAAAAAACTTACATTCCAAAAGCATGCAAGTGAAATCTGCAAAAAAGCTACAAACATCTATAAGCAGCTATGTCGCACAGCAAAGATTTCTTGGGGACTCAATCCAGAGATAATCAGGACAATGTACGTAGCCGTGATAGAGCCAATAATTATGTACGCAGCCAGTGCATGGGCACCCGCCACAAAAAAGCTTTCAGTGCAAAGCCTCTTGAACTCTGTGCAACGTGGTTTTGCTCAGAAAATAATTAAATCATACAGGACGGTCTCGCTGAATGCCGCTTTAATCTTATCGAGTCTTCTCCCATTGGATATGCGAATTCGTGAAGCCGCACAACTGTACGAGGCAAAGCGGGGGAAGCCTCAGGAATTTCTCCGAGGCAGAGACGTGGAGAATAGAGTAAGCTATTTGAGTGCTCCACACCCAGCTAGCATAGTGAGACCGCACTTCGAATGTTTGGAAGACATGCAATCGCGGACACTTTTAGACCATCAAATTTCCGGTTCTTTTATTTTTACAGATGGAAGTAAAATCGATGGGAAAGTGGGCGCAGCACTGTCCTATTGGCGAGATGGGTCAGAGAAAATTGCGAAAAAATTCAGACTGGAGTCATTCTGTACAGTTTTCCAAGCGGAAATGCTCGCATTGCTTAGGGCGACGGATCTCGCCCTAACACTGACGGAAACCAAAATTAACATCTTCAGTGACTCCAGATCTGCGCTAGAATTACTGCAGGACTCTAACTCATTTCACCCTTTGGCATTCGAGGTGAAGAAAAATATCAAAGAGTTGGCCAACCACAACAAAGAACTGAAATTGTTTTGGGTGAAAGCGCACGTTGGCATCGAAGGAAATGAGCGTGCCGATGAATTGGCGAAAGAAGCCGCATTGCGAATGAAAACTTCGCCAACTTACGCAAAATGCCCCATTTCCTTCATTAAAAGATCAATACGCGAAGAAACAAGAAAAGAATGGAACGAAAGGTACGTCATAAACGAAACTGCATCCACCACTAAAGTATTCCTTCCCAATGCCGAAGATGCGTACAAAACAATCAAGAAATTACAGATGAGCCCTACATTAGTGCAGGCGCTGACAGGACACGGCGGTTTTGCCCACTATCTACACAAATTTAAATGTATAAACAGCCCCGCATGCATTTGCGACCCTGCAAAAGAACAGACCGTTTTGCATCTAATATCTGAGTGTCCCATGCATGAAGTGAAAAGGAGAGAATTGGAAGTAAAAATAGGAATGGAAATAATTAAAGAAAACTTTCCGGAGTTAATAAAATCAGAGAAAAAACAACTTTTCACAAAATTTCTAGAACATATAGTAATGAGAGCAAGGAAATGTAACGACAGCAAAATTATAGAATTATAGGAACAATGTCCTCAAAGTAACAATAACTTACGTAAATATATATAATTAAAAAAAAAAAAAAAATGTTTAAATGAAAAAAAAAAAAACAACAAGTATAAAATTTTAACAATACCATATATGTATGATAGATATATATATATATATAAGCACCATACACGCAGTATATATATGCACATTTATTCACACAAAAGAATTATATATGATATAAAATATCAAATAGCAAATACTCACCATACGAAAACACAGTCTCCGGCTCCCATACTGGAGGATTCGAGGTGTATCATTAAAAAAAAAAAAAAAAACCTAACCTAACCTAACCTAACCTAACCTAACCTAACCTAACCTAACCTAACCTAACCTAACCTAACCTAACCTAACCTAACCTAACCTAACCTAACCTAACCTAACCTAACCTAACCTAACCTAACCTAACCTAACCTAACCTAACCTAACCTAACCTAACCTAACCTAACCTAACCTAACCTAACCTAACCTAACCTAACCTAACCTAACCTAACCTAACCTAACCTAACCTAACCTAACCTAACCTAACCTAACCTAACCTAACCTAACCTAACCTAACCTAACCTAACCTAACCTAACCTAACCTTTTTTTTTTTTTTTTTTTTTTTTTTTTTTTTTTTTTTTTGGTTTCGCTGGGGGAAATGCGTTACGCATCCCCTCCCGCAGAGGGGTATGTGGGACTCCCCAGGGGCAATACCCCCTGGTATACCCACTAAAACCCCCAGCGGCACTCCGTCTTCGCCTCCTGGAGAGGGTCTGGGAATCCGGCAGAGCCTTTGCGTCCAGTCCCCCTCCGGCGAGCCCCGCATTTATGGCGAGCCCTTCGCGCCCCTCCCTTATGATGGGTGGGGCAACGGGGACGGTCGAGAGTGCGCGATCGTCCCCGTATCCGGTGATGGTGAGCGGTGCAATGCGGGCGGAGGAGCCTCCGCACCTGTCGCCCGCTGCTCACCATCGGGAAGGTGAAGGCGGTCATACGCCCGCCTCCTCCGTCCCCTTCGCCGCTTCCGGAGCGCTGGCGCGAGAGGGTCTTCCTCTCGCGCGCGCTCCGCTGCCTCCTTCTGCGACATGACGGATTCGCAGAAGGAGGCAACCGCCGCCCACGCCCCCTCGCTCTCCAGCATTGCGCTCACAACGCGGGGGAGCGAGAGATCCCGCCCGACCACCGCAACCAGACTGCGGCGCAGCTCGGACCACGACGGGCACACCTCGAGGGTGTGCTGCGCCGTGTCTTCCGCCGCGCCGCAGTCGTGGCACGATGGGGCCTCCTCCCTGCCGATTCGGTGCAAGTACGATCCGAAACAACCGTGTCCGGAAAGTACCTGCACCAGGCGGAATGAGAGGAAGCCGTGCGCACGTTCGAGCCAGTCCCTTAGGACCGGTCCGACGGCGTCCAGCGTCCGGCGGCCGAAGTGAGCGGCGGCGAGGTCCTCCGCCCAGTGAGCAATGACGGCATCGCGCGCCTGCTGTCGGACGGCTGCTTTCTCTTCCGGGGCCGGGCGCTCTCCAAGCGCCCGCCGCCCCGCCGTCCATTCGTACACCCTGGAAAGCACCTCCGCCTCGAGTTCCCAAGGCGGGGTGCCGGCCAGGGTGCACGCAGCCGCAAAGCTCACCGAGCGGTAAGCCCTGCCCACCCGCTGGGCGATGGCCCTCTGGGGCGCCCGAAGGGCGGCGGCGTTCTCCCTTCTGCGAAGGGAGTCCACCCAAATAGGGGCCCCGTACAGGGCCATGCTCCGCAGTGTGCCGGCGTACAGCTGCCGGCACCGCTTGCTGGGCCCTCCCAAATTGGGCATCAGCCACGAGAGGGCGTCCGCTGCCTTCAGCAGGCGCCCCGTCAGCGCACTAAAGTGTGCGCTGAAGTGCCACCTGCTGTCGACGATGAGACCCAGATATTTCATCTGGGTCTCTACCGCTATGCGGACGCCCCCCACGTGGATGTGGGCATCCGGCGGTGGGCGCCGCCGCGGACCGTGGAAGAATACCGCCACGGTCTTGTGCAGCGCCGTCTTCAGCCCTAGGCGGCGGATCCTGTCCACTACCAAAGATCCGCCCGCCGACGCCAGACTGGCCGCCTCCCTGAAGCTCCCGCGGGCTGTGAGGAGAGTGTCATCTGCATAACAGATGACACTCGTGCCTCTCAGGAGCGATCCCCGCAGGAGCCAGTCGCATCCGACGTTCCAAAGCAGGGGTCCTAAAACAGACCCCTGTGGAACGCCGGCCTCCACGCTATACCGCCGGACCTGGCCCGCCTTGTCCACCAGTACCACCTCCCGGTCCACCAAATAATTGGCCAGGAGGCGCCTCAAGTAGGAAGGCACTCCGTGAAATCGGAGTGCCTCCAAGATGGTGGAATGGGGGATGGTATTAAAAGCGTTGGCTATGTCAAACGACACAGCCAAAAGACCATCCCCCGCCTCAATCGCCTCCATCGCCTGGCTCTTAAGGCGGGCCAGGGCGTCCACCGTCGAACGCTCAGCTCTAAAGCCGAACTGAGCGTCCGACAGGTCCGGCCCCACACGCCGCAAGTGGGCCTTGAGGCGGTCCGCCACTATGCCCTCGAGCATCTTACCGGCCTCATCGAGCAGAACGATAGGCCGGTATGCCGAGGGGGAGTCCGCAGGACGGCCCTCTTTGCGGAGAAGGCACAGCTGTCCCTCCTTCCATGGTCCCGGGAACCTCCCAGTCGCGAGGCACGCGCCAAAGAGGTCCCGAAACCGTCCCGGCATGACGGAGGCCGCGATAGCGACCACCTTAGCCGGGACCCCATCTGGGCCAGGGGCCGTTTTCTTGGAGCGGAGGCGAAATACCGCCGCTCCAAGTTCGCCCTCTGAGATGGGAGGAGGGTCCTCCTGCTGTACCTCTGGCGGAGCCGCCCCCTGCGGGGGATTCATCGCTGGAGGGGCGAAGTCTAGGTCCCTGCTTGGAAACAGGGACCGCACCACCCCGTCCAGCAACGACGGCTCGAGGGTCTCAGCCACCGGGGGACCAGAGGGGCGCAGTTTATTCCGCGCCGCCTTGTATGGTCTCCCGAATGGGTCGGCGTCGAGACCCGCCAGCAACTCGGCCCTTGCCGAGTCCTTAGCCTCCGCAATTGCCGCCTTGAGGGCCGTCTTCGCGTCTGCGAGGGCGTCCCGCAGGCGGGCCTCCTCGTCCCCGTCCCTGCGGCGCCGCCGTCGAGCCCGCGCGTGCTCCCGCCGGGCTGCCGTGCAGGCAACACGGAGGCGCCGCAGCTCCCCCGACCACCAGTACACGGCACGTCGGGGAGGCGGGCGGCGTGACCGAGGCATGCTGGAGTTGCAAACCTCGGCCAGGGACGCTCCCAATTGGGCCGCCGCGGCATCCACGTCCAGGACGTCGACTGGTGGCGACAGCCAGTCCTGGACGAAAGCCGCCTCCTCTGCGGCCTCCCGGTCCAGGCGGGTGAGGGCCCACCGCGGGAAGGGGGATCGCCCTGATGGTCTGGCGTTCCCCTGTGGACTTTGGGCGGAGATCTCGAACCGCACATATCTGTGGTCCGAGATGGTCTCCACCATGTCCACCCGCCAGTTCCGCACACGCGCGGCCAGCACATGGGTGGCGAAGGTGAGGTCCACAATGGACCCACCCTGCTGCCGCACGCATGTTTGGACTCTCCCCCTATTCAGGAGGGAGAGTCCGGAGGACGCCGCCCACAGCTCCACTGCCCGCCCACGCGCGTCGGTTGCCGGGTTTCCCCACACCACCGATTTGGCGTTCAGGTCCCCCAAGACGCAGACCTGACGCGGCGCTGCCCTGCCGACCACGGCGGCCAGGACCTCGAGGAAATCCTCGAAGTTCTGGAGAGGGCGGTTGGGGGAGAAGTAGACCCCGACGAGGGCCAGTTCTCCCCACGCGGCGGCCACATATCCCGGTCCTCTCTCTAGTAGTGAGAGGGGAGGGGAGTCTGTGGAAGACCGCGCCACAATCGCCACCGAACCGTCCCTGTCGCCCAGCCAGTGGCCAGGGACCGAGTACGGCTCGGCGACTACCGCCACGTCCACCAACCACTCGGCCATGGACTGCATGAGCAGATCCTGGGCCGCTCTGCAGTGGTTGGTGTTCGCCTGAAGGATACGATGTCCGGACTGCATTATTCGGACATCGTACCCCCCTCGTCGGCCACCGTTGCTGGGCCAGCAGCGGGGGCGGCTATAGCAGCAGGTTGTCTTGCGACCTGCTGCTTTCCCTTAGTGGTGGGAGGCCTGCACTTCCTCCCAGCCATCACATGGTCCGCAGGGCGGCCACTGGCCGCGCACACCACGCAGTGTGGCTTGGCGGCCTGGCACGACGACGCCAGGTGCCCCTGCTTCCCGCAGCGGTAGCATGCGTCTGTCCTCTCCTCTTGCGAGGGACACGTGGCTCGGGTATGGCCGATTCCGAAGCACCTGAAGCAGCGCAGAGGCTGATCTTCAAGTGCCCGGACCGACGCCGAGCTGAGGCCGACGAGCAGCCGCCCCTTGGCCAGGACGGCCTTTGCCGCTGTGACTGGGCACTCTAGACGCATGGTGCCCAGTCCGCCGCGGCCGGTCCTAATGTCCCGGCCACGCACCGCTTCAGGTGAGCAGCCGCCAGCCGCTGCAATGGCCACCACGACCTCCTCCTTGGTGACCGAGTCGTCCAGGTCGGTCACCTCCACGGTTGCGGACTTTGTGGGCCTGGCGACCTTCGCCACGTCCGCAATACCCTCTCGCAGCTTGGCTGCGAAGAGGTCCGCATTTTCCGCCCCCTTGGCCCCCGGGAACTCGAATATTCGAGCCCCAGTTACGGTCCGGCGACACGTCACTCTGCCGATCCCCAGCTTCGTAGGATCGGCATGAGCGCGAGCCCGCTTTAGAACGGACTCGTACGTCTCTCCCCTCTCCGCGGCCTCCGGGACGATGGTCACGGTGACAGCCGCGGTTTTAGGGGGGGTCAATTTCTTGACGCCGGCTGGGGCCCTAACTGCTGTGGCGGGCGCTTGCGTGGGCTTGGAGGAGGAGGCCGCTTTCTTCTCCTGTCCCTTGCCCTTACCTTTCCCCTCCCCTGTCTTGCCCTTACCCTTTCCTCTCCTCACAACCTCCGTCCACGGCATGTTGGACGGAGTGGAAGAGGGAAGGAGGGCGTCCTCAGGGCTGGGCCCCGCGCTTGTGCTAGGGGTGGGCTGTGCCACTTTCGTGGCCTTGCCCACTCCCTTGCCCTTGGACGCCTTTGGGGCCTGAGGTGGCCCACCGGAGGTCCTGTCCGCCGCAAGCGGTGGACGAAGACGTTTCTCCGGCAGGAGTCGGTCCTCTATGCCCGCGAAGCAGGCTCGGGTGAAGGCCCTCTCCTCCATGACAACCTTGCGGATGATATCCTCAAGGTTTGAGCAGGGGAGGGACTCTGCCGTCGGGGCCTTGGCGGGTGAGGCCGTGGCTTCAGCCAGCTTTGTATGCAGCTGGCTGACCTCCGCTTGCAGGCTGTCCACCCTCGCCTGCAGCTGCCGCGTCTCGTCTGTTGCAGTACGCTGCAACAGCTCGAGGACGATGCCATGCAGGCTGGCCGCACGGCATTTCAGGGCCTTCTGAAAGGTACCCTTCAAGTTCGAGGACTTGGAGGCGACCTCGCAGATCTCCTCCTTGTCCTCTTTAGCGATGCGCTCCAGCTCCACCACGGATAGGCTGTCAAAATTAAGGGTAGCCGACCCGTACCCGGCTTTGAGCCGAGCGGTGCGCGTCTGCTGCTCCTTGGCAGCGACCCTCTCCTCAAGGTCCGCCTGGAGCTGTGCCCTCCTTGTCAGGTCGAGCTGGCGCGAAGAGCTCAGCTCCAGGCGAACAGCCTCCACCTCAGTCGCAGACGAAGTAGAAGAGCAGGTCTTCCTGGTCTTCTTCTTCGCCTTGCCGGACGTCGAGCCCGAGGATCCCTCGGACTTGCGAGTCAAGTACGACCGCTTAAGGCCGCTTTCGGACGCCGCCGTCTCCGAGATGGAGACGTCGGAGTCCGAGAAGTCGGCTGCCGCACTATACAGGCTAGCCGCAGATGTTGCGCGGCTTGCCTCCGACACCGAAGCGTCTCGGGGGCCCTGAGAAGGGCCTTTTGGTTGGCCCTGAGAAGGGCCTTTTGGTTGGTCCTGAGAAGGACCTTTTGGTTGGCCCTGAGAAGGGCCTTTTGGTTGGCCCTGAGAAGGGCCTTTCGGCTTGGCGAAACGCCCGGAGGCATCCCGCAAGGGTTTCGACATCGTCGACACACAAAGACTCGTATTTGCCCTCAAAATCACAAATACGCACAGCGCTCGTTTGCCGCCGGTCTGCCACTCCGTTACGGTGGTCAGACACGACGTTGCCCAGGGGTCACTACGAGGAAGTCAGCACTGCGGGGGACCCCCAACCTAACCTAACCTAACCTAACCTAACCTAACCTAACTTAACCTAACCCAACATTCGAACCGAGGTTTCCTAAGCGATCGCACCACGCGTTCGAGTTTGTAAAGAAATTTCTTTATTTTATTGATTTAAAGCTTTTCCCGACTGAATTTTTCGGCTTTTACTATTCGGATCTGTTAAACACACGAATATATACAGTTTCCACTCAAATAAATTGCACATTTTTGGTTTTATAGATACTTTCAATTTTAACAAATATTAAATTAAAAATCCGCTATAACTATCAAATTTTGTACAAATCTTTCACTTTTTGGTATTCGAAAAATCAATACTGACGCGGCCTATTATTTGACATAAAAAATTTTGAAATCAGTTTAATACTTTTTGGAAAATCATCGAAATTTTGAAAAAATTTAAATTCATTATAAGTCCGGCGTTTTCGCGTCTTTTCGGAAAATTTTCACTGGAAACTTATTATTTCGTGCCCCCGCATCCATTGACACCACTCCACCTGGTTTCCGGCCGAAAATAAAAAATTAGGCCCTCCCGCCCACCCTATTTTCTTGATTTAACCACATAGGGTTCGGCCAAGGTCAGAACAAAATTTTTTATTTATTGACTGTGGCTGCTGCGCAGCCTTTAGTTCACGTCCGGGTTAGGTTAGTTTTTCACATCCTGTTTTGACCGCACTAATAGCAGAGACCTTAGGACACTACGTAGTTTTTACGTAAATCGTTTTTGACCAAATTAATTGTAAATTTAAAATTTTTGTTTTGTTGCCTGGAGTAGCCCTATACACTACTCCGGCCTTACTTCATAAGCCCTGACAGCTGCTGCGCGGCCAAATTTCCTCTATTATTTAACCTATATCCGTTAGAATAAATTACAGGATGTACCGGACGCCCGCCAAGACCTCCCAAAAAGCCGGCTCAGTTGAAATTGAGCGCATCCGCCGCACCCCTGAGATGGCGACGCAGGTACGGGGCGCCTCTGTGCGCAGAAGCATCGGGGAGTGGGAAGCAGGGAGAAAAAATTCACCAACTGTTTCTCCCGTGCTTCCGAGCAAAAATCGATCCCCTGCTCCAACATCATCTGGGCAGCAGCTTCAGACTTGCGGAGGGGGCCGCCCTATCACCGGCGGAAGGGTTGCGGAGGCGAGGGCATGCCTGATTAGGGCGAAGACCCTCCTTGGCCAGTCGCGCAACATTAAAACAGAAATAAAAAATGATGTTATCCATATACTGGATAGGCTGTACGGGCTGGTCAGGGAGGGGGAGAATACCACCTTAGACAAGAAAGAAAAAACTGCCCTCGTCGCCGAGAGGGACGCAGCTTTGGCTCCAGCCCCGACAACATCCGATGAAAAGCTGGAGGATATGCATACCCTCTTGCGGAGCAACGACGCAACCCTGCGAAAAATCCAGGAGACTGTCGAGAAGCAGGGTGAGGACCTTCAACACCTGCTTGGAGCTACGAAGAGCTACGCGAGTGCAGTGACCTCTCAACCTACAGGGAATATTCCCGAAAGGCCAAGGGCACTGCACTCGCTGGCGATTACTTCGTGTAGCGAAACCGATACAGGTGATGAGGTCCTCACCAAGCTGAGGCAGTCCCTGGGTGCAAAAGAGGACGGCCTCCGGGTCGAGAGAATAAAAAAAGCGAAAGATGCGAAAGTGATTGTCAGTTGCAGCACGGAGGCAGAACGGAGGCGGGTCGCTGCCAAAATCCGAGACGCAGGGGGACACCTTAAAGTAGAGGACATACAAAACAGGGACCCACTCCTCCTCCTCAGAGGCGTCCTGTCCTATAACACGGACGAAGACATATTGGGCGCTCTGAGGAGGCAGAATGGCTCTCTCTTTAAAGACCTCGACGAGGTCGACGTGAGGATGGAGTTTCGATTTCGCAAGAAGACACGAAATCCTCACGCCGGCCACGTCGTCCTACGGGTGTCTCCCCAAATCTGGCGGCGAGCACTGGACGCAGGGGTGGTCTACATCGACCTACAAAGGGTCCGGGTTGAAGACCAATCGCCCCTGGTCCAGTGCTCGCGGTGCCTGGGGTACGGCCACAGTAAGCGCTTCTGCACCGAAAAGGTGGACAAGTGCAGCCACTGTGGCGGGCCCCACGTGCGCTCGGATTGCACCGACCTTGCGGACGGCTTGGAGCCCTCGTGCTGCAACTGCACACACGCGAAATTGGAAAAGGCAGAACATAACGCCTTCGCCGACCACTGCCCAATTCGTCGAAAATGGGACGCTCTCGCCCGGAGGTCCGTTGCTTATTGCTAAGGATGTCGTCTCCAACACCAGAAGAAGGAGAAATCTAAACATCTCGACGTGCTCAGCAAAACCACACACAAACTTCAACAAACTTAAATGCAAAACTTTAGCAATTGAGTCCGGATTTGTTGACACAAAGTCGGACCAATGTGCACCCAATTCCAAAACTATTAGAACATTCAAAATCAATAAATTAATTATTAAAGCTAAGATATATAACAAAATTATATTGTGGGAAAAGTTCTGGAACAAACTTGAAATACATAATCAAAAATGCGACTTAAATTCTAAAATAAAATCAATTAAAATCAAAAAAGTCTTGTTGAGCACGCCGATGACGAAAGAAATGCTAGAAAATTATATTAAAAAATGTAAATAAAGATAGACATGTTTGGCATACTAGATTAGTATAAATATATATGGAAAGTATATATTTAGTATAAACTTTGCATATAATACACAGATATAAATAGGGAACATAAAATAAACAGTAAAATAAGTAATAATAATATAAAGCCTAAAATTTTGTATTCTACTATATATATTGAATATATATGCAGGTAATACAAAAACAAAGGAAATAAAATTAAAAATATATATGCTCGAAGTCACCCACCCAACCACCTCAAAATTTATTTTTTACAAAACTAGCATTCGAACTCCTAAAGCAACCAAGGTCTCCTGCCCCCATGCCGGAGGAACCCTGGCGGGAACAAAAAAAAAAAAAAAAAAAAAAAAAAAAAAAAAAAAAAAAAAAAAAACCTAAACCAAACCTAACCTAACCTAACCTAACCTAACCTAACCTAACCTAACCTAACCTAACCTAACCTAACCTAACCTAACCTTTTTTTTTTTTTTTTTTTGGTTTCGCTGGGGGAAATGCGTTACGCATCCCCTCCCGCGGAGGGGTATGTGGGACTCCCCAGGGTCAATACCCCCTGGTATACCCACTAAAACCCCCAGCGGCACTCCGGCTTCGCCTCCTGGAGGGGGCCTGGGAATCCGGCAGAGCCTTTACATCCAGTCCCCCTCCGGCGAGCCCCGCCTATATGGCGAGCCCTTCGCGCCCCCCCCTTATGATGGGTGGGGCAACAGGGACGGTCGAGAGTGCGCGACCGTCCCCGTATCCGCTGATGGTGAGCGGTGCAATGCGGGCGGAGGAGCTTCCGCACCTGTCGCCCGCTGCTCACCATCGGGAAGGTGAAGGCGGTCATACGCCCGCCTCCTCCGTCCCCTTCGCCGCTTCCGGAGCGCGGGCGCAAGAGGGTCTTCCTCTCGCGCGCGCTCCGCTGCCTCCTTCTGCGCCATTACGGATTCGCAGAAGGAGGCAACCGCCGCCCACGCTCTCTCGCTCCCCAGCATCGCGCTCACAACGCGGGGGAGCGAGAGGTCCCGCCCGACCACCGCAACCAGACTGCGGCGCTGCTCGGACCACGACGGGCACACCTCGAGGGTGTGCTCCGCCGTGTCTTCCGCCGCGCCACAGTCGTGGCACGATGGGGCCTCCTCCCTACCGATTCGGTGCAAGTACGATCCGAAACAACCGTGTCCGGACAGTACCTGCACCAGGCGGAACGAGAGGAAACCTAACCTAACCTAACCTAACCTAACTTAACCAGTCGCACTCGATCACTCGTGCCGAAAGCAGCATAAACACATGTGCTCCGCTTTTAAAATTCAATAACTCCGGACATTCGCGAACGATCTTAGTGAAAAAACCACCATCGGATGCAGTGCAGTGAATACAAGTGAATAAAAAGTGTTGTGTACAGCTGTCTAGTGGATTTCCGCCGAAAAACAATAAAAAAACACCTCGAAACACGTGGTTTTAGAGGTTAAGTGACATCTTTTAAGCAGTTTTTTGAAGACGCTGGACATTTATATCGATACCCCCTAAATATTATATCACTTTCGGGTGAGGGCGGGTTTCCCTTCACCTTCCTGCACAAAAATTTTGAAAATCGGATCGCGCTTTCAAGAGTTATAGCGTTTTTCCTGAAAAGCACGTGGGACTGAAAACCGAAACCAAAGGACCTAGGAAGCTGAAATTTTGCCTGACGTAAGAGACCATTGGAAGAAGATATTTGGATGTTCAAGAAAAATTTTAACTTGTAAGGATTTTTAAATAATAGTTATTAAAGTTGTAAATTTTAACCCTTTATAATTCTGGTGTTTTTAACAATTTCAAAAATCTGCAACTGCTATCTTTTGCGCGCTTACTTTAGCTACACATTCACAAAATTTAAAATAAAATTTCAGCAAATTCCAACGCGCTGAAATTAAAAAACCGAAAAAACTGTATTTTCGGTCTTATAACAACCGGTTTTAGAAATTTAGAAAAATTTTTTATTCAACATTGTACCTGGTGTAATTTTCAGTATTTTAACATTTTTTGTGAAATTTTCAGCTGAAGGGTTTCGGAGATACCGATTTTTTAGTGTTTTTCTTAAATAAAATCAAAATTAATACAAAATTCAAAATTTTAACACTGGATATAGCTTTGGAACCCCTTTTGGCATAGGAGCAACCCCAAACTAGGACCTTGTAGCTTCAAATTTGGGAAATTTTGACTTTTCGGCCATTTTGGTTATTTGCTAAAAATTTTTAAAGTGGTAATTACTCTGGAACCCTTTGGCCTAGAAAGCTGAGGTTTTCAGTCCTGTGTGCTACGTGTTTTGTTCTTTTGGGTTATATAGTTTTCAGGGGTTTTCAGGCCTGAAAATATTTTGGCCTGAAACCATTTTCAGGACACGCGCCAGGTGGGGCCTAAAACGGTATTCAAAACCCCGTGTCAATCCGACTCTCCAAACCGGAGTTATAGCCCGGCAAAGTTGGAGATTGACATTAGGCCGCCATCTTGGATTCACTGCGTATCGTCATAACTCTCGAACCAAAAGTCGCAGAAAGTTGCTGACTTCAGATTCGGGTTCAGGAGAAAGTCACTTACCATCCCAGAAGGTTTCAGGCCGATTAGACGCTGTGAATTTTCAGGTTCCTGAAACTGAAAAAATCGTTTAGACCAGATCAGCGCGAGTCTAAAGAACCCAAACATTGGTGTTCTGCGTCGAGACGCGAGGGAGCTATCGTCAGTACAATAGTGACATTGACAGCTTTGGCGGCCATATTGGCAAATTTCAAACGCCTATAGCTCCCAAACGGAGAGTCGCAGAGCGCCAGGATTTTCAACGGGGTGCTGGGAATACAGCCCAGAGAGTAACGGCGGGTCATTTGTCAGGTTTTTTCAGGTTTCGGGAACCTGAAAATTTCAGGAAATTTTCATTCCTGAAAACTAACCCAGCCTATGAGGCTTGGCGAGCGCTGCTGAACGACCCAATACCGGGGAAAATCGGCCCACCCGTTGCGGAGCTACATCTCTTTAACCATATTTGGTCGGCCATCTTGGTTAATAACCACAAAACATAAACGGCCATAGCTTCGAAACCCGTAGGGCTAGAGTACCCGAGTTTGGGATCGCGGAGTAGGGCTCGAGGAGCTCTACACGTTCACATTGTAAAAACGACTCTAGGTAGAGTCATTTCAAAGTTGTATATTTTATTTCTATTTTTTCTGGATTTTATATGTAAATAATTGTATAGATTAAGATTTTAGTGACTCATGGTAAAATAAACTGACCGGTAGGGTAAACACGTGTCTAAAACTTACTCTACTCTGCTCTACCCCTCTTTATTTAGATTAAAACTCTGTAGGACTGCCGTATTGTTACGGAAACAAGTAAGTAAAACAGGGCCAGTTCAGGACCAGGAGTCCGGTACAGATTCTTAATTAATTATCTTATTAATTCATTTTATTATTACCTGACTTATTTAATTTTAAATAAAAAAAAAATTAAAACTTTTACAAACTTTTTTGACAAAAACTTTAATATTAAATTAAAATCTAAAATAAGACGGGAGTAACCCTCTACATTACCCCGGACAAAAGCTGCTGTGCGGCTTAACATATAGACGCTGTTGATTTTACTGACATAAGACCTCCAACATGTTTGGCTTTAGAACACCAGCCAAACCCCGTAAAACTGATACAGTGGAGCCAGAGCGCACGGACCGCACCCCTGAAAGCGAATCACAAATACGAAGTACGTCTGTCCGGCGCAGCATCGGAGAGTGGGAAACTGGGAAGGCAAAGACACAACAGGCACAATTAACACCTACGGAAAAAACGGAAGCCACCTCATCAGCATTAGCTGAAGACCAAAGCATATGACAGGGTATGTCATAAAATACTACTAGAAAAATTATGGAACATAGGTATTCGAGGCGTTGCTCATGACTGGTTTAAATCATACCTGACAAATAGAAAACAATATGTCACAGTTGAATATTATGATGAAAATACTCGGATTATCGAACAAGTACATTCAGCGCAAAAAACATTGCACCATTCCATCCCACAAGGCAGTGTTTTAGGCTGTATCCTGTTTTTAATCTACCTTAATGATTTACCAGAACAATTACAAAGAAACACAATTTTATTTGCAGATGATATCTCAGTCATTCTAAAAGTAAAGAATGAGAATGAATTAAAAGGACAACTCCTGAACTTGTTTGACATTCTCACAAATTGGCTAGATGGACATAATTTAATTATAAATTACAATAAAACAAAAATAATGCAATATTACCCGTACCAAAAAAAATCCATAGACAAAATTTCAATATAATAATTATGATATAGAATTAGTAGACAATTTTAATTTGTTAGGAATAAACATAGATTCAAATTTAAAATGGAATAATCACCTAGACGTTTTAAAAACCAAATTAAACAAATTTACTTATGGCCTAAGGGAAATTAAAAAAAGTACAAATATAAACGTAGCACTATCCGCATATTATGCGTATGCATATTCCTGGATAAAATATGGAATTGTTATTTGGGGAACAGCTACGAATATAACTGACATATTAATTTGTCAGAAAAAATGTATACGCGCCATGGCCGGTATAAAAACAATGGATAGCTGCCGTCCATGGTTTAAAAAGCTAAAAGTGTTGACAGTACCAGGCATTTATATATTAGAAATGCTTATGTTTGTACAAAAACTACAACAATTTTTCGAATTAAATAGCAATGCTCGTCGGAATAACAATTTAGTCTACCCACATGGCAAAAAATTAAACATGCTAAGTAAAGGTACATACTGCATGGCTGTCAAATTGTATAATAAACTGCCTAATGACATAAAAAAAATAAGTAAAGACCACATATTTCATAAAGCGATCAAACATCTATTAATATCAAAATGTTATTATCATTATGACGAATATCTCAATGACACCTTTTGACATTAAAATCATTATAATTAATGTAATTAAAATCTTTTGACATCTTAAAATAACAGAAATAGAATAATATTATGTATAATATAAATTGTATTAATGATTGCATGACTTGAAATATTTTAAATTTATAACATTATTAGTATGCCTTACAGGGCATTATTTATTTTTGGAGATTGTATTTTCTTATTGTATATTACACCCATTGTTACCCAAAAGTAATACCAAATAAATGATTTATGATTTATGATTGGCTTTAATTTTAAGGCAAATGGAGGAAATAAAAATTTTCGATAGTCCTTAGTTACTAAGCGCTATAATAGCGTATCCGACCGCTTGGCGTTGGTAGACTGCCAAAACTTAAAAACTCGGTTTTTCGCTGGAGTCTTATTTTTTGGTGTATTCTTAGCATACCTGACCGATTGGCTTTAATTTTAAGGCAAATGGAGGAAATAAAATTTTTCGATAGTCCTTAGTTACTAAGCGCTATAACAGCGTATCCGACCACTTGGCGTTGGTAGACTGCCAAAACTAAAAAACTCGGGTTTTCGCTGGAGTCTTGTTTTTTGGTGCATTCTTAGCATACCTGACCGATTGGCTTTAATTTTAAGGCAAATGGAGGAAATAAAAATTTTTGATAGTCGTTAGTTACTAAGCGCTATAACAGCGTATCCGACCGCTTGGCATTGGTAGACTGCCAAAAATAAAAAACTCGGTTTTTCGCTGGAGTCTTGTTTTTTGGTGCATTCTTAGCATACCTGACCGATTGGCTTTAATTTTAAGGCAAATGGAGGAAATAAAAATTTTCGATAGTCCTTAGTTACTAAGCGCTATAACAGCGTATCCGACCGCTTGGCGTTGGTAGACTGCCAAAACTAAAAAACTCGGTTTTTCGCTGGAGTCTTGTTTTTTGGTGCATTCTTAGCATACCTGACCGATTGGCTTTAATTTTAAGGCAAATGGAGGAAATAAAATTTTTCGATAGTCCTTAGTTACTAAGCCCTATAACAGCGTATCCGACCGCTTGGCGTTGGTAGACTGCCAAAACTAAAAAACTCGGTTTTTCGCTGGAGTCTTGTTTTTTGGTGCATTCTTAGCATACCTGACCGATTGGCTTTAATTTTAAGGCAAATGGAGGAAATAAAAATTTTCGATAGTCCTTAGTTACTAAGCGCTATAACAGCGTATCCGACCGCTTGGCATTGGTAGACTGCCAAAACTATAAAAACTCGGTTTTTCGCTGGAGTCTTGTTTTTTGGTGCATTCTTAGCATACCTGACCGATTGGCTTTAATTTTAAGGCAAATGGAGGAAATAAAAATTTTCGATAGTCCTTAGTTACTAAGCGCTATAACAGCGTATCCGACCGCTTGGCGTTGGTAGACCGCCAAAACTAAAAAACTCGGTTTTTCGCTGGATTCTTGTTTTTTGGTGCATTCTTAGCATACCTGACCGATTGGCTTTCATTTTAAGGCAAATGGAGGAAATAAAATTTTTCGATAGTCCTTAGTTAATAAGCGCTATAACAGCGTATCCGACCACTTGGCGTTGGTAGACTGCCAAAACTAAAAAACTCGGTTTTTCGCTGGAGTCTTGTTTTTTGGTGCATTCTTAGCATACCTGACCGATTGGCTTTAATTTTAAGGCAAATGGAGGAAATAAAATTTTTCGATAGTCCTTAGTTACTAAGCCCTATAACAGCGTATCCGACCGCTTGGCGTTGGTAGACTGCCAAAACTAAAAAACTCGGTTTTTCGCTGGAGTCTTGTTTTTTGGTGCATTCTTAGCATACCTGACCGATTGGCTTTAATTTTAAGGCAAATGGAGGAAATAAAAATTTTCGATAGTCCTTAGTTACTAAGCGCTATAACAGCGTATCCGACCGCTTGGCGTTGGTAGACTGCCAAAACTAAAAATCTCGGTTTTTCGCTGGAGTCTTGATTTTTGGGGCATTCTTAGCATACCTGACCGATTGGCTTTAATTTTAAGGCAAATGGAGGAAATAAAAATTTTCGATAGTCCTTAGTTACTAAGCGCTATAACAGCGTATCCGACCGCTTGGCGTTGGTAGACTGCCAAAACTAAAAAACTCGGTTTTTCGCTGGAGTCTTGTTTTTTGGTGCATTCTTAGCATACCTGACCGATTGGCTTTAATTTTAAGGCAAATGGAGGAAATAAAAAATTTCGATAGTCCTTAGTTACTAAGCGCTATAACAGCGTATCCGACCGCTTGGCATTGGTAGACTGCCAAAAATAAAAAACTCGGTTTTTCGCTGGAGTCTTGTTTTTTGGTGCATTCTTAGCATACCTGACCGATTGGCTTTAATTTTAAGGCAAATGGAGGAAATAAAAATTTTCGATAGTCCTTAGTTACTAAGCCCTATAACAGCGTATCCGACCGCTTGGCGTTGGTAGACTGCCAAAACTAAAAAACTCGGTTTTTCGCTGGAGTCTTGTTTTTTGGTGCATTCTTAGCATACCTGACCGATTGGCTTTAATTTTAAGGCAAATGGAGGAAATAAAAAATTTCGATAGTCCTTAGTTACTAAGCGCTATAACAGCGTATCCGACCGCTTGGCATTGGTAGACTGCCAAAACTATAAAAACTCGGTTTTTCGCTGGAGTCTTGTTTTTTGGTGCATTCTTAGCATACCTGACCGATTGGCTTTAATTTTAAGGCAAATGGAGGAAATAAAAATTTTCGATAGTCCTTAGTTACTAAGCGCTATAACAGCGTATCCGACCGCTTGGCGTTGGTAGACCGCCAAAACTAAAAAACTCGGTTTTTCGCTGGATTCTTGTTTTTTGGTGCATTCTTAGCATACCTGACCGATTGGCTTTCATTTTAAGGCAAATGGAGGAAATAAAATTTTTCGATAGTCCTTAGTTAATAAGCGCTATAACAGCGTATCCGACCACTTGGCGTTGGTAGACTGCCAAAACTAAAAAACTCGGTTTTTCGCTGGAGTCTTGTTTTTTGGTGCATTCTTAGCATACCTGACCGATTGGCTTTAATTTTAAGGCAAATGGAGGAAATAAAATTTTTCGATAGTCCTTAGTTACTAAGCCCTATAACAGCGTATCCGACCGCTTGGCGTTGGTAGACTGCCAAAACTAAAAAACTCGGTTTTTCGCTGGAGTCTTGTTTTTTGGTGCATTCTTAGCATACCTGACCGATTGGCTTTAATTTTAAGGCAAATGGAGGAAATAAAAATTTTCGATAGTCCTTAGTTACTAAGCGCTATAACAGCGTATCCGACCGCTTGGCGTTGGTAGACTGCCAAAACTAAAAATCTCGGTTTTTCGCTGGAGTCTTGATTTTTGGGGCATTCTTAGCATACCTGACCGATTGGCTTTAATTTTAAGGCAAATGGAGGAAATAAAAATTTTCGATAGTCCTTAGTTACTAAGCCCTATAACAGCGTATCCGACCGCTTGGCGTTGGTAGACTGCCAAAACTAAAAAACTCGGTTTTTCGCTGGAGTCTTGTTTTTTGGTGCATTCTTAGCATACCTGACCGATTGGCTTTAATTTTAAGGCAAATGGAGGAAATAAAAAATTTCGATAGTCCTTAGTTACTAAGCGCTATAACAGCGTATCCGACCGCTTGGCGTTGGTAGACTGCCAAAACTAAAAAACTCGGTTTTTCGCTGGAGTCTTGTTTTTTGGTGCATTCTTAGCATACCTGACCGATTGGCTTTAATTTTAAGGCAAATGGAGGAAATAAAAATTTTCGATAGTCCTTAGTTACTAAGCCCTATAACAGCGTATCCGACCGCTTGGCGTTGGTAGACTGCCAAAACTAAAAAACTCGGTTTTTCGCTAGAGTCTTGTTTTTTGGTGCATTCTTAGCATACCTGACGGATTGGCTTTAATTTTAAGGCAAATGGAGGAAATAAAAATTTTCGATAGTCCTTAGTTACTAAGCCCTATAACAGCGTATCCGACCGCTTGGCGTTGGTAGACTGCCAAAACTAAAAAACTCGGTTTTACGCTGGAGTCTTGTTTTTTGGTGCATTCTTAGCATACCTGACCGATTGGCTTTAATTTTAAGGCAAATGGAGGAAATAAAAATTTTTGATAGTCGTTAGTTACTAAGCGCTATAACAGCGTATCCGACCGCTTGGCATTGGTAGACTGCCAAAAATAAAAAACTCGGTTTTTCGCTGGAGTCTTGTTTTTTGGTGCATTCTTAGCATACCTGACCGATTGGCTTTAATTTTAAGGCAAATGGAGGAAATAAAAATTTTCGATAGTCCTTAGTTACTAAGCGCTATAACAGCGTATCCGACCGCTTGGCGTTGGTAGACTGCCAAAACTAAAAAACTCGGTTTTTCGCTGGAGTCTTGTTTTTTGGTGCATTCTTAGCATACCTGACCGATTGGCTTTAATTTTAAGGCAAATGGAGGAAATAAAAATTTTCGATAGTCCTTAGTTACTAAGCCCTATAACAGCGTATCCGACCGCTTGGCGTTGGTAGACTGCCAAAACTAAAAAACTCGGTTTTTCGCTGGAGTCTTGTTTTTTGGTGCATTCTTAGCATACCTGACCGATTGGCTTTAATTTTAAGGCAAATGGAGGAAATAAAAAATTTCGATAGTCCTTAGTTACTAAGCGCTATAACAGCGTATCCGACCGCTTGGCATTGGTAGACTGCCAAAACTATAAAAACTCGGTTTTTCGCTGGAGTCTTGTTTTTTGGTGCATTCTTAGCATACCTGACCGATTGGCTTTAATTTTAAGGCAAATGGAGGAAATAAAAATTTTCGATAGTCCTTAGTTTCTAAGCGCTATAACAGCGTATCCGACCGCTTGGCGTTGGTAGACCGCCAAAACTAAAAAACTCGGTTTTTCGCTGGATTCTTGTTTTTTGGTGCATTCTTAGCATACCTGACCGATTGGCTTTCATTTTAAGGCAAATGGAGGAAATAAAATTTTTCGATAGTCCTTAGTTAATAAGCGCTATAACAGCGTATCCGACCGCTTGGCGTTGGTAGACTGCCAAAACTAAAAAACTCGGTTTTTCGCTGGAGTCTTGTTTTTTGGTGCATTCTTAGCATACCTGACCGATTGGCTTTAATTTTAAGGCAAATGGAGGAAATAAAATTTTTCGATAGTCCTTAGTTACTAAGCCCTATAACAGCGTATCCGACCGCTTGGCATTGGTAGACTGCCAAAACTAAAAAACTCGGTTTTTCGCTGGAGTCTCGTTTTTTGGTGCATTCTTAGCATACCTGACCGATTGGCTTTAATTTTAAGGCAAATGGAGGAAATAAAAATTTTCGATAGTCCTTAGTTACTAAGCGCTATAACAGCGTATCCGACCGCTTGGCGTTGGTAGACTGCCAAAACTAAAAATCTCGGTTTTTCGCTGGAGTCTTGATTTTTGGGGCATTCTTAGCATACCTGACCGATTGGCTTTAATTTTAAGGCAAATGGAGGAAATAAAAATTTTCGATAGTCCTTAGTTACTAAGCCCTATAACAGCGTATCCGACCGCTTGGCGTTGGTAGACTGCCAAAACTAAAAAACTCGGTTTTTCGCTGGAGTCTTGTTTTTTGGTGCATTCTTAGCATACCTGACCGATTGGCTTTAATTTTAAGGCAAATGGAGGAAATAAAAAATTTCGATAGTCCTTAGTTACTAAGCGCTATAACAGCGTATCCGACCGCTTGGCATTGGTAGACTGCCAAAAATAAAAAACTCGGTTTTTCGCTGGAGTCTTGTTTTTTGGTGCATTCTTAGCATACCTGACCGATTGGCTTTAATTTTAAGGCAAATGGAGGAAATAAAAATTTTCGATAGTCCTTAGTTACTAAGCCCTATAACAGCGTATCCGACCGCTTGGCGTTGGTAGACTGCCAAAACTAAAAAACTCGGTTTTTCGCTGGAGTCTTGTTTTTTGGTGCATTCTTAGCATACCTGACGGATTGGCTTTAATTTTAAGGCACATGGAGGAAATAAAAATTTTCGATAGTCCTTAGTTACTAAGCCCTATAACAGCGTATCCGACCGCTTGGCGTTGGTAGACTGCCAAAACTAAAAAACTCGGTTTTACGCTGGAGTCTTGTTTTTTGGTGCATTCTTAGCATACCTGACCGATTGGCTTTAATTTTAAGGCAAATGGAGGAAATAAAAATTTTTGATAGTCGTTAGTTACTAAGCGCTATAACAGCGTATCCGACCGCTTGGCATTGGTAGACTGCCAAAAATAAAAAACTCGGTTTTTCGCTGGAGTCTTGTTTTTTGGTGCATTCTTAGCATACCTGACCGATTGGCTTTAATTTTAAGGCAAATGGAGGAAATAAAAATTTTCGATAGTCCTTAGTTACTAAGCGCTATAACAGCGTATCCGACCGCTTGGCGTTGGTAGACTGCCAAAACTAAAAAACTCGGTTTTTCGCTGGAGTCTTGTTTTTTGGTGCATTCTTAGCATACCTGACCGATTGGCTTTAATTTTAAGGCAAATGGAGGAAATAAAAATTTTCGATAGTCCTTAGTTACTAAGCCCTATAACAGCGTATCCGACCGCTTGGCGTTGGTAGACTGCCAAAACTAAAAAACTCGGTTTTTCGCTGGAGTCTTGTTTTTTGGTGCATTCTTAGCATACCTGACCGATTGGCTTTAATTTTAAGGCAAATGGAGGAAATAAAAAATTTCGATAGTCCTTAGTTACTAAGCGCTATAACAGCGTATCCGACCGCTTGGCATTGGTAGACTGCCAAAACTATAAAAACTCGGTTTTTCGCTGGAGTCTTGTTTTTGGTGCATTCTTAGCATACCTGACCGATTGGCTTTAATTTGAAGGCAAATGGAGGAAATAAAAATTTTCGATAGTCCTTAGTTACTAAGCGCTATAACAGCGTATCCGACCGCTTGGCGTTGGTAGACCGCTAAAACTAAAAAACTCGGTTTTTCGCTGGATTCTTGTTTTTTGGTGCATTCTTAGCATACCTGACCGATTGGCTTTCATTTTAAGGCAAATGGAGGAAATAAAAATTTTCGATAGTCCTTAGTTACTAAGCCCTATAACAGCGTATCCGACCGCTTGGCGTTGGTAGACTGCCAAAACTAAAAAACTCGGTTTTTCGCTGGAGTCTTGTTTTTTGGTGCATTCTTAGCATACCTGACCGATTGGCTTTAATTTTAAGGCAAATGGAGGAAATAAAAATTTTCGATAGTCCTTAGTTACTAAGCGCTATAACAGCGTATCCGACCGCTTGGCGTTGGTAGACTGCCAAAACTAAAAATCTCGGTTTTTCGCTGGAGTCTTGATTTTTGGGGCATTCTTAGCATACCTGACCGATTGGCTTTAATTTTAAGGCAAATGGAGGAAATAAAAATTTTCGATAGTCCTTAGTTACTAAGCCCTATAACAGCGTATCCGACCGCTTGGCGTTGGTAGACTGCCAAAACTAAAAAACTCGGTTTTTCGCTGGAGTCTTGTTTTTTGGTGCATTCTTAGCATACCTGACCGATTGGCTTTAATTTTAAGGCAAATGGAGGAAATAAAAAATTTCGATAGTCCTTAGTTACTAAGCGCTATAACAGCGTATCCGACCGCTTGGCATTGGTAGACTGCCAAAAATAAAAAACTCGGTTTTTCGCTGGAGTCTTGTTTTTTGGTGCATTCTTAGCATACCTGACCGATTGGCTTTAATTTTAAGGCAAATGGAGGAAATAAAAATTTTCGATAGTCCTTAGTTACTAAGCCCTATAACAGCGTATCTGACCGCTTGGCGTTGGTAGACTGCCAAAACTAAAAAACTCGGTTTTTCGCTGGAGTCTTGTTTTTTGGTGCATTCTTAGCATACCTGACGGATTGGCTTTAATTTTAAGGCAAATGGAGGAAATAAAAATTTTCGATAGTCCTTAGTTACTAAGCCCTATAACAGCGTATCCGACCGCTTGGCGTTGGTAGACTGCCAAAACTAAAAAACTCGGTTTTACGCTGGAGTCTTGTTTTTTGGTGCATTCTTAGCATACCTGACCGATTGGCTTTAATTTTAAGGCAAATGGAGGAAATAAAAATTTTTGATAGTCGTTAGTTACTAAGCGCTATAACAGCGTATCCGACCGCTTGGCATTGGTAGACTGCCAAAAATAAAAAACTCGGTTTTTCGCTGGAGTCTTGTTTTTTGGTGCATTCTTAGCATACCTGACCGATTGGCTTTAATTTTAAGGCAAATGGAGGAAATTAAATTTTTTGATAGTTCTTGGTTACTAAGTGCTATAACAGCGTATCCGACCGCTTGGCGTTGGTAGACTGCCAAAACTAAAAATCTCGGTTTTTCGCTGGAGTCTTGTTTTTTGGTGCATTCTTAGCATACCTGACCGATTGGCTTTAATTTTAAGGCAAATGGAGGAAATAAAAAATTTCGATAGTCCTTAGTTACTAAGCGCTATAACAGCGTATCCGTCCGCTTGGCGTTGGTAGACCGCCAAAACTAAAAAACTCGGTTTTTCGCTGGAGTTTTGTTTTTTGGTGCATTCTTAGCATACCTGACCGATTGGCTTTAATTTTAAGGCAAATGGAGGAAATAAAATTTTTCGATAGTCCTTAGTTACTAAGCCCTATAACAGCGTATCCGACTGCTTGGCGTTGGTAGACTGCCAAAACTAAAAAACTCGGTTTTTCGCTGGAGTCTTGTTTTTTGGTGCATTCTTAGCATACCTGACCGATTGGCTTTAATTTTAAGGCAAATGGAGGAAATAAAAATTTTCGATAGTCCTTAGTAACTAAGCCCTATAACAGCGTATCCGTCCGCTTGGCGTTGGTAGACCGCCAAAACTAAAAAACTCGGTTTTTCGCTGGAGTTTTGTTTTTTGGTGCATTCTTAGCATACCTGACCGATTGGCTTTAATTTTAAGGCAAATGGAGGAAATAAAAATTTTCGATAGTCCTTAGTTACTAAGCGCTATAACAGCGTATCCGACCGCTTGGCGTTGGTAGACTGCCAAAACTAAAAAACTCGGTTTTTCGCTGGAGTCTTGTTTTTTGGTGCATTCTTAGCATACCTGACCGATTGGCTTTAATTTTAAGGCAAATGGAGGAAATAAAATTTTTCGATAGTCCTTAGTTACTAAGCCCTATAACAGCGTATCCGACCGCTTGGCGTTGGTAGACTGCCAAAACTAAAAAACTCGGTTTTTCGCTGGAGTCTTGTTTTTTGGTGCATTCTTAGCATACCTGACCGATTGGCTTTAATTTTAAGGCAAATGGAGGAAATAAAAAATTTCGATAGTCCTTAGTTACTAAGCGCTATAACAGCGTATCCGACCGCTTGGCATTGGTAGACTGCCAAAACTATAAAAACTCGGTTTTTCGCTGGAGTCTTGTTTTTTGGTGCATTCTTAGCATACCTGACCGATTGGCTTTAATTTTAAGGCAAATGGAGGAAATAAAAATTTTCGATAGTCCTTAGTTACTAAGCGCTATAACAGCGTATCCGACCGCTTGGCGTTGGTAGACTGCCAAAACTAAAAAACTCGGTTTTTCGCTGGAGTCTTGTTTTTTGGTGCATTCTTAGCATACCTGACCGATTGGCTTTAATTTTAAGGCAAATGGAGGAAATAAAAAATTTCGATAGTCCTTAGTTACTAAGCGCTATAACAGCGTATCCGTCCGCTTGGCGTTGGTAGACCGCCAAAACTAAAAAACTCGGTTTTTCGCTGGAGTTTTGTTTTTTGGTGCATTCTTAGCATACCTGACCGATTGGCTTTAATTTTAAGGCAAATGGAGGAAATAAAAAATTTCGATAGTCCTTAGTTACTAAGCGCTATAACAGCGTATCCGACTGCTTGGCGTTGGTAGACTGCCAAAACTAAAAAACTCGGTTTTTCGCTGGAGTCTTGTTTTTTGGTGCATTCTTAGCATACCTGACCGATTGGCTTTAATTTTAAGGCAAATGGAGGAAATAAAAATTTTCGATAGTCCTTAGTAACTAAGCCCTATAACAGCGTATCCGACCGCTTGGCGTTGGTAGACTGCCAAAACTAAAAAACTCGGTTTTTCGCTGGAGTCTTGTTTTTTGGTGCATTCTTAGCATACCTGACCGATTGGCTTTAATTTTAAGGCAAATGGAGGAAATTAAATTTTTTGATAGTTCTTGGTTACTAAGTGCTATAACAGCGTATCCGACCGCTTGGCGTTGGTAGACTGCCAAAACTAAAAATCTCGGTTTTTCGCTGGAGTCTTGTTTTTTGGTGCATTCTTAGCATACCTGACCGATTGGCTTTAATTTTAAGGCAAATGGAGGAAATAAAAAATTTCGATAGTCCTTAGTTACTAAGCGCTATAACAGCGTATCCGTCCGCTTGGCGTTGGTAGACCGCCAAAACTAAAAAACTCGGTTTTTCGCTGGAGTTTTGTTTTTTGGTGCATTCTTAGCATACCTGACCGATTGGCTTTAATTTTAAGGCAAATGGAGGAAATAAAATTTTTCGATAGTCCTTAGTTACTAAGCCCTATAACAGCGTATCCGACTGCTTGGCGTTGGTAGACTGCCAAAACTAAAAAACTCGGTTTTTCGCTGGAGTCTTGTTTTTTGGTGCATTCTTAGCATACCTGACCGATTGGCTTTAATTTTAAGGCAAATGGAGGAAATAAAAATTTTCGATAGTCCTTAGTAACTAAGGACTATAACAGCGTATCCGTCCGCTTGGCGTTGGTAGACCGCCAAAACTAAAAAACTCGGTTTTTCGCTGGAGTTTTGTTTTTTGGTGCATTCTTAGCATACCTGACCGATTGGCTTTAATTTTAAGGCAAATGGAGGAAATAAAAATTTTCGATAGTCCTTAGTTACTAAGCGCTATAACAGCGTATCCGACCGCTTGGCGTTGGTAGACTGCCAAAACTAAAAAACTCGGTTTTTCGCTGGAGTCTTGTTTTTTGGTGCATTCTTAGCATACCTGACCGATTGGCTTTAATTTTAAGGCAAATGGAGGAAATAAAATTTTTCGATAGTCCTTAGTTACTAAGCCCTATAACAGCGTATCCGACCGCTTGGCGTTGGTAGACTGCCAAAACTAAAAAACTCGGTTTTTCGCTGGAGTCTTGTTTTTTGGTGCATTCTTAGCATACCTGACCGATTGGCTTTAATTTTAAGGCAAATGGAGGAAATAAAAAATTTCGATAGTCCTTAGTTACTAAGCGCTATAACAGCGTATCCGGCCGCTTGGCATTGGTAGACTGCCAAAACTATAAAAACTCGGTTTTTCGCTGGAGTCTTGTTTTTTGGTGCATTCTTAGCATACCTGACCGATTGGCTTTAATTTTAAGGCAAATGGAGGAAATAAAAATTTTCGATAGTCCTTAGTTACTAAGCGCTATAACAGCGTATCCGACCGCTTGGCGTTGGTAGACCGCCAAAACTAAAAAACTCGGTTTTTCGCTGGATTCTTGTTTTTTGGTGCATTCTTAGCATACCTGACCGATTGGCTTTCATTTTAAGGCAAATGGAGGAAATAAAATTTTTCGATAGTCCTTAGTTACTAAGCGCTATAACAGCGTATCCGACCACTTGGCGTTGGTAGACTGCCAAAACTAAAAAACTCGGTTTTTCGCTGGAGTCTTGTTTTTTGGTGCATTCTTAGCATACCTGACCGATTGGCTTTAATTTTAAGGCAATTGGAGGAAATAAAATTTTTCGATAGTCCTTAGTTACTAAGCCCTATAACAGCGTATCCGACCGCTTGGCGTTGGTAGACTGCCAAAACTAAAAAACTCGGTTTTTCGCTGGAGTCTTGTTTTTTGGTGCATTCTTAGCATACCTGACCGATTGGCTTTAATTTTAAGGCAAATGGAGGAAATAAAAATTTTCGATAGTCCTTAGTTACTAAGCGCTATAACAGCGTATCCGACCGCTTGGCGTTGGTAGACTGCCAAAACTAAAAATCTCGGTTTTTCGCTGGAGTCTTGATTTTTGGGGCATTCTTAGCATACCTGACCGATTGGCTTTAATTTTAAGGCAAATGGAGGAAATAAAAATTTTCGATAGTCCTTAGTTACTAAGCCCTATAACAGCGTATCCGACCGCTTGGCGTTGGTAGACTGCCAAAACTAAAAAACTCGGTTTTTCGCTGGAGTCTTGTTTTTTGGTGCATTCTTAGCATACCTGACCGATTGGCTTTAATTTTAAGGCAAATGGAGGAAATAAAAAATTTCGATAGTCCTTAGTTACTAAGCGCTATAACAGCGTATCCGACCGCTTGGCATTGGTAGACTGCCAAAAATAAAAAACTCGGTTTTTCGCTGGAGTCTTGTTTTTTGGTGCATTCTTAGCATACCTGACCGATTGGCTTTAATTTTAAGGCAAATGGAGGAAATAAAAATTTTCGATAGTCCTTAGTTACTAAGCCCTATAACAGCGTATCCGACCGCTTGGCGTTGGTAGACTGCCAAAACTAAAAAACTCGGTTTTTCGCTAGAGTCTTGTTTTTTGGTGCATTCTTAGCATACCTGACGGATTGGCTTTAATTTTAAGGCAAATGGAGGAAATAAAAATTTTCGATAGTCCTTAGTTACTAAGCCCTATAACAGCGTATCCGACCGCTTGGCGTTGGTAGACTGCCAAAACTAAAAAACTCGGTTTTACGCTGGAGTCTTGTTTTTTGGTGCATTCTTAGCATACCTGACCGATTGGCTTTAATTTTAAGGCAAATGGAGGAAATAAAAATTTTTGATAGTCGTTAGTTACTAAGCGCTATAACAGCGTATCCGACCGCTTGGCATTGGTAGACTGCCAAAAATAAAAAACTCGGTTTTTCGCTGGAGTCTTGTTTTTTGGTGCATTCTTAGCATACCTGACCGATTGGCTTTAATTTTAAGGCAAATGGAGGAAATAAAAATTTTCGATAGTCCTTAGTTACTAAGCGCTATAACAGCGTATCCGACCGCTTGGCGTTGGTAGACTGCCAAAACTAAAAAACTCGGTTTTTCGCTGGAGTCTTGTTTTTTGGTGCATTCTTAGCATACCTGACCGATTGGCTTTAATTTTAAGGCAAATGGAGGAAATAAAAATTTTCGATAGTCCTTAGTTACTAAGCCCTATAACAGCGTATCCGACCGCTTGGCGTTGGTAGACTGCCAAAACTAAAAAACTCGGTTTTTCGCTGGAGTCTTGTTTTTTGGTGCATTCTTAGCATACCTGACCGATTGGCTTTAATTTTAAGGCAAATGGAGGAAATAAAAAATTTCGATAGTCCTTAGTTACTAAGCGCTATAACAGCGTATCCGACCGCTTGGCATTGGTAGACTGCCAAAACTATAAAAACTCGGTTTTTCGCTGGAGTCTTGTTTTTTGGTGCATTCTTAGCATACCTGACCGATTGGCTTTAATTTTAAGGCAAATGGAGGAAATAAAAATTTTCGATAGTCCTTAGTTTCTAAGCGCTATAACAGCGTATCCGACCGCTTGGCGTTGGTAGACCGCCAAAACTAAAAAACTCGGTTTTTCGCTGGATTCTTGTTTTTTGGTGCATTCTTAGCATACCTGACCGATTGGCTTTCATTTTAAGGCAAATGGAGGAAATAAAATTTTTCGATAGTCCTTAGTTAATAAGCGCTATAACAGCGTATCCGACCACTTGGCGTTGGTAGACTGCCAAAACTAAAAAACTCGGTTTTTCGCTGGAGTCTTGTTTTTTGGTGCATTCTTAGCATACCTGACCGATTGGCTTTAATTTTAAGGCAAATGGAGGAAATAAAATTTTTCGATAGTCCTTAGTTACTAAGCCCTATAACAGCGTATCCGACCGCTTGGCGTTGGTAGACTGCCAAAACTAAAAAACTCGGTTTTTCGCTGGAGTCTCGTTTTTTGGTGCATTCTTAGCATACCTGACCGATTGGCTTTAATTTTAAGGCAAATGGAGGAAATAAAAATTTTCGATAGTCCTTAGTTACTAAGCGCTATAACAGCGTATCCGACCGCTTGGCGTTGGTAGACTGCCAAAACTAAAAATCTCGGTTTTTCGCTGGAGTCTTGATTTTTGGGGCATTCTTAGCATACCTGACCGATTGGCTTTAATTTTAAGGCAAATGGAGGAAATAAAAATTTTCGATAGTCCTTAGTTACTAAGCCCTATAACAGCGTATCCGACCGCTTGGCGTTGGTAGACTGCCAAAACTAAAAAACTCGGTTTTTCGCTGGAGTCTTGTTTTTTGGTGCATTCTTAGCATACCTGACCGATTGGCTTTAATTTTAAGGCAAATGGAGGAAATAAAAAATTTCGATAGTCCTTAGTTACTAAGCGCTATAACAGCGTATCCGACCGCTTGGCATTGGTAGACTGCCAAAAATAAAAAACTCGGTTTTTCGCTGGAGTCTTGTTTTTTGGTGCATTCTTAGCATACCTGACCGATTGGCTTTAATTTTAAGGCAAATGGAGGAAATAAAAATTTTCGATAGTCCTTAGTTACTAAGCCCTATAACAGCGTATCCGACCGCTTGGCGTTGGTAGACTGCCAAAACTAAAAAACTCGGTTTTTCGCTGGAGTCTTGTTTTTTGGTGCATTCTTAGCATACCTGACGGATTGGCTTTAATTTTAAGGCACATGGAGGAAATAAAAATTTTCGATAGTCCTTAGTTACTAAGCCCTATAACAGCGTATCCGACCGCTTGGCGTTGGTAGACTGCCAAAACTAAAAAACTCGGTTTTACGCTGGAGTCTTGTTTTTTGGTGCATTCTTAGCATACCTGACCGATTGGCTTTAATTTTAAGGCTAATGGAGGAAATAAAAATTTTTGATAGTCGTTAGTTACTAAGCGCTATAACAGCGTATCCGACCGCTTGGCATTGGTAGACTGCCAAAAATAAAAAACTCGGTTTTTCGCTGGAGTCTTGTTTTTTGGTGCATTCTTAGCATACCTGACCGATTGGCTTTAATTTTAAGGCAAATGGAGGAAATAAAAATTTTCGATAGTCCTTAGTTACTAAGCGCTATAACAGCGTATCCGACCGCTTGGCGTTGGTAGACTGCCAAAACTAAAAAACTCGGTTTTTCGCTGGAGTCTTGTTTTTTGGTGCATTCTTAGCATACCTGACCGATTGGCTTTAATTTTAAGGCAAATGGAGGAAATAAAAATTTTCGATAGTCCTTAGTTACTAAGCCCTATAACAGCGTATCCGACCGCTTGGCGTTGGTAGACTGCCAAAACTAAAAAACTCGGTTTTTCGCTGGAGTCTTGTTTTTTGGTGCATTCTTAGCATACCTGACCGATTGGCTTTAATTTTAAGGCAAATGGAGGAAATAAAAAATTTCGATAGTCCTTAGTTACTAAGCGCTATAACAGCGTATCCGACCGCTTGGCATTGGTAGACTGCCAAAACTATAAAAACTCGGTTTTTCGCTGGAGTCTTGTTTTTGGTGCATTCTTAGCATACCTGACCGATTGGCTTTAATTTGAAGGCAAATGGAGGAAATAAAAATTTTCGATAGTCCTTAGTTACTAAGCGCTATAACAGCGTATCCGACCGCTTGGCGTTGGTAGACCGCTAAAACTAAAAAACTCGGTTTTTCGCTGGATTCTTGTTTTTTGGTGCATTCTTAGCATACCTGACCGATTGGCTTTCATTTTAAGGCAAATGGAGGAAATAAAAATTTTCGATAGTCCTTAGTTACTAAGCCCTATAACAGCGTATCCGACCGCTTGGCGTTGGTAGACTGCCAAAACTAAAAAACTCGGTTTTTCGCTGGAGTCTTGTTTTTTGGTGCATTCTTAGCATACCTGACCGATTGGCTTTAATTTTAAGGCAAATGGAGGAAATAAAAATTTTCGATAGTCCTTAGTTACTAAGCGCTATAACAGCGTATCCGACCGCTTGGCGTTGGTAGACTGCCAAAACTAAAAATCTCGGTTTTTCGCTGGAGTCTTGATTTTTGGGGCATTCTTAGCATACCTGACCGATTGGCTTTAATTTTAAGGCAAATGGAGGAAATAAAAATTTTCGATAGTCCTTAGTTACTAAGCCCTATAACAGCGTATCCGACCGCTTGGCGTTGGTAGACTGCCAAAACTAAAAAACTCGGTTTTTCGCTGGAGTCTTGTTTTTTGGTGCATTCTTAGCATACCTGACCGATTGGCTTTAATTTTAAGGCAAATGGAGGAAATAAAAAATTTCGATAGTCCTTAGTTACTAAGCGCTATAACAGCGTATCCGACCGCTTGGCATTGGTAGACTGCCAAAAATAAAAAACTCGGTTTTTCGCTGGAGTCTTGTTTTTTGGTGCATTCTTAGCATACCTGACCGATTGGCTTTAATTTTAAGGCAAATGGAGGAAATAAAAATTTTCGATAGTCCTTAGTTACTAAGCCCTATAACAGCGTATCTGACCGCTTGGCGTTGGTAGACTGCCAAAACTAAAAAACTCGGTTTTTCGCTGGAGTCTTGTTTTTTGGTGCATTCTTAGCATACCTGACGGATTGGCTTTAATTTTAAGGCAAATGGAGGAAATAAAAATTTTCGATAGTCCTTAGTTACTAAGCCCTATAACAGCGTATCCGACCGCTTGGCGTTGGTAGACTGCCAAAACTAAAAAACTCGGTTTTACGCTGGAGTCTTGTTTTTTGGTGCATTCTTAGCATACCTGACCGATTGGCTTTAATTTTAAGGCAAATGGAGGAAATAAAAATTTTCGATAGTCCTTAGTTACTAAGCCCTATAACAGCGTATCCGACCGCTTGGCGTTGGTAGACTGCCAAAACTAAAAAACTCGGTTTTTCGCTGGAGTCTTGTTTTTTGGTGCATTCTTAGCATACCTGACCGATTGGCTTTAATTTTAAGGCAAATGGAGGAAATAAAAAATTTCGATAGTCCTTAGTTACTAAGCGCTATAACAGCGTATCCGACCGCTTGGCATTGGTAGACTGCCAAAAATAAAAAACTCGGTTTTTCGCTGGAGTCTTGTTTTTTGGTGCATTCTTAGCATACCTGACCGATTGGCTTTAATTTTAAGGCAAATGGAGGAAATAAAAATTTTCGATAGTCCTTAGTTACTAAGCCCTATAACAGCGTATCCGACCGCTTGGCGTTGGTAGACTGCCAAAACTAAAAAACTCGGTTTTTCGCTGGAGTCTTGTTTTTTGGTGCATTCTTAGCATACCTGACCGATTGGCTTTAATTTTAAGGCAAATGGAGGAAATAAAAAATTTCGATAGTCCTTAGTTACTAAGCGCTATAACAGCGTATCCGACCGCTTGGCATTGGTAGACTGCCAAAACTATAAAAACTCGGTTTTTCGCTGGAGTCTTGTTTTTTGGTGCATTCTTAGCATACCTGACCGATTGGCTTTAATTTTAAGGCAAATGGAGGAAATAAAAATTTTCGATAGTCCTTAGTTACTAAGCGCTATAACAGCGTATCCGACCGCTTGGCGTTGGTAGACCGCCAAAACTAAAAAACTCGGTTTTTCGCTGGATTCTTGTTTTTTGGTGCATTCTTAGCATACCTGACCGATTGGCTTTCATTTTAAGGCAAATGGAGGAAATAAAATTTTTCGATAGTCCTTAGTTAATAAGCGCTATAACAGCGTATCCGACCACTTGGCGTTGGTAGACTGCCAAAACTAAAAAACTCGGTTTTTCGCTGGAGTCTTTTTTTTTGGTGCATTCTTAGCATACCTGACCGATTGGCTTTAATTTTAAGGCAAATGGAGGAAATAAAATTTTTCGATAGTCCTTAGTTACTAAGCCCTATAACAGCGTATCCGACCGCTTGGCGTTGGTAGACTGCCAAAACTAAAAAACTCGGTTTTTCGCTGGAGTCTCGTTTTTTGGTGCATTCTTAGCATACCTGACCGATTGGCTTTAATTTTAAGGCAAATGGAGGAAATAAAAATTTTCGATAGTCCTTAGTTACTAAGCGCTATAACAGCGTATCCGACCGCTTGGCGTTGGTAGACTGCCAAAACTAAAAATCTCGGTTTTTCGCTGGAGTCTTGATTTTTGGGGCATTCTTAGCATACCTGACCGATTGGCTTTAATTTTAAGGCAAATGGAGGAAATAAAAATTTTCGATAGTCCTTAGTTACTAAGCCCTATAACAGCGTATCCGACCGCTTGGCGTTGGTAGACTGCCAAAACTAAAAAACTCGGTTTTTCGCTGGAGTCTTGTTTTTTGGTGCATTCTTAGCATACCTGACCGATTGGCTTTAATTTTAAGGCAAATGGAGGAAATAAAAATTTTCGATAGTCCTTAGTTACTAAGCGCTATAACAGCGTATCCGACCGCTTGGCATTGGTAGACTGCCAAAAATAAAAAACTCGGTTTTTCGCTGGAGTCTTCTTTTTTGGTGCATTCTTAGCATACCTGACCGATTGGCTTTAATTTTAAGGCAAATGGAGGAAATAAAAATTTTCGATAGTCCTTAGTTACTAAGCCCTATAACAGCGTATCCGACCGCTTGGCGTTGGTAGACTGCCAAAACTAAAAAACTCGGTTTTTCGCTGGAGTCTTGTTTTTTGGTGCATTCTTAGCATACCTGACGGATTGGCTTTAATTTTAAGGCACATGGAGGAAATAAAAATTTTCGATAGTCCTTAGTTACTAAGCCCTATAACAGCGTATCCGACCGCTTCGCGTTGGTAGACTGCCAAAACTAAAAAACTCGGTTTTACGCTGGAGTCTTGTTTTTTGGTGCATTCTTAGCATACCTGACCGATTGGCTTTAATTTTAAGGCAAATGGAGGAAATAAAAATTTTTGATAGTCGTTAGTTACTAAGCGCTATAACAGCGTATCCGACCGCTTGGCATTGCTAGACTGCCAAAAATAAAAAACTCGGTTTTTCGCTGGAGTCTTGTTTTTTGGTGCATTCTTAGCATACCTGACCGATTGGCTTTAATTTTAAGGCAAATGGAGGAAATAAAAATTTTCGATAGTCCTTAGTTACTAAGCGCTATAACAGCGTATCCGACCGCTTGGCGTTGGTAGACTGCCAAAACTAAAAAACTCGGTTTTTCGCTGGAGTCTTGTTTTTTGGTGCATTCTTAGCATACCTGACCGATTGGCTTTAATTTTAAGGCAAATGGAGGAAATAAAATTTTTCGATAGTCCTTAGTTACTAAGCCCTATAACAGCGTATCCGACCGCTTGGCGTTGGTAGACTGCCAAAACTAAAAAACTCGGTTTTTCGCTGGAGTCTTGTTTTTTGGTGCATTCTTAGCGTACCTGACCGATTGGCTTTAATTTTAAGGCAAATGGAGGAAATAAAAAATTTCGATAGTCCTTAGTTACTAAGCGCTATAACAGCGTATCCGACCGCTTGGCATTGGTAGACTGCCAAAACTATAAAAACTCGGTTTTTCGCTGGAGTCTTGTTTTTTGGTGCATTCTTAGCATACCTGACCGATTGGCTTTAATTTGAAGGCAAATGGAGGAAATAAAAATTTTCGATAGTCCTTAGTTACTAAGCGCTATAACAGCGTATCCGACCGCTTGGCGTTGGTAGACCGCCAAAACTAAAAAACTCGGTTTTTCGCTGGATTCTTGTTTTTTGGTGCATTCTTAGCATACCTGACCGATTGGCTTTCATTTTAACGCAAATGGAGGAAATAAAAATTTTCGATAGTCCTTAGTTACTAAGCCCTATAACAGCGTATCCGACCGCTTGGCGTTGGTAGACTGCCAAAACTAAAAAACTCGGTTTTTCGCTGGAGTCTTGTTTTTTGGTGCATTCTTAGCATACCTGACCGGTTGGCTTTAATTTAAAGGCAAATGGAGGAAAAAAAATTTTCGATAGTCCTTAGTTACTAAGCGCTATAACAGCGTATCCAACCGCTTGGCGTTGGTAGACTGCCAAAACTAAAAAAACTCGGATTTTCGCTGGAGTCTTGTTTTTTGGTGCATTCTTAGCATACCTGACGGATTGGCTTTAATTTTAAGGCAAATGGAGGAAATAAAAATTTTCGATAGTCCTTAGTTACTAAGCGCTATAACAGCGTATCCGACCGCTTGGCGTTGGTACACTGCCAAAACTTAAAAACTCGGTTTTTCGCTGGAGTCTTGATTTTTGGTGCATTCTTAGCATACCTGACCGATTGGCTTTAATTTTAAGGCAAATGGAGGAAATAAAAATTTTCGATAGTCCTTAGTTACTAAGCCCTATAACAGCGTATCCGACCGCTTGGCGTTGGTAGACTGCCAAAACTAAAAAACTCGGATTTTCGCTGGAGTCTTGTTTTTTGGTGCATTCTTAGTATACCTGACGGATTGGCTTTAATTTTAAGGCAAATGGAGGAAATAAAAATTTTCGATAGTCCTTAGTTACTAAGCCCTATAACAGCGTATCCGACCGCTTGGCGTTGGTAGACTGCCAAAACTAAAAAACTCGGTTTTACGCTGGAGTCTTGTTTTTTGGTGCATTCTTAGCATACCTGACCGATTGGCTTTAATTTTAAGGCAAATGGAGGAAATAAAAATTTTTGATAGTCGTTAGTTACTAAGCGCTATAACAGCGTATCCGACCGCTTGGCATTGGTAGACTGCCAAAAATAAAAAACTCGGTTTTTCGCTGGAGTCTTGTTTTTTGGTGCATTCTTAGCATACCTGACCGATTGGCTTTAATTTTAAGGCAAATGGAGGAAATAAAAATTTTCGATAGTCCTTAGTTACTAAGCGCTATAACAGCGTATCCGACCGCTTGGCGTTGGTAGACTGCCAAAACTAAAAAACTCGGTTTTTCGCTGGAGTCTTGTTTTTTGGTGCATTCTTAGCATACCTGACCGATTGGCTTTAATTTTAAGGCAAATGGAGGAAATAAAAATTTTCGATAGTCCTTAGTTACTAAGCCCTATAACAGCGTATCCGACCGCTTGGCGTTGGTAGACTGCCAAAACTAAAAAACTCGGTTTTTCGCTGGAGTCTTGTTTTTTGGTGCATTCTTAGCATACCTGACCGATTGGCTTTAATTTTAAGGCAAATGGAGGAAATAAAAAATTTCGATAGTCCTTAGTTACTAAGCGCTATAACAGCGTATCCGACCGCTTGGCATTGGTAGACTGCCAAAACTATAAAAACTCGGTTTTTCGCTGGAGTCTTGTTTTTTGGTGCATTCTTAGCATACCTGACCGATTGGCTTTAATTTTAAGGCAAATGGAGGAAATAAAAATTTTCGATAGTCCTTAGTTACTAAGCGCTATAACAGCGTATCCGACCGCTTGGCGTTGGTAGACTGCCAAAACTAAAAAACTCGGTTTTACGCTGGAGTCTTGTTTTTTGGTGCATTCTTAGCATACCTGACCGATTGGCTTTCATTTTAAGGCAAATGGAGGAAATAAAAATTTTCGATAGTCCTTAGTTACTAAGCGCTATAACAGCGTATCCGACCGCTTGGCGTTGGTAGACTGCCAAAACTAAAAAACTCGGTTTTTCGCTGGAGTCTTGTTTTTTGGTGCATTCTTAGCATACCTGACCGATTGTCTTTAATTTTAAGGCAAATGGAGGAAATAAAATTTTCGATAGTCCTTAGTTACTAAGCGCTATAACAGCGTATCCGTCCGCTTGGCGTTGGTAGACCGCCAAAACTAAAAAACTCGGTTTTCGCTGGAGTCTTGTTTTTTGGTGCATTCTTAGCATACCTGACCGATTGGCTTTAATTTTAAGGCAAATGGAGGAAATAAAAATTTTCGATAGTCCTTAGTTACTAAGCGCTATAACAGCGTATCCGACCGCTTGGCGTTGGTAGACTGCCAAAACTAAAAATCTCAGTTTTTCGCTGGAGTCTTGTTTTTTGGTGCATTCTTAGCATACCTGACCGATTGGCTTTAATTTTAAGGCAAATGGAGGAAATAAAAATTTTCGATAGTCCTTAGTTACTAAGCGCTATAACAGCGTATCCGACCGCTTGGCGTTGGTACACTGCCAAAACTAAAAAACTCGGTTTTTCGCTGGATTCTTGTTTTTTGGTGCATTCTTAGCATACCTGACCGATTGGCTTTAATTTTAAGGCAAATGGAGGAAATAAAATTTTTCGATAGTCCTTAGTTACTAAGCGCTATAACAGCGTATCCGACCGCTTGGCGTTGGTACACTGCCAAAACTAAAAAACTCGGTTTTTCGCTGGAGTCTTGTTTTTTGGTGCATTCTTAGCATACCTGACCGATTGGCTTTAATTTTAAGGCAAATGGAGGAAATAAAAATTTTCGATAGTCCTTAGTTACTAAGCGCTATAACAGCGTATCCGTCCGCTTGGCGTTGGTAGACCGCCAAAACTAAAAAACTCGGTTTTTCGCTGGAGTCTTGTTTTTTGGTGCATTCTTAGCATACCTGACCGATTGGCTTTAATTTTAAGGCAAATGGAGGAAATAAAAAATTTCGATAGTCCTTAGTTACTAAGCGCTATAACAGCGTATCCGACCGCTTGGCGTTGGTAGACTGCCAAAACTAAAAAACTCGGTTTTTCACTGGAGTCTTGTTTTTTGGTGCATTCTTAGCATACCTGACCGATTGGCTTTAATTTTAAGGCAAATGGAGGAAATAAAAATTTTCGATAGTCCTTAGTTACTAAGCGCTATAACAGCGTATCCGACCGCTTGGCGTTGGTAGACTGCCAAAACTTAAAAACTCGGTTTTTCGCTGGAGTCTTGTTTTTTGGTGTATTCTTAGCATACCTGACAGATTGGCTTTAATTTTAAGGCAAATGGAGGAAATAAAAATTTTCGATAGTCCTTAGTTACTAAGCGCTATAACAGCGTGTCCGATCGCTTGGCGTTGGTAGACTGCCAAAACTAAAAAACTCGGTTTTTCGCTGGAGTCTTGTTTTTTGGTGCATTCTTAGCATACCTGACCGATTGGCTTTAATTTTAAGGGAAATGGAGGAAATAAAATTTTTCGATAGTTCTTAGTTACTAAGCGCTATAACAGCGTATCCGACCACTTGGCGTTGGTAGACTGCCAAAACTAAAAAACTCGGTTTTTCGCTGGAGTCTTGTTTTTTGGTGCATTCTTAGCATACCTGACCGATTGGCTTTAATTTAAAGGCAAATGGAGGAAATAAAATTTTTCGATAGTCCTTAGTTACTAAGCGCTATAACAGCGTATCCGACAGCTTAGCGTTGGTAGACTGCCAAAACTAAGAAACTCGGTTTTTTGCTGGAGTCTTGTTTTTTGGTGCATTCTTAGCATACCTGACCGATTGGCTTTAATTTTAAGGCAAATGGAGGAAATAAAAATTTTCGATAGTCCTTAGTTACTAAGCCCTATAACAGCGTATCCGACCGCTTGGCGTTGGTAGACTGCCAAAACTAAAAAACTCGGTTTTTCGCTGGAGTCTTGTTTTTTGGTGCATTCTTAGCATACCTGACCGATTGGCTTTAATTTTAAGGCAAATGGAGGAAATTAAATTTTTTGATAGTTCTTGGTTACTAAGTGCTATAACAGCGTATCCGACCGCTTGGCGTTGGTAGACTGCCAAAACTAAAAATCTCGGTTTTTCGCTGGAGTCTTGTTTTTTGGTGCATTCTTAGCATACCTGACCGATTGGCTTTAATTTTAAGGCAAATGGAGGAAATAAAAATTTTCGATAGTCCTTAGTTACTAAGCCCTATAACAGCGTATCCGACCGCTTGGCGTTGGTAGACTGCCAAAACTAAAAAACTCGATTTTTCGCTGGAGTCTTGTTTTTGGTGCATTCTTTGCATACCTGACCGATTGGCTTTAATTTTAAGGCAAATGGAGGAAATAAAAATTTTCGATAGTCCTTAGTTACTAAGCGCTATAACAGCGTATCCGACCGCTTGGCGTTGGTAGACTGCCAAATCTAAAAAACTCGGTTTTTCGCTGGAGTCTTTATTTTTGGTGCATTCTTAGCATACCTGACCGATTGGCTTTAATTTTAAGGCAAATGGAGGAAATAAAAAATTTCGATAGTCCTTAGTTACTAAGCCCTATAACAGCGTATCCGACCGCTTGGCGTTGGTAGACTGCCAAAACTAAAAAAAACTCGGTTTTTCGCTGGAGTCTTGTTTTTTGGTGCATTCTTAGCATACCTGACCGATTGGCTTTAATTTTAAGGCAAATGGAGGAAATAAAATTTTTCGATAGTCCTTAGTTACTAAGCGCTATAACAGCGTATCCAACCGCTTGGCGTTGGTAGACTGCAAAAACTATAAAACTCGGTTTTCCGCTGGAGTCTTGTTTTTTGGTGCATTCTTAGCATACCTGACCGATTGGCTTTAATTTTAAGGCAAATGGAGGAAATAAAAATTTTCGATAGTCCTTAGTTACTAAGCGCTATAACAGCGTATCCAACCGCTTGGCGTTGGTAGACTGCCAAACTAAAAAACTCGGTTTTTCGCTGGAGTCTTGTTTTTGGTGCATTCTTAGCATACCTGACCGATTGGCTTTAATTTTAAGGCAAATGGAGGAAATAAAAAATTTCGATAGTCCTTAGTTACTAAGCCCTATAACAGCGTATCCGACCGCTTGGCGATGGTAGACTACCAAAACTAAAAAACTCGGTTTTTCGCTGGAGTCTTGTTTTTTGGTGCATTCTTAGCATACCTGACCGATTGGCTTTAATTTTAAGGCAAATGGAGGAAATAAAAATTTTCGATAGTCCTTAGTTACTAAGCGCTATAACAGCGTATCCGTCCGCTTGGCGTTGGTAGACCGCCAAAACTAAAAAACTCGGTTTTCGCTGGAGTCTTGTTTTTTGGTGCATTCTTAGCATACCTGACCGATTGGCTTTAATTTTAAGGCAAATGGAGGAAATAAAAATTTTCGATAGTCCTTAGTTACTAAGCGCTATAACAGCGTATCCGACCGCTTGGCGTTGGTAGACTGCCAAAACTAAAAAATCTCAGTTTTCTCGCTGGAGTCTTGTTTTTTGGTGCATTCTTAGCATACCTGACCGATTGGCTTTAATTTTAAGGCAAATGGAGGAAATAAAAATTTTCGATAGTCCTTAGTTACTAAGCGCTATAACAGCGTATCCGACCGCTTGGCGTTGGTAGACTGCCAAAACTTAAAAACTCGGTTTTTCGCTGGAGTCTTGTTTTTTGGTGCATTCATAGCATACCTGACCGATTGGCTTTAATTTTAAGGCAAATGGAGGAAATAAAAATTTTCGATAGTCCTTAGTTACTAAGCGCTATAACAGCGTATCCGTCCGCTTGGCGTTGGTAGACCGCCAAAACTAAAAAACTCGGTTTTTCGCTGGATTCTTGTTTTTTGGTGCATTCATAGCATACCTGACCGATTGGCTTTAATTTTAAGGCAAATGGAGGAAATAAAAATTTTCGATAGTCCTTAGTTACTAAGCGCTATAACAGCGTATCCGTCCGCTTGGCGTTGGTAGACCGCCAAAACTAAAAAAATCGGTTTTTCGCTGGATTCTTGTTTTTTGGTGCATTCTTAGCATACCTGACCGATTGGCTTTAATTTTAAGGCAAATGGAGGAAATAAAAATTTTCGATAGTCCTTAGTAACTAAGCCCTATAACAGCGTATCCGACCGCTTGGCGTTGGTAGACTGCCAAAACTAAAAAACTCGGTTTTTCGCTGGAGTCTTGTTTTTTGGTGCATTCTTAGCATACCTGACCGATTGGCTTTAATTTTAAGGCAAATGGAGGAAATTAAATTTTTTGATAGTTCTTGGTTACTAAGTGCTATAACAGCGTATCCGACCGCTTGGCGTTGGTAGACTGCCAAAACTAAAAATCTCGGTTTTTCGCTGGAGTCTTGTTTTTTGGTGCATTCTTAGCATACCTGACCCATTGGCTTTAATTTTAAGGCAAATGGAGGAAATAAAAAATTTCGATAGTCCTTAGTTACTAAGCGCTATAACAGCGTATCCGTCCGCTTGGCGTTGGTAGACCGCCAAAACTAAAAAACTCGGTTTTTCGCTGGAGTTTTGTTTTTTGGTGCATTCTTAGCATACCTGACCGATTGGCTTTAATTTTAAGGCAAATGGAGGAAATAAAAAATTTCGATAGTCCTTAGTTACTAAGCGCTATAACAGCGTATCCGACTGCTTGGCGTTGGTAGACTGCCAAAACTAAAAAACTCGGTTTTTCGCTGGAGTCTTGTTTTTTGGTGCATTCTTAGCATACCTGACCGATTGGCTTTAATTTTAAGGCAAATGGAGGAAATAAAAATTTTCGATAGTCCTTAGTAACTAAGCCCTATAACAGCGTATCCGTCCGCTTGGCGTTGGTAGACCGCCAAAACTAAAAAACTCGGTTTTTCGCTGGAGTTTTGTTTTTTGGTGCATTCTTAGCATACCTGACCGATTGGCTTTAATTTTAAGGCAAATGGAGGAAATAAAAATTTTCGATAGTCCTTAGTTACTAAGCGCTATAACAGCGTATCCGACCGCTTGGCGTTGGTAGACTGCCAAATCTAAAAAACTCGGTTTTTCGCTGGAGTCTTTATTTTTGGTGCATTCTTAGCATACCTGACCGATTGGCTTTAATTTTAAGGCAAATGGAGGAAATAAAAAATTTCGATAGTCCTTCCTTAGTTACTAAGCGCTATAACAGCGTATCCGACCGCTTGGCGTTGGTAGACTGCCAAAACTTAAAAACTCGGTTTTTCGCTGGAGTCTTGTTTTTTGGTGCATTCTTAGCATACCTGACCGATTGGCTTTAATTTTAAGGCAAATGGAGGAAATTAAATTTTTTGATAGTCCTTAGTTACTAAGCGCTATAACAGCGTATCCGTCCGTTTGGCGTTGGTAGACCGCCAAAACTAAAAAACTCGGTTTTCGCTGGAGTCTTGTTTTTTGGTGCATTCTTAGCATACCTGACCGATTGGCTTTAATTTTAAGGCAAATGGAGGAAATAAAAATTTTCGATAGTCCTTAGTTACTAAGCGCTATAACAGCGTATCCGACCGCTTGGCGTTGGTAGACTGCCAAAACTAAAAATCTCAGTTTTTCGCTGGAGTCTTGTTTTTTGGTGCATTCTTAGCATACCTGACCGATTGGCTTTAATTTTAAGGCAAATGGAGGAAATATAAATTTTCGATAGTCCTTAGTTACTAAGCGCTATAACAGCGTATCCGACCGCTTGGCGTTGGTTGACCGCCAAAACTAAAAAAACTCGGTTTTTCGCTGGATTCTTGTTTTTTGGTGCATTCTTAGCATACCTGACCGATTGGCTTTAATTTTAAGGCAAATGGAGGAAATAAAATTTTTCGATAGTCCTTAGTTACTAAGCGCTATAACAGCGTATCCGACCGCTTGGCGTTGGTAGACTGCCAAAACTAAAAAACTCGGTTTTTCGCTGGAGTCTTGTTTTTTGGTGCATTCTTAGCATACCTGACCGATTGGCTTTAATTTTAAGGCAAATGGAGGAAATAAAAATTTTCGATAGTCCTTAGTTACTAAGCGCTATAACAGCGTATCCGACCGCTTGGCGTTGGTAGACTGCCAAAACTTAAAAACTCGGTTTTTCGCTGGAGTCTTGTTTTTTGGTGTATTCTTAGCATACCTGACAGATTGGCTTTAATTTTAAGGCAAATGGAGGAAATAAAAATTTTCGATAGTCCTTAGTTACTAAGCGCTATAACAGCGTATCCGACCGCTTGGCGTTGGTAGACCGCCAAAACTAAAAAACTCGGTTTTTCGCTGGATTCTTGTTTTTTTGGTGCATTCTTAGCATACCTGACCGATTGGCTTTAATTTTAAGGCAAATGGAGGAAATAAAATTTTTCGATAGTCCTTAGTTACTAAGCGCTATAACAGCGTATCCGACCGCTTGGCGTTGGTAGACTGCCAAAACTAAAAAACTCGGTTTTTCGCTGGAGTCTTGTTTTTTGGTGCATTCTTAGCATACCTGACCGATTGGCTTTAATTTTTAGGCAAATGGAGGAAATAAAAATTTTCGATAGTCCTTAGTTACTAAGCGCTATAACAGCGTATCCGTCCGCTTGGCGTTGGTAGACCGCCAAAACTAAAAAACTCGGTTTTTCGCTGGAGTTTTGTTTTTTGGTGCATTCTTAGCATACCTGACCGATTGGCTTTAATTTTAAGGCAAATGGAGGAAATAAAAATTTTCGATAGTCCTTAGTTACTAAGCGCTATAACAGCGTATCCAACCGCTTGGCGTTGGTAGACTGCCAAAACTTAAAAACTCGGTTTTTCGCTGGAGTCTTGTTTTTTGGTGTATTCTTAGCATACCTGACAGATTGGCTTTAATTTTAAGGCAAATGGAGGAAATAAAAATTTTCGATAGTCCTTAGTTACTAAGCGCTATAACAGCGTATCCGACCGCTTGGCGTTGGTAGACCGCCAAAACTAAAAAACTCGGTTTTTCGCTGGATTCTTGTTTTTTGGTGCATTCTTAGCATACCTGACCGATTGGCTTTAATTTTAAGGCAAATGGAGGAAATAAAAAATTTCGATAGTCCTTAGTTACTAAGCGCTATAACAGCATATCCGACTGCTTGGCGTTGGTAGACTGCCAAAACTAAAAAACTCGGTTTTTCGCTGGAGTCTTGTTTTTTGGTGCATTCTTAGCATACCTGACCGATTGGCTTTAATTTTAAGGCAAATGGAGGAAATAAAAATTTTCGATAGTCCTTAGTAACTAAGCCCTATAACAGCGTATCCGACCGCTTGGCGTTGGTAGACTGCCAAAACTAAAAAACTCGGTTTTTCGCTGGAGTCTTGTTTTTTGGTGCATTCTTAGCATACCTGACCGATTGGCTTTAATTTTAAGGCAAATGGAGGAAATTAAATTTTTTGATAGTTCTTGGTTACTAAGTGCTATAACAGCGTATCCGACCGCTTGGCGTTGGTAGACTGCCAAAACTAAAAATCTCGGTTTTTCGCTGGAGTCTTGTTTTTTGGTGCATTCTTAGCATACCTGACCCATTGGCTTTAATTTTAAGGCAAATGGAGGAAATAAAAAATTTCGATAGTCCTTAGTTACTAAGCGCTATAACAGCGTATCCGTCCGCTTGGCGTTGGTAGACCGCCAAAACTAAAAAACTCGGTTTTTCGCTGGAGTTTTGTTTTTTGGTGCATTCTTAGCATACCTGACCGATTGGCTTTAATTTTAAGGCAAATGGAGGAAATAAAAAATTTCGATAGTCCTTAGTTACTAAGCGCTATAACAGCGTATCCGACTGCTTGGCGTTGGTAGACTGCCAAAACTAAAAAACTCGGTTTTTCGCTGGAGTCTTGTTTTTTGGTGCATTCTTAGCATACCTGACCGATTGGCTTTAATTTTAAGGCAAATGGAGGAAATAAAAATTTTCGATAGTCCTTAGTAACTAAGCCCTATAACAGCGTATCCGTCCGCTTGGCGTTGGTAGACCGCCAAAACTAAAAAACTCGGTTTTTCGCTGGAGTTTTGTTTTTTGGTGCATTCTTAGCATACCTGACCGATTGGCTTTAATTTTAAGGCAAATGGAGGAAATAAAAATTTTCGATAGTCCTTAGTTACTAAGCGCTATAACAGCGTATCCGACCGCTTGGCGTTGGTAGACTGCCAAATCTAAAAAACTCGGTTTTTCGCTGGAGTCTTTATTTTTGGTGCATTCTTAGCATACCTGACCGATTGGCTTTAATTTTAAGGCAAATGGAGGAAATAAAAAATTTCGATAGTCCTTCCTTAGTTACTAAGCGCTATAACAGCGTATCCGACCGCTTGGCGTTGGTAGACTGCCAAAACTTAAAAACTCGGTTTTTCGCTGGAGTCTTGTTTTTTGGTGCATTCTTAGCATACCTGACCGATTGGCTTTAATTTTAAGGCAAATGGAGGAAATTAAATTTTTTGATAGTCCTTAGTTACTAAGCGCTATAACAGCGTATCCGTCCGTTTGGCGTTGGTAGACCGCCAAAACTAAAAAACTCGGTTTTCGCTGGAGTCTTGTTTTTTGGTGCATTCTTAGCATACCTGACCGATTGGCTTTAATTTTAAGGCAAATGGAGGAAATAAAAATTTTCGATAGTCCTTAGTTACTAAGCGCTATAACAGCGTATCCGACCGCTTGGCGTTGGTAGACTGCCAAAACTAAAAATCTCAGTTTTTCGCTGGAGTCTTGTTTTTTGGTGCATTCTTAGCATACCTGACCGATTGGCTTTAATTTTAAGGCAAATGGAGGAAATATAAATTTTCGATAGTCCTTAGTTACTAAGCGCTATAACAGCGTATCCGACCGCTTGGCGTTGGTAGACTGCCAAAACTTAAAAACTCGGTTTTTCGCTGGAGTCTTGTTTTTTGGTGCATTCTTAGCATACCTGACCGATTGGCTTTAATTTTAAGGCAAATGGAGGAAATAAAAATTTTCGATAGTCCTTAGTTACTAAGCGCTATAACAGCGTATCCGACCGCTTGGCGTTGGTTGACCGCCAAAACTAAAAAAACTCGGTTTTTCGCTGGATTCTTGTTTTTTGGTGCATTCTTAGCATACCTGACCGATTGGCTTTAATTTTAAGGCAAATGGAGGAAATAAAATTTTTCGATAGTCCTTAGTTACTAAGCGCTATAACAGCGTATCCGACCGCTTGGCGTTGGTAGACTGCCAAAACTAAAAAACTCGGTTTTTCGCTGGAGTCTTGTTTTTTGGTGCATTCTTAGCATACCTGACCGATTGGCTTTAATTTTAAGGCAAATGGAGGAAATAAAAATTTTCGATAGTCCTTAGTTACTAAGCGCTATAACAGCGTATCCGACCGCTTGGCGTTGGTAGACTGCCAAAACTTAAAAACTCGGTTTTTCGCTGGAGTCTTGTTTTTTGGTGTATTCTTAGCATACCTGACAGATTGGCTTTAATTTTAAGGCAAATGGAGGAAATAAAAATTTTCGATAGTCCTTAGTTACTAAGCGCTATAACAGCGTATCCGACCGCTTGGCGTTGGTAGACCGCCAAAACTAAAAAACTCGGTTTTTCGCTGGATTCTTGTTTTTTTGGTGCATTCTTAGCATACCTGACCGATTGGCTTTAATTTTAAGGCAAATGGAGGAAATAAAATTTTTCGATAGTCCTTAGTTACTAAGCGCTATAACAGCGTATCCGACCGCTTGGCGTTGGTAGACTGCCAAAACTAAAAAACTCGGTTTTTCGCTGGAGTCTTGTTTTTTGGTGCATTCTTAGCATACCTGACCGATTGGCTTTAATTTTAAGGCAAATGGAGGAAATAAAAATTTTCGATAGTCCTTAGTTACTAAGCGCTATAACAGCGTATCCGTCCGCTTGGCGTTGGTAGACCGCCAAAACTAAAAAACTCGGTTTTTCGCTGGAGTTTTGTTTTTTGGTGCATTCTTAGCATACCTGACCGATTGGCTTTAATTTTAAGGCAAATGGAGGAAATAAAAAATTTCGATAGTCCTTAGTTACTAAGCGCTATAACAGCATATCCGACTGCTTGGCGTTGGTAGACTGCCAAAACTAAAAAACTCGGTTTTTCGCTGGAGTCTTGTTTTTTGGTGCATTCTTAGCATACCTGACCGATTGGCTTTAATTTTAAGGCAAATGGAGGAAATAAAAATTTTCGATAGTCCTTAGTTACTAAGCGCTATAACAGCGTATCCAACCGCTTGGCGTTGGTAGACTGCCAAAACTTAAAAACTCGGTTTTTCGCTGGAGTCTTGTTTTTTGGTGTATTCTTAGCATACCTGACAGATTGGCTTTAATTTTAAGGCAAATGGAGGAAATAAAAATTTTCGATAGTCCTTAGTTACTAAGCGCTATAACAGCGTATCCGACCGCTTGGCGTTGGTAGACCGCCAAAACTAAAAAACTCGGTTTTTCGCTGGATCCTTGTTTTTTGGTGCATTCTTAGCATACCTGACCGATTGGCTTTAATTTTAAGGCAAATGGAGGAAATAAAATTTTTCGATAGTCCTTAGTTACTAAGCGCTATAACAGCGTATCCGACCGCTTGGCGTTGGTAGACTGCCAAAACTAAAAAACTCGGTTTTTCGCTGGAGTCTTGTTTTTTGGTGCATTCTTAGCATACCTGACCGATTGGCTTTAATTTTAAGGCAAATGGAGGAAATAAAAATTTTCGATAGTCCTTAGTTACTAAGCGCTATAACAGCGTATCCGTCCGCTTGGCGTTGGTAGACCGCCAAAACTAAAAAACTCGGTTTTCGCTGGAGTCTTGTTTTTTGGTGCATTCTTAGCATACCTGACCGATTGGCTTTAATTTTAAGGCAAATGGAGGAAATAAAAATTTTCGATAGTCCTTAGTTACTAAGCGCTATAACAGCGTATCCGACCGCTTGGCGTTGGTAGACTGCCAAAACTTAAAAACTCGGTTTTTCGCTGGAGTCTTGTTTTTTGGTGCATTCTTAGCATATCTGACCGATTGGCTTTAATTTTAAGGCAAATGGAGGAAATAAAATTTTTCGATAGTCCTTAGTTACTAAGCGCTATAACAGCGTATCCGTCCGCTTGGCGTTGGTAGACCGCCAAAACTAAAAAACTCGGTTTTTCGCTGGAGTCTTGTTTTTTGGTGCATTCTTAGCATACCTGACCGATTGGCTTTAATTTTAAGGCAAATGGAGGAAATAAAAAATTTCGATAGTCCTTCCTTAGTTACTAAGCGCTATAACAGCGTATCCGACCGCTTGGCGTTGGTAGACTGCCAAAACTTAAAAACTCGGTTTTTCGCTGGAGTCTTGTTTTTTGGTGCATTCTTAGCATACCTGACCGATTGGCTTTAATTTTAAGGCAAATGGAGGAAATAAAAAATTTCGATAGTCCTTAGTTACAAAGCGCTATAACAGCGTATCCGACTGCTTGGCGTTGGTAGACTGCCAAAACTAAAAAACTCGGTTTTTCGCTGGAGTCTTGTTTTTTGGTGCATTCTTAGCATACCTGACCGATTGGCTTTAATTTTAAGGCAAATGGAGGAAATAAAAATTTTCGATAGTCCTTAGTTACTAAGCCCTATAACAGCGTATCCGACCGCTTGGCGTTGGTAGACTGCCAAAACTAAAAAACTCGGTTTTTCGCTGGAGTCTTGTTTTTTGGTGCATTCTTAGCATACCTGACCGATTGGCTTTAATTTTAAGGCAAATGGAGGAAATTAAATTTTTTGATAGTTCTTGGTTACTAAGTGCTATAACAGCGTATCCGACCGCTTGGCGTTGGTAGACTGCCAAAACTAAAAATCTCGGTTTTTCGCTGGAGTCTTGTTTTTTGGTGAATTCTTAGCATACCTGACCGATTGGCTTTAATTTTAAGGCAAATGGAGGAAATAAAAATTTTCGATAGTCCTTAGTTACTAAGCCCTATAACAGCGTATCCGACCGCTTGGCGTTGGTAGACTGCCAAAACTAAAAAACTCGATTTTTCGCTGGAGTCTTGTTTTTGGTGCATTCTTTGCATACCTGACCGATTGGCTTTAATTTTAAGGCAAATGGAGGAAATAAAAATTTTCGATAGTCCTTAGTTACTAAGCGCTATAACAGCGTATCCGACCGCTTGGCGTTGGTAGACTGCCAAATCTAAAAAACTCGGTTTTTCGCTGGAGTCTTTATTTTTGGTGCATTCTTAGCATACCTGACCGATTGGCTTTAATTTTAAGGCAAATGGAGGAAATAAAAAATTTCGATAGTCCTGAGTTACTAAGCCCTATAACAGCGTATCCGACCGCTTGGCGTTGGTAGACTGCCAAAACTAAAAAAAACTCGGTTTTTCGCTGGAGTCTTTATTTTTGGTGCATTCTTAGCATACCTGACCGATTGGCTTTAATTTTAAGGCAAATGGAGGAAATAAAAAATTTCGATAGTCTTGAGTTACTAAGCCCTATAACAGCGTATCCGACCGCTTGGCGTTGGTAGACTGCCAAAACTAAAAAAAACTCGGTTTTTCGCTGGAGTCTTGTTTTTTGGTGCATTCTTAGCATACCTGACCGATTGGCTTTAATTTTAAGGCAAATGGAGGAAATAAAAATTTTCGATAGTCCTTAGTTACTAAGCGCTATAACAGCGTATCCAACCGCTTGGCGTTGGTAGACTGCAAAAACTATAAAACTCGGTTTTCCGCTGGAGTCTTGTTTTTTGGTGCATTCTTAGCATACCTGACCGATTGGCTTTAATTTTAAGGCAAATGGAGGAAATAAAAATTTTCGATAGTCCTTAGTTACTAAGCGCTATAACAGCGTATCCAACCGCTTGGCGTTGGTAGACTGCCAAACTAAAAAACTCGGTTTTTCGCTGGAGTCTTGTTTTTGGTGCATTCTTAGCATACCTGACCGATTGGCTTTAATTTTAAGGCAAATGGAGGAAATAAAAATTTTCGATAGTCCTTAGTTACTAAGCGCTATAACAGCGTATCCGACCGCTTGGCGTTGGTAGACTGCCAAAACTTAAAAACTCGGTTTTTCGCTGGAGTCTTGTTTTTTGGTGCATTCTTAGCATACCTGACCGATTGGCTTTAATTTTAAGGCAAATGGAGGAAATTAAATTTTTTGATAGTCCTTAGTTACTAAGCGCTATAACAGCGTATCCGTCCGTTTGGCGTTGGTAGACCGCCAAAACTAAAAAACTCGGTTTTCGCTGGAGTCTTGTTTTTTGGTGCATTCTTAGCATACCTGACCGATTGGCTTTAATTTTAAGGCAAATGGAGGAAATAAAAATTTTCGATAGTCCTTAGTTACTAAGCGCTATAACAGCGTATCCGACCGCTTGGCGTTGGTAGACTGCCAAAACTAAAAAAAACTCGGTTTTTCGCTGGAGTCTTGTTTTTTGGTGCATTCTTAGCATACCTGACCGATTGGCTTTAATTTTAAGGCAAATGGAGGAAATATAAATTTTCGATAGTCCTTAGTTACTAAGCGCTATAACAGCGTATCCGACCGCTTGGCGTTGGTAGACTGCCAAAACTTAAAAACTCGGTTTTTCGCTGGAGTCTTGTTTTTTGGTGCATTCTTAGCATACCTGACCGATTGGCTTTAATTTTAAGGCAAATGGAGGAAATAAAAATTTTCGATAGTCCTTAGTTACTAAGCGCTATAACAGCGTATCCGACCGCTTGGCGTTGGTAGACCGCCAAAACTAAAAAAACTCGGTTTTTCGCTGGATTCTTGTTTTTTGGTGCATTCTTAGCATACCTGACCGATTGGCTTTAATTTTAAGGCAAATGGAGGAAATAAAATTTTTCGATAGTCCTTAGTTACTAAGCGCTATAACAGCGTATCCGACTGCTTGGCGTTGGTAGACTGCCAAAACTAAAAAACTCGGTTTTTCGCTGGAGTCTTGTTTTTTGGTGCATTCTTAGCATACCTGACCGATTGGCTTTAATTTTAAGGCAAATGGAGGAAATAAAAATTTTCGATAGTCCTTAGTTACTAAGCGCTATAACAGCGTATCCGACCGCTTGGCGTTGGTAGACTGCCAAAACTTAAAAACTCGGTTTTTCGCTGGAGTCTTGTTTTTTGGTGTATTCTTAGCATACCTGACCGATTGGCTTTAATTTTAAGGCAAATGGAGGAAATAAAGATTTTCGATAGTCCTTAGTTACTAAGCGCTATAACAGCGTATCCGACCGCTTGGCGTTGGTAGACCGCCAAAACTAAAAAACTCGGTTTTTCGCTGGATTCTTGTTTTTTTGGTGCATTCTTAGCATACCTGACCGATTGGCTTTAATTTTAAGGCAAATGGAGGAAATAAAATTTTTCGATAGTCCTTAGTTACTAAGCGCTATAACAGCGTATCCGACCGCTTGGCGTTGGTAGACTGCCAAAACTAAAAAACTCGGTTTTTCGCTGGAGTCTTGTTTTTTGGTGCATTCTTAGCATACCTGACCGATTGGCTTTAATTTTAAGGCAAATGGAGGAAATAAAAATTTTCGATAGTCCTTAGTTACTAAGCGCTATAACAGCGTATCCGTCCGCTTGGCGTTGGTAGACCGCCAAAACTAAAAAACTCGGTTTTTCGCTGGAGTTTTGTTTTTTGGTGCATTCTTAGCATACCTGACCGATTGGCTTTAATTTTAAGGCAAATGGAGGAAATAAAAAATTTCGATAGTCCTTAGTTACTAAGCGCTATAACAGCATATCCGACTGCTTGGCGTTGGTAGACTGCCAAAACTAAAAAACTCGGTTTTTCGCTGGAGTCTTGTTTTTTGGTGCATTCTTAGCATACCTGACCGATTGGCTTTAATTTTAAGGCAAATGGAGGAAATAAAATTTTTCGATAGTACTTAGTTACTAAGCGCTATAACAGCGTATCCAACCGCTTGGCGTTGGTAGACTGCCAAAACTTAAAAACTCGGTTTTTCGCTGGAGTCTTGTTTTTTGGTGTATTCTTAGCATACCTGACAGATTGGCTTTAATTTTAAGGCAAATGGAGGAAATAAAAATTTTCGATAGTCCTTAGTTACTAAGCGCTATAACAGCGTATCCGACCGCTTGGCGTTGGTAGACCGCCAAAACTAAAAAACTCGGTTTTTCGCTGGATTCTTGTTTTTTGGTGCATTCTTAGCATACCTGACCGATTGGCTTTAATTTTAAGGCAAATGGAGGAAATAAAATTTTTCGATAGTCCTTAGTTACTAAGCGCTATAACAGCGTATCCGACCGCTTGGCGTTGGTAGACTGCCAAAACTAAAAAACTCGGTTTTTCGCTGGAGTCTTGTTTTTTGGTGCATTCTTAGCATACCTGACCGATTGGCTTTAATTTTAAGGCAAATGGAGGAAATAAAAATTTTCGATAGTCCTTAGTTACTAAGCGCTATAACAGCGTATCCGTCCGCTTGGCGTTGGTAGACCGCCAAAACTAAAAAACTCGGTTTTCGCTGGAGTCTTGTTTTTTGGTGCATTCTTAGCATACCTGACCGATTGGCTTTAATTTTAAGGCAAATGGAGGAAATAAAAATTTTCGATAGTCCTTAGTTACTAAGCGCTATAACAGCGTATCCGACCGCTTGGCGTTGGTAGACTGCCAAAACTTAAAAACTCGGTTTTTCGCTGGAGTCTTGTTTTTTGGTGCATTCTTAGCATATCTGACCGATTGGCTTTAATTTTAAGGCAAATGGAGGAAATAAAAATTTTCGATAGTCCTTAGTTACTAAGCGCTATAACAGCGTATCCGTCCGCTTGGCGTTGGTAGACCGCCAAAACTAAAAAACTCGGTTTTTCGCTGGAGTCTTGTTTTTTGGTGCATTCTTAGCATACCTGACCGATTGGCTTTAATTTTAAGGCAAATGGAGGAAATAAAAAATTTCGATAGTCCTTCCTTAGTTACTAAGCGCTATAACAGCGTATCCGACCGCTTGGCGTTGGTAGACTGCCAAAACTTAAAAACTCGGTTTTTCGCTGGAGTCTTGTTTTTTGGTGCATTCTTAGCATACCTGACCGATTGGCTTTAATTTTAAGGCAAATGGAGGAAATAAAAAATTTCGATAGTCCTTAGTTACAAAGCGCTATAACAGCGTATCCGACTGCTTGGCGTTGGTAGACTGCCAAAACTAAAAAACTCGGTTTTTCGCTGGAGTCTTGTTTTTTGGTGCATTCTTAGCATACCTGACCGATTGGCTTTAATTTTAAGGCAAATGGAGGAAATAAAAATTTTCGATAGTCCTTAGTTACTAAGCCCTATAACAGCGTATCCGACCGCTTGGCGTTGGTAGACTGCCAAAACTAAAAAACTCGGTTTTTCGCTGGAGTCTTGTTTTTTGGTGCATTCTTAGCATACCTGACCGATTGGCTTTAATTTTAAGGCAAATGGAGGAAATTAAATTTTTTGATAGTTCTTGGTTACTAAGTGCTATAACAGCGTATCCGACCGCTTGGCGTTGGTAGACTGCCAAAACTAAAAATTTCGGTTTTTCGCTGGAGTCTTGTTTTTTGGTGAATTCTTAGCATACCTGACCGATTGGCTTTAATTTTAAGGCAAATGGAGGAAATAAAAATTTTCGATAGTCCTTAGTTACTAAGCCCTATAACAGCGTATCCGACCGCTTGGCGTTGGTAGACTGCCAAAACTAAAAAACTCGATTTTTCGCTGGAGTCTTGTTTTTGGTGCATTCTTTGCATACCTGACCGATTGGCTTTAATTTTAAGGCAAATGGAGGAAATAAAAATTTTCGATAGTCCTTAGTTACTAAGCGCTATAACAGCGTATCCGACCGCTTGGCGTTGGTAGACTGCCAAATCTAAAAAACTCGGTTTTTCGCTGGAGTCTTTATTTTTGGTGCATTCTTAGCATACCTGACCGATTGGCTTTAATTTTAAGGCAAATGGAGGAAATAAAAAATTTCGATAGTCCTGAGTTACTAAGCCCTATAACAGCGTATCCGACCGCTTGGCGTTGGAAGACTGCCAAAACTAAAAAAAACTCGGTTTTTCGCTGGAGTCTTTATTTTTGGTGCATTCTTAGCATACCTGACCGATTGGCTTTAATTTTAAGGCAAATGGAGGAAATAAAAAATTTCGATAGTCTTGAGTTACTAAGCCCTATAACAGCGTATCCGACCGCTTGGCGTTGGTAGACTGCCAAAACTAAAAAAAACTCGGTTTTTCGCTGGAGTCTTGTTTTTTGGTGCATTCTTAGCATACCTGACCGATTGGCTTTAATTTTAAGGCAAATGGAGGAAATAAAAATTTTCGATAGTCCTTAGTTACTAAGCGCTATAACAGCGTATCCAACCGCTTGGCGTTGGTAGACTGCAAAAACTATAAAACTCGGTTTTCCGCTGGAGTCTTGTTTTTTGGTGCATTCTTAGCATACCTGACCGATTGGCTTTAATTTTAAGGCAAATGGAGGAAATAAAAATTTTCGATAGTCCTTAGTTACTAAGCGCTATAACAGCGTATCCAACCGCTTGGCGTTGGTAGACTGCCAAACTAAAAAACTCGGTTTTTCGCTGGAGTCTTGTTTTTGGTGCATTCTTAGCATACCTGACCGATTGGCTTTAATTTTAAGGCAAATGGAGGAAATAAAAATTTTCGATAGTCCTTAGTTACTAAGCGCTATAACAGCGTATCCGACCGCTTGGCGTTGGTAGACTGCCAAAACTTAAAAACTCGGTTTTTCGCTGGAGTCTTGTTTTTTGGTGCATTCTTAGCATACCTGACCGATTGGCTTTAATTTTAAGGCAAATGGAGGAAATAAAAATTTTCGATAGTCCTTAGTTACTAAGCGCTATAACAGCGTATCCGTCCGCTTGGCGTTGGTAGACCGCCAAAACTAAAAAACTCGGTTTTCGCTGGAGTCTTGTTTTTTGGTGCATTCTTAGCATACCTGACCGATTGGCTTTAATTTTAAGGCAAATGGAGGAAATAAAAATTTTCGATAGTCCTTAGTTACTAAGCGCTATAACAGCGTATCCGACCGCTTGGCGTTGGTAGACTGCCAAAACTAAAAAATCTCAGTTTTCTCGCTGGAGTCTTGTTTTTTGGTGCATTCTTAGCATACCTGACCGATTGGCTTTAATTTTAAGGCAAATGGAGGAAATATAAATTTTCGATAGTCCTTAGTTACTAAGCGCTATAACAGCGTATCCGACCGCTTGGCGTTGGTAGACTGCCAAAACTTAAAAACTCGGTTTTTCGCTGGAGTCTTGTTTTTTGGTGCATTCATAGCATACCTGACCGATTGGCTTTAATTTTAAGGCAAATGGAGGAAATAAAAATTTTCGATAGTCCTTAGTTACTAAGCGCTATAACAGCGTATCCGACCGCTTGGCGTTGGTAGACCGCCAAAACTAAAAAACTCGGTTTTTCGCTGGATTCTTGTTTTTTGGTGCATTCTTAGCATACCTGACCGATTGGCTTTAATTTTAAGGCAAATGGAGGAAATAAAAATTTTCGATAGTCCTTAGTTACTAAGCGCTATAACAGCGTATCCGACCGCTTGGCGTTGGTAGACTGCCAAAACTAAAAAACTCGGTTTTTCGCTGGAGTCTTGTTTTTTGGTGCATTCTTAGCATACCTGACCGATTGGCTTTAATTTTAAGGCAAATGGAGGAAATAAAAATTTTCGATAGTCCTTAGTTACTAAGCGCTATAACAGCGTATCCGTCCGCTTGGCGTTGGTAGACCGCCAAAACTAAAAAACTCGGTTTTTCGCTGGAGTTTTGTTTTTTGGTGCATTCTTAGCATACCTGACCGATTGGCTTTAATTTTAAGGCAAATGGAGGAAATAAAAAATTTCGATAGTCCTTAGTTACTAAGCGCTATAACAGCGTATCCGACTGCTTGGCGTTGGTAGACTGCCAAAACTAAAAAACTCGGTTTTTCGCTGGAGTCTTGTTTTTTGGTGCATTCTTAGCATACCTGACCGATTGGCTTTAATTTTAAGGCAAATGGAGGAAATAAAAATTTTCGATAGTCCTTAGTTACTAAGCGCTATAACAGCGTATCCAACCGCTTGGCGTTGGTAGACTGCCAAAACTTAAAAACTCGGTTTTTCGCTGGAGTCTTGTTTTTTTGGTGTATTCTTAGCATACCTGACAGATTGGCTTTAATTTTAAGGCAAATGGAGGAAATAAAAATTTTCGATAGTCCTTAGTTACTAAGCGCTATAACAGCGTATCCGACCGCTTGGCGTTGGTAGACCGCCAAAACTAAAAAACTCGGTTTTTCGCTGGATTCTTGTTTTTTGGTGCATTCTTAGCATACCTGACCGATTGGCTTTAATTTTAAGGCAAATGGAGGAAATAAAATTTTTGGATAGTCCTTAGTTACTAAGCGCTATAACAGCGTATCCGACCGCTTGGCGTTGGTAGACTGCCAAAACTAAAAAACTCGGTTTTTCGCTGGAGTCTTGTTTTTTGGTGCATTCTTAGCATACCTGACCGATTGGCTTTAATTTTAAGGCAAATGGAGGAAATAAAAATTTTCGATAGTCCTTAGTTACTAAGCGCTATAACAGCGTATCCGTCCGCTTGGCGTTGGTAGACCGCCAAAACTAAAAAACTCGGTTTTCGCTGGAGTCTTGTTTTTTGGTGCATTCTTAGCATACCTGACCGATTGGCTTTAATTTTAAGGCAAATGGAGGAAATAAAAATTTTCGATAGTCCTTAGTTACTAAGCGCTATAACAGCGTATCCGACCGCTTGGCGTTGGTAGACTGCCAAAACTTAAAAACTCGGTTTTTCGCTGGAGTCTTGTTTTTTGGTGCATTCTTAGCATACCTGACCGATTGGCTTTAATTTTAAGGCAAATGGAGGAAATATAAATTTTCGATAGTCCTTAGTTACTAAGCGCTATAACAGCGTATCCGACCGCTTGGCGTTGGTAGACTGCCAAAACTTAAAAACTCGGTTTTTCGCTGGAGTCTTGTTTTTTGGTGCATTCATAGCATACCTGACCGATTGGCTTTAATTTTAAGGCAAATGGAGGAAATAAAATTTTTCGATAGTCCTTAGTTACTAAGCGCTATAACAGCGTATCCGACCGCTTGGCGTTGGTAGACCGCCAAAACTAAAAAACTCGGTTTTTCGCTGGATTCTTGTTTTTTGGTGCATTCTTAGCATACCTGACCGATTGGCTTTAATTTTAAGGCAAATGGAGGAAATAAAATTTTTCGATAGTCCTTAGTTACTAAGCGCTATAACAGCGTATCCGACCGCTTGGCGTTGGTAGACTGCCAAAACTAAAAAACTCGGTTTTTCGCTGGAGTCTTGTTTTTTGGTGCATTCTTAGCATACCTGACCGATTGGCTTTAATTTTAAGGCAAATGGAGGAAATAAAAATTTTCGATAGTCCTTAGTTACTAAGCGCTATAACAGCGTATCCGTCCGCTTGGCGTTGGTAGACCGCCAAAACTAAAAAACTCGGTTTTTCGCTGGAGTTTTGTTTTTTGGTGCATTCTTAGCATACCTGACCGATTGGCTTTAATTTTAAGGCAAATGGAGGAAATAAAAAATTTCGATAGTCCTTAGTTACTAAGCGCTATAACAGCGTATCCGACTGCTTGGCGTTGGTAGACTGCCAAAACTAAAAAACTCGGTTTTTCGCTGGAGTCTTGTTTTTTGGTGCATTCTTAGCATACCTGACCGATTGGCTTTAATTTTAAGGCAAATGGAGGAAATAAAAATTTTCGATAGTCCTTAGTTACTAAGCGCTATAACAGCGTATCCAACCGCTTGGCGTTGGTAGACTGCCAAAACTTAAAAACTCGGTTTTTCGCTGGAGTCTTGTTTTTTGGTGTATTCTTAGCATACCTGACAGATTGGCTTTAATTTTAAGGCAAATGGAGGAAATAAAAATTTTCGATAGTCCTTAGTTACTAAGCGCTATAACAGCGTATCCGACCGCTTGGCGTTGGTAGACCGCCAAAACTAAAAAACTCGGTTTTTCGCTGGATTCTTGTTTTTTGGTGCATTCTTAGCATACCTGACCGATTGGCTTTAATTTTAAGGCAAATGGAGGAAATAAAATTTTTCGATAGTCCTTAGTTACTAAGCGCTATAACAGCGTATCCGACCGCTTGGCGTTGGTAGACTGCCAAAACTAAAAAACTCGGTTTTTCGCTGGAGTCTTGTTTTTTGGTGCATTCTTAGCATACCTGACCGATTGGCTTTAATTTTAAGGCAAATGGAGGAAATAAAAATTTTCGATAGTCCTTAGTTACTAAGCGCTATAACAGCGTATCCGTCCGCTTGGCGTTGGTAGACCGCCAAAACTAAAAAACTCGGTTTTCGCTGGAGTCTTGTTTTTTGGTGCATTCTTAGCATACCTGACCGATTGGCTTTAATTTTAAGGCAAATGGAGGAAATAAAAATTTTCGATAGTCCTTAGTTACTAAGCGCTATAACAGCGTATCCGACCGCTTGGCGTTGGTAGACTGCCAAAACTTTAAAACTCGGTTTTTCGCTGGAGTCTTGTTTTTTGGTGCATTCTTAGCATACCTGACCGATTGGCTTTAATTTTAAGGCAAATGGAGGAAATAAAAATTTTCGATAGTCCTTAGTTACTAAGCGCTATAACAGCGTATCCGTCCGCTTGGCGTTGGTAGACCGCCAAAACTAAAAAACTCGGTTTTTCGCTGGAGTCTTGTTTTTTGGTGCATTCTTAGCATACCTGACCGATTGGCTTTAATTTTAAGGCAAATGGAGGAAATAAAAAATTTCGATAGTCCTTCCTTAGTTACTAAGCGCTATAACAGCGTATCCGACCGCTTGGCGTTGGTAGACTGCCAAAACTTAAAAACTCGGTTTTTCGCTGGAGTCTTGTTTTTTGGTGCATTCTTAGCATACCTGACCGATTGGCTTTAATTTTAAGGCAAATGGAGGAAATTAAATTTTTTGATAGTCCTTAGTTACTAAGCGCTATAACAGCGTATCCGTCCGTTTGGCGTTGGTAGACCGCCAAAACTAAAAAACTCGGTTTTCGCTGGAGTCTTGTTTTTTGGTGCATTCTTAGCATACCTGACCGATTGGCTTTAATTTTAAGGCAAATGGAGGAAATAAAAATTTTCGATAGTCTTTAGTTACTAAGCGCTATAACAGCGTATCCGACCGCTTGGCGTTGGTAGACTGCCAAAACTAAAAATCTCAGTTTTTCGCTGGAGTCTTGTTTTTTGGTGCATTCTTAGCATACCTGACCGATTGGCTTTAATTTTAAGGCAAATGGAGGAAATATAAATTTTCGATAGTCCTTAGTTACTAAGCGCTATAACAGCGTATCCGACCGCTTGGCGTTGGTAGACTGCCAAAACTTAAAAACTCGGTTTTTCGCTGGAGTCTTGTTTTTTGGTGCATTCTTAGCATACCTGACCGATTGGCTTTAATTTTAAGGCAAATGGAGGAAATAAAAATTTTCGATAGTCCTTAGTTACTAAGCGCTATAACAGCGTATCCGACCGCTTGGCGTTGGTAGACCGCCAAAACTAAAAAAACTCGGTTTTTCGCTGGATTCTTGTTTTTTGGTGCATTCTTAGCATACCTGACCGATTGGCTTTAATTTTAAGGCAAATGGAGGAAATAAAATTTTTCGATAGTCCTTAGTTACTAAGCGCTATAACAGCGTATCCGACCGCTTGGCGTTGGTAGACTGCCAAAACTAAAAAACTCGGTTTTTCGCTGGAGTCTTGTTTTTTGGTGCATTCTTAGCATACCTGACCGATTGGCTTTAATTTTAAGGCAAATGGAGGAAATAAAAATTTTCGATAGTCCTTAGTTACTAAGCGCTATAACAGCGTATCCGACCGCTTGGCGTTGGTAGACTGCCAAAACTTAAAAACTCGGTTTTTCGCTGGAGTCTTGTTTTTTGGTGTATTCTTAGCATACCTGACAGATTGGCTTTAATTTTAAGGCAAATGGAGGAAATAAAAATTTTCGATAGTCCTTAGTTACTAAGCGCTATAACAGCGTATCCGACCGCTTGGCGTTGGTAGACTGCCAAAACTAAAAAACTCGGTTTTTCGCTGGATTCTTGTTTTTTGGTGCATTCTTAGCATACCTGACCGATTGGCTTTAATTTTAAGGCAAATGGAGGAAATAAAATTTTTCGATAGTCCTTAGTTACTAAGCGCTATAACAGCGTATTCGACCGCTTGGCGTTGGTAGACTGCCAAAACTAAAAAACTCGGTTTTTCGCTGGAGTCTTGTTTTTTGGTGCATTCTTAGCATACCTGACCGATTGGCTTTAATTTTAAGGCAAATGGAGGAAATAAAAATTTTCGATAGTCCTTAGTTACTAAGCGCTATAACAGCGTATCCGACCGCTTGGCGTTGGTAGACCGCCAAAACTAAAAAACTCGGTTTTTCGCTGGATTCTTGTTTTTTGGTGCATTCTTAGCATACCTGACCGATTGGCTTTAATTTTAAGGCAAATGGAGGAAATAAAATTTTTCGATAGTCCTTAGTTACTAAGCGCTATAACAGCGTATCCGTCCGCTTGGCGTTGGTAGACCGCCAAAACTAAAAAACTCGGTTTTCGCTGGAGTCTTGTTTTTTGGTGCATTCTTAGCATACCTGACCGATTGGCTTTAATTTTAAGGCAAATGGAGGAAATAAAAAATTTTGATAGTCCTTAGTTACTAAGCGCTATAACAGCGTATCCGTCCGTTTGGCGTTGGTAGACCGCCAAAACTAAAAAACTCGGTTTTCGCTGGAGTCTTGTTTTTTGGTGCATTCTTAGCATACCTGACCGATTGGCTTTAATTTTAAGGCAAATGGAGGAAATAAAAATTTTCGATAGTCTTTAGTTACTAAGCGCTATAACAGCGTATCCGACCGCTTGGCGTTGGTAGACTGCCAAAACTAAAAATCTCAGTTTTTCGCTGGAGTCTTGTTTTTTGGTGCATTCTTAGCATACCTGACCGATTGGCTTTAATTTTAAGGCAAATGGAGGAAATATAAATTTTCGATAGTCCTTAGTTACTAAGCGCTATAACAGCGTATCCGACCGCTTGGCGTTGGTAGACTGCCAAAACTTAAAAACTCGGTTTTTCGCTGGAGTCTTGTTTTTTGGTGCATTCTTAGCATACCTGACCGATTGGCTTTAATTTTAAGGCAAATGGAGGAAATAAAAATTTTCGATAGTTCTTAGTTACTAAGCGCTATAACAGCGTATCCGACCGCTTGGCGTTGGTAGACCGCCAAAACTAAAAAAACTCGGTTTTTCGCTGGATTCTTGTTTTTTGGTGCATTCTTAGCATACCTGACCGATTGGCTTTAATTTTAAGGCAAATGGAGGAAATAAAATTTTTCGATAGTCCTTAGTTACTAAGCGCTATAACAGCGTATCCGACCGCTTGGCGTTGGTAGACTGCCAAAACTAAAAAACTCGGTTTTTCGCTGGAGTCTTGTTTTTTGGTGCATTCTTAGCATACCTGACCGATTGGCTTTAATTTTAAGGCAAATGGAGGAAATAAAAATTTTCGATAGTCCTTAGTTACTAAGCGCTATAACAGCGTATCCGACCGCTTGGCGTTGGTAGACTGCCAAAACTTAAAAACTCGGTTTTTCGCTGGAGTCTTGTTTTTTGGTGTATTCTTAGCATACCTGACAGATTGGCTTTAATTTTAAGGCAAATGGAGGAAATAAAAATTTTCGATAGTCCTTAGTTACTAAGCGCTATAACAGCGTATCCGACCGCTTGGCGTTGGTAGACCGCCAAAACTAAAAAACTCGGTTTTTCGCTGGATTCTTGTTTTTTGGTGCATTCTTAGCATACCTGACCGATTGGCTTTAATTTTAAGGCAAATGGAGGAAATAAAAATTTTCGATAGTCCTTAGTTACTAAGCGCTATAACAGCGTATCCGACCGCTTGGCGTTGGTAGACCGCCAAAACTAAAAAACTCGGTTTTTCGCTGGATTCTTGTTTTTTGGTGCATTCTTAGCATACCTGACCGATTGGCTTTAATTTTAAGGCAAATGGAGGAAATAAAATTTTTCGATAGTCCTTAGTTACTAAGCGCTATAACAGCGTATCCGTCCGCTTGGCGTTGGTAGACCGCCAAAACTAAAAAACTCGGTTTTCGCTGGAGTCTTGTTTTTTGGTGCATTCTTAGCATACCTGACCGATTGGCTTTAATTTTAAGGCAAATGGAGGAAATAAAAAATTTTGATAGTCCTTAGTTACTAAGCGCTATAACAGCGTATCCGTCCGTTTGGCGTTGGTAGACCGCCAAAACTAAAAAACTCGGTTTTCGCTGGAGTCTTGTTTTTTGGTGCATTCTTAGCATACCTGACCGATTGGCTTTAATTTTAAGGCAAATGGAGGAAATAAAAATTTTCGATAGTCCTTAGTTACTAAGCGCTATAACAGCGTATCCGACCGCTTGGCGTTGGTAGACCGCCAAAACTAAAAAACTCGGTTTTTCGCTGGATTCTTGTTTTTTGGTGCATTCTTAGCATACCTGACCGATTGGCTTTAATTTTAAGGCAAATGGAGGAAATAAAATTTTTCGATAGTCCTTAGTTACTAAGCGCTATAACAGCGTATCCGACCGCTTGGCGTTGGTAGACTGCCAAAACTAAAAAACTCGGTTTTTCGCTGGAGTCTTGTTTTTTGGTGCATTCTTAGCATACCTGACCGATTGGCTTTAATTTTAAGGCAAATGGAGGAAATAAAAATTTTCGATAGTCCTTAGTTACTAAGCGCTATAACAGCGTATCCGTCCGCTTGGCGTTGGTAGACCGCCAAAACTAAAAAACTCGGTTTTCGCTGGAGTCTTGTTTTTTGGTGCATTCTTAGCATACCTGACCGATTGGCTTTAATTTTAAGGCAAATGGGGGAAATAAAATTTTTCGATAGTCCTTAGTTACTAAGCGCTATAACAGCGTATCCGACCGCTTGGCGTTGGTAGACTGCCAAAACTTAAAAACTCGGTTTTTCGCTGGAGTCTTGTTTTTTGGTGCATTCATAGCATACCTGACCGATTGGCTTTAATTTTAAGGCAAATGGAGGAAATAAAAATTTTCGATAGTCCTTAGTTACTAAGCGCTATAACAGCGTATCCGACCGCTTGGCGTTGGTAGACTGCCAAAACTAAAAAACTCGGTTTTTCGCTGGAGTCTTGTTTTTTGGTGCATTCTTAGCATACCTGACCGATTGGCTTTAATTTTAAGGCAAATGGAGGAAATAAAATTTTTCGATAGTCCTTAGTTACTAAGCGCTATAACAGCGTATCCGACCGCTTGGCGTTGGTAGACTGCCAAAACTAAAAAACTCGGTTTTTCGCTGGAGTCTTGTTTTTTGGTGCATTCTTAGCATACCTGACCGATTGGCTTTAATTTTAAGGCAAATGGAGGAAATAAAATTTTTCGATAGTCCTTAGTTACTAAGCGCTATAACAGCGTATCCGACCGCTTGGCGTTGGTAGACTGCCAAAACTAAAAAACTCGGTTTTTCGCTGGAGTCTTGTTTTTTGGTGCATTCTTAGCATACCTGACCGATTGGCTTTAATTTTAAGGCAAATGGAGGAAATAAAAATTTTCGATAGTCCTTAGTTACTAAGCGCTATAACAGCGTATCCAACCGCTTGGCGTTGGTAGACTGCCAAAACTTAAAAACTCGGTTTTTCGCTGGAGTCTTGTTTTTTGGTGTATTCTTAGCATATCTGACAGATTGGCTTTAATTTTAAGGCAAATGGAGGAAATAAAAATTTTCGATAGTCCTTAGTTACTAAGCGCTATAACAGCGTATCCGACCGCTTGGCGTTGGTAGACCGCCAAAACTAAAAAACTCGGTTTTTCGCTGGATTCTTGTTTTTTGGTGCATTCTTAGCATACCTGACCGATTGGCTTTAATTTTAAGGCAAATGGAGGAAATAAAATTTTTCGATAGTCCTTAGTTACTAAGCGCTATAACAGCGTATCCGACCGCTTGGCGTTGGTAGACTGCCAAAACTAAAAAACTCGGTTTTTCGCTGGAGTCTTGTTTTTTGGTGCATTCTTAGCATACCTGACCGATTGGCTTTAATTTTAAGGCAAATGGAGGAAATAAAAAATTTCGATAGTCCTTAGTTACTAAGCGCTATAACAGCGTATCCGACTGCTTGGCGTTGGTAGACCGCCAAATCTAAAAAACTCGGTTTTTCGCTGGAGTCTTGTTTTTTGGTGCATTCTTAGCATACCTGACCGATTGGCTTTAATTTTAAGGCAAATGGAGGAAATAAAAATTTTCGATAGTCCTTAGTTACTAAGCGCTATAACAGCGTATCCAACCGCTTGGCGTTGGTAGACTGCCAAAACTTAAAAACTCGGTTTTTCGCTGGAGTCTTGTTTTTTGGTGTATTCTTAGCATATCTGACAGATTGGCTTTAATTTTAAGGCAAATGGAGGAAATAAAAATTTTCGATAGTCCTTAGTTACTAAGCGCTATAACAGCGTATCCGACCGCTTGGCGTTGGTAGACCGCCAAAACTAAAAAACTCGGTTTTTCGCTGGATTCTTGTTTTTTGGTGCATTCTTAGCATACCTGACCGATTGGCTTTAATTTTAAGGCAAATGGAGGAAATAAAATTTTTCGATAGTCCTTAGTTACTAAGCGCTATAACAGCGTATCCGACCGCTTGGCGTTGGTAGACTGCCAAAACTAAAAAACTCGGTTTTTCGCTGGAGTCTTGTTTTTTGGTGCATTCTTAGCATACCTGACCGATTGGCTTTAATTTTAAGGCAAATGGAGGAAATAAAAATTTTCGATAGTCCTTAGTTACTAAGCGCTATAACAGCGTATCCGTCCGCTTGGCGTTGGTAGACCGCCAAAACTAAAAAACTCGGTTTTCGCTGGAGTCTTGTTTTTTGGTGCATTCTTAGCATACCTGACCGATTGGCTTTAATTTTAAGGCAAATGGAGGAAATAAAAATTTTCGATAGTCCTTAGTTACTAAGCGCTATAACAGCGTATCCGACCGCTTGGCGTTGGTAGACTGCCAAAACTTAAAAACTCGGTTTTTCGCTGGAGTCTTGTTTTTTGGTGCATTCTTAGCATACCTGACCGATTGGCTTTAATTTTAAGGCAAATGGAGGAAATAAAAATTTTCGATAGTCCTTAGTTACTAAGCGCTATAACAGCGTATCCGTCCGCTTGGCGTTGGTAGACCGCCAAAACTAAAAAACTCGGTTTTTCGCTGGAGTCTTGTTTTTTGGTGCATTCTTAGCATACCTGACCGATTGGCTTTAATTTTAAGGCAAATGGAGGAAATAAAAAATTTCGATAGTCCTTCCTTAGTTACTAAGCGCTATAACAGCGTATCCGACCGCTTGGCGTTGGTAGACTGCCAAAACTTAAAAACTCGGTTTTTCGCTGGAGTCTTGTTTTTTGGTGCATTCTTAGCATACCTGACCGATTGGCTTTAATTTTAAGGCAAATGGAGGAAATTAAATTTTTTGATAGTCCTTAGTTACTAAGCGCTATAACAGCGTATCCGTCCGTTTGGCGTTGGTAGACCGCCAAAACTAAAAAACTCGGTTTTCGCTGGAGTCTTGTTTTTTGGTGCATTCTTAGCATACCTGACCGATTGGCTTTAATTTTAAGGCAAATGGAGGAAATAAAAATTTTCGATAGTCCTTAGTTACTAAGCGCTATAACAGCGTATCCGACCGCTTGGCGTTGGTAGACTGCCAAAACTAAAAATCTCAGTTTTTCGCTGGAGTCTTGTTTTTTGGTGCATTCTTAGCATACCTGACCGATTGGCTTTAATTTTAAGGCAAATGGAGGAAATATAAATTTTCGATAGTCCTTAGTTACTAAGCGCTATAACAGCGTATCCGACCGCTTGGCGTTGGTAGACTGCCAAAACTTAAAAACTCGGTTTTTCGCTGGAGTCTTGTTTTTTGGTGCATTCTTAGCATACCTGACCGATTGGCTTTAATTTTAAGGCAAATGGAGGAAATAAAAATTTTCGATAGTCCTTAGTTACTAAGCGCTATAACAGCGTATCCGACCGCTTGGCGTTGGTAGACCGCCAAAACTAAAAAAACTCGGTTTTTCGCTGGATTCTTGTTTTTTGGTGCATTCTTAGCATACCTGACCGATTGGCTTTAATTTTAAGGCAAATGGAGGAAATAAAATTTTTCGATAGTCCTTAGTTACTAAGCGCTATAACAGCGTATCCGACCGCTTGGCGTTGGTAGACTGCCAAAACTAAAAAACTCGGTTTTTCGCTGGAGTCTTGTTTTTTGGCGCATTCTTAGCATACCTGACCGATTGGCTTTAATTTTAAGGCAAATGGAGGAAATAAAAATTTTCGATAGTCCTTAGTTACTAAGCGCTATAACAGCGTATCCGACCGCTTGGCGTTGGTAGACTGCCAAAACTTAAAAACTCGGTTTTTCGCTGGAGTCTTGTTTTTTGGTGTATTCTTAGCATACCTGACAGATTGGCTTTAATTTTAAGGCAAATGGAGGAAATAAAAATTTTCGATAGTCCTTAGTTACTAAGCGCTATAACAGCGTATCCGACCGCTTGGCGTTGGTAGACCGCCTAAACTAAAAAACTCGGTTTTTCGCTGGATTCTTGTTTTTTTGGTGCATTCTTAGCATACCTGACCGATTGGCTTTAATTTTAAGGCAAATGGAGGAAATAAAATTTTTCGATAGTCCTTAGTTACTAAGCGCTATAACAGCGTATCCGACCGCTTGGCGTTGGTAGACTGCCAAAACTAAAAAACTCGGTTTTTCGCTGGAGTCTTGTTTTTTGGTGCATTCTTAGCATACCTGACCGATTGGCTTTAATTTTAAGGCAAATGGAGGAAATAAAAATTTTCGATAGTCCTTAGTTACTAAGCGCTATAACAGCGTATCCGACCGCTTGGCGTTGGTAGACCGCCAAAACTAAAAAACTCGGTTTTTCGCTGGATTCTTGTTTTTTGGTGCATTCTTAGCATACCTGACCGATTGGCTTTAATTTTAAGGCCAATGGAGGAAATAAAATTTTTCGATAGTCCTTAGTTACTAAGCGCTATAACAGCGTATCCGTCCGCTTGGCGTTGGTAGACCGCCAAAACTAAAAAACTCGGTTTTCGCTGGAGTCTTGTTTTTTGGTGCATTCTTAGCTTACCTGACCGATTGGCTTTAATTTTAAGGCAAATGGAGGAAATAAAAATTTTCGATAGTCCTTAGTTACTAAGCGCTATAACAGCGTATCCGACCGCTTGGCGTTGGTAGACCGCCAAAACTAAAAAACTCGGTTTTTCGCTGGATTCTTGTTTTTTGGTGCATTCTTAGCATACCTGACCGATTGGCTTTAATTTTAAGGCAAATGGAGGAAATAAAATTTTTCGATAGTCCTTAGTTACTAAGCGCTATAACAGCGTATCCGACCGCTTGGCGTTGGTAGACTGCCAAAACTAAAAAACTCGGTTTTTCGCTGGAGTCTTGTTTTTTGGTGCATTCTTAGCATACCTGACCGATTGGCTTTAATTTTAAGGCAAATGGAGGAAATAAAAAATTTCGATAGTCCTTAGTTACTAAGCGCTATAACAGCGTATCCGACTGCTTGGCGTTGGTAGACCGCCAAATCTAAAAAACTCGGTTTTTCGCTGGAGTCTTGTTTTTTGGTGCATTCTTAGCATACCTGACCGATTGGCTTTAATTTTAAGGCAAATGGAGGAAATAAAAATTTTCGATAGTCCTTAGTTACTAAGCGCTATAACAGCGTATCCAACCGCTTGGCGTTGGTAGACTGCCAAAACTTAAAAACTCGGTTTTTCGCTGGAGTCTTGTTTTTTGGTGTATTCTTAGCATATCTGACAGATTGGCTTTAATTTTAAGGCAAATGGAGGAAATAAAAATTTTCGATAGTCCTTAGTTACTAAGCGCTATAACAGCGTATCCGACCGCTTGGCGTTGGTAGACCGCCAAAACTAAAAAACTCGGTTTTTCGCTGGATTCTTGTTTTTTGGTGCATTCTTAGCATACCTGACCGATTGGCTTTAATTTTAAGGCAAATGGAGGAAATAAAATTTTTCGATAGTCCTTAGTTACTAAGCGCTATAACAGCGTATCCGACCGCTTGGCGTTGGTAGACTGCCAAAACTAAAAAACTCGGTTTTTCGCTGGAGTCTTGTTTTTTGGTGCATTCTTAGCATACCTGACCGATTGGCTTTAATTTTAAGGCAAATGGAGGAAATAAAAATTTTCGATAGTCCTTAGTTACTAAGCGCTATAACAGCGTATCCGTCCGCTTGGCGTTGGTAGACCGCCAAAACTAAAAAACTCGGTTTTCGCTGGAGTCTTGTTTTTTGGTGCATTCTTAGCATACCTGACCGATTGGCTTTAATTTTAAGGCAAATGGAGGAAATAAAAATTTTCGATAGTCCTTAGTTACTAAGCGCTATAACAGCGTATCCGACCGCTTGGCGTTGGTAGACTGCCAAAACTTAAAAACTCGGTTTTTCGCTGGAGTCTTGTTTTTTGGTGCATTCTTAGCATACCTGACCGATTGGCTTTAATTTTAAGGCAAATGGAGGAAATAAAAATTTTCGATAGTCCTTAGTTACTAAGCGCTATAACAGCGTATCCGTCCGCTTGGCGTTGGTAGACCGCCAAAACTAAAAAACTCGGTTTTTCGCTGGAGTCTTGTTTTTTGGTGCATTCTTAGCATACCTGACCGATTGGCTTTAATTTTAAGGCAAATGGAGGAAATAAAAAATTTCGATAGTCCTTCCTTAGTTACTAAGCGCTATAACAGCGTATCCGACCGCTTGGCGTTGGTAGACTGCCAAAACTTAAAAACTCGGTTTTTCGCTGGAGTCTTGTTTTTTGGTGCATTCTTAGCATACCTGACCGATTGGCTTTAATTTTAAGGCAAATGGAGGAAATTAAATTTTTTGATAGTCCTTAGTTACTAAGCGCTATAACAGCGTATCCGTCCGTTTGGCGTTGGTAGACCGCCAAAACTAAAAAACTCGGTTTTCGCTGGAGTCTTGTTTTTTGGTGCATTCTTAGCATACCTGACCGATTGGCTTTAATTTTAAGGCAAATGGAGGAAATAAAAATTTTCGATAGTCCTTAGTTACTAAGCGCTATAACAGCGTATCCGACCGCTTGGCGTTGGTAGACTGCCAAAACTAAAAATCTCAGTTTTTCGCTGGAGTCTTGTTTTTTGGTGCATTCTTAGCATACCTGACCGATTGGCTTTAATTTTAAGGCAAATGGAGGAAATATAAATTTTCGATAGTCCTTAGTTACTAAGCGCTATAACAGCGTATCCGACCGCTTGGCGTTGGTAGACTGCCAAAACTTAAAAACTCGGTTTTTCGCTGGAGTCTTGTTTTTTGGTGCATTCTTAGCATACCTGACCGATTGGCTTTAATTTTAAGGCAAATGGAGGAAATAAAAATTTTCGATAGTCCTTAGTTACTAAGCGCTATAACAGCGTATCCGACCGCTTGGCGTTGGTAGACCGCCAAAACTAAAAAAACTCGGTTTTTCGCTGGATTCTTGTTTTTTGGTGCATTCTTAGCATACCTGACCGATTGGCTTTAATTTTAAGGCAAATGGAGGAAATAAAATTTTTCGATAGTCCTTAGTTACTAAGCGCTATAACAGCGTATCCGACCGCTTGGCGTTGGTAGACTTCCAAAACTAAAAAACTCGGTTTTTCGCTGGAGTCTTGTTTTTTGGTGCATTCTTAGCATACCTGACCGATTGGCTTTAATTTTAAGGCAAATGGAGGAAATAAAAATTTTCGATAGTCCTTAGTTACTAAGCGCTATAACAGCGTATCCGACCGCTTGGCGTTGGTAGACTGCCAAAACTTAAAAACTCGGTTTTTCGCTGGAGTCTTGTTTTTTGGTGTATTCTTAGCATACCTGACAGATTGGCTTTAATTTTAAGGCAAATGGAGGAAATAAAAATTTTCGATAGTCCTTAGTTACTAAGCGCTATAACAGCGTATCCGACCGCTTGGCGTTGGTAGACCGCCAAAACTAAAAAACTCGGTTTTTCGCTGGATTCTTGTTTTTTTGGTGCATTCTTAGCATACCTGACCGATTGGCTTTAATTTTAAGGCAAATGGAGGAAATAAAATTTTTCGATAGTCCTTAGTTACTAAGCGCTATAACAGCGTATCCGACCGCTTGGCGTTGGTAGACTGCCAAAACTAAAAAACTCGGTTTTTCGCTGGAGTCTTGTTTTTTGGTGCATTCTTAGCATACCTGACCGATTGGCTTTAATTTTAAGGCAAATGGAGGAAATAAAAATTTTCGATAGTCCTTAGTTACTAAGCGCTATAACAGCGTATCCGACCGCTTGGCGTTGGTAGACCGCCAAAACTAAAAAACTCGGTTTTTCGCTGGATTCTTGTTTTTTGGTGCATTCTTAGCATACCTGACCGATTGGCTTTAATTTTAAGGCCAATGGAGGAAATAAAATTTTTCGATAGTCCTTAGTTACTAAGCGCTATAACAGCGTATCCGTCCGCTTGGCGTTGGTAGACCGCCAAAACTAAAAAACTCGGTTTTCGCTGGAGTCTTGTTTTTTGGTGCATTCTTAGCTTACCTGACCGATTGGCTTTAATTTTAAGGCAAATGGAGGAAATAAAAATTTTCGATAGTCCTTAGTTACTAAGCGCTATAACAGCGTATCCGACCGCTTGGCGTTGGTAGACCGCCAAAACTAAAAAACTCGGTTTTTCGCTGGAGTCTTGTTTTTTGGTGCATTCTTAGCATACCTGACCGATTGGCTTTAATTTTAAGGCAAATGGAGGAAATAAAATTTTTCGATAGTCCTTAGTTACTAAGCGCTATAACAGCGTATCCGATCGCTTGGCGTTGGTAGACTGCCAAAACTAAAAAACTCGGTTTTTCGCTGGAGTCTTGTTTTTTGGTGCATTCTTAGCATACCTGACCGATTGGCTTTAATTTTAAGGCAAATGGAGGAAATAAAAATTTTCGATAGTCCTTAGTTACTAAGCGCTATAACAGCGTATCCGTCCGCTTGGCGTTGGTAGACCGCCAAAATTAAAAAACTCGGTTTTCGCTGGAGTCTTGTTTTTTGGTGCATTCTTAGCATACCTGACCGATTGGCTTTAATTTTAAGGCAAATGGAGGAAATATAAATTTTCGATAGTCCTTAGTTACTAAGCGCTATAACAGCGTATCCGACCGCTTGGCGTTGGTAGACTGCCAAAACTTAAAAACTCGGTTTTTCGCTGGAGTCTTGTTTTTTGGTGCATTCTTAGCATACCTGACCGATTGGCTTTAATTTTAAGGCAAATGGAGGAAATAAAAATTTTCGCTAGTCCTTAGTTACTAAGCGCTATAACAGCGTATCCGTCCGCTTGGCGTTGGTAGACCGCCAAAACTAAAAAACTCGGTTTTTCGCTGGAGTCTTGTTTTTTGGTGCATTCTTAGCATACCTGACCGATTGGCTTTAATTTTAAGGCAAATGGAGGAAATAAAAAATTTCGATAGTCCTTAGTTACTAAGCCCTATAACAGCGTATCCGACCGCTTGGCGTTGGTAGACTGCCAAAACTAAAAATCTCGGTTTTTCGCTGGAGTCTTGTTTTTTGGTGCATTCTTAGCATACCTGACCGATTGGCTTTAATTTTAAGGCAAATGGAGGAAATAAAATTTTTCGATAGTCCTTAGTTACTAAGCGCTATAACAGCGTATCCGACCGCTTGGCGTTGGTAGACTGCCAAAACTAAAAATCTCGGTTTTTCGCTGGAGTCTTGATTTTTGGGGCATTCTTAGCATACCTGACCGATTGGCTTTAATTTTAAGGCAAATGGAGGAAATAAAAATTTTCGATAGTCCTTAGTTACTAAGCCCTATAACAGCGTATCCGACCGCTTGGCGTTGGTAGACTGCCAAATCTAAAAAACTCGGTTTTTCGCTGGAGTCTTGATTTTTGGTGCATTCTTAGCATACCTGACCGATTGGCTTTAATTTTAAGGCAAATGGAGGAAATAAAAAATTTCGATAGTCCTTAGTTACTAAGCCCTATAACAGCGTATCCGACCGCTTGGCGTTGGTAGACTGCCAAAACTAAAAAAACTCGGTTTTTCGCTGGAGTCTTGTTTTTTGGTGCATTCTTAGCATACCTGACCGATTGGCTTTAATTTTAAGGCAAATGGAGGAAATAAAAATTTTCGATAGTCCTTAGTTACTAAGCGCTATAACAGCGTATCCAACCGCTTGGCGTTGGTAGACTGCCAAAACTAAAAAACTCGGTTTTTCGCTGGAGTCTTGTTTTTTGGTGCATTCTTAGCATACCTGACCGATTGGCTTTAATTTAAAGGCAAATGGAGGAAAAAAATTTTCGATTGTCCTTAGTTACTAAGCGCTATAACAGCGTATCCAACCGCTTGGCGTTGGTAGACTGCCAAAACTAAAAAAACTCGGATTTTCGCTGGAGTCTTGTTTTTTGGTGCATTCTTAGCATACCTGACGGATTGGCTTTAATTTTAAGGCAAATGGAGGAAATAAAAATTTTCGATAGTCCTTAGTTACTAAGCCCTATAACAGCGTATCCGACCGCTTGGCGTTGGTAGACTGCCAAAATTAAGAAACTCGGTTTTTTGCTGGAGTCTTGATTTTTGGTGCATTCTTAGCATACCTGACCGATTGGCTTTAATTTTAAGGCAAATGGAGGAAATAAAAATTTTCGATAGTCCTTAGTTACTAAGCCCTATAACAGCGTATCCGACCGCTTGGCGTTGGTAGACTGCCAAAACTAAAAAACTCGGATTTTCGCTGGAGTCTTGTTTTTTGGTGCATTCTTAGTATACCTGACGGATTGGCTTTAATTTTAAGGCAAATGGAGGAAATAAAAATTTTCGATAGTCCTTAGTTACTAAGCCCTATAACAGCGTATCCGACCGCTTGGCGTTGGTAGACTGCCAAAACTAAAAAACTCGGTTTTACGCTGGAGTCTTGTTTTTTGGTGCATTCTTAGCATACCTGACCGATTGGCTTTAATTTTAAGGCAAATGGAGGAAATAAAATTTTTCGATAGTCCTTAGTTACTAAGCCCTATAACAGCGTATCCGACCGCTTGGCGTTGGTAGACTGCCAAAACTAAAAAACTCGGTTTTTCGCTGGAGTCTTGTTTTTTGGTGCATTCTTAGCATACCTGACCGATTGGCTTTAATTTAAAGGCAAATGGAGGAAAAAAAATTTTCGATAGTCCTTAGTTACTAAGCGCTATAACAGCGTATCCAACCGCTTGGCGTTGGTAGACTGCCAAAACTAAAAAAACTCGGATTTTCGCTGGAGTCTTGTTTTTTGGTGCATTCTTAGCATACCTGACGGATTGGCTTTAATTTTAAGGCAAATGGAGGAAATAAAAATTTTCGATAGTCCTTAGTTACTAAGCCCTATAACAGCGTATCCGACCGCTTGGCGTTGGTAGACTGCCAAAACTAAAAAACTCGGTTTTACGCTGGAGTCTTGTTTTTTGGTGCATTCTTAGCATACCTGACCGATTGGCTTTAATTTTAAGGCAAATGGAGGAAATAAAAATTTTTGATAGTCGTTAGTTACTAAGCGCTATAACAGCGTATCCGACCGCTTGGCATTGGTAGACTGCCAAAAATCAAAAACTCGGTTTTTCGCTGGAGTCTTGTTTTTTGGTGCATTCTTAGCATACCTGACCGATTGGCTTTAATTTTAAGGCAAATGGAGGAAATAAAAATTTTCGATAGTCCTTAGTTACTAAGCCCTATAACAGCGTATCCGACCGCTTGGCGTTGGTAGACTGCCAAAACTAAAAAACTCGGTTTTTCGCTGGAGTCTTGTTTTTTGGTGCATTCTTAGCATACCTGACCGATTGGCTTTAATTTAAAGGCAAATGGAGGAAAAAAAATTTTCGATAGTCCTTAGTTACTAAGCGCTATAACAGCGTATCCAACCGCTTGGCGTTGGTAGACTGCCAAAACTAAAAAAACTCGGATTTTCGCTGGAGTCTTGTTTTTTGGTGCATTCTTAGCATACCTGACGGATTGGCTTTAATTTTAAGGCAAATGGAGGAAATAAAAATTTTCGATAGTCCTTAGTTACTAAGCCCTATAACAGCGTATCCGACCGCTTGGCGTTGGTAGACTGCCAAAATTAAGAAACTCGGTTTTTTGCTGGAGTCTTGATTTTTGGTGCATTCTTAGCATACCTGACCGATTGGCTTTAATTTTAAGGCAAATGGAGGAAATAAAAATTTTCGATAGTCCTTAGTTACTAAGCCCTATAACAGCGTATCCGACCGCTTGGCGTTGGTAGACTGCCAAAACTAAAAAACTCGGATTTTCGCTGGAGTCTTGTTTTTTGGTGCATTCTTAGTATACCTGACGGATTGGCTTTAATTTTAAGGCAAATGGAGGAAATAAAATTTTTCGATAGTCCTTAGTTACTAAGCCCTATAACAGCGTATCCGACCGCTTGGCGTTGGTAGACTGCCAAAACTAAAAAACTCGGTTTTACGCTGGAGTCTTGTTTTTTGGTGCATTCTTAGCATACCTGACCGATTGGCTTTTATTTTAAGGCAAATGGATGAAATAAAAATTTTTGATAGTCGTTAGTTACTAAGCGCTATAACAGCGTATCCGACCGCTTGGCATTGGTAGACTGCCAAAAATAAAAATCTCGGTTTTTCGCTGGAGTCTTGTTTTTTGGTGCATTCTTAGCATACCTGACCGATTGGCTTTAATTTTAAGGCAAATGGAGGAAATAAAAATTTTCGATAGTCCTTAGTTACTAAGCGCTATAACAGCGTATCCGACCGCTTGGCGTTGGTAGACTGCCAAAACTAAAAAACTCGGTTTTTCGCTGGAGTCTTGTTTTTTGGTGCATTCTTAGCATACCTGACCGATTGGCTTTAATTTAAAGGCAAATGGAGGAAAAAAAATTTTCGATAGTCCTTAGTTACTAAGCGCTATAACAGCGTATCCAACCGCTTGGCGTTGGTAGACTGCCAAAACTAAAAAAACTCGGATTTTCGCTGGAGTCTTGTTTTTTGGTGCATTCTTAGCATACCTGACGGATTGGCTTTAATTTTAAGGCAAATGGAGGAAATAAAAATTTTCGATAGTCCTTAGTTACTAAGCCCTATAACAGCGTATCCGACCGCTTGGCGTTGGTAGACTGCCAAAATTAAGAAACTCGGTTTTTTGCTGGAGTCTTGATTTTTGGTGCATTCTTAGCATACCTGACCGATTGGCTTTAATTTTAAGGCAAATGGAGGAAATAAAAATTTTCGATAGTCCTTAGTTACTAAGCCCTATAACAGCGTATCCGACCGCTTGGCGTTGGTAGACTGCCAAAACTAAAAAACTCGGATTTTCGCTGGAGTCTTGTTTTTTGGTGCATTCTTAGTATACCTGACGGATTGGCTTTAATTTTAAGGCAAATGGAGGAAATAAAATTTTTCGATAGTCCTTAGTTACTAAGCCCTATAACAGCGTATCCGACCGCTTGGCGTTGGTAGACTGCCAAAACTAAAAAACTCGGTTTTACGCTGGAGTCTTGTTTTTTGGTGCATTCTTAGCATACCTGACCGATTGGCTTTAATTTTAAGGCAAATGGAGGAAATAAAAATTTTCGATAGTCCTTAGTTACTAAGCGCTATAACAGCGTATCCGACCGCTTGGCGTTGGTAGACTGCCAAAACTAAAAAACTCGGTTTTTCGCTGGAGTCTTGTTTTTTGGTGCATTCTTAGCATACCTGACCGATTGGCTTTAATTTTAAGGCAAATGGAGGAAATAAAATTTTTCGATAGTCCTTAGTTACTAAGCCCTATAACAGCGTATCCGACCGCTTGGCGTTGGTAGACTGCCAAAACTAAAAAACTCGGTTTTTCGCTGGAGTCTTGTTTTTTGGTGCATTCTTAGCATACTTGACCGATTGGCTTTAATTTTAAGGCAAATGGAGGAAATAAAAAATTTTTAGTTACTAAGCGCTATAACAGCGTATCCGACCGCTTGGCGTTGGTAGACTGCCAAAACTATAAAAACTCGGTTTTTCGCTGGAGTCTTGATTTTTGGTGCATTCTTAGCATACCTGACCGATTGGCTTTAATTTTAAGGCAAATGGAGGAAATAAAAATTTTCGATAGTCCTTAGTTACTAAGCGCTATAACAGCGTATCCGACCGCTTGGCGTTGGTAGACCGCCAAAACTAAAAAACTCGGTTTTCCGCTGGATTCTTGTTTTTTGGTGCATTCTTAGCATACCTGACCGATTGGCTTTAATTTTAAAGCAAATGGAGGAAATAAAATTTTTCGATAGTCCTTAGTTACTAAGCGCTATAACAGCGTATCCGACCGCTTGGCGTTGGTAGACTGCCAAAACTAAAAAACTTGGTTTTTCGCTGGAGTCTTGTTTTTTGGTGCATTCTTAGCATACCTGACCGATTGGCTTTAATTTTAAGGCAAATGGAGGAAATAAAATTTTTCGATAGTCCTTAGTTACTAAGCGCTATAACAGCGTATCCGACCGCTTGGCGTTGGTAGACTGCCAAAACTAAAAATCTCAGTTTTTCGCTGGAGTCTTGTTTTTTGGTGCATTCTTAGCATACCTGACCGATTGGCTTTAATTTTAAGGCAAATGGAGGAAATATAAATTTTCGATAGTCCTTAGTTACTAAGCGCTATAACAGCGTATCCGACCGCTTGGCGTTGGTAGACTGCCAAAACTTAAAAACTCGGTTTTTCGCTGGAGTCTTGTTTTTTGGTGCATTCTTAGCATACCTGACCGATTGGCTTTAATTTTAAGGCAAATGGAGGAAATATAAATTTTCGATAGTCCTTAGTTACTAAGCGCTATAACAGCGTATCCGACCGCTTGGCGTTGGTAGACTGCCAAAACTAAAAATCTCAGTTTTTCGCTGGAGTCTTGTTTTTTGGTGCATTCTTAGCATACCTGACCGATTGGCTTTAATTTTAAGGCAAATGGAGGAAATATAAATTTTCGATAGTCCTTAGTTACTAAGCGCTATAACAGCGTATCCGACCGCTTGGCGTTGGTAGACTGCCAAAACTTAAAAACTCGGTTTTTCGCTGGAGTCTTGTTTTTTGGTGCATTCTTAGCATACCTGACCGATTGGCTTTAATTTTAAGGCAAATGGAGGAAATAAAATTTTTCGATAGTCCTTAGTTACTAAGCGCTATAACAGCGTATCCGACCGCTTGGCGTTGGTAGACTGCCAAAACTAAAAATCTCAGTTTTTCGCTGGAGTCTTGTTTTTTGGTGCATTCTTAGCATACCTGATCGATTGGCTTTAATTTTAAGGCAAATGGAGGAAATATAAATTTTCGATAGTCCTTAGTTACTAAGCGCTATAACAGCGTATCCGACCTCTTGGCGTTGGTAGACTGCCAAAACTTAAAAACTCGGTTTTTCGCTGGAGTCTTGTTTTTTGGTGCATTCTTAGCATACCTGACCGATTGGCTTTAATTTTAAGGCAAATGGAGGAAATAAAAATTTTCGATAGTCCTTAGTTACTAAGCGCTATAACAGCGTATCCGATCGCTTGGCGTTGGTAGACCGCCAAAACTAAAAAACTCGGTTTTTCGCTGGATTCTTGTTTTTTGGTGCATTCTTAGCATACCTGACCGATTGGCTTTAATTTTAAGGCAAATGGAGGAAATAAAATTTTTCGATAGTCCTTAGTTACTAAGCGCTATAACAGCGTATCCGACCGCTTGGCGTTGGTACACTGCCAAAACTAAAAAACTCGGTTTTTCGCTGGAGTCTTGTTTTTTGGTGCATTCTTAGCATACCTGACCGATTGGCTTTAATTTTAAGGCAAATGGAGGAAATAAAAATTTTCGATAGTCCTTAGTTACTAAGCGCTATAACAGCGTATCCGTCCGCTTGGCGTTGGTAGACCGCCAAAACTAAAAAACTCGGTTTTTCGCTGGAGTCTTGTTTTTTGGTGCATTCTTAGCATACCTGACCGATTGGCTTTAATTTTAAGGCAAATGGAGGAAATAAAAATTTTCGATAGTCCTTAGTTACTAAGCCCTATAACAGCGTATCCGACCGCTTGGCGTTGGTAGACTGCCAAAACTAAGAAACTCGGTTTTTTGCTGGAGTCTTGATTTTTGGTGCATTCTTAGCATACCTGACCGATTGGCTTTAATTTTAAGGCAAATGGAGGAAATAAAAATTTTCGATAGTCCTTAGTTACTAAGCGCTATAACAGCGTATCCGACCGCTTGGCATTGGTAGACTGCCAAAAATAAAAAACTCGGTTTTTCGCTGGAGTCTTGTTTTTTGGTGCATTCTTAGCATACCTGACCGATTGGCTTTAATTTTAAGGCAAATGGAGGAAATAAAAATTTTCGATAGTCCTTAGTTACTAAGCCCTATAACAGCGTATCCGACCGCTTGGCGTTGGTAGACTGCCAAAACTAAAAAAACTCGATTTTTCGCTGGAGTCTTGTTTTTGGTGCATTCTTTGCATACCTGACCGATTGGCTTTAATTTTAAGGCAAATGGAGGAAATAAAAATTTTCGATAGTCCTTAGTTACTAAGCGCTATAACAGCGTATCCGACCGCTTGGCGATGGTAGACTGCCAAAACTAAAAATCTCGGTTTTTCGCTGGAGTCTTGATTTTTGGGGCATTCTTAGCATACCTGACCGATTGGCTTTAATATTAAGGCAAATGGAGGAAATAAAAATTTTCGATAGTCCTTAGTTACTAAGCCCTATAACAGCGTATCCGACCGCTTGGCGTTGGTAGACTGCCAAATCTAAAAAACTCGGTTTTTCGCTGGAGTCTTGATTTTTGGTGCATTCTTAGCATACCTGACCGATTGGCTTTAATTTTAAGGCAAATGGAGGAAATAAAAAATTTCGATAGTCCTTAGTTACTAAGCCCTATAACAGCGTATCCGACCGCTTGGCGTTGGTAGACTGCCAAAACTAAAAAAACTCGGTTTTTCGCTGGAGTCTTGTTTTTTGGTGCATTCTTAGCATACCTGACCGATTGGCTTTAATTTTAAGGCAAATGGAGGAAATAAAAATTTTCGATAGTCCTTAGTTACTAAGCGCTATAACAGCGTATCCAACCGCTTGGCGTTGGTAGACTGCAAAAACTATAAAACTCGGTTTTCCGCTGGAGTCTTGTTTTTTGGTGCATTCTTAGCATACCTGACCGATTGGTTTTAATTTTAAGGCAAATGGAGGAAATAAAAATTTTCGATAGTCCTTAGTTACTAAGCGCTATAACAGCGTATCCAACCGCTTGGCGTTGGTAGACTGCCAAACTAAAAAACTCGGTTTTTCGCTGGAGTCTTGTTTTTGGTGCATTCTTAGCATACCTGACCGATTGGCTTTAATTTTAAGGCAAATGGAGGAAATAAAAATTTTCGATAGTCGTTAGTTACTAAGCCCTATAACAGCGTATCCGACCGCTTGGCGATGGTAGACTGCCAAAACTAAAAAACTCGGTTTTTCGCTAGAGTCTTGTTTTTTGGTGCATTCTTAGCATACCTGACCGATTGGCTTTAATTTTAAGGCAAATGGAGGAAATAAAAATTTTCGATAGTCCTTAGTTACTAAGCGCTATAACAGCGTATCCGTCCGCTTGGCGTTGGTAGACCGCCAAAACTAAAAAACTCGGTTTTTCGCTGGATTCTTGTTTTTTGGTGCATTCTTAGCATACCTGACCGATTGGCTTTAATTTTAAGGCAAATGGAGGAAATAAAATTTTTCGATAGTCCTTAGTTACTAAGCGCTATAACAGCGTATCCGACCGCTTGGCGTTGGTAGACTGCCAAAACTAAAAAACTCGGTTTTTCGCTGGAGTCTTGTTTTTTGGTGCATTCTTAGCATACCTGACCGATTGGCTTTAATTTTAAGGCAAATGGAGGAAATAAAAAATTTCGATAGTCCTTAGTTACTAAGCGCTATAACAGCGTATCCGACCGCTTGGCGTTGGTAGACTGCCAAAACTAAAAAACTCGGTTTTTCGCTGGAGTCTTGTTTTTTGGTGCATTCTTAGCATACCTGACCGATTGGCTTTAATTTTAAGGCAAATGGAGGAAATAAAAATTTTCGATAGTCCTTAGTTACTAAGCGCTATAACAGCGTATCCAACCGCTTGGCGTTGGTAGACTGCCAAAACTTAAAAACTCGGTTTTTCGCTGGAGTCTTGTTTTTTGGTGTATTCTTAGCATACCTGACAGATTGGCTTTAATTTTAAGGCAAATGGAGGAAATAAAAATTTTCGATAGTCCTTAGTTACTAAGCGCTATAACAGCGTATCCGACCGCTTGGCGTTGGTAGACCGCCAAAACTAAAAAACTCGGTTTTTCGCTGGATTCTTGTTTTTTGGTGCATTCTTAGCATACCTGACCGATTGGCTTTAATTTTAAGGCAAATGGAGGAAATAAAAATTTTCGATAGTCCTTAGTTACTAAGCGCTATAACAGCGTATCCGACCGCTTAGCGTTGGTACACTGCCAAAACTAAAAATCTCGGTTTTTCGCTGGAGTCTTGTTTTTTGGTGCATTCTTAGCATACCTGACCGATTGGCTTTAATTTTAAGGCAAATGGGGGAAATAAAAATTTTCGATAGTCCTTAGTTACTAAGCGCTATAACAGCGTATCCGACCGCTTGGCGTTGGTAGACTGCCAAAACTAAAAAACTCGGTTTTTCGCTGGAGTCTTGTTTTTTGGTGCATTCTTAGCATACCTGACAGATTGGCTTTAATTTTAAGGCAAATGGAGGAAATAAAAATTTTCGATAGTCCTTAGTTACTAAGCGCTATAACAGCGTATCCGACCGCTTGGCGTTGGTAGACCGCCAAAACTAAAAAACTCGGTTTTTCGCTGGAGTCTTGTTTTTTGGTGCATACTTAGCATACCTGACCGATTGGCTTTAATTTTAAGGCAAATGGAGGAAATAAAAATTTTCGATAGTCCTTAGTTACTAAGCGCTATAACAGCGTATCCGACCGCTTGGCGTTGGTACACTGCCAAAACTAAAAATCTCGGTTTTTCGCTGGAGTCTTGTTTTTTGGTGCATTCTTAGCATACCTGACCGATTGGCTTTAATTTTAAGGCAAATGGGGGAAATAAAAATTTTCGATAGTCCTTAGTTACTAAGCGCTATAACAGCGTATCCGACCGCTTGGCGTTGGTAGACTGCCAAAACTAAAAAACTCGGTTTTTCGCTGGATTCTTGTTTTTTGGTGCATTCTTAGCATACCTGACCGATTGGCTTTAATTTTAAGGCAAATGGAGGAAATAAAAATTTTCGATAGTCCTTAGTTACTAAGCGCTATAACAGCGTATCCGTCCGCTTGGCGTTCGTAGACCGCCAAAACTAAAAAACTCGGTTTTCGCTGGAGTCTTGTTTTTTGGTGCATTCTTAGCATACCTGACCGATTGGCTTTAATTTTAAGGCAAATGGAGGAAATATAAATTTTCGATAGTCCTTAGTTACTAAGCGCTATAACAGCGTATCCGACCGCTTGGCGTTGGTAGACTGCCAAAACTTAAAAACTCGGTTTTTCGCTGGAGTCTTGTTTTTTGGTGCATTCTTAGCATACCTGACCGATTGGCTTTAATTTTAAGGCAAATGGAGGAAATAAAATTTTTCGATAGTCCTTAGTTACTAAGCGCTATAACAGCGTATCCGTCCGCTTGGCGTTGGTAGACCGCCAAAACTAAAAAACTCGGTTTTTCGCTGGAGTCTTGTTTTTTGGTGCATTCTTAGCACACCTGACCGATTGGCTTTAATTTTAAGGCAAATGGAGGAAATAAAAAATTTCGATAGTCCTTAGTTACTAAGCGCTATAACAGCGTATCCGACCGCTTGGCGTTGGTAGACTGCCAAAACTTAAAAACTCGGTTTTTCGCTGGAGTCTTGTTTTTTGGTGCATTCTTAGCATACCTGACCGATTGGCTTTAATTTTAAGGCAAATGGAGGAAATTAAATTTTTTGATAGTCCTTAGTTACTAAGCGCTATAACAGCGTATCCGTCCGTTTGGCGTTGGTAGACCACCAAAACTAAAAAACTCGGTTTTCGCTGGAGTCTTGTTTTTTGGTGCATTCTTAGCATACCTGACCGATTGGCTTTAATTTTAAGGCAAATGGAGGAAATAAAAATTTTCGATAGTCCTTAGTTACTAAGCGCTATAACAGCGTATCCGACCGCTTGGCGTTGGTAGACTGCCAAAACTAAAAATCTCAGTTTTTCGCTGGAGTCTTGTTTTTTGGTGCATTCTTAGCATACCTGGCCGATTGGCTTTAATTTTAAGGCAAATGGAGGAAATATAAATTTTCGATAGTCCTTAGTTACTAAGCGCTATAACAGCGTATCCGACCGCTTGGCGTTGGTAGACTGCCAAAACTTAAAAACTCGGTTTTTCGCTGGAGTCTTGTTTTTTGGTGCATTCTTAGCATACCTGACCGATTGGCTTTAATTTTAAGGCAAATGGATGAAATAAAAATTTTCGATAGTCCTTAGTTACTAAGCGCTATAACAGCGTATCCGACCGCTTGGCGTTGGTAGACCGCCAAAATTAAAAAACTCGGTTTTTCTCTGGATTCTTGTTTTTTGGTGCATTCTTAGCATACCTGACCGATTGGCTTTAATTTTAAGGCAAATGGAGGAAATAAAATTTTTCGATAGTCCTTAGTTACTAAGCGCTATAACAGCGTATCCGACCGCTTGGCGTTGGTAGACTGCCAAAACTAAAAAACTCGGTTTTTCGCTGGAGTCTTGTTTTTTGGTGCATTCTTAGCATACCTGACCGATTGGCTTTAATTTTAAGGCAAATGGAGGAAATAAAAATTTTCGATAGTCCTTAGTTACTAAGCGCTATAACAGCGTATCCGACCGCTTGGCGTTGGTAGACTGCCAAAACTAAAAAACTCGGTTTTTCGCTGGAGTCTTGTTTTTTGGTGCATTCTTAGCATACCTGACCGATTGGCTTTAATTTTAAGGCAAATGGAGGAAATAAAAATTTTCGATAGTCCTTAGTTACTAAGCGCTATAACAGCGTATCCGACCGCTTGGCGTTGGTAGACTGCCAAAACTAAAAAACTCGGTTTTTCGCTGGAGTCTTGTTTTTTGGTGCATTCTTAGCATACCTGACCGATTGGCTTTAATTTTAAGGCAAATGGAGGAAATAAAAATTATCGATAGTCCTTAGTTACTAAGCGCTATAACAGCGTATCCGACCGCTTGGCGTTGGTAGACTGCCAAAACTAAAAAACTCGGTTTTTCGCTGGAGTCTTGTTTTTTGGTGCATTCTTAGCATACCTGACCGATTGGCTTTAATTTTAAGGCAAATGGAGGAAATAAAAATTTTCGATAGTCCTTAGTTACTAAGCGCTATAACAGCGTATCCGACCGCTTGGCGTTGGTAGACTGCCAAAACTAAAAAACTCGGTTTTTCGCTGGAGTCTTGTTTTTTGGTGCATTCTTAGCATACCTGACCGATTGGCTTTAATTTTAAGGCAAATGGAGGAAATAAAAATTTTCGATAGTCCTTAGTTACTAAGCGCTATAACAGCGTATCCGACCGCTTGGCGTTGGTAGACTGCCAAAACTTAAAAACTCGGTTTTCCGCTGGAGTCTTGTTTTTTGGTGTATTCTTAGCATACCTGACAGATTTGCTTTAATTTTAAGGCAAATGGAGGAAATAAAAATTTTCGATAGTCCTTAGTTACTAAGCGCTATAACAGCGTATCCGACCGCTTGGCGTTGGTAGACCGCCAAAACTAAAAAACTCGGTTTTTCACTGGATTCTTGTTTTTTGGTGCATTCTTAGCATACCTGACCGATTGGCTTTAATTTTAAGGCAAATGGAGGAAGTAAAATTTTTCGATAGTCCTTAGTTACTAAGCGCTATAACAGCGTATCCGACCGCTTGGCGTTGGTAGACTGCCTAAACTAAAAAACTCGGCTTTTCGCTGGAGTCTTGTTTTTTGGTGCATTCTTAGCATACCTGACCGATTGGCTTTAATTTTAAGGCAAATGGAGGAAATAAAAATTTTCGATAGTCCTTAGTTACTAAGCGCTATAACAGCGTATCCGTCCGCTTGGCGTTGGTAGACCGCCAAAACTAAAAAACTCGGTTTTCGCTGGAGTCTTGTTTTTTGGTGCATTCTTAGCATACCTGACCGATTGGCTTTAATTTTAAGGCAAATGGAGGAAATATAAATTTTCGATAGTCCTTAGTTACTAAGCGCTATAACAGCGTATCCGACCGCTTGGCGTTGGTACACTGCCAAAATTAAAAATCTCGGTTTTTCGCTGGAGTCTTGTTTTTTGGTGCATTCTTAGCATACCTGACCGATTGGCTTTAATTTTAAGGCAAATGGAGGAAATAAAAATTTTCGATAGTCCTTAGTTACTAAGCGCTATAACAGCGTATCCGACCGCTTGGCGTTGGTAGACTGCCAAAACTAAAAAACTCGGTTTTTCGCTGGAGTCTTGTTTTTTGGTGCATACTGAGCATACCTGACCGATTGGCTTTAATTTTAAGGCAAATGGAGGAAATAAAAATTTTCGATAGTCCTTAGTTACTAAGCGCTATAACAGCGTATCCGACCGCTTGGCGTTGGTACACTGCCAAAACAAAAAATCTCGGTTTTTCGCTGGAGTCTTGTTTTTTGGTGCATTCTTAGCATACCTGACCGATTGGCTTTAATTTTAAGGCAAATGGAGGAAATAAAAATTTTCGATAGTCCTTAGTTACTAAGCGCTATAACAGCGTATCCGACCGCTTGGCGTTGGTAGATTGCCAAAACTAAAAAACTCGGTTTTTCGCTGGAGTCTTGTTTTTTGGTGCATACTTAGCATACCTGACCGATTGGCTTTAATTTTAAGGCAAATGGAGGAAATAAAAATTTTCGATAGTCCTTAGTTACTAAGCGCTATAACAGCGTATCCGACCGCTTGGCGTTGGTACACTGCCAAAACTAAAAATCTCGGTTTTTCGCTGGAGTCTTGTTTTTTGGTGCATTCTTAGCATACCTGACCGATTGGCTTTAATTTTAAGGCAAATGGAGGAAATAAAAATTTTCGATAGTCCTTAGTTACTAAGCGCTATAACAGCGTATCCGACCGCTTGGCGTTGGTAGACTGCCAAAACTAAAAAACTCGGTTTTTCGCTGGAGTCTTGTTTTTTGGTGCATTCTTAGCATACCTGACCGATTGGCTTTAATTTTAAGGCAAATGGAGGAAATAAAAATTTTCGATAGTCCTTAGTTACTAAGCGCTATAACAGCTTATCCGACCGCTTGGCGTTGGTAGACAGCCAAAACTTAAAAACTCGGTTTTTCGCTGGAGTCTTGTTTTTTGGTGTATTCTTAGCATACCTGACCGATTGGCTTTAATTTTAAGGCAAATGGAGGAAATGAAAATTTTCGATAGTCCTTAGTTACTAAGCGCTATAACAGCGTATCCGACCGCTTGGCGTTGGTAGACTGCCAAAACTAAAAAACTCGGTTTTTCGCTGGAGTCTTGTTTTTTGGTGCATACTTAGCATACCTGACCGATTGGCTTTAATTTTAAGGCAAATGGAGGAAATGAAAATTTTCGATAGTCCTTAGTTACTAAGCGCTATAACAGCGTATCCGACCGCTTGGCGTTGGTACACTGCCAAAACTAAAAATCTCGGTTTTTCGCTGGAGTCTTGTTTTTTGGTGCATTCTTAGCATACCTGACCGATTGGCTTTAATTTTAAGGCAAATGGAGGAAATAAAAATTTTCGATAGTCCTTAGTTACTAAGCGCTATAACAGCGTATCCGACCGCTTGGCGTTGGTAGACTGCCAAAACTAAAAAACTCGGTTTTTCGCTGGAGTCTTGTTTTTTGGTGCATTCTTAGCATACCTGACCGATTGGCTTTAATTTTAAGGCAAATGGAGGAAATAAAAATTTTCGATAGTCCTTAGTTACTAAGCGCTATAACAGCGTATCCGACCGCTTGGCGTTGGTACACTGCCAAAACTTAAAAACTCGGTTTTTCGCTGGAGTCTTGTTTTTTGGTGTATTCTTAGCATACCTGACCGATTGGCTTTAATTTTAAATCAAATGGAGGAAATAAAAATTTTCGATAGTCCTTAGTTACTAAGCGCTATAACAGCGTATCCGACCGCTTGGCGTTGGTAGACTGCCAAAACTAAAAAACTCGGTTTTTCGCTGGAGTCTTGTTTTTTGGTGCATTCTTAGCATACCTGACCGATTGGCTTTAATTTTAAGGCAAATGGAGGAAATAAAATTTTTCGATAGTCCTTAGTTACTAAGCGCTATAACAGCTTATCCGACCGCTTGGCGTTGGTAGACAGCCAAAACTTAAAAACTCGGTTTTTCGCTGGAGTCTTGTTTTTTGGTGTATTCTTAGCATACCTGACCGATTGGCTTTAATTTTAAGGCAAATGGAGGAAATGAAAATTTTCGATAGTCCTTAGTTACTAAGCGCTATAACAGCGTATCCGACCGCTTGGCGTTGGTAGACTGCCAAAACTAAAAAACTCGGTTTTTAGCTGGAGTCTTGTTTTTTTGGTGCATTCTTAGCATACCTGACCGATTGGCTTTAATTTTAAGGCAAATGGAGGAAATTAAATTTTTTGATAGTCCTTAGTTACTAAGCGCTATAACAGCGTATCCGACCGCTTGGCGTAGGTAGACTGCCAAAACTAAAAAACTCGGTTTTTCGCTGGAGTCTTGTTTTTTGGTGCATTCTTAGCATACCTGACCGATTGGCTTTAATTTTAAGGCAAATGGAGGAATTAAAATTTTCGATAGTCCTTAGTTACTAAGCCCTATAACAGCGTATCCGACCGCTTGGCTTTGGTAGACTGCCAAAACTCAAAATCTCGGTTTTTCGCTGGAGTCTTGTTTTTTGGTGCATTCTTAGCATACCTGACCGATTGGCTTTAATTTTAAGGCAAATGGAGGAAATAAAAATTTTCGATAGTCCTTAGTTACTAAGCGCTATAACAGCGTATCCGACCGCTTGGCGTTGGTACACTGCCAAAACTTAAAAACTCGGTTTTTCGCTGGAGTCTTGTTTTTTGGTGTATTCTTAGCATACCTGACCGATTGGCTTTAATTTTAAATCAAATGGAGGAAATAAAAATTTTCGATAGTCCTTAGTTACTAAGCGCTATAACAGCGTATCCGACCGCTTGGCGTTGGTACACTGCCAAAACTTATAAACTCGGTTTTTCGCTGGAGTCTTGTTTTTTGGTGCATTCTTAGCATACCTGACCGATTGGCTTTAATTTTAAGGCAAATGGAGGAAATAAAAATTTTCGATAGTCCTTAGTTACTAAGCGCTATAACAGCTTATCCGACCGCTTGGCGTTGGTAGACAGCCAAAACTTAAAAACTCGGTTTTTCGCTGGAGTCTTGTTTTTTGGTGTATTCTTAGCATACCTGACCGATTGGCTTTAATTTTAAGGCAAATGGAGGAAATGAAAATTTTCGATAGTCCTTAGTTACTAAGCGCTATAACAGCGTATCCGACCGCTTGGCGTTGGTAGACTGTCAAAACTAAAAAACTCGGTTTTTAGCTGGAGTCTTGTTTTTTTGGTGCATTCTTAGCATACCTGACCGATTGGCTTTAATTTTAAGGCAAATGGAGGAAATTAAATTTTTTGATAGTCCTTAGTTACTAAGCGCTATAACAGCGTATCCGACCGCTTGGCGTAGGTAGACTGCCAAAACTAAAAAACTCGGTTTTTCGCTGGAGTCTTGTTTTTTGGTGCATTCTTAGCATACCTGACCGATTGGCTTTAATTTTAAGGCAAATGGAGGAAATAAAATTTTTCGATAGTCCTTAGTTACTAAGCCCTGTAACAGCGTATCCGACCGCTTGGCGTTGGTAGACTGCCAAAACTAAAAATCTCGGTTTTTCGCTGGAGTCTTGTTTTTTGGTGCATTCTTAGCATACCTGACCGATTGGCTTTAATTTTAAGGCAAATGGAGGAAATAAAATTTTTCGATAGTCCTTAGTTACTAAGCGCTATAACAGCGTATCCGACCGCTTGGCGTTGGTAGACTGCCAAAACTAAAAAACTCGGTTTTTCGCTGGAGTCTTGTTTTTTGGTGCATTCTTAGCATACCTGACCGATTGGCTTTAATTTTAAGGCAAATGGAGGAAATAAAAATTTTCGATAGTCCTTAGTTACTAAGCGCTATAACAGCGTATCCGACCGCTTGGCGTTGGTACACTGCCAAAACTTAAAAACTCGGTTTTTCGCTAGAGTCTTGTTTTTTGGTGTATTCTTAGCATACCTGACCGATTGGCTTTAATTTTAAGGCAAATGGAGGAAATAAAAATTTTCGATAGTCCTTAGTTACTAAGCGCTATAACAGCGTATCCGACCGCTTGGCGTTGGTAGACTGCCAAAACTAAAAAACTCGGTTTTTCGCTGGAGTCTTGTTTTTTGGTGCATTCTTAGCATACCTGACCGATTGGCTTTAATTTTAAGGCAAATGGAGAAAATAAAAATTTTCGATAGTCCTTAGTTATTAAGCGCTATAACAGCGTATCCGACCGCTTGGCGTTGGTAGACTGCCAAAACTAAAAAACTCGGTTTTTCGCTGGAGTCTTGTTTTTTGGTGCATACTTAGCATACCTGACCGATTGGCTTTAATTTTAAGGCAAATGGAGGAAATAAAAATTTTCGATAGTCCTTAGTTACTAAGCGCTATAACAGCGTATCCGACCGCTTGGCGTTGGTACACTGCCAAAACTAAAAATCTCGGTTTTTCGCTGGAGTCTTGTTTTTTGGTGCATTCTTAGCATACCTGACCGATTGGCTTTAATTTTAAGGCAAATGGAGGAAATAAAAATTTTCGATAGTCCTTAGTTACTAAGCGCTATAACAGCGTATCCGACCGCTTGGCGTTGGTAGACTGCCAAAACTAAAAAACTCGGTTTTTCGCTGGAGTCTTGTTTTTTGGTGCATTCTTAGCATACCTGACCGATTGGCTTTAATTTTAAGGCAAATGGAGGAAATAAAAATTTTCGATTGTCCTTAGCTACTAAGCGCTATAACAGCGTATCCGACCGCTTGGCGTTGGTACACTGCCAAAACTTAAAAACTCGGTTTTTCGCTGGAGTCTTGTTTTTGGTGCATTCTTTGCATACCTGACCGATTGGCTTTAATTTTAAGGCAAATGGAGGAAATTAAATTTTTTGATAGTCCTTAGTTACTAAGCGCTATAACAGCGTATCCGACCGCTTGGCGTTGGTAGACTGCCAAAACTAAAAAACTCGGTTTTTCGCTGGAGTCTTGTTTTTTGGTGCATTCTTAGCATACCTGACCGATTGGCTTTAATTTTAAGGCAAATGGAGGAAATAAAAATTTTCGATAGTCCTTAGTTACTAAGCGCTATAACAGCGTATCCGACCGCTTGGCGTTGGTACACTGCCAAAACTTAAAAACTCGGTTTTTCGCTAGAGTCTTGTTTTTTGGTGTATTCTTAGCATACCTGACCGATTGGCTTTAATTTTAAGGCAAATGGAGGAAATAAAAATTTTCGATAGTCCTTAGTTACTAAGCGCTATAACAGCGTATCCGACCGCTTGGCGTTGGTAGACTGCCAAAACTAAAAAACTCGGTTTTTCGCTGGAGTCTTGTTTTTTGGTGCATTCTTAGCATACCTGACCGATTGGCTTTAATTTTAAGGCAAATGGAGGAAATAAAAATTTTCGATAGTCCTTAGTTACTAAGCGCTATAACAGCGTATCCGACCGCTTGGCGTTGGTACACTGCCAAAACTAAAAAACTCGGTTTTTCGCTGGAGTCTTGTTTTTTGGTGCATTCTTAGCATACCTGACCGATTGGCTTTAATTTTAAGGCAAATGGAGGAAATAAAAATTTTCGATAGTCCTTAGTTACTAAGCGCTATAACAGCGTATCCGACCGCTTGGCGTTGGTAGACTGCCAAAACTAAAAAACTCGGTTTTTCGCTGGAGTCTTGTTTTTTGGTGCATTCTTAGCATACCTGACCGATTGGCTTTAATTTTAAGGCAAATGGAGGAAATAAAAATTTTCGATAGTCCTTAGTTACTAAGCGCTATAACAGCTTATCCGACCGCTTGGCGTTGGTAGACAGCCAAAACTTAAAAACTCGGTTTTTCGCTGGAGTCTTGTTTTTTGGTGTATTCTTAGCATACCTGACCGATTGGCTTTAATTTTAAGGCAAATGGAGGAAATGAAAATTTTCGATAGTCCTTAGTTACTAAGCGCTATAACAGCGTATCCGACCGCTTGGCGTTGGTAGACTGTCAAAACTAAAAAACTCGGTTTTTAGCTGGAGTCTTGTTTTTTTGGTGCATTCTTAGCATACCTGACCGATTGGCTTTAATTTTAAGGCAAATGGAGGAAATTAAATTTTTTGATAGTCCTTAGTTACTAAGCGCTATAACAGCGTATCCGACCGCTTGGCGTAGGTAGACTGCCAAAACTAAAAAACTCGGTTTTTCGCTGGAGTCTTGTTTTTTGGTGCATTCTTAGCATACCTGACCGATTGGCTTTAATTTTAAGGCAAATGGAGGAATTAAAATTTTCGATAGTCCTTAGTTACTAAGCCCTATAACAGCGTATCCGACCGCTTGGCTTTGGTAGACTGCCAAAACTCAAAATCTCGGTTTTTCGCTGGAGTCTTGTTTTTTGGTGCATTCTTAGCATACCTGACCGATTGGCTTTAATTTTAAGGCAAATGGAGGAAATAAAATTTTTCGATAGTCCTTAGTTACTAAGCCCTGTAACAGCGTATCCGACCGCTTGGCGTTGGTAGACTGCCAAAACTAAAAATCTCGGTTTTTCGCTGGAGTCTTGTTTTTTGGTGCATTCTTAGCATACCTGACCGATTGGCTTTAATTTTAAGGCAAATGGAGGAAATAAAATTTTTCGATAGTCCTTAGTTACTAAGCGCTATAACAGCGTATCCGACCGCTTGGCGTTGGTAGACTGCCAAAACTAAAAAACTCGGTTTTTCGCTGGAGTCTTGTTTTTTGGTGCATTCTTAGCATACCTGACCGATTGGCTTTAATTTTAAGGCAAATGGAGGAAATAAAAATTTTCGATAGTCCTTAGTTACTAAGCGCTATAACAGCGTATCCGACCGCTTGGCGTTGGTAGACTGCCAAAACTTAAAAACTCGGTTTTTCGCTAGAGTCTTGTTTTTTGGTGTATTCTTAGCATACCTGACCGATTGGCTTTAATTTTAAGGCAAATGGAGGAAATAAAAATTTTCGATAGTCCTTAGTTACTAAGCGCTATAACAGCGTATCCGACCGCTTGGCGTTGGTAGACTGCCAAAACTAAAAAACTCGGTTTTTCGCTGGAGTCTTGTTTTTTGGTGCATTCTTAGCATACCTGACCGATTGGCTTTAATTTTAAGGCAAATGGAGAAAATAAAAATTTTCGATAGTCCTTAGTTATTAAGCGCTATAACAGCGTATCCGACCGCTTGGCGTTGGTAGACTGCCAAAACTAAAAAACTCGGTTTTTCGCTGGAGTCTTGTTTTTTGGTGCATACTTAGCATACCTGACCGATTGGCTTTAATTTTAAGGCAAATGGAGGAAATAAAAATTTTCGATAGTCCTTAGTTACTAAGCGCTATAACAGCGTATCCGACCGCTTGGCGTTGGTACACTGCCAAAACTAAAAATCTCGGTTTTTCGCTGGAGTCTTGTTTTTTTGGTGCATTCTTAGCATACCTGACCGATTGGCTTTAATTTTAAGGCAAATGGAGGAAATAAAAATTTTCGATAGTCCTTAGTTACTAAGCGCTATAACAGCGTATCCGACCGCTTGGCGTTGGTAGACTGCCAAAACTAAAAAACTCGGTTTTTCGCTGGAGTCTTGTTTTTTGGTGCATTCTTAGCATACCTGACCGATTGGCTTTAATTTTAAGGCAAATGGAGGAAATAAAAATTTTCGATTGTCCTTAGCTACTAAGCGCTATAACAGCGTATCCGACCGCTTGGCGTTGGTACACTGCCAAAACTTAAAAACTCGGTTTTTCGCTGGAGTCTTGTTTTTGGTGCATTCTTTGCATACCTGACCGATTGGCTTTAATTTTAAGGCAAATGGAGGAAATTAAATTTTTTGATAGTCCTTAGTTACTAAGCGCTATAACAGCGTATCCGACCGCTTGGCGTTGGTAGACTGCCAAAACTAAAAAACTCGGTTTTTCGCTGGAGTCTTGTTTTTTGGTGCATTCTTAGCATACCTGACCGATTGGCTTTAATTTTAAGGCAAATGGAGGAAATAAAAATTTTCGATAGTCCTTAGTTACTAAGCGCTATAACAGCGTATCCGACCGCTTGGCGTTGGTACACTGCCAAAACTTAAAAACTCGGTTTTTCGCTAGAGTCTTGTTTTTTGGTGTATTCTTAGCATACCTGACCGATTGGCTTTAATTTTAAGGCAAATGGAGGAAATAAAAATTTTCGATAGTCCTTAGTTACTAAGCGCTATAACAGCGTATCCGACCGCTTGGCGTTGGTAGACTGCCAAAACTAAAAAACTCGGTTTTTCGCTGGAGTCTTGTTTTTTGGTGCATTCTTAGCATACCTGACCGATTGGCTTTAATTTTAAGGCAAATGGAGGAAATAAAAATTTTCGATAGTCCTTAGTTACTAAGCGCTATAACAGCGTATCCGACCGCTTGGCGTTGGTACACTGCCAAAACTAAAAAACTCGGTTTTTCGCTGGAGTCTTGTTTTTTGGTGCATTCTTAGCATACCTGACCGATTGGCTTTAATTTTAAGGCAAATGGAGGAAATAAAAATTTTCGATAGTCCTTAGTTACTAAGCGCTATAACAGCGTATCCGACCGCTTGGCGTTGGTAGACTGCCAAAACTAAAAAACTCGGTTTTTCGCTGGAGTCTTGTTTTTTGGTGCATTCTTAGCATACCTGACCGATTGGCTTTTATTTTAAGGCAAATGGAGGAAATAAAATTTTTCGATAGTCCTAAGTTACTAAGCCCTGTAACAGCGTATCCGACCGCTTGGCGTTGGTAGACTGCCAAAACTAAAAATCTCGGTTTTTCGCTGGAGTCTTGTTTTTTGAAAGAAAGAAGAAAGAAAAAATATTTATTTCATATTAGGAATACAAAATATTCGCTTAATGAATGTCATTTTTTTCCGGTCATCGCCTTTAAGTGCCCGTTTGGGCTAGATGTTGAGCTGAGAGAAAAAAGGCGGCGGAAAAAAACTCCCAGCACTCTTTTAAAAAAAAAACAGTACATAATAATATATTTGAGATAACAGAATGGCTATGGGTCGATAATGGTCACACGTGACAGCTGATCGTGGTTTTGGTGCATTCTTAGCATACCTGACCGATTGGCTTTAATTTTAAGGCAAATGGAGGAAATAAAAATTTTCGATAGTCCTTAGTTACTAAGCGCTATAACAGCGTATCCGACCGCTTGGCGTTGGTACACTGCCAAAACTAAAAAACTCGGTTTTTCGCTGGAGTCTTGTTTTTTGGTGCATTCTTAGCATACCTGACCGATTGGCTTTAATTTTAAGGCAAATGGAGGAAATAAAAATTTTCGATAGTCCTTAGTTACTAAGCGCTATAACAGCGTATCCGACCGCTTGGCGTTGGTAGACTGCCAAAACTAAAAAACTCGGTTTTTCGCTGGAGTCTTGTTTTTTGGTGCATTCTTAGCATACCTGACCGATTGGCTTTAATTTTAAGGCAAATGGAGAAAATAAAAATTTTCGATAGTCCTTAGTTATTAAGCGCTATAACAGCGTATCCGACCGCTTGGCGTTGGTAGACTGCCAAAACTAAAAAACTCGGTTTTTCGCTGGAGTCTTGTTTTTTGGTGCATTCTTAGCATACCTGACCGATTGGCTTTAATTTTAAGGCAAATGGAGGAAATAAAATTTTTCGATAGTCCTTAGTTACTAAGCCCTGTAACAGCGTATCCGACCGCTTGGCGTTGGTAGACTGCCAAAACTAAAAATCTCGGTTTTTCGCTGGAGTCTTGTTTTTTGAAAGAAAGAAGAAAGAAAAAATATTTATTTCATATTAGGAATACAAAATATTCGCTTAATGAATGTCATTTTTTTCCGGTCATCGCCTTTAAGTGCCCGTTTGGGCTAGATGTTGAGCTGAGAGAAAAAAGGCGGCGGAAAACAACTCCCAGCACTCTTTTAAAAAAAAACAGTACATAATAATATATTTGAGATAACAGAATGGCTATGGGTCGATAATGGTCACACGTGACAGCTGATCGTGGTTTTGGTGCATTCTTAGCATACCTGACCGATTGGCTTTAATTTTAAGGCAAATGGAGGAAATAAAAATTTTCAATAGTCCTTAGTTACTAAGCGCTATAACAGCGTATCCGACCGCTTGGCGTTGGTAGACTGCCAAAATTAAAAAACTCGGTTTTTCGCTGGAGTCTTGTTTTTTGGTGCATTCTTAGCATACCTGACCGATTGGCTTTAATTTTAAGGCAAATGGAGGAAATTAAATTTTTTGATAGTCCTTAGTTACTAAGCGCTATAACAGCGTATCCGACCGCTTGGCGTTGGTAGACTGCCAAAACTAAAAAACTCGGTTTTTCACTGGAGTCTTGTTTTTTGGTGCATACTTAGCATACCTGACCGATTGGCTTTAATTTTAAGGCAAATGGAGGAAATAAAAATTTTCGATAGTCCTTAGTTACTAATCGCTATAACAGCGTATCCGACCGCTTGGCGTTGGTACACTGCCAAAACTAAAAATCTCGGTTTTTCGCTGGAGTCTTGTTTTTTGGTGCATTCTTAGCATACCTGACCGATTGGCTTTAATTTTAAGGCAAATGGAGGAAATAAAAATTTTCGATAGTCCTTAGTTACTAAGCGCTATAACAGCGTATCCGACCGCTTGGCGTTGGTAGACTGCCAAAACTTAAAAACTCGGTTTTTCGCTGGAGTCTTGTTTTTTGGTGCATTCTTAGCATACCTGACCGATTGGCTTTAATTTTAAGGCAAATGGAGGAAATAAAAATTTTCGATTCTCCTTAGTTACTAAGCGCTATAACAGCGTATCCGACCGCTTGGCGTTGGTACACTGCCAAAACTTAAAAACTCGGTTTTTCGCTAGAGTCTTGTTTTTTGGTGTATTCTTAGCATACCTGACCGATTGGCTTTAATTTTAAGGCAAATGGAGGAAATAAAAATTTTCGATAGTCCTTAGTTACTAAGCGCTATAACAGCGTATCCGACCGCTTGGCGTTGGTACACTGCCAAAACTAAAAATCTCGGTTTTTCGCTGGAGTCTTGTTTTTTGGTGCATTCTTAGCATACCTGACCGATTGGCTTTAATTTTAAGGCAAATGGAGGAAATAAAAATGTTCGATAGTCCTTAGTTACTAAGCGCTATAACAGCGTATCCGACCGCTTGGCGTTGGTAGACTGCCAAAACTAAAAATCTCGGTTTTTCGCTGGAGTCTTGTTTTTTGGTGCATTCTTAGCATACCTGACAGATTGGCTTTAATTTTAAGGCAAATGGAGGAAATAAAAATTTTCGATAGTCCTTAGTTACTAAGCGCTATAACAGCGTTTCTGACCGCTTGGCGTTGGTACACTGCCAAAACTTAAAAACTCGGTTTTTCGCTGGAGTCTTGTTTTTTGGTGCATTCTTAGCATACCTGACCGATTGGCTTTAATTTTAAGGCAAATGGAGGAAATAAAAATTTTCGATAGTCCTTAGTTACTAAGCGCTATAACAGCGTATCCGACCGCTTGGCGTTGGTACACTGCCAAAACTTAAAAACTCGGTTTTTCGCTAGAGTCTTGTTTTTTGGTGTATTCTTAGCATACCTGACCGATTGGCTTTAATTTTAAGGCAAATGGAGGAAATAAAAATTTTCGATAGTCCTTAGTTACTAAGCGCTATAACAGCGTATCCGACCGCTTGGCGTTGGTAGACTGCCAAAACTAAAAAACTCGGTTTTTCGCTGGAGTCTTGTTTTTTGGTGCATTCTTAGCATACCTGACCGATTGGCTTTAATTTTAAGGCAAATGGAGAAAATAAAAATTTTCGATAGTCCTTAGTTATTAAGCGCTATAACAGCGTATCCGACCGCTTGGCGTTGGTAGACTGCCAAAACTAAAAAACTCGGTTTTTCGCTGGAGTCTTGTTTTTTGGTGCATTCTTAGCATACCTGACAGATTGGCTTTAATTTTAAGGCAAATGGAGGAAATAAAATTTTCGATAGTCCTTAGTTACTAAGCGCTATAACAGCGTTTCCGACCGCTTGGCGTTGGTACACTGCCAAAACTTAAAAACTCGGTTTTTCGCTGGAGTCTTGTTTTTTGGTGCATTCTTAGCATACCTGACCGATTGGCTTTAATTTTAAGGCAAATGGAGGAAATAAAAATTTTCGATAGTCCTTAGTTACTAAGCGCTATAACAGCGTTTCCGACCGCTTGGCGTTGGTACACTGCCAAAACTTAAAAACTCGGTTTTTCGCTGAAGTCTTGTTTTCGGTGCATACTTAGCATACCTGACCGATTGGCTTTAATTTTAAGGCAAATGGAGGAAATAAAAATTTTCGATAGTCCTTAGTTACTAAGCCCTGTAACAGCGTATCCGACCGCTTGGCGTTGGTAGACTGCCAAAACTAAAAATCTCGGTTTTTCGCTGGAGTCTTGTTTTTTGAAAGAAAGAAGAAAGAAAAAATATTTATTTCATATTAGGAATACAAAATATTCGCTTAATGAATGTCATTTTTTTCCGGTCATCGCCTTTAAGTGCCCGTTTGGGCTAGATGTTGAGCTGAGAGAAAAAAGGCGGCGGAAAAAAACTCCCAGCACTCTTTTAAAAAAAAACAGTACATAATAATATATTTGAGATAACAGAATGGCTATGGGTCGATAATGGTCACACGTGACAGCTGATCGTGGTTTTGGTGCATTCTTAGCATACCTGACCGATTGGCTTTAATTTTAAGGCAAATGGAGGAAATAAAAATTTTCAATAGTCCTTAGTTACTAAGCGCTATAACAGCGTATCCGACCGCTTGGCGTTGGTAGACTGCCAAAACTAAAAAACTCGGTTTTTCGCTGGAGTCTTGTTTTTTGGTGCATTCTTAGCATACCTGACTGATTGGCTTTAATTTTAAGGCAAATGGAGGAAATAAAAATTTTCGATAGTCCTTAGTTACTAAGCGCTATAACAGCGTATCCGACCGCTTGGCGTTGGTACACTGCCAAAACTAAAAAACTCGGTTTTTCGCTGGAGTCTTGTTTTTTGGTGCATTCTTAGCATACCTGACCGATTGGCTTTAATTTTAAGGCAAATGTAGGAAATAAAAATTTTCGATAGTCCTTAGTTACTAAGCGCTATAACAGCGTATCCGACCGCTTGGCGTTGGTACACTGCCAAAACTAAAAATCTCGGTTTTTCGCTGGAGTCTTGTTTTTTGGTGCATTCTTAGCATACCTGACCGATTGGCTTTAATTTTAAGGCAAATGGAGGAAATAAAAATTTTCGATAGTCCTTAGTTACTAAGCGCTATAACAGCGTATCCGACCGCTTGGCGTTGGTAGACTGCCAAAACTAAAAAACTCGGTTTTTCGCTGGAGTCTTGTTTTTTGGTGCATTCTTAGCATACCTGACCGATTGGCTTTAATTTTAAGGCAAATGGAGGAAATAAAATTTTTCGATAGTCCTTAGTTACTAAGCCCTGTAACAGCGTATCCGACCGCTTGGCGTTGGTAGACTGCCAAAACTAAAAATCTCGGTTTTTCGCTGGAGTCTTGTTTTTTGAAAGAAAGAAGAAAGAAAAAATATTTATTTCATATTAGGAATACAAAATATTCGCTTAATGAATGTCATTTTTTTCCGGTCATCGCCTTTAAGTGCCCGTTTGGGCTAGATGTTGAGCTGAGAGAAAAAAGGCGGCGGAAAAAAACTCCCAGCACTCTTTTAAAAAAAAACAGTACATAATAATATATTTGAGATAACAGAATGGCTATGGGTCGATAATGGTCACACGTGACAGCTGATCGTGGTTTTGGTGCATTCTTAGCATACCTGACCGATTGGCTTTAATTTTAAGGCAAATGGAGGAAATAAAAATTTTCAATAGTCCTTAGTTACTAAGCGCTATAACAGCGTATCCGACCGCTTGGCGTTGGTAGACTGCCAAAACTAAAAAACTCGGTTTTTCGCTGGAGTCTTGTTTTTTGGTGCATTCTTAGCATACCTGACTGATTGGCTTTAATTTTAAGGCAAATGGAGGAAATAAAAATTTTCGATAGTCCTTAGTTACTAAGCGCTATAACAGCGTATCCGACCGCTTGGCGTTGGTACACTGCCAAAACTAAAAAACTCGGTTTTTCGCTGGAGTCTTGTTTTTTGGTGCATTCTTAGCATACCTGACCGATTGGCTTTAATTTTAAGGCAAATGGAGGAAATTAAATTTTTTGATAGTCCTTAGTTACTAAGCGCTATAACAGCGTATCCGACCGCTTGGCGTTGGTAGACTGCCAAAACTAAAAAACTCGGTTTTTCGCTGGAGTCTTGTTTTTTGGTGCATACTTAGCATACCTGACCGATTGGCTTTAATTTTAAGGCAAATGGAGGAAATAAAAATTTTCGATAGTCCTTAGTTACTAAGCGCTATAACAGCGCATCCGACCGCTTGGCGTTGGTACACTGCCAAAACTAAAAATCTCGGTTTTTCGCTGGAGTCTTGTTTTTTGGTGCATTCTTAGCATACCTGACCGATTGGCTTTAATTTTAAGGCAAATGGAGGAAATAAAAATTTTCGATAGTCCTTAGTTACTAAGCGCTATAACAGCGTATCCGACCGCTTGGCGTTGGTAGACTTCCAAAACTAAAAAACTCGGTTTTTCGCTGGAGTCTTGTTTTTTGGTGCATTCTTAGCATACCTGACCGATTGGCTTTAATTTTAAGGCAAATGGAGGAAATAAAAATTTTCGATAGTCCTTAGTTACTAAGCGCTATAACAGCGTATCCGACCGCTTGGCGTTGGTACACTGCCAAAACTTAAAAACTCGGTTTTTGGCTAGAGTCTTGTTTTTTGGTGTATTCTTAGCATACCTGACCGATTGGCTTTAATTTTAAGGCAAATGGAGGAAATAAAAATTTTCGATAGTCCTTAGTTACTAAGCGCTATAACAGCGTATCCGACCGCTTGGCGTTGGTACACTGCCAAAACTAAAAATCTCGGTTTTTCGCTGGAGTCTTGTTTTTTGGTGCATTCTTAGCATACCTGACCGATTGGCTTTAATTTTAAGGCAAATGGAGGAAATAAAAATGTTCGATAGTCCTTAGTTACTTAGCGCTATAACAGCGTATCCGACCGCTTGGCGTTGGTACACTGCCAAAACTAAAAATCTCGGTTTTTCGCTGGAGTCTTGTTTTTTGGTGCATTCTTAGCATACCTGACAGATTGGCTTTAATTTTAAGGCAAATGGAGGAAATAAATATTTTCGATAGTCCTTAGTTACTAAGCGCTATAACAGCGTATCCGACCGCTTGGCGTTGGTAGACTGCCAAAACTAAAAAAACTCGGTTTTTCGCTGGAGTCTTGTTTTTTGGTGCATTCTTAGCATACCTGACCGATTGGCTTTAATTTTAAGGCAAATGGAGGAAATAAAAATTTTCAATAGTCCTTAGTTACTAAGCGCTATAACAGCGTATCCGACCGCTTGGCGTTGGTAGACTGCCAAAACTAAAAAACTCGGTTTTTCGCTGGAGTCTTGTTTTTTGGTGCATTCTTAGCATACCTGACTGATTGGCTTAAATTTTAAGGCAAATGGAGGAAATAAAAATTTTCGATAGTCCTTAGTTACTAAGCGCTATAACAGCGTATCCGACCGCTTGGCGTTGGTACACTGCCAAAACTAAAAAACTCGGTTTTTCGCTGGAGTCTTGTTTTTTGGTGCATTCTTAGCATACCTGACCGATTGGCTTTAATTTTAAGGCAAATGGAGGAAATTAAATTTTTTGATAGTCCTTAGTTACTAAGCGCTATAACAGCGTATCCGACCGCTTGGCGTTGGTAGACTGCCAAAACTAAAAAACTCGGTTTTTCGCTGGAGTCTTGTTTTTTGGTGCATACTTAGCATACCTGACCGATTGGCTTTAATTTTAAGGCAAATGGAGGAAATAAAAATTTTCGATAGTCCTTAGTTACTAAGCGCTATAACAGCGCATCCGACCGCTTGGCGTTGGTACACTGCCAAAACTAAAAATCTCGGTTTTTCGCTGGAGTCTTGTTTTTTGGTGCATTCTTAGCATACCTGACCGATTGGCTTTAATTTTAAGGCAAATGGAGGAAATAAAAATTTTCGATAGTCCTTAGTTACTAAGCGCTATAACAGCGTATCCGACCGCTTGGCGTTGGTAGACTGCCAAAACTAAAAAACTCGGTTTTTCGCTGGAGTCTTGTTTTTTGGTGCATTCTTAGCATACCTGACCGATTGGCTTTAATTTTAAGGCAAATGGAGGAAATTAAATTTTTTGATAGTCCTTAGTTACTAAGCGCTATAACAGCGTATCCGACCGCTTGGCGTTGGTAGACTGCCAAAACTAAAAATCTCGGTTTTTCGCTGGAGTCTTGTTTTTTGGTGCATTCTTAGCATACCTGACCGATTGGCTTTAATTTTAAGGCAAATGGAGGAAATAAAAATTTTCGATAGTCCTTAGTTACTAAGCGCTATAACAGCGTATCCGACCGCTTGGCGTTGGTAGACTGCCAAAACTAAAAAACTCGGTTTTCCGCTGGAGTCTTGTTTTTTGGTGCATTCTTAGCATACCTGACCGATTGGCTTTAATTTTAAGGCAAATGGAGGAAATAAAAATTTTCGATAGTCCTTAGTTACTAAGCGCTATAACAGCGTATCCGACCGCTTGGCGTTGGTACACTGCCAAAACTTAAAAACTCGGTTTTTGGCTAGAGTCTTGTTTTTTGGTGTATTCTTAGCATACCTGACCGATTGGCTTTAATTTTAAGGCAAATGGAGGAAATAAAAATTTTCGATAGTCCTTAGTTACTAAGCGCTATAACAGCGTATCCGACCGCTTGGCGTTGGTACACTGCCAAAACTAAAAATCTCGGTTTTTCGCTGGAGTCTTGTTTTTTGGTGCATTCTTAGCATACCTGACCGATTGGCTTTAATTTTAAGGCAAATGGAGGAAATAAAAATGTTCGATAGTCCTTAGTTACTTAGCGCTATAACAGCGTATCCGACCGCTTGGCGTTGGTACACTGCCAAAACTAAAAATCTCGGTTTTTCGCTGGAGTCTTGTTTTTTGGTGCATTCTTAGCATACCTGACAGATTGGCTTTAATTTTAAGGCAAATGGAGGAAATAAATATTTTCGATAGTCCTTAGTTACTAAGCGCTATAACAGCGTATCCGACCGCTTGGCGTTGGTAGACTGCCAAAACTAAAAAACTCGGTTTTTCGCTGGAGTCTTGTTTTTTGGTGCATTCTTAGCATACCTGACCGATTGGCTTTAATTTTAAGGCAAATGGAGGAAATAAAAATTTTCGATAGTCCTTAGTTACTAAGCGCTATAACAGCGTATCCGACCGCTTGGCGTTGGTACACTGCCAAAACTTAAAAACTCGGTTTTTCGCTAGAGTCTTGTTTTTTGGTGTATTCTTAGCATACCTGACCGATTGGCTTTAATTTTAAGGCAAATGGAGGAAATAAAAATTTTCGATAGTCCTTAGTTACTAAGCGCTATAACAGCGTATCCGACCGCTTGGCGTTGGTACACTGCCAAAACTAAAAATCTCGGTTTTTCGCTGGAGTCTTGTTTTTTGGTGCATTCTTAGCATACCTGACCGATTGGCTTTAATTTTAAGGCAAATGGAGGAAATTAAATTTTTTGATAGTCCTTAGTTACTAAGCGCTATAACAGCGTATCCGACCGCTTGGCGTTGGTAGACTGCCAAAACTAAAAAACTCGGTTTTTCGCTGGAGTCTTGTTTTTTGGTGCATACTTAGCATACCTGACCGATTGGCTTTAATTTTAAGGCAAATGGAGGAAATAAAAATTTTCGATAGTCCTTAGTTACTAAGCGCTATAACAGCGCATCCGACCGCTTGGCGTTGGTACACTGCCAAAACTAAAAATCTCGGTTTTTCGCTGGAGTCTTGTTTTTTGGTGCATTCTTAGCATACCTGACCGATTGGCTTTAATTTTAAGGCAAATGGAGGAAATAAAAATTTTCGATAGTCCTTAGTTACTAAGCGCTATAACAGCGTATCCGACCGCTTGGCGTTGGTAGACTGCCAAAACTAAAAAATCTCAGTTTTCTCGCTGGAGTCTTGTTTTTTGGTGCATTCTTAGCATACCTGACCGATTGGCTTTAATTTTAAGGCAAATGGAGGAAATTAAATTTTTTGATAGTCCTTAGTTACTAAGCGCTATAACAGCGTATCCGACCGCTTGGCGTTGGTAGACTGCCAAAACTAAAAAACTCGGTTTTTCGCTGGAGTCTTGTTTTTTGGTGCATACTTAGCATACCTGACCGATTGGCTTTAATTTTAAGGCAAATGGAGGAAATAAAAATTTTCGATAGTCCTTAGTTACTAAGCGCTATAACAGCGTATCCGACCGCTTGGCGTTGGTACACTGCCAAAACTAAAAATCTCGGTTTTTCGCTGGAGTCTTGTTTTTTGGTGCATTCTTAGCATACCTGACCGATTGGCTTTAATTTTAAGGCAAATGGAGGAAATAAAAATTTTCGATAGTCCTTAGTTACTAAGCGCTATAACAGCGTATCCGACCGCTTGGCGTTGGTAGACTGCCAAAACTAAAAAACTCGGTTTTTCGCTGGAGTCTTGTTTTTTGGTGCATTCTTAGCATACCTGACCGATTGGCTTTAATTTTAAGGCAAATGGAGGAAATAAAAATTTTCGATAGTCCTTAGTTACTAAGCGCTATAACAGCGTATCCGACCGCTTGGCGTTGGTACACTGCCAAAACTTAAAAACTCGGTTTTTCGCTAGAGTCTTGTTTTTTGGTGTATTCTTAGCATACCTGACCGATTGGCTTTAATTTTAAGGCAAATGGAGGAAATAAAAATTTTCGATAGTCCTTAGTTACTAAGCGCTATAACAGCGTATCCGACCGCTTGGCGTTGGTACACTGCCAAAACTAAAAATCTCGGTTTTTCGCTGGAGTCTTGTTTTTTGGTGCATTCTTAGCATACCTGACCGATTGGCTTTAATTTTAAGGCAAATGGAGGAAATAAAAATGTTCGATAGTCCTTAGTTACAAAGACAAAGACAAAGACAAAGACATTTATTTGCACAAATATGGGTGTTTACAAAGTTGTTTATATATATTTAGTTCGCCATATTTACCTTCATGAGGTATGCAAATATACAATGATAAAAATATAAAAGGAAAAAAACTAAACTATAATACAATTACGAAATGTACATTTACATCTATTTTAATATTATTTTTATTTGTCCCATATTGCGCCTTTTATAAATAAAAATAATTTTTTTTATTTATTTATATTTCGGATCGGTTCCGATCGTCAGCTTTGGGTACCCATATCACAGGGTGTTTGTACACTGAGAGGAAAAAAAGCCGGCGGAAAAAAAACCTCCCAGGTTTTTGTGGAATTCCTTTATGCCGTTTTATCGTTTATGAAATCAGTGACTGAGTAATACGCCTTTTTCAGTAAATACGTTTTAAGTCCTTTTTTAAATTCGTTGCCTGTTTTAATTTTGAGGAATTCCGGTAGACCGTTATATATTTTTGGTCCCATGCAAAAGACACTGTTATGATATTGTTTTGTTTTAGAAGCGATTGAACATAATTGACTGTTATGTCTTTTTGATTTAAGGGTTTCATATTTTGTGATTTCTGTTTTGACCATTAAAGAGATCTCGTAAATGTATAAGGAAGGGAGCGTCATTATTTTTAAATTTTGAAAATGTGGCCTACAAGTATCCGTTTGTTGTAATTGACATATTGCTCGAATGCATTTTTTTTGAGCCTTAAATTACTTAGTTACTTAGCGCTATAACAGCGTATCCGACCGCTTGGCGTTGGTACACTGCCAAAACTAAAAATCTTGGTTTTTCGCTGGAGTCTTGTTTTTTGGTGCATTCTTAGCATACCTGACAGATTGGCTTTAATTTTAAGGCAAATGGAGGAAATAAATATTTTCGATAGTCCTTAGTTACTAAGCGCTATAACAGCGTATCCGACCGCTTGGCGTTGGTAGACTGCCAAAACTAAAAAACTCGGTTTTTCGCTGGAGTCTTGTTTTTTGGTGCATTCTTAGCATACCTGACCGATTGGCTTTAATTTTAAGGCAAATGGAGGAAATAAAAATTTTCGATAGTCCTTAGTTACTAAGCGCTATAACAGCGTATCCGACCGCTTGGCGTTGGTACACTGCCAAAACTTAAAAACTCGGTTTTTCGCTAGAGTCTTGTTTTTTGGTGTATTCTTAGCATACCTGACCGATTGGCTTTAATTTTAAGGCAAATGGAGGAAATAAAAATTTTCGATAGTCCTTAGTTACTAAGCGCTATAACAGCGTATCCGACCGCTTGGCGTTGGTACACTGCCAAAACTAAAAATCTCGGTTTTTCGCTGGAGTCTTGTTTTTTGGTGCATTCTTAGCATACCTGACCGATTGGCTTTAATTTTAAGGCAAATGGAGGAAATAAAAATGTTCGATAGTCCTTAGTTACTTAGCGCTATAACAGCGTATCCGACCGCTTGGCGTTGGTACACTGCCAAAACTAAAAATCTCGGTTTTTCGCTGGAGTCTTGTTTTTTGGTGCATTCTTAGCATACCTGACAGATTGGCTTTAATTTTAAGGCAAATGGAGGAAATAAAAATTTTCGATAGTCCTTAGTTACTAAGCGCTATAACAGCGTTTCCGACCGCTTGGCGTTGGTACACTGCCAAAACTTAAAAACTCGGTTTTTCGCTGGAGTCTTGTTTTTTGGTGCATTCTTAGCATACCTGACCGATTGGCTTTAATTTTAAGGCAAATGGAGGAAATAAAAATTTTCGATAGTCCTTAGTTACTAAGCGCTATAACAGCGTATCCGACCGCTTGGCATTGGTACACTGCCAAAACTTAAAAACTCGGTTTTTCGCTAGAGTCTTGTTTTTTGGTGTATTCTTAGCATACCTGACCGATTGGCTTTAATTTTAAGGCAAATGGAGGAAATAAAAATTTTCGATAGTCCTTAGTTACTAAGCGCTATAACAGCGTATCCGACCGCTTGGCGTTGGTACACTGCCAAAACTAAAAATCTCGGTTTTTCGCTGGAGTCTTGTTTTTTGGTGCATTCTTAGCATACCTGACCGATTGGCTTTAATTTTAAGGCAAATGGAGGAAATAAAAATGTTCGATAGTCCTTAGTTACTTAGCGCTATAACAGCGTATCCGACCGCTTGGCGTTGGTACACTGCCAAAACTAAAAATCTCGGTTTTTCGCTGGAGTCTTGTTTTTTGGTGCATTCTTAGCATACCTGACAGATTGGCTTTAATTTTAAGGCAAATGGAGGAAATAAATATTTTCGATAGTCCTTAGTTACTAAGCGCTATAACAGCGTATCCGACCGCTTGGCGTTGGTAGACTGCCAAAACTAAAAAACTCGGTTTTTCGCTGGAGTCTTGTTTTTTGGTGCATTCTTAGCATACCTGACCGATTGGCTTTAATTTTAAGGCAAATGGAGGAAATAAAAATTTTCGATAGTCCTTAGTTACTAAGCGCTATAACAGCGTATCCGACCGCTTGGCGTTGGTACACTGCCAAAACTTAAAAACTCGGTTTTTCGCTAGAGTCTTGTTTTTTGGTGTATTCTTAGCATACCTGACTGATTGGCTTTAATTTTAAGGCAAATGGAGGAAATAAAAATTTTCGATAGTCCTTAGTTACTAAGCGCTATAACAGCGTATCCGACCGCTTGGCGTTGGTACACTGCCAAAACTAAAAATCTCGGTTTTTCGCTGGAGTCTTGTTTTTTGGTGCATTCTTAGCATACCTGACCGATTGGCTTTAATTTTAAGGCAAATGGAGGAAATAAAAATGTTCGATAGTCCTTAGTTACTTAGCGCTATAACAGCGTATCCGACCGCTTGGCGTTGGTACACTGCCAAAACTAAAAATCTCGGTTTTTCGCTGGAGTCTTGTTTTTTGGTGCATTCTTAGCATACCTGACAGATTGGCTTTAATTTTAAGGCAAATGGAGGAAATAAATATTTTCGATAGTCCTTAGTTACTAAGCGCTATAACAGCGTTTCCGACCGCTTGGCGTTGGTACACTGCCAAAACTTAAAAACTCGGTTTTTCGCTGGAGTCTTGTTTTTTGGTGCATTCTTAGCATACCTGACCGATTGGCTTTAATTTTAAGGCAAATGGAGGAAATAAAAATTTTCGATAGTCCTTAGTTACTAAGCGCTATAACAGCGTATCCGACCGCTTGGCGTTGGTACACTGCCAAAACTTAAAAACTCGGTTTTTCGCTAGAGTCTTGTTTTTTGGTGTATTCTTAGCATACCTGACCGATTGGCTTTAATTTTAAGGCAAATGGAGGAAATAAAAATTTTCGATAGTCCTTAGTTACTAAGCGCTATAACAGCGTATCCGACCGCTTGGCGTTGGTAGACTGCCAAAACTAAAAAACTCGGTTTTTCGCTGGAGTCTTGTTTTTTGGTGCATTCTTAGCATACCTGACCGATTGGCTTTAATTTTAAGGCAAATGGAGAAAATAAAAATTTTCGATAGTCCTTAGTTATTAAGCGCTATAACAGCGTATCCGACCGCTTGGCGTTGGTAGACTGCCAAAACTAAAAAACTCGGTTTTTCGCTGGAGTCTTGTTTTTTGGTGCATTCTTAGCATACCTGACCGATTGGCTTTAATTTTAAGGCAAATGGAGGAAATAAAAATTTTCGATAGTCCTTAGTTATTAAGCGCTATAACAGCGTATCCGACCGCTTGGCGTTGGTAGACTGCCAAAACTAAAAAACTCGGTTTTTCGCTGGAGTCTTGTTTTTTGGTGCATTCTTAGCATACCTGACCGATTGGCTTTTATTTTAAGGCAAATGGAGGAAATAAAATTTTTCGATAGTCCTAAGTTACTAAGCCCTGTAACAGCGTATCCGACCGCTTGGCGTTGGTAGACTGCCAAAACTAAAAATCTCGGTTTTTCGCTGGAGTCTTGTTTTTTGAAAGAAAGAAGAAAGAAAAAATATTTATTTCATATTAGGAATACAAAATATTCGCTTAATGAATGTCATTTTTTTCCGGTCATCGCCTTTAAGTGCCCGTTTGGGCTAGATGTTGAGCTGAGAGAAAAAAGGCGGCGGAAAAAAACTCCCAGCACTCTTTTAAAAAAAAAACAGTACATAATAATATATTTGAGATAACAGAATGGCTATGGGTCGATAATGGTCACACGTGACAGCTGATCGTGGTTTTGGTGCATTCTTAGCATACCTGACCGATTGGCTTTAATTTTAAGGCAAATGGAGGAAATAAAAAATTTCAATAGTCCTTAGTTACTAAGCGCTATAACAGCGTATCCGACCGCTTGGCGTTGGTAGACTGCCAAAACTAAAAAACTCGGTTTTTCGCTGGAGTCTTGTTTTTTGGTGCATTCTTAGCATACCTGACTGATTGGCTTTAATTTTAAGGCAAATGGAGGAAATAAAAATTTTCGATAGTCCTTAGTTACTAAGCGCTATAACAGCGTATCCGACCGCTTGGCGTTGGTACACTGCCAAAACTAAAAAACTCGGTTTTTCGCTGGAGTCTTGTTTTTTGGTGCATTCTTAGCATACCTGACCGATTGGCTTTAATTTTAAGGCAAATGGAGGAAATAAAAATTTTCGATAGTCCTTAGTTACTAAGCGCTATAACAGCGTATCCGACCGCTTGGCGTTGGTACACTGCCAAAACTAAAAATCTCGGTTTTTCGCTGGAGTCTTGTTTTTTGGTGCATTCTTAGCATACCTGACCGATTGGCTTTAATTTTAAGGCAAATGGAGGAAATAAAAATGTTCGATAGTCCTTAGTTACTAAGCGCAATAACAGCGTATCCGACCGCTTGGCGTTGGTAGACTGCCAGAACTAAAAAACTCGGTTTTTCGCTGGAGTCTTGTTTTTTGGTGCATTCTTAGCATACCTGACAGATTGGCTTTAATTTTAAGGCAAATGGAGGAAATAAAAATTTTCGATAGTCCTTAGTTACTAAGCGCTATAACAGCGTATCCGACCGCTTGGCGTTGGTACACTGCCAAAACTTAAAAACTCGGTTTTTCGCTAGAGTCTTGTTTTTTGGTGTATTCTTAGCATACCTGACCGATTGGCTTTAATTTTAAGGCAAATGGAGGAAATAAAAATTTTCGATAGTCCTTAGTTACTAAGCCCTATAACAGCGTATCCGACCGCTTGGCTTTGGTAGACTGCCAAAACTCAAAATCTCGGTTTTTCGCTGGAGTCTTGTTTTTTGGTGCATTCTTAGCATACCTGACCGATTGGCTTTAATTTTAAGGCAAATGGAGGAAATAAAATTTTTCGATAGTCCTTATTTACTAAGCCCTGTAACAGCGTATCCGACCGCTTGGCGTTGGTAGACTGCCAAAACTAAAAATCTCGGTTTTTCGCTGGAGTCTTGTTTTTTGGTGCATTCTTAGCATACCTGACCGATTGGCTTTAATTTTAAGGCAAATGGAGGAAATAAAAATGTTCGATAGTCCTTAGCTACTAAGCGCTATAACAGCGTATCCGACCGCTTGGCGTTGGTAGACTGCCAAAACTTAAAAACTCGGTTTTTCGCTGGAGTTTTGTTTTTTGGTGCATTCTTAGCATACCTGACCGATTGGCTTTAATTTTAAGGCAAATGGAGGAAATAAAAATTTTCGATAGTCCTTAGTTACTAAGCGCTATAACAGCGTATCCGACCGCTTGGCGTTGGTACACTGCCAAAACTAAAAATCTCGGTTTTTCGCTGGAGTCTTGTTTTTTGGTGCATTCTTAGCATACCTGACCGATTGGCTTTAATTTTAAGGCAAATGGAGGAAATAAAAATGTTCGATAGTCCTTAGTTACTAAGCGCTATAACAGCGTATCCGACCGCTTGGCGTTGGTAGACTGCCAGAACTAAAAAACTCGGTTTTTCGCTGGAGTCTTGTTTTTTGGTGCATTCTTAGCATACCTGACCGATTGGCTTTAATTTTAAGGCAAATGGAGGAAATAAAAATTTTCGATAGTCCTTAGTTACTAAGCGCTATAACAGCGTATCCGACCGCTTGGCGTTGGTACACTGCCAAAACTTAAAAACTCGGTTTTTCGCTAGAGTCTTGTTTTTTGGTGTATTCTTAGCATACCTGACCGATTGGCTTTAATTTTAAGGCAAATGGAGGAAATAAAAATTTTCGATAGTCCTTAGTTACTAAGCGCTATAACAGCGTATCCGACCGCTTGGCGTTGGTACACTGCCAAAACTAAAAATCTCGGTTTTTCGCTGGAGTCTTGTTTTTTGGTGCATTCTTAGCATACCTGACCGATTGGCTTTAATTTTAAGGCAAATGGAGGAAATAAAAATGTTCGATAGTCCTTAGTTACTAAGCGCTATTACAGCGTATCCGACCGCTTGGCGTTGGTACACTGCCAAAACTAAAAATCTCGGTTTTTCGCTGGAGTCTTGTTTTTTGGTGCATTCTTAGCATACCTGACAGATTGGCTTTAATTTTAAGGCAAATGGAGGAAATAAAAATTTTCGATAGTCCTTAGTTACTAAGCGCTATAACAGCGTTTCCGACCGCTTGGCGTTGGTACACTGCCAAAACTTAAAAACTCGGTTTTTCGCTGGAGTCTTGTTTTTTGGTGCATTCTTAGCATACCTGACCGATTGGCTTTAATTTTAAGGCAAATGGAGGAAATAAAAATGTTCGATAGTCCTTAGTTACTAAGCGCTATAACAGCGTATCCGACCGCTTGGCGTTGGTAGACTGCCAGAACTAAAAAACTCGGTTTTTCGCTGGAGTCTTGTTTTTTGGTGCATTCTTAGCATACCTGACAGATTGGCTTTAATTTTAAGGCAAATGGAGGAAATAAAAATTTTCGATAGTCCTTAGTTACTAAGCCCTATAACAGCGTATCCGACCGCTTGGCTTTGGTAGACTGCCAAAACTCAAAATCTCGGTTTTTCGCTGGAGTCTTGTTTTTTGGTGCATTCTTAGCATACCTGACCGATTGGCTTTAATTTTAAGGCAAATGGAGGAAATAAAATTTTTCGATAGTCCTTATTTACTAAGCCCTGTAACAGCGTATCCGACCGCTTGGCGTTGGTAGACTGCCAAAACTAAAAATCTCGGTTTTTCGCTGGAGTCTTGTTTTTTGGTGCATTCTTAGCATACCTGACCGATTGGCTTTAATTTTAAGGCAAATGGAGGAAATAAAAATGTTCGATAGTCCTTAGATACTAAGCGCTATAACAGCGTATCCGACCGCTTGGCGTTGGTAGACTGCCAAAACATAAAAACTCGGTTTTTCGCTGGAGTCTTGTTTTTTGGTGCATTCTTAGCATACCTGACCGATTGGCTTTAATTTTAAGGCAAATGGAGGAAATAAAAATTTTCGATAGTCCTTAGTTACTAAGCGCTATAACAGCTTTGGCAAAGGGAGATCTCCCGCCGGGCGAGGTGGTCATGCCCGGGGAGCGGCCGCGCTCCAACTGACTCAATTCGGAGCTTGTATATATGGTAGGATATTCCGAAAACTTCGATAGCGTGATTCAGAAATACCCGTAGCGCCATCTCTTGATGAGTAGCGGAAGGTCGCTACACAGCGTATCCGACCGCTTGGCGTTGGTACACTGCCAAAACTAAAAATCTCGGTTTTTCGCTGGAGTCTTGTTTTTTGGTGCATTCTTAGCATACCTGACCGATTGGCTTTAATTTTAAGGCAAATGGAGGAAATAAAAATGTTCGATAGTCCTTAGTTACTAAGCGCTATAACAGCGTATCCGACCGCTTGGCGTTGGTAGACTGCCAAAACTTAAAAACTCGGTTTTTCGCTGGAGTTTTGTTTTTTGGTGCATTCTTAGCATACCTGACCGATTGGCTTTAATTTTAAGGCAAATGGAGGAAATAAAAATTTTCGATAGTCCTTAGTTACTAAGCGCTATAACAGCGTATCCGACCGCTTGGCGTTGGTACACTGCCAAAACTAAAAATCTCGGTTTTTCGCTGGAGTCTTGTTTTTTGGTGCATTCTTAGCATACCTGACCGATTGGCTTTAATTTTAAGGCAAATGGAGGAAATAAAAATGTTCGATAGTCCTTAGTTACTAAGCGCTATAACAGCGTATCCGACCGCTTGGCGTTGGTAGACTGCCAAAACTAAAAAACTCGGTTTTTCGCTGGAGTCTTGTTTTTTGGTGCATTCTTAGCATACCTGACCGATTGGCTTTAATTTTAAGGCAAATGGAGGAAATAAAAATTTTCGATAGTCCTTAGTTACTAAGCGCTATAACAGCGTATCCGACCGCTTGGCGTTGGTACACTGCCAAAACTTAAAAACTCGGTTTTTCGCTAGAGTCTTGTTTTTTGGTGTATTCTTAGCATACCTGACCGATTGGCTTTAATTTTAAGGCAAATGGAGGAAATAAAAATTTTCGATAGTCCTTAGTTACTAAGCGCTATAACAGCGTATCCGACCGCTTGGCGTTGGTACACTGCCAAAACTAAAAATCTCGGTTTTTCGCTGGAGTCTTGTTTTTTGGTGCATTCTTAGCATACCTGACCGATTGGCTTTAATTTTAAGGCAAATGGAGGAAATAAAAATTTTCGATAGTCCTTAGTTACTAAGCGCTATAACAGCGTATCCGACCGCTTGGCGTTGGTAGACTGCCAAAACTAAAAATCTCGGTTTTTCGCTGGAGTCTTGTTTTTTGGTGCATTCTTAGCATACCTGACCGATTGGCTTTAATTTTAAGGCAAATGGAGGAAATAAAAATGTTCGATAGTCCTTAGTTACTAAGCGCTATAACAGCGTATCCGACCGCTTGGCGTTGGTAGACTGCCAAAACTAAAAAACTCGGTTTTTCGCTGGAGTCTTGTTTTTTGGTGCATTCTTAGCATACCTGACCGATTGGCTTTAATTTTAAGGCAAATGGAGGAAATAAAAATTTTCGATAGTCCTTAGTTACTAAGCGCTATAACAGCGTATCCGACCGCTTGGCGTTGGTAGACTGCCAAAACTAAAAAACTCGGTTTTTCGCTGGAGTCTTGTTTTTTGGTGCATTCTTAGCATACCTGACCGATTGGCTTTAATTTAAAGGCAAATTGAGGAAATATAAATTTTCGATAGTCCTTAGTTACTAAGCGCTATAACAGCGTATCCGACCGCTTGGCGTTGGTAGACTGCCAAAACTTAAAAACTCGGTTTTTCGCTGGAGTCTTGTTTTTTGGTGCATTCTTAGCATACCTGACCGATTGGCTTTAATTTTAAGGCAAATGGAGGAAATAAAAATTTTCGATAGTCCTTAGTTACTAAGCGCTATAACAGCGTATCCGACCGCTTGGCGTTGGTACACTGCCAAAACTAAAAATCTCGGTTTTTCGCTGGAGTCTTGTTTTTTGGTGCATTCTTAGCATACCTGACCGATTGGCTTTAATTTTAAGGCAAATGGAGGAAATAAAAATTTTCGATAGTCCTTAGTTACTAAGCGCTATAACAGCGTATCCGACCGCTTGGCGTTGGTAGACTGCCAAAACAAAAAAACTCGGTTTTTCGCTGGAGTCTTGTTTTTTGGTGCATTCTTAGCATACCTGACCGATTGGCTTTAATTTTAAGGCAAATGGAGGAAATAAAAATTTTCGATAGTCCTTAGTTACTAAGCGCTATAAAAGCGTATCCGACCGCTTGGCGTTGGTACACTGCCAAAACTTAAAAACTCGGTTTTTCGCTAGAGTCTTGTTTTTTGGTGTATTCTTAGCATACCTGACCGATTGGCTTTAATTTTAAGGCAAATGGAGGAAATAAAAATTTTCGATAGTCCTTAGTTACTAAGCGCTATAACAGCGTATCCGACCGCTTGGCGTTGGTACACTGCCAAAACTAAAAATCTCGGTTTTTCGCTGGAGTCTTGTTTTTTGGTGCATTCTTAGCATACCTGACCGATTGGCTTTAATTTTAAGGCAAATGGAGGAAATAAAAATGTTCGATAGTCCTTAGTTACTAAGCACTATTACAGCGTATCCGACCGCTTGGCGTTGGTACACTGCCAAAACTAAAAATCTCGGTTTTTCGCTGGAGTCTTGTTTTTTGGTGCATTCTTAGCATACCTGACAGATTGGCTTTAATTTTAAGGCAAATGGAGGAAATAAAAATTTTCGATAGTCCTTAGTTACTAAGCGCTATAACAGCGTTTCCGACCGCTTGGCGTTGGTACACTGCCAAAACTTAAAAACTCGGTTTTTCGCTGGAGTCTTGTTTTTTGGTGCATTCTTAGCATACCTGACCGATTGGCTTTAATTTTAAGGCAAATGGAGGAAATAAAAATTTTCGATAGTCCTTAGTTACTAAGCGCTATAACAGCGTATCCGACCGCTTGGCGTTGGTACACTGCCAAAACTTAAAAACTCGGTTTTTCGCTAGAGTCTTGTTTTTTGGTGTATTCTTAGCATACCTGACCGATTGGCTTTAATTTTAAGGCAAATGGAGGAAATACAAATTTTCGATAGTCCTTAGTTACTAAGCCCTATAACAGCGTATCCGACCGCTTGGCTTTGGTAGACTGCCAAAACTCAAAATCTCGGTTTTTCGCTGGAGTCTTGTTTTTTGGTGCATTCTTAGCATACCTGACCGATTGGCTTTAATTTTAAGGCAAATGGAGGAAATAAAATTTTTCGATAGTCCTTAGTTACTAAGCCCTGTAACAGCGTATCCGACCGCTTGGCGTTGGTAGACTGCCAAAACTAAAAATCTCGGTTTTTCGCTGGAGTCTTGTTTTTTGGTGCATTCTTAGCATACCTGACCGATTGGCTTTAATTTTAAGGCAAATGGAGGAAATAAAAATGTTCGATAGTCCTTAGTTACTAAGCGCTATAACAGCGTATCCGACCGCTTGGCGTTGGTAGACTGCCAAAACTAAAAAACTCGGTTTTTCGCTGGAGTCTTGTTTTTTGGTGCATTCTTAGCATACCTGACCGATTGGCTTTAATTTTAAGGCAAATGGAGGAAATAAAAATTTTCGATAGTCCTTAGTTACTAAGCGCTATAACAGCGTATCCGACCGCTTGGCGTTGGTAGACTGCCAAAACTAAAAAACTCGGTTTTTCGCTGGAGTCTTGTTTTTTGGTGCATTCTTAGCATACCTGACCGATTGGCTTTAATTTAAAGGCAAATTGAGGAAATATAAATTTTCGATAGTCCTTAGTTACTAAGCGCTATAACAGCGTATCCGACCGCTTGGCGTTGGTACACTGCCAAAACTTAAAAACTCGGTTTTTCGCTGGAGTCTTGTTTTTTGGTGTATTCTTAGCATACCTGACCGATTGGCTTTAATTTTAAGGCAAATGGAGGAAATAAAAATTTTCGATAGTCCTTAGTTACTAAGCGCTATAACAGCGTATCCGACCGCTTGGCGTTGGTAGACTGCCAAAACTAAAAAACTCGGTTTTTCGCTGGATTCTTGTTTTTTGGTGCATTCTTAGCATACCTGACCGATTGGCTTTAATTTTAAGGCAAATGGAGGAAATTAAATTTTTTGATAGTCCTTAGTTACTAAGCGCTATAACAGCGTATCCGACCGCTTGGCGTTGGTAGACTGCCAAAACTAAAAAACTCGGTTTTTCGCTGGAGTCTTGTTTTTTGGTGCATACTTAGCATACCTGACCGATTGGCTTTAATTTTAAGGCAAATGGAGGAAATAAAAATTTTCGATAGTCCTTAGTTACTAAGCGCTATAACAGCGTATCCGACCGCTTGGCGTTGGTACACTGCCAAAACTAAAAAACTCGGTTTTTCGCTGGAGTCTTGTTTTTTGGTGCATTCTTAGCATACCTGACCGATTGGCTTTAATTTTAAGGCAAATGGAGGAAATTAAATTTTTTGATAGTCCTTAGTTACTAAGCGCTATAACAGCGTATCCGACCGCTTGGCGTTGGTAGACTGCCAAAACTAAAAAACTCGGTTTTTCGCTGGAGTCTTGTTTTTTGGTGCATACTTAGCATACCTGACCGATTGGCTTTAATTTTAAGGCAAATGGAGGAAATCAAAATTTTCGATAGTCCTTAGTTACTAAGCGCTATAACAGCGTATCCGACCGCTTGGCGTTGGTACACTGCCAAAACTAAAAATCTCGGTTTTTCGCTGGAGTCTTGTTTTTTGGTGCATTCTTAGCATACCTGACCGATTGGCTTTAATTTTAAGGCAAATGGAGGAAATAAAAAATTTCGATAGTCCTTAGTTACTAAGCGCTATAACAGCGTATCCGACCGCTTGGCGTTGGTAGACTGCCAAAACTAAAAAACTCGGTTTTTCGCTGGAGTCTTGTTTTTTGGTGCATTCTTAGCATACCTGACCGATTGGCTTTAATTTTAAGGCAAATGGAGGAAATAAAAATTTTCGATAGTCCTTAGTTACTAAGCGCTATAACAGCGTATCCGACCGCTTGGCGTTGGTACACTGCCAAAACTTAAAAACTCGGTTTTTCGCTGGAGTCTTGTTTTTTGGTGTATTCTTAGCATACCTGACCGATTGGCTTTAATTTTAAGGCAAATGGAGGAAATAAAATTTTTCGATAGTCCTTAGTTACTAAGCGCTATAACAGCGTATCCGACCGCTTGGCGTTGGTAGACTGCCAAAACTAAAAAACTCGGTTTTTCGCTGGAGTCTTGTTTTTTGGTGCATTCTTAGCATACCTGACCGATTGGCTTTAATTTTAAGGCAAATGGAGGAAATTAAATTTTTTGATAGTCCTTAGTTACTAAGCGCTATCACAGCGTATCCGACCGCTTGGCGTTATTAGACTGCCAAAACTAAAAAAACTCGGTTTTTCGCTGGAGTCTTGTTTTTTGGTGCATACTTAGCATACCTGACCGATTGGCTTTAATTTTAAGGCAAATGGAGGAAATAAAAATTTTCGATAGTCCTTAGTTACTAAGCGCTATAACAGCGTATCCGACCGCTTGGCGTTGGTACACTGCCAAAACTAAAAATCTCGGTTTTTCGCTGGAGTCTTGTTTTTTGGTGCATTCTTAGCATACCTGACCGATTGGCTTTAATTTTAAGGCAAATGGAGGAAATAAAAATGTTCGATAGTCCTTAGTTACTAAGCGCTATAACAGCGTATCCGACCGCTTGGCGTTGGTAGACTGCCAGAACTAAAAAACTCGGTTTTTCGCTGGAGTCTTGTTTTTTGGTGCATTCTTAGCATACCTGACAGATTGGCTTTAATTTTAAGGCAAATGGAGGAAATAAAAATTTTCGATAGTCCTTAGTTACTAAGCGCTATAACAGCGTATCCGACCGCTTGGCGTTGGTACACTGCCAAAACTAAAAAACTCGGTTTTTCGCTGGAGTCTTGTTTTTTGGTGCATACTTAGCATACCTGACCGATTGGCTTTAATTTTAAGGCAAATGGAGGAAATAAAAAATTTCGATAGTCCTTAGTTACTAAGCGCTATAACAGCGTATCCGACCGCTTGGCGTTGGTACACTGCCAAAACTAAAAAACTCGGTTTTTCGCTGGAGTCTTGTTTTTTGGTGCATACTTAGCATACCTGACCGATTGGCTTTAATTTTAAGGCAAATGGAGGAAATAAAAAATTTCGATAGTCCTTAGTTACTAAGCGCTATAACAGCGTATCCGACCGCTTGGCGTTGGTACACTGCCAAAACTTAAAAACTCGGTTTTTCGCTGGAGTCTTGTTTTTTGGTGTATTCTTAGCATACCTGACCGATTGGCTTTAATTTTAAGGCAAATGGAGGAAATAAAAAATTTCGATAGTCCTTAGTTACTTAGCGCTATAACAGCGTATCCGACCGCTTGGCGTTGGTACACTGCCAAAACTAAAAAACTCGGTTTTTCGCTGGAGTCTTGTTTTTTGGTGCATTCTTAGCATACCTGACCGATTGGCTTTAATTTTAAGGCAAGTGGAGGAAATAAAAATTTTCGATAGTCCTTAGTTACTAAGCGCTATAACAGCGTATCCGACCGCTTGGCGTTGGTACACTGCCAAAACTAAAAATCTCGGTTTTTCGCTGGAGTCTTGTTTTTTGGTGCATTCTTAGCATACCTGACCGATTGGCTTTAATTTTAAGGCAAATGGGGGAAATAAAATTTTTCGATAGTCCTTAGTTACTAAGCGCTATAACAGCGTATCCGACCGCTTGGCGTTGGTAGACTGCCAAAACTAAAAAACTCGTTTTTTCGCTGGAGTCTTGTTTTTTGGTGCATTCTTAGCATACCTGACAGATTGGCTTTAATTTTAAGGCAAATGGAGGAAATAAAAATTTTCGATAGTCCTTAGTTACTAAGCGCTATAACAGCGTTTCCGACCGCTTGGCGTTGGTACACTGCCAAAACATAAAAACTCGGTTTTTCGCTGGAGTCTTGTTTTTTGGTGCATTCTTAGCATACCTGACCGATTGGCTTTAATTTTAAGGCAAATGGAGGAAATAAAAATTTTCGATAGTCCTTAGTTACTAAGCGCTATAACAGCGTATCCGACCGCTTGGCGTTGGTAGACTGCCAAAACTAAAAAACTCGGTTTTTCGCTGGAGTCTTGTTTTTTGGTGTATTCTTAGCATACCTGACCGATTGGCTTTAATTTTAAGGCAAATGGAGGAAATAAAAAATTTCGATAGTCCTTAGTTACTAAGCGCTATAACAGCGTATCCGACCGCTTGGCGTTGGTACACTGCCAAAACTAAAAAACTCGGTTTTTCGCTGGAGTCTTGTTTTTTGGTGCATACTTAGCATACCTGACCGATTGGCTTTAATTTTAAGGCAAGTGGAGGAAATAAAAATTTTCGATAGTCCTTAGTTACTAAGCGCTATAACAGCGTATCCGACCGCTTGGCGTTGGTACACTGCCAAAACTAAAAATCTCGGTTTTTCGCTGGAGTCTTGTTTTTTGGTGCATTCTTAGCATACCTGACCGATTGGCTTTAATTTTAAGGCAAATGGGGGAAATAAAATTTTTCGATAGTCCTTAGTTACTAAGCGCTATAACAGCGTATCCGACCGCTTGGCGTTGGTAGACTGCCAAAACTAAAAAACTCGGTTTTTCGCTGGAGTCTTGTTTTTTGGTGCATTCTTAGCATACCTGACCGATTGGCTTTAATTTTAAGGCAAATGGAGGAAATAAAAAATTTCGATAGTCCTTAGTTACTAAGCGCTATAACAGCGTATCCGACCGCTTGGCGTTGGTAGACTGCCAAAACTAAAAAACTCGGTTTTTCGCTGGAGTCTTGTTTTTTGGTGCATACTTATCATACCTGACCGATTGGCTTTAATTTTAAGGCAAATGGAGGAAATCAAAATTTTCGATAGTCCTTAGTTACTAAGCGCTATAACAGCGTATCCGACCGCTTGGCGTTGGTACACTGCCAAAACTAAAAATCTCGGTTTTTCGCTGGAGTCTTGTTTTTTGGTGCATTCTTAGCATACCTGACCGATTGGCTTTAATTTTAAGGCAAATGGAGTAAATAAAAATTTTCGATAGTCCTTAGTTACTAAGCGCTATAACAGCGTATCCGACCGCTTGGCGTTGGTAGACTGCCAAAACTAAAAAACTCGGTTTTTCGCTGGAGTCTTGTTTTTTGGTGCATTCTTAGCATACCTGACCGATTGGCTTTAATTTTAAGGCAAATGGAGGAAATAAAAATTTTCGATAGTCCTTAGTTACTAAGCGCTATAACAGCGTATCCGACCGCTTGGCGTTGGTACACTGCCAAAACTTAAAAACTCGGTTTTTCGCTGGAGTCTTGTTTTTTGGTGCATTCTTAGCATACCTGACCGATTGGCTTTAATTTTAAGGCAAATGGAGTAAATAAAAATTTTCGATAGTCCTTAGTTACTAAGCGCTATAACAGCGTATCCGACCGCTTGGCGTTGGTAGACTGCCAAAACTAAAAAACTCGGTTTTTCGCTGGAGTCTTGTTTTTTGGTGCATTCTTAGCATACCTGACCGATTGGCTTTAATTTTAAGGCAAATGGAGGAAATAAAAATTTTCGATAGTCCTTAGTTACTAAGCGCTATAACAGCGTATCCGACCGCTTGGCGTTGGTACACTGCCAAAACTTAAAAACTCGGTTTTTCGCTGGAGTCTTGTTTTTTGGTGTATTCTTAGCATACCTGACTGATTGGCTTTAATTTTAAGGCAAATGGAGGAAATAAAATTTTTCGATAGTCCTTAGTTACTAAGCGCTATAACAGCGTATCCGACCGCTTGGCGTTGGTAGACTGCCAAAACTAAAAAACTCGGTTTTTCGCTGGAGTCTTGTTTTTTGGTGCATTCTTAGCATACCTGACCGATTGGCTTTAATTTTAAGGCAAATGGAGGAAATTAAATTTTTTGATAGTCCTTAGTTACTAAGCGCTATAACAGCGTATCCGACCGCTTGGCGTTATTAGACTGCCAAAATTAAAAAACTCGGTTTTTCGCTGGAGTCTTGTTTTTTGGTGCATTCTTAGCATACCTGACCGATTGGCTTTAATTTTAAGGCAAATGGAGGAAATAAAAATTTTCGATAGTCCTTAGTTACTAAGCGCTATAACAGCGTATCCGACCGCTTGGCGTTGGTACACTGCCAAAACTAAAAATCTCGGTTTTTCGCTGGAGTCTTGTTTTTTGGTGCATTCTTAGCATACCTGACCGATTGGCTTTAATTTTAAGGCAAATGGAGGAAATAAAAATGTTCGATAGTCCTTAGTTACTAAGCGCTATAACAGCGTATCCGACCGCTTGGCGTTGGTAGACTGCCAGAACTAAAAAACTCGGTTTTTCGCTGGAGTCTTGTTTTGTGGTGCATTCTTAGCATACCTGACAGATTGGCTTTAATTTTAAGGCAAATGGAGGAAATAAAAATGTTCGATAGTCCTTAGTTACTAAGCGCTATAACAGCGTATCCGACCGCTTGGCGTTGGTAGACTGCCAGAACTAAAAAACTCGGTTTTTCGCTGGAGTCTTGTTTTATGGTGCATTCTTAGCATACCTGACAGATTGGCTTTAATTTTAAGGCAAATGGAGGAAATAAAAATTTTCGATAGTCCTTAGTTACTAAGCGCTATAACAGCGTTTCCGACCGCTTGGCGTTGGTACACTGCCAAAACTTAAAAACTCGGTTTTTCGCTGGAGTCTTGTTTTTTGGTGCATTCTTAGCATACCTGACCGATTGGCTTTTATTTTAAGGCAAATGGAGGAAATAAAAATTTTCGATAGTCCTTAGTTACTAAGCGCTATAACAGCGTATCCGACCGCTTGGCGTTGGTAGACTGCCAAAACTAAAAAACTCGGTTTTTCGCTGGAGTCTTGTTTTTTGGTGCATTCTTAGCATACCTGACCGATTGGCTTTAATTTTAAGGCAAATGGAGGAAATAAAAAATTTCGATAGTCCTTAGTTACTAAGCGCTATAACAGCGTATCCGACCGCTTGGCGTTGGTACACTGCCAAAACTTAAAAACTCGGTTTTTCGCTGGAGTCTTGTTTTTTGGTGTATTCTTAGCATACCTGACCGATTGGCTTTAATTTTAAGGCAAATGGAGGAAATAAAAAATTTCGATAGTCCTTAGTTACTTAGCGCTATAACAGCGTATCCGACCGCTTGGCGTTGGTACACTGCCAAAACTAAAAAACTCGGTTTTTCGCTGGAGTCTTGTTTTTTGGTGCATACTTAGCATACCTGACCGATTGGCTTTAATTTTAAGGCAAATGGAGGAAATAAAATTTTTCGATAGTCCTTAGTTACTAAGCGCTATAACAGCGTATCCGACCGCTTGGCGTTGGTAGACTGCCAAAACTAAAAAACTCGGTTTTTCGCTGGAGTCTTGTTTTTTGGTGCATTCTTAGCATACCTGACCGATTGGCTTTAATTTTAAGGCAAATGGAGGAAATTAAATTTTTCGATAGTCCTTAGTTACTAAGCGCTATAACAGCGTATCCGACCGCTTGGCGTTGGTAGACTGCCAAAACTAAAAAACTCGGTTTTTCGCTGGAGTCTTGTTTTTTGGTGCATTCTTAGCATACCTGACCGATTGGCTTTAATTTTAAGGCAAATGGAGGAAATTAAATTTTTTGATAGTCCTTAGTTACTAAGCGCTATAACAGCGTATCCGACCGCTTGGCGTTATTAGACTGCCAAAACTAAAAAAACTCGGTTTTTCGCTGGAGTCTTGTTTTTTGGTGCATACTTAGCATACCTGACCGATTGGCTTTAATTTTAAGGCAAATGGAGGAAATAAAAATTTTCGATAGTCCTTAGTTACTAAGCGCTATAACAGCGTATCCGACCGCTTGGCGTTGGTACACTGCCAAAACTAAAAATCTCGGTTTTTCGCTGGAGTCTTGTTTTTTGGTGCATTCTTAGCATACCTGACCGATTGGCTTTAATTTTAAGGCAAATGGAGGAAATAAAAATGTTCGATAGTCCTTAGTTACTAAGCGCTATAACAGCGTATCCGACCGCTTGGCGTTGGTAGACTGCCAGAACTAAAAAACTCGGTTTTTCGCTGGAGTCTTGTTTTTTGGTGCATTCTTAGCATACCTGACAGATTGGCTTTAATTTTAAGGCAAATGGAGGAAATAAAAATTTTCGATAGTCCTTAGTTACTAAGCGCTATAACAGCGTTTCCGACCGCTTGGCGTTGGTACACTGCCAAAACTTAAAAACTCGGTTTTTCGCTGGAGTCTTGTTTTTTGGTGCATTCTTAGCATACCTGACCGATTGGCTTTTATTTTAAGGCAAATGGAGGAAATAAAAATTTTCGATAGTCCTTAGTTACTAAGCGCTATAACAGCGTATCCGACCGCTTGGCGTTGGTAGACTGCCAAAACTAAAAAACTCGGTTTTTCGCTGGAGTCTTGTTTTTTGGTGCATTCTTAGCATACCTGACCGATTGGCTTTAATTTTAAGGCAAATGGAGGAAATAAAAAATTTCGATAGTCCTTAGTTACTAAGCGCTATAACAGCGTATCCGACCGCTTGGCGTTGGTACACTGCCAAAACTTAAAAACTCGGTTTTTCGCTGGAGTCTTGTTTTTTGGTGTATTCTTAGCATACCTGACCGATTGGCTTTAATTTTAAGGCAAATGGAGGAAATAAAAAATTTCGATAGTCCTTAGTTACTTAGCGCTATAACAGCGTATCCGACCGCTTGGCGTTGGTACACTGCCAAAACTAAAAAACTCGGTTTTTCGCTGGAGTCTTGTTTTTTGGTGCATACTTAGCATACCTGACCGATTGGCTTTAATTTTAAGGCAAGTGGAGGAAATAAAAATTTTCGATAGTCCTTAGTTACTAAGCGCTATAACAGCGTATCCGACCGCTTGGCGTTGGTACACTGCCAAAACTAAAAATCTCGGTTTTTCGCTGGAGTCTTGTTTTTTGGTGCATTCTTAGCATACCTGACCGATTGGCTTTAATTTTAAGGCAAATGGGGGAAATAAAATTTTTCGATAGTCCTTAGTTACTAAGCGCTATAACAGCGTATCCGACCGCTTGGCGTTGGTAGACTGCCAAAACTAAAAAACTCGGTTTTTCGCTGGAGTCTTGTTTTTTGGTGCATTCTTAGCATACCTGACAGATTGGCTTTAATTTTAAGGCAAATGGAGGAAATAAAAATTTTCGATAGTCCTTAGTTACTAAGCGCTATAACAGCGTTTCCGACCGCTTGGCGTTGGTACACTGCCAAAACATAAAAACTCGGTTTTTCGCTGGAGTCTTGTTTTTTGGTGCATTCTTAGCATACCTGACCGATTGGCTTTAATTTTAAGGCAAATGGAGGAAATAAAAATTTTCGATAGTCCTTAGTTACTAAGCGCTATAACAGCGTATCCGACCGCTTGGCGTTGGTAGACTGCCAAAACTAAAAAACTCGGTTTTTCGCTGGAGTCTTGTTTTTTGGTGCATTCTTAGCATACCTGACCGATTGGCTTTAATTTTAAGGCAAATGGAGGAAATAAAAAATTTCGATAGTTCTTAGTTACTAAGCGCTATAACAGCGTATCCGACCGCTTGGCGTTGGTACACTGCCAAAACTTAAAAACTCGGTTTTTCGCTGGAGTCTTGTTTTTTGGTGTATTCTTAGCATACCTGACCGATTGGCTTTAATTTTAAGGCAAATGGAGGAAATAAAAAATTTCGATAGTCCTTAGTTACTAAGCGCTATAACAGCGTATCCGACCGCTTGGCGTTGGTACACTGCCAAAACTAAAAAACTCGGTTTTTCGCTGGAGTCTTGTTTTTTGGTGCATACTTAGCATACCTGACCGATTGGCTTTAATTTTAAGGCAAGTGGAGGAAATAAAAATTTTCGATAGTCCTTAGTTACTAAGCGCTATAACAGCGTATCCGACCGCTTGGCGTTGGTACACTGCCAAAACTAAAAATCTCGGTTTTTCGCTGGAGTCTTGTTTTTTGGTGCATTCTTAGCATACCTGACCGATTGGCTTTAATTTTAAGGCAAATGGGGGAAATAAAATTTTTCGATAGTCCTTAGTTACTAAGCGCTATAACAGCGTATCCGACCGCTTGGCGTTGGTAGACTGCCAAAACTAAAAAACTCGGTTTTTCGCTGGAGTCTTGTTTTTTGGTGCATTCTTAGCATACCTGACCGATTGGCTTTAATTTTAAGGCAAATGGAGGAAATAAAAAATTTCGATAGTCCTTAGTTACTAAGCGCTATAACAGCGTATCCGACCGCTTGGCGTTGGTAGACTGCCAAAACTAAAAAACTCGGTTTTTCGCTGGAGTCTTGTTTTTTGGTGCATACTTAGCATACCTGACCGATTGGCTTTAATTTTAAGGCAAATGGAGGAAATCAAAATTTTCGATAGTCCTTAGTTACTAAGCGCTATAACAGCGTATCCGACCGCTTGGCGTTGGTACACTGCCAAAACTAAAAATCTCGGTTTTTCGCTGGAGTCTTGTTTTTTGGTGCATTCTTAGCATACCTGACCGATTGGCTTTAATTTTAAGGCAAATGGAGGAAATAAAAATTTTCGATAGTCCTTAGTTACTAAGCGCTATAACAGCGTATCCGACCGCTTGGCGTTGGTAGACTGCCAAAACTAAAAAACTCGGTTTTTCGCTGGAGTCTTGTTTTTTGGTGCATTCTTAGCATACCTGACCGATTGGCTTTAATTTTAAGGCAAATGGAGGAAATAAAAATTTTCGATAGTCCTTAGTTACTAAGCGCTATAACAGCGTATCCGACCGCTTGGCGTTGGTACACTGCCAAAACTTAAAAACTCGGTTTTTCGCTGGAGTCTTGTTTTTTGGTGTATTCTTAGCATACCTGACTGATTGGCTTTAATTTTAAGGCAAATGGAGGAAATAAAATTTTTCGATAGTCCTTAGTTACTAAGCGCTATAACAGCGTATCCGACCGCTTGGCGTTGGTAGACTGCCAAAACTAAAAAACTCGGTTTTTCGCTGGAGTCTTGTTTTTTGGTGCATTCTTAGCATACCTGACCGATTGGCTTTAATTTTAAGGCAAATGGAGGAAATTAAATTTTTTGATAGTCCTTAGTTACTAAGCGCTATAACAGCGTATCCGACCGCTTGGCGTTATTAGACTGCCAAAATTAAAAAACTCGGTTTTTCGCTGGAGTCTTGTTTTTTGGTGCATACTTAGCATACCTGACCGATTGGCTTTAATTTTAAGGCAAATGGAGGAAATAAAAATTTTCGATAGTCCTTAGTTACTAAGCGCTATAACAGCGTATCCGACCGCTTGGCGTTGGTACACTGCCAAAACTAAAAATCTCGGTTTTTCGCTGGAGTCTTGTTTTTTGGTGCATTCTTAGCATACCTGACCGATTGGCTTTAATTTTAAGGCAAATGGAGGAAATAAAAATGTTCGATAGTCCTTAGTTACTAAGCGCTATAACAGCGTATCCGACCGCTTGGCGTTGGTAGACTGCCAGAACTAAAAAACTCGGTTTTTCGCTGGAGTCTTGTTTTGTGGTGCATTCTTAGCATACCTGACAGATTGGCTTTAATTTTAAGGCAAATGGAGGAAATAAAAATTTTCGATAGTCCTTAGTTACTAAGCGCTATAACAGCGTATCCGACCGCTTGGCGTTGGTAGACTGCCAAAACTAAAAAACTCGGTTTTTCGCTGGAGTCTTGTTTTTTGGTGCATTCTTAGCATACCTGACCGATTGGCTTTAATTTTAAGGCAAATGGAGGAAATTAAATTTTTTGATAGTCCTTAGTTACTAAGCGCTATAACAGCGTATCCGACCGCTTGGCGTTGGTAGACTGCCAAAACTAAAAAACTCGGTTTTTCGCTGGAGTCTTGTTTTTTGGTGCATACTTAGCATACCTGACCGATTGGCTTTAATTTTAAGGCAAATGGAGGAAATCAAAATTTTCGATAGTCCTTAGTTACTAAGCGCTATAACAGCGTATCCGACCGCTTGGCGTTGGTACACTGCCAAAACTAAAAATCTCGGTTTTTCGCTGGAGTCTTGTTTTTTGGTGCATTCTTAGCATACCTGACCGATTGGCTTTAATTTTAAGGCAAATGGAGGAAATAAAAATTTTCGATAGTCCTTAGTTACTAAGCGCTATAACAGCGTATCCGACCGCTTGGCGTTGGTAGACTGCCAAAACTAAAAAACTCGGTTTTTCGCTGGAGTCTTGTTTTTTGGTGCATTCTTAGCATACCTGACCGATTGGCTTTAATTTTAAGGCAAATGGAGGAAATAAAAATTTTCGATAGTCCTTAGTTACTAAGCGCTATAACAGCGTATCCGACCGCTTGGCGTTGGTACACTGCCAAAACTTAAAAACTCGGTTTTTCGCTGGAGTCTTGTTTTTTGGTGTATTCTTAGCATACCTGACCGATTGGCTTTAATTTTAAGGCAAATGGAGGAAATAAAATTTTTCGATAGTCCTTAGTTACTAAGCGCTATAACAGCGTATCCGACCGCTTGGCGTTGGTAGACTGCCAAAACTAAAAAACTCGGTTTTTCGCTGGAGTCTTGTTTTTTGGTGCATTCTTAGCATACCTGACCGATTGGCTTTAATTTTAAGGCAAATGGAGGAAATTAAATTTTTTGATAGTCCTTAGTTACTAAGCGCTATAACAGCGTATCCGACCGCTTGGCGTTATTAGACTGCCAAAACTAAAAAAACTCGGTTTTTCGCTGGAGTCTTGTTTTTTGGTGCATACTTAGCATACCTGACCGATTGGCTTTAATTTTAAGGCAAATGGAGGAAATAAAATTTTTCGATAGTCCTTAGTTACTAAGCGCTATAACAGCGTATCCGACCGCTTGGCGTTGGTACACTGCCAAAACTAAAAATCTCGGTTTTTCGCTGGAGTCTTGTTTTTTGGTGCATTCTTAGCATACCTGACCGATTGGCTTTAATTTTAAGGCAAATGGAGGAAATAAAAATGTTCGATAGTCCTTAGTTACTAAGCGCTATAACAGCGTATCCGACCGCTTGGCGTTGGTAGACTGCCAGAACTAAAAAACTCGGTTTTTCGCTGGAGTCTTGTTTTTTGGTGCATTCTTAGCATACCTGACAGATTGGCTTTAATTTTAAGGCAAATGGAGGAAATAAAAATTTTCGATAGTCCTTAGTTACTAAGCGCTATAACAGCGTTTCCGACCGCTTGGCGTTGGTACACTGCCAAAACTTAAAAACTCGGTTTTTCGCTGGAGTCTTGTTTTTTGGTGCATTCTTAGCATACCTGACCGATTGGCTTTTATTTTAAGGCAAATGGAGGAAATAAAAATTTTCGATAGTCCTTAGTTACTAAGCGCTATAACAGCGTATCCGACCGCTTGGCGTTGGTAGACTGCCAAAACTAAAATACTCGGTTTTTCGCTGGAGTCTTGTTTTTTGGTGCATTCTTAGCATACCTGACCGATTGGCTTTAATTTTAAGGCAAATGGAGGAAATAAAAAATTTCGATAGTCCTTAGTTACTAAGCGCTATAACAGCGTATCCGACCGCTTGGCGTTGGTACACTGCCAAAACTTAAAAACTCGGTTTTTCGCTGGAGTCTTGTTTTTTGGTGTATTCTTAGCATACCTGACCGATTGGCTTTAATTTTAAGGCAAATGGAGGAAATAAAAAATTTCGATAGTCCTTAGTTACTTAGCGCTATAACAGCGTATCCGACCGCTTGGCGTTGGTACACTGCCAAAACTAAAAAACTCGATTTTTCGCTGGAGTCTTGTTTTTTGGTGCATACTTAGCATACCTGACCGATTGGCTTTAATTTTAAGGCAAGTGGAGGAAATAAAAATTTTCGATAGTCCTTAGTTACTAAGCGCTATAACAGCGTATCCGACCGCTTGGCGTTGGTACACTGCCAAAACTAAAAATCTCGGTTTTTCGCTGGAGTCTTGTTTTTTGGTGCATTCTTAGCATACCTGACCGATTGACTTTAATTTTAAGGCAAATGGGGGAAATAAAACTTTTCGATAGTCCTTAGTTACTAAGCGCTATAACAGCGTATCCGACCGCTTGGCGTTGGTAGACTGCCAAAACTAAAAAACTCGGTTTTTCGCTGGAGTCTTGTTTTTTGGTGCATTCTTAGCATACCTGACAGATTGGCTTTAATTTTAAGGCAAATGGAGGAAATAAAAATTTTCGATAGTCCTTAGTTACTAAGCGCTATAACAGCGTTTCCGACCGCTTGGCGTTGGTACACTGCCAAAACATAAAAACTCGGTTTTTCGCTGGAGTCTTGTTTTTTGGTGCATTCTTAGCATACCTGACCGATTGGCTTTAATTTTAAGGCAAATGGAGGAAATAAAAATTTTCGATAGTCCTTAGTTACTAAGCGCTATAACAGCGTATCCGACCGCTTGGCGTTGGTAGACTGCCAAAACTAAAAAACTCGGTTTTTCGCTGGAGTCTTGTTTTTTGGTGCATTCTTAGCATACCTGACCGATTGGCTTTAATTTTAAGGCAAATGGAGGAAATAAAAAATTTCGATAGTTCTTAGTTACTAAGCGCTATAACAGCGTATCCGACCGCTTGGCGTTGGTACACTGCCAAAACTTAAAAACTCGGTTTTTCGCTGGAGTCTTGTTTTTTGGTGTATTCTTAGCATACCTGACCGATTGGCTTTTATTTTAAGGCAAATGGAGGAAATAAAAAATTTCGATAGTCCTTAGTTACTAAGCGCTATAACAGCGTATCCGACCGCTTGGCGTTGGTACACTGCCAAAACTAAAAAACTCGGTTTTTCGCTGGAGTCTTGTTTTTTGGTGCATACTTAGCATACCTGACCGATTGGCTTTAATTTTAAGGCAAGTGGAGGAAATAAAAATTTTCGATAGTCCTTAGTTACTAAGCGCTATAACAGCGTATCCGACCGCTTGGCGTTGGTACACTGCCAAAACTAAAAATCTCGGTTTTTCGCTGGAGTCTTGTTTTTTGGTGCATTCTTAGCATACCTGACCGATTGGCTTTAATTTTAAGGCAAATGGGGGAAATAAAATTTTTCGATAGTCCTTAGTTACTAAGCGCTATAACAGCGTATCCGACCGCTTGGCGTTGGTAGACTGCCAAAACTAAAAAACTCGGTTTTTCGCTGGAGTCTTGTTTTTTGGTGCATTCTTAGCATACCTGACCGATTGGCTTTAATTTTAAGGCAAATGGAGGAAATAAAAAATTTCGATAGTCCTTAGTTACTAAGCGCTATAACAGCGTATCCGACCGCTTGGCGTTGGTAGACTGCCAAAACTAAAAAACTCGGTTTTTCGCTGGAGTCTTGTTTTTTGGTGCATTCTTAGCATACCTGACCGATTGGCTTTAATTTTAAGGCAAATGGAGGAAATCAAAATTTTCGATAGTCCTTAGTTACTAAGCGCTATAACAGCGTATCCGACCGCTTGGCGTTGGTACACTGCCAAAACTAAAAATCTCGGTTTTTCGCTGGAGTCTTGTTTTTTGGTGCATTCTTAGCATACCTGACCGATTGGCTTTAATTTTAAGGCAAATGGAGGAAATAAAAATTTTCGATAGTCCTTAGTTACTAAGCGCTATAACAGCGTATCCGACCGCTTGGCGTTGGTAGACTGCCAAAACTAAAAAACTCGGTTTTTCGCTGGAGTCTTGTTTTTTGGTGCATACTTAGCATACCTGACCGATTGGCTTTAATTTTAAGGCAAGTGGAGAAAATAAAAATTTTCGATAGTCCTTAGTTACTAAGCGCTATAACAGCGTATCCGACCGCTTGGCGTTGGTACACTGCCAAAACTAAAAAACTCGGTTTTTCGCTGGAGTCTTGTTTTTTGGTGCATTCTTAGCATACCTGACCGATTGGCTTTAATTTTAAGGCAAATGGGGGAAATAAAATTTTTCGATAGTCCTTAGTTACTAAGCGCTATAACAGCGTATCCGACCGCTTGGCGTTGGTAGACTGCCAAAACTAAAAAACTCGGTTTTTCGCTGGAGTCTTGTTTTTTGGTGCATTCTTAGCATACCTGACAGATTGGCTTAAATTTTAAGGCAAATGGAGGAAATAAAAAATTTCGATAGTCCTTAGTTACTAAGCGCTATAACAGCGTATCCGACCGCTTGGCGTTGGTACACTGCCAAAACTAAAAAACTCGGTTTTTCGCTGGAGTCTTGTTTTTTGGTGCATTCTTAGCATACCTGACCGATTGGCTTTAATTTTAAGGCAAATGGGGGAAATAAAATTTTTCGATAGTCCTTAGTTACTAAGCGCTATAACAGCGTATCCGACCGCTTGGCGTTGGTAGACTGCCAAAACTAAAAAACTCGGTTTTTCGCTGGAGTCTTGTTTTTTGGTGCATTCTTAGCATACCTGACCGATTGGCTTTAATTTTAAGGCAAATGGGGGAAATAAAATTTTTCGATAGTCCTTAGTTACTAAGCGCTATAACAGCGTATCCGACCGCTTGGCGTTGGTAGACTGCCAAAACTAAAAAACTCGGTTTTTCGCTGGAGTCTTGTTTTTTGGTGCATTCTTAGCATACCTGACAGATTGGCTTAAATTTTAAGGCAAATGGAGGAAATAAAAATTTTCGATAGTCCTTAGTTACTAAGCGCTATAACAGCGTTTCCGACCGCTTGGCGTTGGTACACTGCCAAAACTTAAAAACTCGGTTTTTCGCTGGAGTCTTGTTTTTTGGTGCATTCTTAGCATACCTGACCGATTGGCTTTAATTTTAAGGCAAATGGAGGAAATAAAAATTTTCGATAGTCCTTAGTTACTAAGCGCTATAACAGCGTATCCGACCGCTTGGCGTTGGTAGACTGCCAAAACTAAAAAACTCGGTTTTTCGCTGGAGTCTTGTTTTTTGGTGCATTCTTAGCATACCTGACCGATTGGCTTTAATTTTAAGGCAAATGGAGGAAATAAAAAAATTCGATAGTCCTTAGTTACTAAGCGCTATAACAGCGTATCCGACCGCTTGGCGTTGGTACACTGCCAAAACTTAAAAACTCGGTTTTTCGCTGGAGTCTTGTTTTTTGGTGCATTCTTAGCATACCTGACCGATTGGCTTTAATTTTAAGGCAAATGGAGGAAATAAAAAATTTCGATAGTCCTTAGTTACTAAGCGCTATAACAGCGTATCCGACCGCTTGGCGTTGGTACACTGCCAAAACTAAAAAAGGAGTCTTGTTTTTTGGTGCATACTTAGCATACCTGACCGATTGGCTTTAATTTTAAGGCAAGTGGAGGAAATAAAAATTTTCGATAGTCCTTAGTTACTAAGCGCTATAACAGCGTATCCGACCGCTTGGCGTTGGTACACTGCCAAAACTAAAAATCTCGGTTTTTCGCTGGAGTCTTGTTTTTTGGTGCATTCTTAGCATACCTGACCGATTGGCTTTAATTTTAAGGCAAATGGGGGAAATAAAATTTTTCGATAGTCCTTAGTTACTAAGCGCTATAACAGCGTATCCGACCGCTTGGCGTTGGTAGACTGCCAAAACTAAACAACTCGGTTTTTCGCTGGAGTCTTGTTTTTTGGTGCATTCTTAGCATACCTGACCGATTGGCTTTAATTTTAAGGCAAATGGAGGAAATAAAAATTTTCGATAGTCCTTAGTTACTAAGCGCTATAACAGCGTATCCGACCGCTTGGCGTTGGTACACTGCCAAAACTTAAAAACTCGGTTTTTCGCTGGAGTCTTGTTTTTTGGTGTATTCTTAGCATACCTGACCGATTGGCTTTAATTTTAAGTTAAATGGAGGAAATAAAATTTTTCGATAGTCCTTAGTTACTAAGCGCTATAACAGCGTATCCGACCGCTTGGCGTTATTAGACTGCCAAAACTAAAAAACTCGGTTTTTCGCTGGAGTCTTGTTTTTTGGTGCATACTTAGCATACCTGACTGATTGGCTTTAATTTAAAGGCAAATGGAGGAAATAAAAATTTTCGATAGTCCTTAGTTACTAAGCGCTATAACAGCGTATCCGACCGCTTGGCGTTGGTACACTGCCAAAACTAAAAATCTCGGTTTTTCGCTGGAGTCTTGTTTTTTGGTGCATTCTTAGCATACCTGACCGATTGGCTTTAATTTTAAGGCAAATGGAGGAAATAAAAATGTTCGATAGTCCTTAGTTACTAAGCGCTATAACAGCGTATCCGACCGCTTGGCGTTGGTAGACTGCCAGAACTAAAAAACTCGGTTTTTCGCTGGAGTCTTGTTTTGTGGTGCATTCTTAGCATACCTGACAGATTGGCTTTAATTTTAAGGCAAATGGAGGAAATAAAAATTTTCGATAGTCCTTAGTTACTAAGCGCTATAACAGCGTTTCCGACCGCTTGGCGTTGGTACACTGCCAAAACTTAAAAACTCGGTTTTTCGCTGGAGTCTTGTTTTTTTGGTGCATTCTTAGCATACCTGACCGATTGGCTTTAATTTTAAGGCAAATGGAGGAAATAAAAATTTTCGATAGTCCTTAGTTACTAAGCGCTATAACAGCGTATCCGACCGCTTGGCGTTGGTAGACTGCCAAAACTAAAAAACTCGGTTTTTCGCTGGAGTCTTGTTTTTTGGTGCATTCTTAGCATATCTGACCGACTGGCTTTAATTTTAAGGCAAATGGAGGAAATAAAAAATTTCGATAGTCCTTAGTTACTAAGCGCTATAACAGCGTATCCGACCGCTTGGCGTTGGTACACTGCCAAAACTTAAAAACTCGGTTTTTCGCTGGAGTCTTGTTTTTTGGTGTATTCTTAGCATACCTGACCGATTGGCTTTAATTTTAAGGCAAATGGAGGAAATAAAAAATTTCGATAGTCCTTAGTTACTAAGCGCTATAACAGCGTATCCGACCGCTTGGCGTTGGTACACTGCCAAAACTAAAAAACTCGGTTTTTCGCTGGAGTCTTGTTTTATGGTGCATACTTAGCATACCTGACCGATTGGCTTTAATTTTAAGGCAAGTGGAGGAAATAAAAATTTTCGATAGTCCTTAGTTACTAAGCGCTATAACAGCGTATCCGACCGCTTGGCGTTGGTACACTGCCAAAACTAAAAATCTCGGTTTTTCGCTGGAGTCTTGTTTTTTGGTGCATTCTTAGCATACCTGACCGATTGGCTTTAATTTTAAGGCAAATGGGGGAAATAAAATTTTTCGATAGTCCTTAGTTACTAAGCGCTATAACAGCGTATCCGACCGCTTGGCGTTGGTAGACTGCCAAAACTAAAAAACTCGGTTTTTCGTTGGAGTCTTGTTTTTTGGTGCATTCTTAGCATACCTGACAGATTGGCTTTAATTTTAAGGCAAATGGAGGAAATAAAAATTTTCGATAGTCCTTAGTTACTAAGCGCTATAACAGCGTTTCCGACCGCTTGGCGTTGGTACACTGCCAAAACTTAAAAACTCGGTTTTTCGCTGGAGTCTTGTTTTTTGGTGCATTCTTAGCATACCTGACCGATTGGCTTTAATTTTAAGGCAAATGGAGGAAATAAAAATTTTCGATAGTCCTTAGTTACTAAGCGCTATAACAGCGTATCCGACCGCTTGGCGTTGGTAGACTGCCAAAACTAAAAAACTCGGTTTTTCGCTGGAGTCTTGTTTTTTGGTGCATTCTTAGCATACCTGACCGATTGGCTTTAATTTTAAGGCAAATGGAGGAAATAAAAAATTTCGATAGTCCTTAGTTACTAAGCGCTATAACAGCGTATCCGACCGCTTGGCGTTGGTACACTGCCAAAACTTAAAAACTCGGTTTTTCGCTGGAGTCTTGTTTTTTGGTGTATTCTTAGCATACCTGACCGATTGGCTTTAATTTTAAGGCAAATGGAGGAAATAAAAAATTTCGATAGTCCTTAGTTACTAAGCGCTATAACAGCGTATCCGACCGCTTGGCGTTGGTACACTGCCAAAACTAAAAAACTCGGTTTTTCGCTGGAGTCTTGTTTTTTGGTGCATTCTTAGCATACCTGACCGATTGGCTTTAATTTTAAGGCAAATGGGGGAAATAAAATTTTTCGATAGTCCTTAGTTACTAAGCGCTATAACAGCGTATCCGACCGCTTGGCGTTGGTAGACTGCCAAAACTAAAAAACTCGGTTTTTCGCTGGAGTCTTGTTTTTTGGTGCATTCTTGGCATACCTGACCGATTGGCTTTAATTTTAAGGCAAATGGAGGAAATAAAAATTTTCGATAGTCCTTAGTTACTAAGCGCTATAACAGCGTATCCGACCGCTTGGCGTTGGTACACTGCCAAAACTTAAAAACTCGGTTTTTCGCTGGAGTCTTGTTTTTTGGTGCATACTTAGCATACCTGACCGATTGGCTTTAATTTTAAGGCAAATGGAGGAAATAAAAAATTTCGATAGTCCTTAGTTACTAAGCGCTATAACAGCGTATCCGACCGCTTGGCGTTGGTACACTGCCAAAACTAAAAATCTCGGTTTTTCGCTGGAGTCTTGTTTTTTGGTGCATTCTTAGCATACCTGACCGATTGGCTTTAATTTTAAGGCAAATGGAGGAAATAAAAAATTTCGATAGTCCTTAGTTACTAAGCGCTATAACAGCGTATCCGACCGCTTGGCGTTGGTACACTGCCAAAACTAAAAATCTCGGTTTTTCGCTGGAGTCTTGTTTTTTGGTGCATTCTTAGCATACCTGACCGATTGGCTTTAATTTTAAGGCAAATGGAGGAAATAAAAATTTTCGATAGTCCTTAGTTACTAAGCGCTATAACAGCGTATCCGACCGCTTGGCGTTGGTAGACTGCCAAAACTAAAAAACTATGTTTTTCGCTGGAGTCTCGTTTTTTGGTGCATACTTAGCATACCTGACCGATTGGCTTTAATTTTAAGGCAAATGGAGGAAATAAAAAATTTCGATAGTCCTTAGTTACTAAGCGCTATAACAGCGTATCCGACCGCTTGGCGTTGGTACACTGCCAAAACTAAAAATCTCGGTTTTTCGCTGGAGTCTTGTTTTTTGGTGCATTCTTAGCATACCTGACCGATTGGCTTTAATTTTAAGGCAAATGGAGGAAATAAAAATTTTCGATAGTCCTTAGTTACTAAGCGCTATAACAGCGTATCCGACCGCTTGGCGTTGGTACACTGCCAAAACTAAAAATCTCGGTTTTTCGCTGGAGTCTTGTTTTTTGGTGCATTCTTAGCATACCTGACCGATTGGCTTTAATTTTAAGGCAAATGGAGGAAATAAAAATTTTCGATAGTCCTTAGTTACTAAGCGCTATAACAGCGTATCCGACCGCTTGGCGTTGGTAGACTGCCAAAACTAAAAAACTCGGTTTTTCGCTGGAGTCTTGTTTTTTGGTGCATTCTTAGCATACCTGACCGATTGGCTTTAATTTTAAGGCAAATGGAGGAAATAAAAATTTTCGATAGTCCTTAGTTACTAAGCGCTATAACAGCGTATCCGACCGCTTGGCGTTGGTACACTGCCAAAACTTAAAAACTCGGTTTTTCGCTGGAGTCTTGTTTTTTGGTGTATTCTTAGCATACCTGACCGATTGGCTATAATTTTAAGGCAAATGGAGGAAATAAAAATTTTCGATAGTCCTTAGTTACTAAGCGCTATAACAGCGTATCCGACCGCTTGGCGTTGGTAGACTGCCAAAACTAAAAAACTCGGTTTTTCGCTGGAGTCTTGTTTTTTGGTGCATTCTTAGCATACCTGACCGATTGGCTTTAATTTTAAGGCAAATGGAGGAAATAAAAATTTTCGATAGTCCTTAGTTATTAAGCGCTATAACAGCGTATCCGACCGCTTGGCGTTGGTAGACTGCCAAAACTAAAAAACTCGGTTTTTCGCTGGAGTCTTGTTTTTTGGTGCATTCTTAGCATACCTGACAGATTGGCTTTAATTTTAAGGCAAATGGAGGAAATAAAAATTTTCGATAGTCCTTAGTTACTAAGCGCTATAACAGCGTTTCCGACCGCTTGGCGTTGGTACACTGCCAAAACTTAAAAACTCGGTTTTTCGCTGGAGTCTTGTTTTTTGGTGCATTTTTAGCATACCTGACCGATTGGCTTTAATTTTAAGGCAAATGGAGGAAATTAAAAATTTCGATAGTCCTTAGTTACTAAGCGCTATAACAGCGTATCCGACCGCTTGGCGTTGGTACACTGCCAAAACTTAAAAACTCGGTTTTTCGCTGGAGTCTTGTTTTTTGGTGTATTCTTAGCATACCTGACCGATTGGCTTTAATTTTAAGGCAAATGGAGGAAATAAAAAATTTCGATAGTCCTTAGTTACTAAGCGCTATAACAGCGTATCCGACCGCTTGGCCTTGGTACACTGCCAAAACTAAAAAACTCGGTTTTTCGCTGGAGTATTGTTTTTTGGTGCATACTTAGCATACCTGACCGATTGGCTTTAATTTTAAGGCAAATGGGGGAAATAAAATTTTTCGATAGTCCTTAGTTACTAAGCGCTATAACAGCGTATCCGACCGCTTGGCGTTGGTACACTGCCAAAACTAAAAATCTCGGTTTTTCGCTGGAGTCTTGTTTTTTGGTGCATTCTTAGCATACCTGACCGATTGGCTTTAATTTTAAGGCAAATGGGGGAAATAAAATTTTTCGATAGTCCTTAGTTACTAAGCGCTATAACAGCGTATCCGACCGCTTGGCGTTGGTAGACTGCCAAAACTAAAAAACTCGGTTTTTCGCTGGAGTCTTGTTTTTTGGTGCATTCTTAGCATACCTGACCGATTGGCTTTAATTTTAAGGCAAATGGAGGAAATAAAAATTTTCGATAGTCCTTAGTTACTAAGCGCTATAACAGCGTATCCGACCGCTTGGCGTTGGTACACTGCCAAAACTTAAAAACTCGGTTTTTCGCTGGAGTCTTGTTTTTTGGTGTATTCTTAGCATACCTGACCGATTGGCTTTAATTTTAAGTTAAATGGAGGAAATAAAATTTTTCGATAGTCCTTAGTTACTAAGCGCTATAACAGCGTATCCGACCGCTTGGCGTTGGTAGACTGCCAAAACTAAAAAACTCGGTTTTTCGCTGGAGTCTTGTTTTTTGGTGCATTCTTAGCATACCTGACCGATTGGCTTTAATTTTAAGGCAAATGGAGGAAATAAAAATTTTCGATAGTCCTTAGTTATTAAGCGCTATAACAGCGTATCCGACCGCTTGGCGTTGGTACACTGCCAAAACTAAAAATCTCGGTTTTTCGCTGGAGTCTTGTTTTTTGGTGCATACTTAGCATACCTGAACGATTGGCTTTAATTTTAAGGCAAATGGAGGAAATAAAATTTTTCGATAGTCCTTAGTTACTAAGCGCTATAACAGCGTATCCGACCGCTTGGCGTTGGTACACTGCCAAAACTAAAAATCTCGGTTTTTCGCTGGAGTCTTGTTTTTTGGTGCATTCTCAGCATACCTGACCGATTGGCTTTAATTTTAAGGCAAATGGAGGAAATAAAAATTTTCGATAGTCCTTAGTTACTAAGCGCTATAACAGCGTATCCGACCGCTTGGCGTTGGTACACTGCCAAAACTTAAAAACTCGGTTTTTCGCTGGAATCTTTTTTTTTGGTGTATTCTTAGCATACCTGACCGATTGGCTTTAATTTTAAGGCAAATGGAGGAAATAAAAATTTTCGATAGTCCTTAGTTACTAAGCGCTATAACAGCGTATCCGACCGCTTGGCGTTGGTACACTGCCAAAACTAAAAAACTCGGTTTTTCGCTGGAGTCTTGTTTTTTGGTGCATACTTAGCATACCTGACCGATTGGCTTTAATTTTAAGGCAAGTGGAGGAAATAAAAATTTTCGATAGTCCTTAGTTACTAAGTCCTATAACAGCGTATCCGACCGCTTGGCGTTGGTAGACTGCCAAACCTAAAAAAAACTCGGTTTTTCGCTGGAGTCTTGTTTTTTGGTGCATTCTTAGCATACCTGACCGATTGGCTTTAATTTTAAGGCAAATGGAGGAAATAAAAATTTTTGATAGTCCTTAGTTACTAAGCGCTATAACAGGGTATCCGACCGCTTGGCATTGGTAGACTGCCAAAAATAAAAAACTCGGTTTTTCGCTGGAGTCTTGTTTTTTGGTGCATTCTTAGCATACCTGACCGATTGGCTTTAATTTTAAGGCAAATGGAGGAAATAAAAATTTTCGATAGTCCTTAGTTACTAAGCGCTATAACAGCGTATCCGACCGCTTGGCGTTGGTAGACTGCCAAAACTAAAAAACTCGGTTTTTCGCTGGAGTCTTGTTTTTTGGTGCATTCTTAGCATACCTGACCGATTGGCTTTAATTTTAAGGCAAATGGAGGAAATTAAATTTTTTGATAGTCCTTAGTTACTAAGCGCTATAACAGCGTATCCGACCGCTTGGCGTTGGTAGACTGCCAAAAATAAAAAACTCGGTTTTTCGCTGGATTCTTGTTTTTTGGTGCATTCTTAGCATACATGACCGATTTGCTTTTATTTAAAGGCAAATGGTGGGAATAAAAATTTTCGATAGTCCTTAGTTACTAAGCGCTATAACAGCGTATCCGACCGCTTGGCGTTGGTACACTGCCAAAACTAAAAAACTCGGTTTTTCGCTGGAGTCTTGTTTTTTGGTGCATTCTTAGCATACCTGACCGATTGGCTTTAATTTTAAGGCAAATGGGGGAAATAAAATTTTTCGATAGTCCTTAGTTACTAAGCGCTATAACAGCGTATCCGACCGCTTGGCGTTGGTAGACTGCCAAAACTAAAAAACTCGGTTTTTCGCTGGAGTCTTGTTTTTTGGTGCATTCTTAGCATACCTGACCGATTGGCTTTAATTTTAAGGCAAATGGAGGAAATAAAAATTTTCGATAGTCCTTAGTTACTAAGCGCTATAACAGCGTATCCGACCGCTTGGCGTTGGTACACTGCCAAAACTTAAAAACTCGGTTTTTCGCTGGAGTCTTGTTTTTTGGTGCATACTTAGCATACCTGACCGATTGGCTTTAATTTTAAGGCAAATGGAGGAAATAAAAAATTTCGATAGTCCTTAGTTACTAAGCGCTATAACAGCGTATCCGACCGCTTGGCGTTGGTACACTGCCAAAACTAAAAATCTCGGTTTTTCGCTGGAGTCTTGTTTTTTTGGTGCATTCTTAGCATACCTGACCGATTGGCTTTAATTTTAAGGCAAATGGAGGAAATAAAAATTTTCGATAGTCCTTAGTTACTAAGCGCTATAACAGCGTATCCGACCGCTTGGCGTTGGTAGACTGCCAAAACTAAAAAACTCGGTTTTTCGCTGGAGTCTTGTTTTTTGGTGCATTCTTAGCATATCTGACCGACTGGCTTTAATTTTAAGGCAAATGGAGGAAATAAAAAATTTCGATAGTCCTTAGTTACTAAGCGCTATAACAGCGTATCCGACCGCTTGGCGTTGGTACACTGCCAAAACTTAAAAACTCGGTTTTTCGCTGGAGTCTTGTTTTTTGGTGTATTCTTAGCATACCTGACCGATTGGCTTTAATTTTAAGGCAAATGGAGGAAATAAAAAATTTCGATAGTCCTTAGTTACTAAGCGCTATAACAGCGTATCCGACCGCTTGGCGTTGGTACACTGCCAAAACTAAAAATCTCGGTTTTTCGCTGGAGTCTTGTTTTTTGGTGCATTCTTAGCATACCTGACCGATTGGCTTTAATTTTAAGGCAAATGGGGGAAATAAAATTTTTCGATAGTCCTTAGTTACTAAGCGCTATAACAGCGTATCCGACCGCTTGGCGTTGGTAGACTGCCAAAACTAAAAAACTCGGTTTTTCGTTGGAGTCTTGTTTTTTGGTGCATTCTTAGCATACCTGACAGATTGGCTTTAATTTTAAGGCAAATGGAGGAAATAAAAATTTTCGATAGTCCTTAGTTACTAAGCGCTATAACAGCGTTTCCGACCGCTTGGCGTTGGTACACTGCCAAAACTTAAAAACTCGGTTTTTCGCTGGAGTCTTGTTTTTTGGTGCATTCTTAGCATACCTGACCGATTGGCTTTAATTTTAAGGCAAATGGAGGAAATAAAAATTTTCGATAGTCCTTAGTTACTAAGCGCTATAACAGCGTATCCGACCGCTTGGCGTTGGTAGACTGCCAAAACTAAAAAACTCGGTTTTTCGCTGGAGTCTTGTTTTTTGGTGCATTCTTAGCATACCTGACCGATTGGCTTTAATTTTAAGGCAAATGGAGGAAATAAAAAATTTCGATAGTCCTTAGTTACTAAGCGCTATAACAGCGTATCCGACCGCTTGGCGTTGGTACACTGCCAAAACTTAAAAACTCGGTTTTTCGCTGGAGTCTTGTTTTTTGGTGTATTCTTAGCATACCTGACCGATTGGCTTTAATTTTAAGGCAAATGGAGGAAATAAAAAATTTCGATAGTCCTTAGTTACTAAGCGCTATAACAGCGTATCCGACCGCTTGGCGTTGGTACACTGCCAAAACTAAAAAACTCGGTTTTTCGCTGGAGTCTTGTTTTTTGGTGCATTCTTAGCATACCTGACCGATTGGCTTTAATTTTAAGGCAAATGGGGGAAATAAAATTTTTCGATAGTCCTTAGTTACTAAGCGCTATAACAGCGTATCCGACCGCTTGGCGTTGGTAGACTGCCAAAACTAAAAAACTCGGTTTTTCGCTGGAGTCTTGTTTTTTGGTGCATTCTTAGCATACCTGACCGATTGGCTTTAATTTTAAGGCAAATGGAGGAAATAAAAATTTTCGATAGTCCTTAGTTACTAAGCGCTATAACAGCGTATCCGACCGCTTGGCGTTGGTACACTGCCAAAACTTAAAAACTCGGTTTTTCGCTGGAGTCTTGTTTTTTGGTGCATACTTAGCATACCTGACCGATTGGCTTTAATTTTAAGGCAAATGGAGGAAATAAAAAATTTCGATAGTCCTTAGTTACTAAGCGCTATAACAGCGTATCCGACCGCTTGGCGTTGGTACACTGCCAAAACTAAAAATCTCGGTTTTTCGCTGGAGTCTTGTTTTTTGGTGCATTCTTAGCATACCTGACCGATTGGCTTTAATTTTAAGGCAAATGGAGGAAATAAAAAATTTCGATAGTCCTTAGTTACTAAGCGCTATAACAGCGTATCCGACCGCTTGGCGTTGGTACACTGCCAAAACTAAAAATCTCGGTTTTTCGCTGGAGTCTTGTTTTTTGGTGCATTCTTAGCATACCTGACCGATTGGCTTTAATTTTAAGGCAAATGGAGGAAATAAAAATTTTCGATAGTCCTTAGTTACTAAGCGCTATAACAGCGTATCCGACCGCTTGGCGTTGGTACACTGCCAAAACTTAAAAACTCGGTTTTTCGCTGGAGTCTTGTTTTTTGGTGCATTCTTAGCATACCTGACCGATTGGCTTTAATTTTAAGGCAAATGGAGGAAATAAAAAATTTCGATAGTCCTTAGTTACTAAGCGCTATAACAGCGTATCCGACCGCTTGGCGTTGGTACACTGCCAAAACTAAAAATCTCGGTTTTTCGCTGGAGTCTTGTTTTTTGGTGCATTCTTAGCATACATAGACATTTGACAGTTAGCTGTCATACGAGTTAAAGCGGTTCTCCATAAATTATTGTATTAAAAATATTTCTCACTAGTATTTCGTACAAAATAGGTCGTTAAAGTAATAGTGAGCCTGTTAGCCGGTCGTGACAGTGTTATCCAAGGTTAAAATTAAGTAATTAAGTAAATAAATCGAAAAAATTGTGGTGCTCACAGCTTCTCTAAAAACGTATTATCAGGTACTTTCTTTGTTTATTTACCACTACAAAAAGTGTTTTAATTCCAATTAATGTGTTGTGAAATGACGAAGATATAGTGAATTATCATATATCACGTAATAATTTGTCATACCAATAGTGATAACAAAGTCTTTGTTAAGTGATTTTACTTTTTACATCGCGGGTGTTGTAAAAATAAATTCCTATCTTAACGTCAAAGCATATTCGTCATTCAAAAGACAAGGCTAGATTCAGTAACAATATATAACATTTTTTCGCAAGTGACACTTAACGCTGTTTGGCGTAACGGTTCTACCTATTAGCTCACTACGCAGCGGACGCTGGATCGAATCCAATGAATAGATAATTTTTTGCCTTCTATTTATTTTTTTATTTTTTTTGTTTTGTTTTTCGTTTTTTAATTTTTTAATTTAATTTTTTACTTTTTTAAATTATTTTTTCAAAATTTTGCTAATATTTTGGTTTAAAATTCAAGTTATAAGCACATAGCCATATCTTCTTGGTTTTTCTTTTAAGTAACTGAAAGATAAATTTAAGAGGATTTTGCCCTTATAATATTAACTGTAATTATTAAAATAAAATAAATCTATACATATAGTATCTAGTAATTCTATCTTTTTTTATAAAAAAGAAAGTAATTGCTGGTATATTGGAAATTTAGTATTTGATATAAAAAAAACTGTTTTTTTTTACTCTCTTAAATTACATACCTACAATATTTGGAGAACTGTTTTCACTCATTTATATTGCATTTTATTCATTTTTAACAGTATCAAAAATTAATTACAAAGAAATAAATTACCCCTTATCCATTGTTTCTGGAGGCAAAGTAATAATAAAATATAAATTACCTAATTGTAATTTAAACAAACATTGCTGCTTTCGCTTTTGTTCTTTATTATTATATTTTTAAACCTCTAGTTTTGCTTCGTAAATAATAATTTATTAATCATGAACACTCGCAGTTCTACGGTCCGCCAGTTGGAGAGCCAACTCCAACTCGCTCTCCAACAACTTCGCGAGTCGAAAGAGCAATGTAATCAATTGTTAAGAGAGAGGGACGACAATGAAATAGAAACACTGGAAGTCATAAATAAATATAAGCATATTAAAACAGAAATGGCGGAATTACATGTGCAGTTCTTGGACATCCGCGAGGAGAGGGACCGGCTTAAAAGACAGTCTAAGGATTTTGATAACTGTTGCAATGAATACGACAGCAACTTAAAAGTTATTACACAGCTGCGTTCACAACTGGCGGATGCCCGGGAACGTATTGGTCAGCTCGAACAAAAGGAAGTTTTGGTCAATTCTAAAAATACTCAAAGTTTATTTGACGAGTTGATCAATGCATCATGTTCTTCAGCGCCGGTCAAGACTAGTCCCAAAGCGGTTACCATAGACCTGACAGGTGATGACTCAATTAACAGCTCACCGGTTAGAAGAAATATGTAAAACTAAATAAGTTTATTAAAAAGGCATATAAAAAAAGGGAAAATGTATTTAAAAACCACATAAATTTATGTAAAAAATATAGATCTCTGTACGAAAACTGTAAGAAGTCTACTTTACAGATGGACGCTCGTAGACGAAGTTACGAAGCGGACATTTCTGCCTTAAATAATAAAATTACCGTTCTTCACCAGTCTCTAGAACAGATGACTAAGAATTATAATGACGCTAGGAGGGAAATCAGTGACCATGTGTTGGCCATGGATGAACTTTTACAGCTATCAAAATATAATGAAGAAAGATTCCAATCTTTAGTTAATAATGCGCAACACACAGAGCCGCTGCTTTCGGGGCCAGCATCTGGGACTGAATCCTCCGTATCATTACAGAATGCCAGCTTCGTAGCTGAGAATCCATTATCCTGTAAAAATCAAACACTCATGTTCAGCGATGAACTAGGCAAAAACATGGGTGCCAGATTATATAAAAAGATTGGCCAGAATATATGTAATTTTAGCATGCCCGGGGCTACAATGACAGAAATAATGGATAAGGTAATTTTAGGCAAATATGACCCCACTACCACTTTAATTTTATTATTTGGTAGACGGGGAAAAGTTCGGCAAAACCAATTTACCAATTATATTAAAAAACTACAAGACCTTAAAGTCAAAAAAATTATCTTATTTACAATTCCTTATGTTAAGGAGGATTATAATGAAAATAAAATAAGACATCAATTAAATATACATATGTATAATTTAATTGGCAATCATAACAAATGTATTAATTTAGAATGCTCTGATCATAATTATAATAATAATGACATATTTAATTTGATTGACATCAATAAAATATTTAATAATAATTTGATTTTGACATTGGATAGATTTCATCTATCAAATTTTATTTATAAACAGATAGCTGCCCTGCTATCATATTATTTAAACCTAGACTCGGCTATAAACTTAGCTATAAAAACTTCTGCTTCTATTGAGCAGATTAATGTATCGACATGTAGTAATACTTGTAGTACTACTGCATTGAAATGTTTAAATCATTTCCAAAATAATTTAAATTAAATGATGAGACAACAGAGACATCAATCTCTAGCAACTGTATAAATACGTGTATATGCCCTCTATCAAGTAATATAATAAGAAATAATAAATGTCTAAACTTGGTGCATCAAAATATCCAAGGTCTGCTATCCAAAGAACTAGAATTAGAATTATTTTTAAAGGAATACAATATTAACATTATGTGTATTACAGAACATTGGTTGAAAGATTACCAACTTGTTTTTAACTTTGATAAGCACCAAGTCGCAAGTTCGTTCAGTAGGCAGACAGCCTTACGTGGTGGCTCGTTAATTTTTGTAAGTAAGGACCTAAAGTTTAAGGTTCGTCAAGACATCGTGAGCCTTTCTATTGAACGAACTATAGAAATAGCCTGTGTGGAGTTATTAAATTGTATTATTGTTTGTATTTATAGACCTCCAAATTCTTTGTATGATACTTTTGAGTCAGTTTTAGAACAATTATTGGATAAATTGTGCAACAATACTAAAAAGAAGAAGGACATAGTTGTTTGTGGTGATTTTAATATAAATATATTGGAGGATTCAGCAATAAGCAAAAAGTTTTTGTCTGTCTTAAAATGCTGTAATCTTACTAACGTGTTTTCACAACCAACTAGGATTACGCAATCCACAGCTACTTGTATAGATAATATTTTTACAGAAGGGTCACCAGCGCAATCTATGATAATAAACAACTTAAGCTCTGATCATTGTGGCCAATTAGTTTGCTTTAATTACAGGATGGACAGACAGGTTAGTAAGAGCAAGGTGGTCGTTCCAGTGACTAAAAAACGCATGGAGAGATTTAGATGTGCTATTGAAAATGGGTTTCGTATTCCAGCCCATAAAAATGTAAATAAACATTATGGGGCATTATGTTCTCACATACACAAAATATATAATACTGTCTTTACATCAAAAACAATCTCTCCTAAAAACTGTAAATCATTCAGTGATTGGGCGACTTTAGGGATACATAAAAGTAGACAAAAATTATATGATCTCTATGAAGAGAGATCGTATAATCGAGACGAGTCCTTTTGTGCACACGTTAGAAATTATTCAAAATTGTTTAAGCAAGTATGTATCGCGGCCAAGTCATTGCATATTGGTAACCAAATTAAATCTAGTAAGAATAAAATTAAAACGACTTGGAACATTATTAACGCCGAGACTGGAAGAGTCAATGACCGTTGTCGTGTCTATAAACTTACTATGGACGGTACCGTCATTGAATCAGACGAACTTGTAGCAAAAACATTTGAAAAATACTTTGCTGACATTCCAGTATCGACGACTAAATCACTTAGGTCTTCCCCTGAAGCCGCCGAATCATTGCTTAAGAAAAATGTAAGCGAATGCAAATGTAAGTTTATATTCAGGCCCGTAGACGCTAAACACATTGTAAAGATATTTAAGACTTTAGAAATTAAGAACACTACTGATCTTTGGGGTATCTCTGTAAAAATACTTAGTTCAATAATTGACTTAATAGCACCCCACTTAGCTATAATATTCAATAACTGTATTAAGAGTGGTGACTTTCCTGATCTAATGAAACATAGTAAAGTGATACCTTTATTTAAGTCGGGCAATACTTCAGATCCCTCCAACTTTAGACCAATTTCAATTCTGCCCTCCATTAGTAAAATCTTTGAGAAAATAATTTTAGAACAACTTCTAAAACACTTTACAAATAATAGACTTATTCATAAAAATCAATTCGGTTTTACGAGGGGTCGCTCAACCACAGATGCCGGAGTAGAGCTTTTTAAGACCATAGTAGATGCTTGGGAGGGGTCACGGGATGCTTTAGGTGTCTTTTGTGACCTATCTAAGGCATTTGACTGTGTGCACCATGAAACATTAATCAGGAAACTCAATCACTATGGCATCAAAGAAACCGCGCTCAAGCTTCTGGAGTCTTATTTGAGTGATAGGATCCAGAGGGTTGAAGTGAACGGTAAAATGTCAAACGGGTCTGTAGTTCATTTGGGGGTCCCACAGGGCTCAGTACTCGGCCCGTTCCTATTTTTAATATATATTAACGATCTGCCATATATGGTGGAGAATAATCACGAGATAGTATTGTTTGCAGACGATACTTCCTTAATTTTCAAAACTAATAGACAAACTGATGATTATGACGATGTGAACAATGCTCTCTCTGAGGTGGTAAATTGGTTTAATGTAAATAACTTAGTACTCAATAACAAAAAGACCAATTGTATTAAGTTTTCACCACCTAATGTTAAAGAAAATGTTGTAAAACCTCAATTGAATGGCGAGGAAATGAGCTTTGTTGATGAAGCTGTATTTCTTGGATTAACTGTTGATTCTAAGCTTCAATGGGGACCCCATATCTCTCGGTTAGCGAATAGACTAAGTTCTGCCGTCTTTGCGATTAAAAAAATAAGATCACTTACAGATGTCGATACAGCCAGATTAGTCTATTTTAGTTATTTCCATAGTATAATGTCGTATGGTATTTTACTGTGGGGAAATGCAGCTAATGTCGACACAATATTTATTTTGCAGAAGAGGGCTATTCGCGCAATATATAAATTAAATTCTAGAGAATCACTGAGAGAAAAATTTAAGGAGACTAATATACTAACATTTGCATCGCAATATATTTATGAAAATATAATGTATGTTCGTAAAAACAAACACGAATTTATGACCTTTTTGGATCTACATAGTTCGAACTGTGTTTCGACAAGGAATGGCCACAAACTTGCATTCCCCAAGTGTAGGCTCCGCAAAAAGAGCCACTCTTTTATCGGGATGTCGATCAGAATATACAATACAATCCCGGAAAATGTTCAATCCCTTCCTTTTCACAGATTTAAAAAAAAAGTCAAACAAGTCCTGTGCCGCAAGGCTTTTTACGATCTTAAGGACTATTTAATTGATAAAAAAGCTTGGGATTGAGGTGTAGTCCCACAAGGCTGTTTCTATAACTGATGTAATAGACTTAAATGAATTAAACTGCCTATGTTAGCAGATGGCTGTGGGACGACATTGACACATGCGGTAGCTGTCACGTATGTTCCTTATCGGCCCATAGCTACTCTGTAAGAAAGTTAGCTATTGTATACCCCATATTTTAAAACAGGGCTGAAGTTTTTCTCCGTCTGCTCTTTTCTTCAGCTCAGCATTGCCTAAGCGCACCCAGAGCAGACAGAACAAAAATAACGTTCACTAAGAGTTTGTAAAGGAACCGTACAGTGAATAAAGAATATTTCATTTCATTTCATTTCATTTCATTTCATTTCATTTCATTTCATACCTGACCGATTGGCTTTAATTTTAAGGCAAATGGAGGAAATAAAAATTTTCGATAGTCCTTAGTTACTAAGCGCTATAACAGCGTATCCGACCGCTTGGCGTTGGTACACTGCCAAAACTTAAAAACTCGGTTTTTCGCTGGAGTCTTGTTTTTTGGTGCATTCTTAGCATACCTGACCGATTGGCTTTAATTTTAAGGCAAATGGAGGAAATAAAAATTTTCGATAGTCCTTAGTTACTAAGCGCTATAACAGCGTATCCGACCGCTTGGCGTTGGTACACTGCCAAAACTTAAAAACTCGGTTTTTCGCTGGAGTCTTGTTTTTTGGTGTATTCTTAGCATACCTGACCGATTGGCTTTAATTTTAAGGCAAATGGAGGAAATAAAAAATTTCGATAGTCCTTAGTTACTAAGCGCTATAACAGCGTATCCGACCGCTTGGCCTTGGTACACTGCCAAAACTAAAAAACTCGGTTTTTCGCTGGAGTATTGTTTTTTGGTGCATACTTAGCATACCTGACCGATTGGCTTTAATTTTAAGGCAAATGGGGGAAATAAAATTTTTCGATAGTCCTTAGTTACTAAGCGCTATAACAGCGTATCCGACCGCTTGGCGTTGGTACACTGCCAAAACTAAAAATCTCGGTTTTTCGCTGGAGTCTTGTTTTTTGGTGCATTCTTAGCATACCTGACCGATTGGCTTTAATTTTAAGGCAAATGGGGGAAATAAAATTTTTCGATAGTCCTTAGTTACTAAGCGCTATAACAGCGTATCCGACCGCTTGGCGTTGGTAGACTGCCAAAACTAAAAAACTCGGTTTTTCGCTGGAGTCTTGTTTTTTGGTGCATTCTTAGCATACCTGACCGATTGGCTTTAATTTTAAGGCAAATGGAGGAAATAAAAATTTTCGATAGTCCTTAGTTACTAAGCGCTATAACAGCGTATCCGACCGCTTGGCGTTGGTACACTGCCAAAACTTAAAAACTCGGTTTTTCGCTGGAGTCTTGTTTTTTGGTGTATTCTTAGCATACCTGACCGATTGGCTTTAATTTTAAGTTAAATGGAGGAAATAAAATTTTTCGATAGTCCTTAGTTACTAAGCGCTATAACAGCGTATCCGACCGCTTGGCGTTGGTAGACTGCCAAAACTAAAAAACTCGGTTTTTCGCTGGAGTCTTGTTTTTTGGTGCATTCTTAGCATACCTGACCGATTGGCTTTAATTTTAAGGCAAATGGAGGAAATAAAAATTTTCGATAGTCCTTAGTTATTAAGCGCTATAACAGCGTATCCGACCGCTTGGCGTTGGTAGACTGCCAAAACTAAAAAACTCGGTTTTTCGCTGGAGTCTTGTTTTTTGGTGCATACTTAGCATACCTGAACGATTGGCTTTAATTTTAAGGCAAATGGAGGAAATAAAATTTTTCGATAGTCCTTAGTTACTAAGCGCTATAACAGCGTATCCGACCGCTTGGCGTTGGTACACTGCCAAAACTAAAAATCTCGGTTTTTCGCTGGAGTCTTGTTTTTTGGTGCATTCTCAGCATACCTGACCGATTGGCTTTAATTTTAAGGCAAATGGAGGAAATAAAAATTTTCGATAGTCCTTAGTTACTAAGCGCTATAACAGCGTATCCGACCGCTTGGCGTTGGTACACTGCCAAAACTTAAAAACTCGGTTTTTCGCTGGAATCTTTTTTTTTGGTGTATTCTTAGCATACCTGACCGATTGGCTTTAATTTTAAGGCAAATGGAGGAAATAAAAATTTTCGATAGTCCTTAGTTACTAAGCGCTATAACAGCGTATCCGACCGCTTGGCGTTGGTACACTGCCAAAACTAAAAAACTCGGTTTTTCGCTGGAGTCTTGTTTTTTGGTGCATACTTAGCATACCTGACCGATTGGCTTTAATTTTAAGGCAAGTGGAGGAAATAAAAATTTTCGATAGTCCTTAGTTACTAAGTCCTATAACAGCGTATCCGACCGCTTGGCGTTGGTAGACTGCCAAACCTAAAAAAAACTCGGTTTTTCGCTGGAGTCTTGTTTTTTGGTGCATTCTTAGCATACCTGACCGATTGGCTTTAATTTTAAGGCAAATGGAGGAAATAAAAATTTTTGATAGTCCTTAGTTACTAAGCGCTATAACAGGGTATCCGACCGCTTGGCATTGGTAGACTGCCAAAAATAAAAAACTCGGTTTTTCGCTGGAGTCTTGTTTTTTGGTGCATTCTTAGCATACCTGACCGATTGGCTTTAATTTTAAGGCAAATGGAGGAAATAAAAATTTTCGATAGTCCTTAGTTACTAAGCGCTATAACAGCGTATCCGACCGCTTGGCGTTGGTAGACTGCCAAAACTAAAAAACTCGGTTTTTCGCTGGAGTCTTGTTTTTTGGTGCATTCTTAGCATACCTGACCGATTGGCTTTAATTTTAAGGCAAATGGAGGAAATTAAATTTTTTGATAGTCCTTAGTTACTAAGCGCTATAACAGCGTATCCGACCGCTTGGCGTTGGTAGACTGCCAAAAATAAAAAACTCGGTTTTTCGCTGGATTCTTGTTTTTTGGTGCATTCTTAGCATACATGACCGATTTGCTTTTATTTAAAGGCAAATGGTGGGAATAAAAATTTTCGATAGTCCTTAGTTACTAAGCGCTATAACAGCGTATCCGACCGCTTGGCGTTGGTAGACTGCCAAAACTAAAAAACTCGGATTTTCGCTGGAGTCTTGTTTTTTGGTGCATTCTTAGCATACCTGACCGATTGGCTTTAATTTTAAGGCAAATGGAGGAAATAAAATTTTTCGATAGTCCTTAGTTACTAAGCGCTATAACAGCGTATCCGACCGCTTGGCGTTGGTAGACTGCCAAAACTAAAAAACTCGGTTTTTCGCTGGAGTCTTGTTTTTTGGTGCATTCTTAGCATACCTGACCGATTGGCTTTAATTTTAAGGCAAATGGAGGAAATAAAATTTTTCGATAGTCCTTAGTTACTAAGCGCTATAACAGCGTATCCGACCGCTTGGCGTTGGTAGACTGCCAAAACTAAAAAACTCGGTTTTTCGCTGGAGTCTTGTTTTTTGGTGCATTCTTAGCATACCTGACCGATTGGCTTTAATTTTAAGGCAAATGGAGGAAATAAAATTTTTCGATAGTCCTTAGTTACTAAGCCCTATAACAGCTTATCCGACCGCTTGGCGTTGGTAGACTGCCAAAACTAAAAATCTCGGTTTTTCGCTGGAGTCTTGTTTTTTGTTGCATTCTTAGCATACCTGACCGATTGGCTTTAATTTTAAGGCAAATGGAGGAAATAAAAATTTTCGATAGTCCTTAGTTACTAAGCGCTATAACAGCGTATCCGACCGCTTGGCGTTGGTACACTGCCAAAACTTAAAAACTCGTTTTTTCGCTGGAGTCTTGTTTTTTGGTGCATACTTAGCATACCTGACCGATTGGCTTTAATTTTAAGGCAAATGGAGGAAATAAAAAATTTCGATAGTCCTTAGTTACTAAGCGCTATAACAGCGTATCCGAACGCTTGGCGTTGGTACACTGCCAAAACTAAAAATCTCGGTTTTTCGCTGGAGTCTTGTTTTTTGGTGCATTCTTAGCATACCTGACCGATTGGCTTTAATTTTAAGGCAAATGGGGGAAATAAAATTTTTCGATAGTCCTTAGTTACTAAGCGCTATAACAGCGTATCCGACCGCTTGGCGTTGGTAGACTGCCAAAACTAAAAAACTCGGTTTTTCGCTGGAGTCTTGTTTTTTGGTGCATTCTTAGCATACCTGACCGATTGGCTTTAATTTTAAGGCAAATGGAGGAAATAAAAATTTTCGATAGTCCTTAGTTACTAAGCGCTATAACAGCGTATCCGACCGCTTGGCGTTGGTACACTGCCAAAACTTAAAAACTCGGTTTTTCGCTGGAGTCTTGTTTTTTGGTGCATACTTAGCATACCTGACCGATTGGCTTTAATTTTAAGGCAAATGGAGGAAATAAAAAATTTCGATAGTCCTTAGTTACTAAGCGCTATAACAGCGTATCCGACCGCTTGGCGTTGGTACACTGCCAAAACTAAAAATCTCGGTTTTTCGCTGGAGTCTTGTTTTTTGGTGCATTCTTAGCATACCTGACCGATTGGCTTTAATTTTAAGGCAAATGGAGGAAATAAAAAATTTCGATAGTCCTTAGTTACTAAGCGCTATAACAGCGTATCCGACCGCTTGGCGTTGGTACACTGCCAAAACTAAAAATCTCGGTTTTTCGCTGGAGTCTTGTTTTTTGGTGCATTCTTAGCATACCTGACCGATTGGCTTTAATTTTAAGGCAAATGGAGGAAATAAAAATTTTCAATAGTCCTTAGTTACTAAGCGCTATAACAGCGTATCCGACCGCTTGGCGTTGGTAGACTGCCAAAACTAAAAAACTCGGTTTTTCGCTGGAGTCTTGTTTTTTGGTGCATTCTTAGCATACCTGACCGATTGGCTTTAATTTTAAGGCAAATGGAGGAAATAAAAAATTTCGATAGTCCTTAGTTACTAAGCGCTATAACAGCGTATCCGACCGCTTGGCGTTGGTACACTGCCAAAACTAAAAATCTCGGTTTTTCGCTGGAGTCTTGTTTTTTGGTGCATTCTTAGCATACCTGACCGATTGGCTTTAATTTTAAGGCAAATGGAGGAAATAAAAATTTTCGATAGTCCTTAGTTACTAAGCGCTATAACAGCGTATCCGACCGCTTGGCGTTGGTACACTGCCAAAACTAAAAATCTCGGTTTTTCGCTGGAGTCTTGTTTTTTGGTGCATTCTTAGCATACCTGACCGATTGGCTTTAATTTTAAGGCAAATGGAGGAAATAAAAATTTTCGATAGTCCTTAGTTACTAAGCGCTATAACAGCGTATCCGACCGCTTGGCCTTGGTACACTGCCAAAACTAAAAAACTCGGTTTTTCGCTGGAGTATTGTTTTTTGGTGCATACTTAGCATACCTGACCGATTGGCTTTAATTTTAAGGCAAATGGGGGAAATAAAATTTTTCGATAGTCCTTAGTTACTAAGCGCTATAACAGCGTATCCGACCGCTTGGCGTTGGTACACTGCCAAAACTAAAAATCTCGGTTTTTCGCTGGAGTCTTGTTTTTTGGTGCATTCTTAGCATACCTGACCGATTGGCTTTAATTTTAAGGCAAATGGGGGAAATAAAATTTTTCGATAGTCCTTAGTTACTAAGCGCTATAACAGCGTATCCGACCGCTTGGCGTTGGTAGACTGCCAAAACTAAAAAACTCGGTTTTTCGCTGGAGTCTTGTTTTTTGGTGCATTCTTAGCATACCTGACCGATTGGCTTTAATTTTAAGGCAAATGGAGGAAATAAAAATTTTCGATAGTCCTTAGTTACTAAGCGCTATAACAGCGTATCCGACCGCTTGGCGTTGGTACACTGCCAAAACTTAAAAACTCGGTTTTTCGCTGGAGTCTTGTTTTTTGGTGTATTCTTAGCATACCTGACCGATTGGCTTTAATTTTAAGTTAAATGGAGGAAATAAAATTTTTCGATAGTCCTTAGTTACTAAGCGCTATAACAGCGTATCCGACCGCTTGGCGTTGGTAGACTGCCAAAACTAAAAAACTCGGTTTTTCGCTGGAGTCTTGTTTTTTGGTGCATTCTTAGCATACCTGACCGATTGGCTTTAATTTTAAGGCAAATGGAGGAAATAAAAATTTTCGATAGTCCTTAGTTACTAAGCGCTATAACAGCGTATCCGACCGCTTGGCGTTGGTACACTGCCAAAACTTAAAAACTCGGTTTTTCGCTGGAGTCTTGTTTTTTGGTGTATTCTTAGCATACCTGACCGATTGGCTATAATTTTAAGGCAAATGGAGGAAATAAAAATTTTCGATAGTCCTTAGTTACTAAGCGCTATAACAGCGTATCCGACCGCTTGGCGTTGGTAGACTGCCAAAACTAAAAAACTCGGTTTTTCGCTGGAGTCTTGTTTTTTGGTGCATTCTTAGCATACCTGACCGATTGGCTTTAATTTTAAGGCAAATGGAGGAAATAAAAATTTTCGATAGTCCTTAGTTATTAAGCGCTATAACAGCGTATCCGACCGCTTGGCGTTGGTAGACTGCCAAAACTAAAAAACTCGGTTTTTCGCTGGAGTCTTGTTTTTTGGTGCATTCTTAGCATACCTGACAGATTGGCTTTAATTTTAAGGCAAATGGAGGAAATAAAAATTTTCGATAGTCCTTAGTTACTAAGCGCTATAACAGCGTTTCCGACCGCTTGGCGTTGGTACACTGCCAAAACTTAAAAACTCGGTTTTTCGCTGGAGTCTTGTTTTTTGGTGCATTTTTAGCATACCTGACCGATTGGCTTTAATTTTAAGGCAAATGGAGGAAATTAAAAATTTCGATAGTCCTTAGTTACTAAGCGCTATAACAGCGTATCCGACCGCTTGGCGTTGGTACACTGCCAAAACTTAAAAACTCGGTTTTTCGCTGGAGTCTTGTTTTTTGGTGTATTCTTAGCATACCTGACCGATTGGCTTTAATTTTAAGGCAAATGGAGGAAATAAAAAATTTCGATAGTCCTTAGTTACTAAGCGCTATAACAGCGTATCCGACCGCTTGGCCTTGGTACACTGCCAAAACTAAAAAACTCGGTTTTTCGCTGGAGTATTGTTTTTTGGTGCATACTTAGCATACCTGACCGATTGGCTTTAATTTTAAGGCAAATGGGGGAAATAAAATTTTTCGATAGTCCTTAGTTACTAAGCGCTATAACAGCGTATCCGACCGCTTGGCGTTGGTACACTGCCAAAACTAAAAATCTCGGTTTTTCGCTGGAGTCTTGTTTTTTGGTGCTTTCTTAGCATACCTGACCGATTGGCTTTAATTTTAAGGCAAATGGGGGAAATAAAATTTTTCGATAGTCCTTAGTTACTAAGCGCTATAACAGCGTATCCGACCGCTTGGCGTTGGTAGACTGCCAAAACTAAAAAACTCGGTTTTTCGCTGGAGTCTTGTTTTTTGGTGCATTCTTAGCATACCTGACCGATTGGCTTTAATTTTAAGGCAAATGGAGGAAATAAAATTTTTCGATAGTCCTTAGTTACTAAGCGCTATAACAGCGTATCCGACCGCTTGGCGTTGGTACACTGCCAAAACTTAAAAACTCGGTTTTTCGCTGGAGTCTTGTTTTTTGGTGTATTCTTAGCATACCTGACCGATTGGCTTTAATTTTAAGTTAAATGGAGGAAATAAAATTTTTCGATAGTCCTTAGTTACTAAGCGCTATAACAGCGTATCCGACCGCTTGGCGTTGGTAGACTGCCAAAACTAAAAAACTCGGTTTTTCGCTGGAGTCTTGTTTTTTGGTGCATTCTTAGCATACCTGACCGATTGGCTTTAATTTTAAGGCAAATGGAGGAAATAAAAATTTTCGATAGTCCTTAGTTATTAAGCGCTATAACAGCGTATCCGACCGCTTGGCGTTGGTAGACTGCCAAAACTAAAAAACTCGGTTTTTCGCTGGAGTCTTGTTTTTTGGTGCATACTTAGCATACCTGAACGATTGGCTTTAATTTTAAGGCAAATGGAGGAAATAAAATTTTTCGATAGTCCTTAGTTACTAAGCGCTATAACAGCGTATCCGACCGCTTGGCGTTGGTACACTGCCAAAACTAAAAATCTCGGTTTTTCGCTGGAGTCTTGTTTTTTGGTGCATTCTCAGCATACCTGACCGATTGGCTTTAATTTTAAGGCAAATGGAGGAAATAAAAATTTTCGATAGTCCTTAGTTACTAAGCGCTATAACAGCGTATCCGACCGCTTGGCGTTGGTACACTGCCAAAACTTAAAAACTCGGTTTTTCGCTGGAATCTTTTTTTTTGGTGTATTCTTAGCATACCTGACCGATTGGCTTTAATTTTAAGGCAAATGGAGGAAATAAAAATTTTCGATAGTCCTTAGTTACTAAGCGCTATAACAGCGTATCCGACCGCTTGGCGTTGGTACACTGCCAAAACTAAAAAACTCGGTTTTTCGCTGGAGTCTTGTTTTTTGGTGCATACTTAGCATACCTGACCGATTGGCTTTAATTTTAAGGCAAGTGGAGGAAATAAAAATTTTCGATAGTCCTTAGTTACTAAGTCCTATAACAGCGTATCCGACCGCTTGGCGTTGGTAGACTGCCAAAACTAAAAAAAACTCGGTTTTTCGCTGGAGTCTTGTTTTTTGGTGCATTCTTAGCATACCTGACCGATTGGCTTTAATTTTAAAGCAAATGGAGGAAATAAAAATTTTTGATAGTCCTTAGTTACTAAGCGCTATAACAGGGTATCCGAACGCTTGGCATTGGTAGACTGCCAAAAATAAAAAACTCGGTTTTTCGCTGGAGTCTTGTTTTTTGGTGCATTCTTAGCATACCTGACCGATTGGCTTTAATTTAAAGGCAAATGGAGGAAATAAAAATTTTCGATAGTCCTTAGTTACTAAGCGCTATAACAGCGTATCCGACCGCTTGGCGTTGGTAGACTGCCAAAACTAAAAAACTCGGTTTTTCGCTGGAGTCTTGTTTTTTGGTGCATTCTTAGCATACCTGACCGATTGGCTTTAATTTTAAGGCAAATGGAGGAAATTAAATTTTTTGATAGTCCTTAGTTACTAAGCGCTATAACAGCGTATCCGACCGCTTGGCGTTGGTAGACTGCCAAAAATAAAAAACTCGGTTTTTCGCTGGATTCTTGTTTTTTGGTGCATTCTTAGCATACATGACCGATTTGCTTTTATTTAAAGGCAAATGGTGGGAATAAAAATTTTCGATAGTCCTTAGTTACTAAGCGCTATAACAGCGTATCCGACCGCTTGGCGTTGGTAGACTGCCAAAACTAAAAAACTCGGATTTTCGCTGGAGTTTTGTTTTTTGGTGCATTCTTAGCATACCTGACCGATTGGCTTTAATTTTAAGGCAAATGGAGGAAATAAAATTTTTCGATAGTCCTTAGTTACTAAGCGCTATAACAGCGTATCCGACCGCTTGGCGTTGGTAGACTGCCAAAACTAAAAAACTCGGTTTTTCGCTGGAGTCTTGTTTTTTGGTGCATTCTTAGCATACCTGACCGATTGGCTTTAATTTTAAGGCAAATGGAGGAAATAAAATTTTTCGATAGTCCTTAGTTACTAAGCGCTATAACAGCGTATCCGACCGCTTGGCGTTGGTAGACTGCCAAAACTAAAAATCTCGGTTTTTCGCTGGAGTCTTGTTTTTTGGTGCATTCTTAGCATACCTGACCGATTGGCTTTAATTTTAAGGCAAATGGAGGAAATAAAATTTTTCGATAGTCCTTAGTTACTAAGCCCTATAACAGCTTATCCGACCGCTTGGCGTTGGTAGACTGCCAAAACTAAAAATCTCGGTTTTTCGCTGGAGTCTTGTTTTTTGGTGCATTCTTAGCATACCTGACCGATTGGCTTTAATTTTAAGGCAAATGGAGGAAATAAAAATTTTCGATAGTCCTTAGTTACTAAGCGCTATAACAGCGTATCCGACCGCTTGGCGTTGGTAGACTGCCAAAACTAAAAAACTCGGTTTTTCGCTGGAGTCTTGTTTTTTGGTGCATTCTTAGCATACCTGACCGATTGGCTTTAATTTTAAGGCAAATGGAGGAAATAAAAATTTTCGATAATCCTAAGTTACTAAGCGCTATAACAGCGTATCCGACCGCTTGGCGTTGGTACACTGCCAAAACTTAAAAACTCGGTTTTTCGCTGGTGTCTTGTTTTTTGGTGTATTCTTAGCATACCTGACCGATTGGCTTTAATTTTAAGGCAAATGGAGGAAATAAAAATTTTCGATAGTCCTTAGTTACTAAGCGCTATAACAGCGTATCCGACCGCTTGGCGTTGGTAGACTGCCAAAACTAAAAAACTCGGTTTTTCTTTGGAGTCTTGTTTTTTGGTGCATTCTTAGCATACCTGACCGATTGGCTTTAATTTTAAGGCAAATGGAGGAAATAAAATTTTTCGATAGTCCTTAGTTACTAAGCGCTATAACAGCGTATCCGACCGCTTGGCGTTGGTACACTGCCAAAACTTAAAAACTCGGTTTTTCGCTGGAGTCTTGTTTTTTGGTGCATACTTAGCATACCTGACCGATTGGCTTTAATTTTAAGGCAAATGGAGGAAATAAAAATTTTCGATAGTCCTTAGTTACTAAGCGCTATAACAGCGTATCCGACCGCTTGGCGTTGGTACACTGCCAAAACTAAAAATCTCGGTTTTTCGATGGAGTCTTGTTTTTGGTGCATTCTTAGCATACCTGACCGATTGGCTTTAATTTTAAGGCAAATGGAGGAAATAAAAATTTTCGATCGTCCTAAGTTACTAAGCGCTATAACATTGTATCCGACCGCTTGGCGTTGGTAGATTGCCAAAACTAAAAAAACTCGGTTTTTCGCTGGAGTTTTGTTTTTTGGTGCATTCTTAGCATACCTGACCGATAGGCTTTAATTTTAAGGCAAATGGAGGAAATAAAAATTTTCGATAGTCCTTAGTTACTAAGCGCTATAACAGCGTATCCGACCGCTTGGCGTTGGTACACTGCCAAAACTTAAAAACTCGGTTTTTCGCTGGAGTCTTGTTTTTTGGTGTATTCTTAGCATACCTGACCGATTGGCTTTAATTTTAAGGCAAATGGAGGAAATAAAAATTTTCGATAGTCCTTAGTTACTAAGCGCTATAAAAGCGTATCCGACCGCTTGGCGTTGGTAGACTGCCAAAACTAAAAAACTCGGTTTTTCGCTGGAGTCTTGTTTTTTGGTGCATACTTAGCATACCTGACCGATTGGCTTTAATTTTAAGGCAAATGGAGGAAATAAAAATTTTCGATAGTCCTTAGTTACTAAGCGCTATAACAGCGTATCCGACCGCTTGGCGTTGGTACACTGCCAAAACTAAAAATCTCGGTTTTTCGCTGGAGTCTTGTTTTTTGGTGCATTCTTAGCATACCTGACCGATTGGCTTTAATTTTAAGGCAAATGGAGGAAATAAAAATTTTCGATAGTCCTTAGTTACTAAGCGCTATAACAGCGTATCCAACCGCTTGGCGTTGGTAGACTGCCAAAACTAAAAAAACTCGGTTTTTCGCTGGAGTCTTGTTTTTTGGTGCATTCTTAGCATACCTGACCGATTTGCTTTAATTTTAAGGCAAATGGAGGAAATAAAAATTTTCGATAGTCCTTAGTTACTAAGCGCTATAACAGCGTATCCGACCGCTTGGCGTTGGTAGACTGCCAAAACTAAAAAACTCGGTTTTTCGCTGGAGTCTTGTTTTTTGGTGCATTCTTAGCATACCTGACCAATTGGCTTTAATTTTAAGGCAAATGGAGGAAATAAAAATTTTCGATAGTCCTTAGTTACTAAGCGCTATAACAGCGTATCCGACCGCTTGGCGTTGGTACACTGCCAAAACTTAAAAACTCGGTTTTTCGCTGGAGTCTTGTTTTTTGGTGTATTCTTAGCATACCTGACCGATTGGCTTTAATTTTAAGGCAAATGGAGGAAATAAAAATTTTCGATAGTCCTTAGTTACTAAGCGCTATAACAGCGTATCCGACCGCTTGGCGTTGGTAGACTGCCAAAACTAAAAAACTCGGTTTTTCGCTGGAGTCTTGTTTTTTGGTGCATACTTAGCATACCTGACCGATTGGCTTTAATTTTAAGGCAAATGGAGGAAATAAAAATTTTCGATAGTCCTTAGTTACTAAGAGCTATAACAGCGTATCCGACCGCTTGGCTTTGGTACACTGCCAAAACTAAAAATCTCGGTTTTTCGCTGGAGTCTTGTTTTTTGGTGCATTCTGAGCATACCTGACTGATTGGCTTTAATTTTAAGGCAAATGAAGGAAATAAAAAATTTCGATAGTCCTTAGTTACTAAGCGCTATAACAGGGTATCCGACCGCTTGGCACTGGTAGACTGCCAAAAATAAAAAACTCGGTTTTTCGCTGGAGTCTTGTTTTTGGTGCATTCTTAGCATACCTGACCGATTGGCTTTAATTTTAAGGCAAATGGAGGAAATAAAATTTTTCGATAGTCCTTAGTTACTAAGCCCTATAACAGCGTATCCGACCGCTTGGCGTTGGTAGACTGCCAAAACTAAAAATCTCGGTTTTTCGCTGGAGTCTTGTTTTTTGGTGTATTCTTAGCATACCTGACCGATTGGCTTTAATTTTAAGGCAAATGGAGGAAATAAAAATTTTCGATAGTCCTTAGTTACTAAGCGCTATAACAGCGTATCCGACCGCTTGGCGTTGGTAGACTGCCAAAACTAAAAAACTCGGTTTTTCGCTGGAGTCTTGTTTTTTGGTGCATTCTTAGCATACCTGACCGATTGGCTTTAATTTTAAGGCAAATGGAGGAAATAAAAAATTTCGATAGTCCTTAGTTACTAAGCGCTATAACAGCGTATCCGACCGCTTGGCGTTGGTACACTGCCAAAACTAAAAATCTCGGTTTTTCGCTGGAGACTTGTTTTTTGGTGCATTCTTGGCATACCTGACCGATTGGCTTTAATTTTAAGGCAAATGGAGGAAATTCGATAGTCCTTAGTTACTAAGCGCTATAACAGCGTATCCGACCGCTTGGCGTTGGTACACTGCCAAAACTAAAAATCTCGGTTTTTCGCTGGAGTCTTGTTTTTTGGTGCATTCTTAGCATACCTGACCGATTGGCTTTAATTTTAAGGCAAATGGAGGAAATAAAAATTTTCGATAGTCCTTAGTTACTAAGCGCTATAACAGCGTATCCGACCGCTTGGCGTTGGTAGACTGCCAAAACTAAAAAACTCGGTTTTTCGCTGGAGTCTTGTTTTTTGGTGCATTCTTAGCATACCTGACCGATTGGCTTTAATTTTAAGGCAAATGGAGGAAATAAAAATTTTCGATAGTCCTTAGTTACTAAGCGCTATAACAGCGTATCCGACCGCTTGGCGTTGGTACACTGCCAAAACTAAAAATCTCGGTTTTTCGCTGGAGTCTTGTTTTTTGGTGCATTCTTAGCATACCTGACCGATTGGCTTTAATTTTAAGGCAAATGGAGGAAATAAAAATTTTCGATAGTCCTTAGTTACTAAGCGCTATAACAGCGTATCCGACCGCTTGGCGTTGGTACACTGCCAAAACTAAAAATCTCGGTTTTTCGCTGGAGTCTTGTTTTTTGGTGCATTCTTAGCATACCTGGCTTTAATTTTAAGGCAAATGGAGGAAATAAAAATGTTCGATAGTCCTTAGTTACTTAGCGCTATAACAGCGTATCCGACCGCTTGGCGTTGGTACACTGCCAAAACTAAAAATCTCGGTTTTTCGCTGGAGTCTTGTTTTTTGGTGCATTCTTAGCATACCTGACAGATTGGCTTTAATTTTAAGGCAAATGGAGGAAATAAATATTTTCGATAGTCCTTAGTTACTAAGCGCTATAACAGCGTATCCGACCGCTTGGCGTTGGTAGACTGCCAAAACTAAAAAACTCGGTTTTTCGCTGGAGTCTTGTTTTTTGGTGCATTCTTAGCATACCTGACCGATTGGCTTTAATTTTAAGGCAAATGGAGGAAATAAAAATTTTCGATAGTCCTTAGTTACTAAGCGCTATAACAGCGTATCCGACCGCTTGGCGTTGGTACACTGCCAAAACTTAAAAACTCGGTTTTTCGCTAGAGTCTTGTTTTTTGGTGTATTCTTAGCATACCTGACCGATTGGCTTTAATTTTAAGGCAAATGGAGGAAATAAAAATTTTCGATAGTCCTTAGTTACTAAGCGCTATAACAGCGTATCCGACCGCTTGGCGTTGGTAGACTGCCAAAACTAAAAAACTCGGTTTTTCGCTGGAGTCTTGTTTTTTGGTGCATTCTTAGCATACCTGACCGATTGGCTTTAATTTTAAGGCAAATGGAGGAAATTCGATAGTCCTTAGTTACTAAGCGCTATAACAGCGTATCCGACCGCTTGGCGTTGGTACACTGCCAAAACTTAAAAACTCGGTTTTTCGCTGGAGTCTTGTTTTTTGGTGTATTCTTAGCATACCTGACCGATTGGCTTTAATTTTAAGGCAAATGGAGGAAATAAAAATTTTCGATAGTCCTTAGTTACTAAGCGCTATAAAAGCGTATCCGACCGCTTGGCGTTGGTAGACTGCCAAAACTAAAAAACTCGGTTTTTCGCTGGAGTCTTGTTTTTTGGTGCATACTTAGCATACCTGACCGATTGGCTTTAATTTTAAGGCAAATGGAGGAAATAAAAATTTTCGATAGTCCTTAGTTACTAAGCGCTATAACAGCGTATCCGACCGCTTGGCGTTGGTACACTGCCAAAACTAAAAATCTCGGTTTTTCGCTGGAGTCTTGTTTTTTGGTGCATTCTTAGCATACCTGACCGATTGGCTTTAATTTTAAGGCAAATGGAGGAAATAAAAATTTTCGATAGTCCTTAGTTACTAAGCGCTATAACAGCGTATCCGACCGCTTGGCGTTGGTAGACTGCCAAAACTAAAAAACTCGGTTTTTCGCTGGAGTCTTGTTTTTTGGTGCATTCTTAGCATACCTGACCGATTGGCTTTAATTTTAAGGCAAATGGAGGAAATAAAAATTTTCGATAGTCCTTAGTTACTAAGCGCTATAACAGCGTATCCGACCGCTTGGCGTTGGTACACTGCCAAAACTAAAAATCTCGGTTTTTCGCTGGAGTCTTGTTTTTTGGTGCATTCTTAGCATACCTGACCGATTGGCTTTAATTTTAAGGCAAATGGAGGAAATAAAAATTTTCGATAGTCCTTAGTTACTAAGCGCTATAACAGCGTATCCGACCGCTTGGCGTTGGTAGACTGCCAAAACTAAAAAACTCGGTTTTTCGCTGGAGTCTTGTTTTTTGGTGCATTCTTAGCATACCTGACCGATTGGCTTTAATTTTAAGGCAAATGGAGGAAATAAAAATTTTCGATAGTCCTTAGTTACTAAGCGCTATAACAGCGTATCCGACCGCTTGGCGTTGGTACACTGCCAAAACTTAAAAACTCGGTTTTTCGCTGGAGTCTTGTTTTTTGGTGTATTCTTAGCATACCTGACCGATTGGCTTTAATTTTAAGGCAAATGGAGGAAATTAAATTTTTTGATAGTCCTTAGTTACTAAGCGCTATAACAGCGTATCCGACCGCTTGGCGTTGGTAGACTGCCAAAACTAAAAAACTCGGTTTTTCGCTGGAGTCTTGTTTTTTGGTGCATACTTAGCATACCTGACCGATTGGCTTTAATTTTAAGGCAAATGGAGGAAATAAAAATTTTCGATAGTCCTTAGTTACTAAGCGCTATAACAGCGTATCCGACCGCTTGGCGTTGGTACACTGCCAAAACTAAAAATCTCTGTTTTTCGCTGGAGTCTTGTTTTTTGGTGTATTCTTAGCATACCTGACCGATTGGCTTTAATTTTAAGGCAAATGGAGGAAATAAAAAATTTCGATAGTACTTAGTTACTAAGCGCTATAACAGCGTATCCGACCGCTTGGCGTTGGTACACTGCCAAAACTAAAAAACTCGGTTTTTCGCTGGAGTATTGTTTTTTGGTGCATACTTAGCATACCTGACCGATTGGCTTTAATTTTAAGGCAAATGGAGGAAATAAAAATTTTCGATAGTCCTTAGTTACTAAGCGCTATAACAGCGTATCCGACCGCTTGGCGTTGGTACACTGCCAAAACTTAAAAACTCGGTTTTTCGCTGGAGTCTTGTTTTTTGGTGTATTCTTAGCATACCTGACCGATTGGCTTTAATTTTAAGGCAAATGGAGGAAATAAAAATTTTCGATAGTCCTTAGTTACTAAGCGCTATAAAAGCGTATCCGACCGCTTGGCGTTGGTAGACTGCCAAAACTAAAAAACTCGGTTTTTCGCTGGAGTCTTGTTTTTTGGTGCATTCTTAGCATACCTGACCGATTGGCTTTAATTTTAAGGCAAATGGAGGAAATAAAAATTTTCGATAGTCCTTAGTTACTAAGCGCTATAACAGCGTATCCGACCGCTTGGCGTTGGTACACTGCCAAAACTTTAAAACTCGGTTTTTCGCTAGAGTCTTGTTTTTTGGTGTATTCTTAGCATACCTGACCGATTGGCTTTAATTTTAAGGCAAATGGAGGAAATAAAAATTTTCGATAGTCCTTAGTTACTAAGCGCTATAACAGCGTATCCGACCGCTTGGCGTTGGTACACTGCCAAAACTAAAAATCTCGGTTTTTCGCTGGAGTCTTGTTTTTTGGTGCATTCTTAGCATACCTGACCGATTGGCTTTAATTTTAAGGCAAATGGAGGAAATAAAAATGTTCGATAGTCCTTAGTTACTTAGCGCTATAACAGCGTATCCGACCGCTTGGCGTTGGTACACTGCCAAAACTAAAAATCTCGGTTTTTCGCTGGAGTCTTGTTTTTTGGTGCATTCTTAGCATACCTGACAGATTGGCTTTAATTTTAAGGCAAATGGAGGAAATAAATATTTTCGATAGTCCTTAGTTACTAAGCGCTATAACAGCGTATCCGACCGCTTGGCGTTGGTAGACTGCCAAAACTAAAAAACTCGGTTTTTCGCTGGAGTCTTGTTTTTTGGTGCATTCTTAGCATACCTGACCGATTGGCTTTAATTTTAAGGCAAATGGAGGAAATAAAAATTTTCGATAGTCCTTAGTTACTAAGCGCTATAACAGCGTATCCGACCGCTTGGCGTTGGTACACTGCCAAAACTTAAAAACTCGGTTTTTCGCTAGAGTCTTGTTTTTTGGTGTATTCTTAGCATACCTGACCGATTGGCTTTAATTTTAAGGCAAATGGAGGAAATAAAAATTTTCGATAGTCCTTAGTTACTAAGCGCTATAACAGCGTATCCGACCGCTTGGCGTTGGTAGACTGCCAAAACTAAAAAACTCGGTTTTTCGCTGGAGTCTTGTTTTTTGGTGCATTCTTAGCATACCTGACCGATTGGCTTTAATTTTAAGGCAAATGGAGGAAATTCGATAGTCCTTAGTTACTAAGCGCTATAACAGCGTATCCGACCGCTTGGCGTTGGTACACTGCCAAAACTTAAAAACTCGGTTTTTCGCTGGAGTCTTGTTTTTTGGTGTATTCTTAGCATACCTGACCGATTGGCTTTAATTTTAAGGCAAATGGAGGAAATAAAAATTTTCGATAGTCCTTAGTTACTAAGCGCTATAAAAGCGTATCCGACCGCTTGGCGTTGGTAGACTGCCAAAACTAAAAAACTCGGTTTTTCGCTGGAGTCTTGTTTTTTGGTGCATACTTAGCATACCTGACCGATTGGCTTTAATTTTAAGGCAAATGGAGGAAATAAAAATTTTCGATAGTCCTTAGTTACTAAGCGCTATAACAGCGTATCCGACCGCTTGGCGTTGGTACACTGCCAAAACTAAAAATCTCGGTTTTTCGCTGGAGTCTTGTTTTTTGGTGCATTCTTAGCATACCTGACCGATTGGCTTTAATTTTAAGGCAAATGGAGGAAATAAAAATTTTCGATAGTCCTTAGTTACTAAGCGCTATAACAGCGTATCCGACCGCTTGGCGTTGGTAGACTGCCAAAACTAAAAAACTCGGTTTTTCGCTGGAGTCTTGTTTTTTGGTGCATTCTTAGCATACCTGACCGATTGGCTTTAATTTTAAGGCAAATGGAGGAAATAAAAATTTTCGATAGTCCTTAGTTACTAAGCGCTATAACAGCGTATCCGACCGCTTGGCGTTGGTACACTGCCAAAACTTAAAAACTCGGTTTTTCGCTGGAGTCTTGTTTTTTGGTGTATTCTTAGCATACCTGACCGATTGGCTTTAATTTTAAGGCAAATGGAGGAAATTAAATTTTTTGATAGTCCTTAGTTACTAAGCGCTATAACAGCGTATCCGACCGCTTGGCGTTGGTAGACTGCCAAAACTAAAAAACTCGGTTTTTCGCTGGAGTCTTGTTTTTTGGTGCATTCTTAGCATACCTGACCGATTGGCTTTAATTTTAAGGCAAATGGAGGAAATAAAAATTTTCGATAGTCCTTAGTTACTAAGCGCTATAACAGCGTATCCGACCGCTTGGCGTTGGTACACTGCCAAAACTTAAAATCTCTGTTTTTCGCTGGAGTCTTGTTTTTTGGTGTATTCTTAGCATACCTGACCGATTGGCTTTAATTTTAAGGCAAATGGAGGAAATAAAAAATTTCGATAGTACTTAGTTACTAAGCGCTATAACAGCGTATCCGACCGCTTGGCGTTGGTACACTGCCAAAACTAAAAAACTCGGTTTTTCGCTGGAGTATTGTTTTTTGGTGCATACTTAGCATACCTGACCGATTGGCTTTAATTTTAAGGCAAATGGAGGAAATAAAAATTTTCGATAGTCCTTAGTTACTAAGCGCTATAACAGCGTATCCGACCGCTTGGCGTTGGTACACTGCCAAAACTTAAAAACTCGGTTTTTCGCTGGAGTCTTGTTTTTTGGTGTATTCTTAGCATACCTGACCGATTGGCTTTAATTTTAAGGCAAATGGAGGAAATAAAAATTTTCGATAGTCCTTAGTTACTAAGCGCTATAAAAGCGTATCCGACCGCTTGGCGTTGGTAGACTGCCAAAACTAAAAAACTCGGTTTTTCGCTGGAGTCTTGTTTTTTGGTGTATTCTTAGCATACCTGACCGATTGGCTTTAATTTTAAGGCAAATGGGGGAAATAAAAATTTTCGATAGTCCTTAGTTACTAAGCGCTATAACAGCGTATCCGACCGCTTGGCGTTGGTAGACTGCCAAAACTAAAAAACTCGGTTTTTCGCTGGAGTCTTGTTTTTTGGTGCATTCTTAGCATACCTGACCGATTGGCTTTAATTTTAAGGCAAATGGAGGAAATAAAAATTTTCGATAGTCCTTAGTTACTAAGCGCTATAACAGCGTATCCGACCGCTTGGCGTTGGTAGACTGCCAAAACTAAAAAACTCGGTTTTTCGCTGGAGTCTTGTTTTTTGGTGCATTCTTAGCTTACCTGACCGATTGGCTTTAATTTTAAGGCAAATGGAGGAAATAAAAATTTTCGATAGTCCTTAGTTATTAAGCGCTATAACAGCGTATCCGACCGCTTGGCGTTGGTAGACTGCCAAAACTAAAAAACTCGGTTTTTCGCTGGAGTCTTGTTTTTTGGTGCATACTTAGCATACCTGAACGATTGGCTTTAATTTTAAGGCAAATGGAGGAAATAAAATTTTTCGATAGTCCTTAGTTACTAAGCGCTATAACAGCGTATCCGACCGCTTGGCGTTGGTACACTGCCAAAACTAAAAATCTCGGTTTTTCGCTGGAGTCTTGTTTTTTGGTGCATTCTCAGCATACCTGACCGATTGGCTTTAATTTTAAGGCAAATGGAGGAAATAAAAATTTTCGATAGTCCTTAGTTACTAAGCGCTATGACAGCGTATCCGACCGCTTGGCGTTGGTAGACTGCCAAAACTAAAAAACTCGGTTTTTCGCTGGAGTCTTTTTTTTTGGTGCATTCTTAGCATACCTGACCGATTGGCTTTAATTTTAAGGCAAATGGAGGAAATAAAAAAATTCGATAGTCCTTAGTTACTAAGCGCTATAACAGCGTATCCGACCGCTTGGCGTTGGTACACTGCCAAAACTTAAAAACTCGGTTTTTCGCTGGAGTCTTGTTTTTTGGTGTATTCTTAGCATACCTGACCGATTGGCTTTAATTTTAAGGCAAATGGAGGAAATAAAAATTTTCGATAGTCCTTAGTTATTAAGCGCTATAACAGCGTATCCGACCGCTTGGCGTTGGTAGACTGCCAAAACTAAAAAACTCGGTTTTTCGCTGGAGTCTTGTTTTTTGGTGCATTCTTAGCATACCTGACCGATTGGCTTTAATTTTAAGGCAAATGGAGGAAATAAAAATTTTCGATAGTCCTTAGTTACTAAGCGCTATAACAGCGTATCCGACCGCTTGGCGTTGGTACACTGCCAAAACTATAAAACTCGGTTTTTCTCTGGAGTCTTGTTTTTTGGTGCATTCTTAGCATACCTGACCGATTGGCTTTAATTTTAAGGCAAATGGATGAAATAAAAATTTTCGATAGTCCTTAGTTACTAAGCGCTATAACAGCGTATCCGACCGCTTGGCGTTGGTACACTGCCAAAACTAAAAATCTCGGTTTTTCGCTGGAGTCTTGTTTTTTGGTGCATTCTTAGCATACCTGACCGATTGGCTTTAATTTTAAGGCAAATGGAGGAAATATAAATTTTCGTTAGTCCTTAGTTACTAAGCGCTATAACAGCGTATCCAACCGCTTGGCGTTGGTACACTGCCAAAACTTAAAAACTCTGTTTTTCGCTGGAGTCTTGTTTTTTGGTGTATTCTTAGCATACCTGACCGATTGGCTTTAAATTTAAGGCAAATGGAGGAAATAAAAAATTTCGATAGTCCTTAGTTACTAAGCGCTATAACAGCGTATCCGATCGCTTGGCGTTGGTACACTGCCAAAACTAAAAAACTCGGTTTTTCGCTGGAGTCTTGTTTTTTGGTGCATACTTAGCATACCTGACCGATTGGCTTTAATTTTAAGGCAAGTGGAGGAAATAAAAATTTTCGATAGTCCTTAGTTACTAAGCCCTATAACAGCGTATCCGACCGCTTGGCGTTGGTAGACTGCCAAAACTAAAAAACTCGGTTTTTCGCTGGAGTCTTGTTTTTTGGTGCATTCTTAGCATACCTGACCGATTGGCTTTAATTTTAAGGCAAATGGAGGAAATAAAAATGTTCGATAGTCCTTAGTTACTAAGCGCTATAACAGCGTATCCGACCGCTTGGCGTTGGTAGACCGCCAACACTAAAAAACTCGGTTTTTCGCTGGAGTCTTGTTTTTTTGGTGCATTCTTAGCATACCTGACCGATTGGCTTTAATTTTAAGGCAAATGGAGGAAATAAAAAATTTCGATAGTCCTTAGTTACTAAGCGCTATAACAGCGTATCCGACCGCTTGGCGTTGGTACACTGCCAAAACATAAAAACTCGGTTTTTCGCTGGAGTCTTGTTTTTTGGTGCATTCTTAGCATACCTGACCGATTGGCTTTAATTTTAAGGCAAATGGAGGAAATAAAAATTTTCGATAGTCCTTAGTTACTAAGCGCTATAACAGCGTATCCGACCGCTTGGCGTTGGTACACTGCCAAAACATAAAAACTCGGTTTTTCGCTGGAGTCTTGTTTTTTGGTGTATTCTTAGCATACCTGACCGATTGGCTTTAATTTTAAGGCAAATGGAGGAAATAAAAATTTTCGATAGTCCTTAGTTACTAAGCGCTATAACAGCGTATCCGACCGCTTGGCGTTGGTAGACTGCCAAAACTAAAAAACTCGGTTTTTCGCTGGAGTCTTGTTTTTTGGTGCATTCTTAGCATACCTGACCGATTGGCTTTAATTTTAAGGCAAATGGAGGAAATTAATTTTTTTGATAGTCCTTAGTTACTAAGCGCTATAACAGCGTATCCGACCGCTTGGCGTTGGTAGACTGCCAAAACTAAAAAACTCGGTTTTTCGCTGGAGTCTTGTTTTTTGGTGCATTCTTAGCATACCTGACCGATTGGCTTTAATTTTAAGGCAAATGGAGGAAATAAAAATTTTCGATAGTCCTTAGTTACTAAGCCCTATAACAGCGTATCCGACCGCTTGGCTTTGGTAGACTGCCAAAATTCAAAATCTCGGTTTTTCGCTGGAGTCTTGTTTTTTGGTGCATTCTTAGCATACCTGACCGATTGGCTTTAATTTTAAGGCAAATGGAGGAAATAAAATTTTTAGATAGTCCTTAGTTACTAAGCCCTATAACAGCTTATCCGACCGCTTGGCGTTGGTAGACTGCCAAAACTGAAAATCTCGGTTTTTCGCTGGAGTCTTGTTTTTGGTGCATTCTTAGCATACCTGACCGATTGGCTTTAATTTTAAGGCAAATGGAGGAAATAAAAATTTTCGATAGTCCTTAGTTACTAAGCGCTATAACAGCGTATCCGACCGCTTGGCGTTGGTAGACTGCCAAAACTAAAAAACTCGGTTTTTCGCTGGAGTCTTGTTTTTTGGTGCATTCTTAGCATACCTGACCGATTGGCTTTAATTTTAAGGCAAATGGAGGAAATAAAAATTTTCGATAGTCCTTAGTTACTAAGCGCTATAACAGCGTATCCGACCGCTTGGCGTTGGTACACTGCCAAAACTTAAAAACTCGGTTTTTCGCTGGTGTCTTGTTTTTTGGTGTATTCTTAGCATACCTGACCGATTGGCTTTAATTTTAAGGCAAATGGAGGAAATAAAAATTTTCGATAGTCCTTAGTTACTAAGCGCTATAACAGCGTATCCGACCGCTTGGCGTTGGTAGACTGCCAAAACTAAAAAACTCGGTTTTTCTGTTGAGTCTTGTTTTTTGGTGCATTCTTAGCATACCTGACCGATTGGCTTTAATTTTAAGGCAAATGGAGGAAATAAAAATTTTCGATAGTCCTTAGTTACTAAGCGCTATAACAGCGTATCCGACCGCTTGGCGTTGGTACACTGCCAAAACTAAAAATCTCGGTTTTTCGCTGGAGTCTTGTTTTTTGGTGCATTCTTAGCATACCTGACCGATTGGCTTTAATTTTAAGGCAAATGGAGGAAATAAAAATTTTCGATAGTCCTAAGTTACTAAGCGCTATAACAGCGTATCCGACCGCTTGGCGTTGGTAGATTGCCAAAACTAAAAAAACTCGGTTTTTCGCTGGAGTCTTGTTTTTTGGTGCATTCTTAGCATACCTGACCGATTGGCTTTAATTTTAAGGCAAATGGAGGAAATAAAAATTTTCGATAGTCCTTAGTTACTAAGCGCTATAACAGCGTATCCGACCGCTTGGCGTTGGTACACTGCCAAAACTTAAAAACTCGGTTTTTCGCTGGAGTCTTGTTTTTTGGTGTATTCTTAGCATACCTGACCGATTGGCTTTAATTTTAAGGCAAATGGAGGAAATAAAAATTTTCGATAGTCCTTAGTTACTAAGCGCTATAAAAGCGTATCCGACCGCTTGGCGTTGGTAGACTGCCAAAACTAAAAAAATCGGTTTTTCGCTGGAGTCTTGTTTTTTGGTGCATACTTAGCATACCTGACCGATTGGCTTTAATTTTAAGGCAAATGGAGGAAATAAAAATTTTCGATAGTCCTTAGTTACTAAGCGCTATAACAGCGTATCCGACCGCTTGGCGTTGGTACACTGCCAAAACTAAAAATCTCGGTTTTTCGCTGGAGTCTTGTTTTTTGGTGCATTCTTAGCATACCTGACCGATTGGCTTTAATTTTAAGGCAAATGGAGGAAATAAAAATTTTCGATAGTCCTTAGTTACTAAGCGCTATAACAGCGTATCCGACCGCTTGGCGTTGGTAGACTGCCAAAACTAAAAAAACTCGGTTTTTCGCTGGAGTCTTGTTTTTTGGTGCATTCTTAGCATACCTGACCGATTGGCTTTAATTTTAAGGCAAATGGAGGAAATAAAAATTTTCGATAGTCCTTAGTTACTAAGCGCTATAACAGCGTATCCGACCGCTTGGCGTTGGTAGACTGCCAAAACTAAAAAACTCGGTTTTTCGCTGGAGTCTTGTTTTTTGGTGCATTCTTAGCATACCTGACCAATTGGCTTTAATTTTAAGGCAAATGGAGGAAATAAAAATTTTCGATAGTCCTTAGTTACTAAGCGCTATAACAGCGTATCCGACCGCTTGGCGTTGGTACACTGCCAAAACTTAAAAACTCGGTTTTTCGCTGGAGTCTTGTTTTTTGGTGTATTCTTAGCATACCTGACCGATTGGCTTTAATTTTAAGGCAAATGGAGGAAATAAAAATTTTCGATAGTCCTTAGTTACTAAGCGCTATAACAGCGTATCCGACCGCTTGGCGTTGGTACACTGCCAAAACTAAAAATCTCGGTTTTTCGCTGGAGTCTTGTTTTTTGGTGCATTCTTAGCATACCTGACCGATTGGCTTTAATTTTAAGGCAAATGGAGGAAATAAATATTTTCGATAGTCCTTAATTACTAAGCGCTATAACAGCGTATCCGACCGCTTGGCGTTGGTAGACTGCCAAAACTAAAAAACTCGGTTTTTCGCTGGAGTCTTGTTTTTTGGTGCATTCTTAGCATACCTTACCGATTGGCTTTAATTTTAAGGCAAATGGAGGAAATAAAAATTTTCGATAGTCCTTAGTTACTAAGCGCTATAACAGCGTATCCGACCGCTTGGCGTTGGTAGACTGCCAAAACCAAAAACTCGGTTTTTCGCTGGAGTCTTGTTTTTTGGTGCATTCTTAGCATACCTGACCGATTGGCTTTAATTTTAAGGCAAATGGAGGAAATTAAATTTTTTGATAGTCCTTAGTTACTAAGCGCTATAATAGCGTATCCGACCGCTTGGCGTTGGTAGACTGCCAAAACTAAAAAACTCGGTTTTTCGCTGGAGTCTTGTTTTTTGGTGCATACTTAGCATACCTGACCGATTGGCTTTAATTTTAAGGCAAATGGAGGAAATAAAAATTTTCGATAGTCCTTAGTTACTAAGCGCTATAACAGCGTATCCGACCGCTTGGCGTTGGTACACTGCCAAAACTAAAAATCTCTGTTTTTCGCTGGAGTCTTGTTTTTTGGTGCATTCTTAGCATACCTGACCGATTGGCTTTAATTTTAAGGCAAATGGAGGAAATAAAAATTTTCGATAGTCCTTAGTTACTAAGCGCTATAACAGCGTATCCGACCGCTTGGCGTTGGTAGACTGCCAAAACTAAAAAAACTCGGTTTTTCGCTGGAGTCTTGTTTTTTGGTGCATTCTTAGCATACCTGACCGATTGGCTTTAATTTTAAGGCAAATGGAGGAAATAAAAATTTTCGATAGTCCTTAGTTACTAAGCGCTATAACAGCGTATCCGACCGCTTGGCGTTGGTACACTGCCAAAACTTAAAAACTCGGTTTTTCGCTGGAGTCTTGTTTTTTGGTGTATTCTTAGCATACCTGACCGATTGGCTTTAATTTTAAGGCAAATGGAGGAAATAAAAATTTTCGATAGTCCTTAGTTACTAAGCGCTATAAAAGCGTATCCGACCGCTTGGCGTTGGTAGACTGCCAAAACTAAAAAACTCGGTTTTTCGCTGGAGTCTTGTTTTTTGGTGCATACTTAGCATACCTGACCGATTGGCTTTAATTTTAAGGCAAATGGAGGAAATAAAAATTTTCGATAGTCCTTAGTTACTAAGCGCTATAACAGCGTATCCGACCGCTTGGCGTTGGTACACTGCCAAAACTAAAAATCTCGGTTTTTCGCTGGAGTCTTGTTTTTTGGTGCATTCTTAGCATACCTGACCGATTGGCTTTAATTTTAAGGCAAATGGAGGAAATAAAAATTTTCGATAGTCCTTAGTTACTAAGCGCTATAACAGCGTATCCGACCGCTTGGCGTTGGTAGACTGCCAAAACTAAAAAACTCGGTTTTTCGCTGGAGTCTTGTTTTTTGGTGCATTCTTAGCATACCTGACCGATTGGCTTTAATTTTAAGGCAAATGGAGGAAATAAAAATTTTCGATAGTCCTTAGTTACTAAGCGCTATAACAGCGTATCCGACCGCTTGGCGTTGGTACACTGCCAAAACTTAAAAACTCGGTTTTTCGCTGGAGTCTTGTTTTTTGGTGTATTCTTAGCATACCTGACCGATTGGCTTTAATTTTAAGGCAAATGGAGGAAATTAAATTTTTTGATAGTCCTTAGTTACTAAGCGCTATAACAGCGTATCCGACCGCTTGGCGTTGGTAGACTGCCAAAACTAAAAAACTCGGTTTTTCGCTGGAGTCTTGTTTTTTGGTGCATACTTAGCATACCTGACCGATTGGCTTTAATTTTAAGACAAATGGAGGAAATAAAAATTTTCGATAGTCCTTAGTTACTAAGCGCTATAACAGCGTATCCGACCGCTTGGCGTTGGTACACTGCCAAAACTAAAAATCTCTGTTTTTCGCTGGAGTCTTGTTTTTTGGTGCATTCTTAGCATACCTGACCGATTGGCTTTAATTTTAAGGCAAATGGAGGAAATAAAAATTTTCGATAGTCCTTAGTTACTAAGCGCTATAACAGCGTATCCGACCGCTTGGCGTTGGTAGACTGCCAAAACTAAAAAAACTCGGTTTTTCGCTGGAGTCTTGTTTTTTGGTGCATTCTTAGCATACCTGACCGATTGGCTTTAATTTTAAGGCAAATGGAGGAAATAAAATTTTTCGATAGTCCTTAGTTACTAAGCGCTATAACAGCGTATCCGACCGCTTGGCGTTGGTACACTGCCAAAACTTAAAAACTCGGTTTTTCGCTGGAGTCTTGTTTTTTGGTGTATTCTTAGCATACCTGACCGATTGGCTTTAATTATAAGGCAAATGGAGGAAATAAAATTTTTCGATAGTCCTTAGTTACTAAGCGCTATAAAAGCGTATCCGACCGCTTGGCGTTGGTAGACTGCCAAAACTAAAAAACTCGGTTTTTCGCTGGAGTCTTGTTTTTTGGTGCATACTTAGCATACCTGACCGATTGGCTTTAATTTTAAGGCAAATGGAGGAAATAAAAATTTTCGATAGTCCTTAGTTACTAAGCGCTATAACAGCGTATCCGACCGCTTGGCGTTGGTACACTGCCAAAACTAAAAATCTCGGTTTTTCGCTGGAGTCTTGTTTTTTGGTGCATTCTTAGCATACCTGACCGATTGGCTTTAATTTTAAGGCAAATGGAGGAAATAAAAATTTTCGATAGTCCTTAATTACTAAGCGCTATAACAGCGTATCCGACCGCTTGGCGTTGGTAGACTGCCAAAACTAAAAAACTCGGTTTTTCGCTGGAGTCTTGTTTTTTGGTGCATTCTTAGCATACCTTACCGATTGGCTTCAATTTTAAGGCAAATGGAGGAAATAAAAATTTTCGATAGTCCTTAGTTACTAAGCGCTATAACAGCGTATCCGACCGCTTGGCGTTGGTACACTGCCAAAACTTAAAAACTCGGATTTTCGCTGGAGTCTTGTTTTTTGGTGTATTCTTAGCATACCTGACCGATTGGCTTTAATTTTAAGGCAAATGGAGGAAATAAAAATTTTCGATAGTCCTTAGTTACTAAGCGCTATAACAGCGTATCCGACCGCTTGGCGTTGGTAGACTGCCAAAACTAAAAAACTCGGTTTTTCGCTGGAGTCTTGTTTTTTGGTGCATTCTTAGCATACCTGACCGATTGGCTTTAATTTTAAGGCAAATGGAGGAAATAAAAATTTTCGATAGTCCTTAGTTACTAAGCGCTATAACAGCGTATCCGACCGCTTGGCGTTGGTACACTGCCAAAACTTAAAAACTCAGTTTTTCGCTGGAGTCTTGTTTTTTGGTGCATTCTTAGCATACCTGACCGATTGGCTCTAATTTTAAGGCAAATGGAGGAAATAAAAAATTTCGATAGTCCTTAGTTACTAAGCGCTATAACAGCGTATCCGACCGCTTGGCGTTGGTAGACTGCCAAAACTAAAAAACTCGGTTTTTCGCTGGAGTCTTGTTTTTTGGTGCATTCTTAGCATACCTGACCGATTGGCTTTAATTTTAAGGCAAATGGAGGAAATAAAAATGTTCGATAGTCCTTAGTTACTAAGCGCTATAACAGCGTATCCGACCGCTTGGCGTTGGTAGACCGCCAACACTAAAAAACTCGGTTTTTCGCTGGAGTCTTGTTTTTTTGGTGCATTCTTAGCATACCTGACCGATTGGCTTTAATTTTAAGGCAAATGGAGGAAATAAAAAATTTCGATAGTCCTTAGTTACTAAGCGCTATAACAGCGTATCCGACCGCTTGGCGTTGGTACACTGCCAAAACATAAAAACTCGGTTTTTCGCTGGAGTCTTGTTTTTTGGTGCATTCTTAGCATACCTGACCGATTGGCTTTAATTTTAAGGCAAATGGAGGAAATAAAAATTTTCGATAGTCCTTAGTTACTAAGCGCTATAACAGCGTATCCGACCGCTTGGCGTTGGTACACTGCCAAAACATAAAAACTCGGTTTTTCGCTGGAGTCTTGTTTTTTGGTGTATTCTTAGCATACCTGACCGATTGGCTTTAATTTTAAGGCAAATGGAGGAAATAAAAATTTTCGATAGTCCTTAGTTACTAAGCGCTATAACAGCGTATCCGACCGCTTGGCGTTGGTAGACTGCCAAAACTAAAAAACTCGGTTTTTCGCTGGAGTCTTGTTTTTTGGTGCATACTTAGCATACCTGACCGATTGGCTTTAATTTTAAGGCAAATGGAGGAAATAAAAATTTTCGATAGTCCTTAGTTACTAAGCGCTATAACAGCGTATCCGACCGCTTGGCGTTGGTACACTGCCAAAACTAAAAATCTCGGTTTTTCGCTGGAGTCTTATTTTTTGGTGCATTCTTAGCATACCTGACCGAATGGCTTTAATTTTAAGGCAAATGGAGGAAATAAAAATTTTCGATAGTCCTTAGTTACTAAGCGCTATAACAGCGTATCCGACCGCTTGGCGTTGGTAGACTGCCAAAACTAAAAAACTCGGTTTTTCGCTGGAGTCTTGTTTTTTGGTGCATTCTTAGCATACCTGGCCGATTGGCTTTAATTTAAAGGCAAATTGAGGAAATATAAATTTTCGATAGTCCTTAGTTACTAAGCGCTATAACAGCGTATCCGACCGCTTGGCGTTGGTACACTGCCAAAACTTAAAAACTCGGTTTTTCGCTGGAGTCTTGTTTTTTGGTGTATTCTTAGCATACCTGACCGATTGGCTTTAATTTTAAGGCAAATGGAGGAAATAAAAATTTTCGATAGTCCTTAGTTACTAAGCTCTATAACAGCGTATCCGACCGCTTGGCGTTGGTAGACTGCCAAAACTAAAAAACTCGGTTTTTCGCTGGAGTCTTGTTTTTTGGTGCATTCTTAGCATACCTGACCGATTGGCTTTAATTTTAAGGCAAATGGAGGAAATTAAATTTTTTGATAGTCCTTAGTTACTAAGCGCTATAACAGCGTATCCGACCGCTTGGTGTTGGTAGACTGCCAAAACTAAAAAACTCGGTTTTTCGCTGGAGTCTTGTATTTTGTTGCATTCTTAGCATACCTGACCGATTGGCTTTGATTTTAAGGCAAATGGAGGAAATAAAAATGTTCGATAGTCCTTAGTTACTAAGCGCTATAACAGCGTATCCGACCGCTTGGCGTTGGTACACTGCCAAAACTAAAAAACTCGGTTTTTCGCTGGAGTCTTGTTTTTTGGTGCATTCTTAGCATACTTGACCGATTGGCTTTAATTTTAAGGCAAATGGAGGAAATAAAAATTTTCGATAGTCCTTAGTTACTAAGCGCTATAACAGCGTATCCGACCGCTTGGCGTTGGTACAATGCCAAAACTTAAAAACTCGGTTTTTCGCTGGAGTCTTGTTTTTTGGTGCATTCTTAGCATACCTGACCGATTGGCTTTAATTTTAAGGCAAATGGAGGAAATAAAAATTTTCGATAGTCCTTAGTTACTAAGCGCTATAACAGCGTATCCGACCGCTTGGCGTTGGTAGACTGCCAAAACTAAAAAACTCGGTTTTTCGCTGGAGTCTTGTTTTTTGGTGCATTCTTAGCATACCTGACCGATTGGCTTTAATTTTAAGGCAAATGGAGGAAATAAAAATTTTCGATAGTCCTTAGTTACTAAGCGCTATAACAGCGTATCCGACCGCTTGGCGTTGGTACACTGCCAAAACTTAAAAACTCGGTTTTTCGCTGGAGTCTTGTTTTTTGGTGTATTCTTAGCATACCTGACCGATTGGCTTTAATTTTAAGGCAAATGGAGGAAATAAAAATTTTCGATAGTCCTTAGTTACTAAGCGCTATAACAGCGTATCCGACCGCTTGGCGTTGGTAGACTGCCAAAACTAAAAAACTCGGTTTTTCGCTGGAGTCTTGTTTTTTGCTGCATTCTTAGCATACCTGACCGATTGGCTTTAATTTTAAGGCAAATGGAGGAAATAAAAAATTTCGATAGTCCTTAGTTACTAAGCGCTATAACAGCGTATCCGACCGCTTGGCGTTGGTAGACTGCCAAAACTAAAAAACTCGGTTTTTTGCTGGAGTCTTGTTTTTTGGTGCATTCTTAGCATACCTGACCGATTGGCTTTAATTTTAAGGCAAATGGAGGAAATAAAAATTTTCGATAGTCCTTAGTTACTAAGCGCTATAACAGCGTATCCGACCGCTTGGCGTTGGTACACTGCCAAAACTTAAAAACTCGGTTTTTCGCTGGAGTCTTGTTTTTTGGTGTATTCTTAGCATACCTGACCGATTGGCTTTAATTTTAAGGCAAATGGAGGAAATAAAAATTTTCGATAGTCCTTAGTTACTAAGCGCTATAACAGCGTATCCGACCGCTTGGCGTTGGTAGACTGCCAAAACTAAAAAACTCGGTTTTTCGCTGGAGTCTTGTTTTTTGGTGAATACTTATCATACCTGACCTTTACCTTACCTTTAATTTTAAGGCAAATGGAGGAAATAAAAATTTTCGATAGTCCTTAGTTACTAAGCGCTATAACAGCGTATCCGACCGCTTGGCGTTGGTACACTGCCAAAACTAAAAATCTCGGTTTTTCGCTGGAGTCTTGTTTTTTGGTGCATTCTTAGCATACCTGACCGATTGGCTTTAATTTTAAGGCAAATGGAGGAAATAAAAATTTTCGATAGTCCTTAGTTACTAAGCGCTATAACAGCGTATCCGACCGCTTGGCGTTGGTAGACTGCCAAAACTAAAAAACTCGGTTTTTCGCTGGAGTCTTGTTTTTTGCTGCATTCTTAGCATACCTGACCGATTGGCTTTAATTTTAAGGCAAATGGAGGAAATAAAAAATTTCGATAGTCCTTAGTTACTAAGCGCTATAACAGCGTATCCGACCGCTTGGCGTTGGTAGACTGCCAAAACTAAAAAACTCGGTTTTTTGCTGGAGTCTTGTTTTTTGGTGCATTCTTAGCATACCTGACCGATTGGCTTTAATTTTAAGGCAAATGGAGGAAATAAAAATTTTCGATAGTCCTTAGTTACTAAGCGCTATAACAGCGTATCCGACCGCTTGGCGTTGGTACACTGCCAAAACTTAAAAACTCGGTTTTTCGCTGGAGTCTTGTTTTTTGGTGTATTCTTAGCATACCTGACCGATTGGCTTTAATTTTAAGGCAAATGGAGGAAATAAAAATTTTCGATAGTCCTTAGTTACTAAGCGCTATAACAGCGTATCCGACCGCTTGGCGTTGGTAGACTGCCAAAACTAAAAAACTCGGTTTTTCGCTGGAGTCTTGTTTTTTGGTGAATACTTAGCATACCTGACCGATTGGCTTTAATTTTAAGGCAAATGGAGGAAATAAAAATTTTCGATAGTCCTTAGTTACTAAGAGCTATAACAGCGTATCCGACCGCTTGGCGTTGGTACACTGCCAAAACTAAAAATCTCGGTTTTTCGCTGGAGTCTTGTTTTTTGGTGCATTCTGAGCATACCTGACTGATTGGCTTTAATTTTAAGGCAAATGAAGGAAATAAAAAAATTCGATAGTCCTTAGTTACTAAGCGCTATAACAGGGTATCCGACCGCTTGGCATTGGTAGACTGCCAAGAATAAAAAACTCGGTTTTTCGCTGGAGTCTTGTTTTTTGCTGCATTCTTAGCATACCTGACCGATTGGCTTTAATTTTAAGGCAAATGGAGGAAATAAAAATTTTTGGTAGTTCTTGGTTACTAAGCGCTATAACAGCGTATCCGACCGCTTGGCGTTGGTAGACTGCCAAAACTAAAAATCTCGGTTTTTCGCTGGAGTCTTGTTTTTTGGTGCATTCTTGGCATACCTGACCGATTGGCTTTAATTTTAAGGCAAATGGAGGAAATAAAAATTTTCGATAGTCCTTAGTTACTAAGCGCTATAACAGCGTATTCGACCGCTTGGCGTTGGTAGACTGCCAAAACTAAAAAAACTCGGTTTTTCGCTGGAGTCTTTTTTTTTGGTGCATTCTTAGCATACCTGACCGATTGGCTTTAATTTTAAGGCAAATGGAGGAAATAAAAATTTTTGGTAGTTCTTGGTTACTAAGCGCTATAACAGCGTATCCGACCGCTTGGCGTTGGTAGACTGCCAAAACTAAAAATCTCGGTTTTTCGCTGGAGTCTTGTTTTTTGGTGCATTCTTGGCATACCTGACCGATTGGCTTTAATTTTAAGGCAAATGGAGGAAATAAAAATTTTCGATAGTCCTTAGTTACTAAGCGCTATAACAGCGTATCCGACCGCTTGGCGTTGGTAGACCGCCAACACTAAAAAACTCGGTTTTTCGCTGGAGTCTTGTTTTTTGGTGCATTCTTAGCATACCTGACCGATTGGCTTTAATTTTAAGGCAAATGGAGGAAATAAAAATTTTCGATAGTCCTTAGTTACTAAGCGCTATAACAGCGTATCCGACCGCTTGGCGTTGGTAGACTGCCAAAACTAAAAAACTCGGTTTTTCGCTGGAGTCTTGTTTTTTGGTGCATTCTTAGCATACCTGACCGATTGGCTTTAATTTTAAGGCAAATGGAGGAAATTAAATTTTTTGATTGTCCTTAGTTACTAAGCGCTATAACAGCGTATCCGACCGCTTGGTGTTGGTAGACTGCCAAAACTAAAAAACTCGGTTTTTCGCTGGAGTCTTGTATTTTGTTGCATTCTTAGCATACCTGACCGATTGGCTTTAATTTTAAGGCAAATGGAGGAAATAAAAATGTTCGATAGTCCTTAGTTACTAAGCGCTATAACAGCGTATCCGACCGCTTGGCGTTGGTAGACTGCCAAAACTAAAAAACTCGGTTTTTCGCTGGAGTCTTGTTTTTTGGTGCATTCTTAGCATACTTGACCGATTGGCTTTAATTTTAAGGCAAATGGAGGAAATAAAAATTTTCGATAGTCCTTAGTTACTAAGCGCTATAACAGCGTATCCGACCGCTTGGCGTTGGTACAATGCCAAAACTTAAAAACTCGGTTTTTCGCTGGAGTCTTGTTTTTTGGTGCATTCTTAGCATACCTGACCGATTGGCTTTAATTTTAAGGCAAATGGAGGAAATAAAAATTTTCGATAGTCCTTAGTTACTAAGCGCTATAACAGCGTATCCGACCGCTTGGCGTTGGTAGACTGCCAAAACTAAAAAACTCGGTTTTTCGCTGGAGTCTTGTTTTTTGGTGCATTCTTAGCATACCTGACCGATTGGCTTTAATTTTAAGGCAAATGGGGGAACTAAAAATTTTCGATAGTCCTTAGTTACTAAGCGCTATAACAGCGTATCCGACCGCTTGGCGTTGGTACACTGCCAAAACTTAAAAACTCGGTTTTTCGCTGGAGTCTTGTTTTTTGGTGTATTCTTAGCATACCTGACCGATTGGCTTTAATTTTAAGGCAAATGGAGGAAATAAAAATTTTCGATAGTCCTTAGTTACTAAGCGCTATAACAGCGTATCCGACCGCTTGGCGTTGGTAGACTGCCAAAACTAAAAAACTCGGTTTTTCGCTGGAGTCTTGTTTTTTGGTGCATACTTATCATACCTGACCTTTACCTTACCTTTAATTTTAAGGCAAATGGAGGAAATAAAAATTTTCGATAGTCCTTAGTTACTAAGCGCTATAACAGCGTATCCGACCGCTTGGCGTTGGTACACTGCCAAAACTAAAAATCTCGGTTTTTCGCTGGAGTCTTGTTTTTTGGTGCATTCTTAGCATACCTGACCGATTGGCTTTAATTTTAAGGCAAATGGAGGAAATAAAAATTTTCGATAGTCCTTAGTTACTAAGCGCTATAACAGCGTATCCGACCGCTTGGCGTTGGTAGACTGCCAAAACTAAAAAACTCGGTTTTTCGCTGGAGTCTTGTTTTTTGGTGCATTCTTAGCATACCTGACCGATTGGCTTTAATTTTAAGGCAAATGGAGGAAATAAAATTTTTCGATAGTCCTTAGTTACTAAGCGCTATAACAGCGTATCCGACCGCTTGGCGTTGGTACACTGCCAAAACTTAAAAACTCGGTTTTTCGCTGGAGTCTTGTTTTTTGGTGTATTCTTAGCATACCTGACCGATTGGCTTTAATTTTAAGGCAAATGGAGGAAATAAAAATTTTCGATAGTCCTTAGTTACTAAGCGCTATAACAGCGTATCCGACCGCTTGGCGTTGGTAGACTGCCAAAACTAAAAAACTCGGTTTTTCGCTGGAGTCTTGTTTTTTGGTGAATACTTAGCATACCTGACCGATTGGCTTTAATTTTAAGGCAAATGGAGGAAATAAAAATTTTCGATAGTCCTTAGTTACTAAGAGCTATAACAGCGTATCCGACCGCTTGGCGTTGGTACACTGCCAAAACTAAAAATCTCGGTTTTTCGCTGGAGTCTTGTTTTTTGGTGCATTCTGAGCATACCTGACTGATTGGCTTTAATTTTAAGGCAAATGGAGGAAATAAAAATTTTCGATAGTTCTTAGTTACTAAGCGCTATAACAGCGTATCCGACCGCTTGGCGTTGGTAGACTGCCAAAACTAAAAAACTCGGTTTTTCGCTGGAGTCTTGTTTTTTGGTGCATTCTTAGCATACCTGACCGATTGGCTTTAATTTTAAGGCAAATGGAGGAAATAAAAAATTTCGATAGTCCTTAGTTACTAAGCGCTATAACAGCGTATCCGACCGCTTGGCGTTGGTAGACTGCCAAAACTAAAAAACTCGGTTTTTTGCTGGAGTCTTGTTTTTTGGTGCATTCTTAGCATACCTGACCGATTGGCTTTAATTTTAAGGCAAATGGAGGAAATAAAATTTTTCGATAGTCCTTAGTTACTAAGCGCTATAACAGCGTATCCGACCGCTTGGCGTTGGTACACTGCCAAAACTTAAAAACTCGGTTTTTCGCTGGAGTCTTGTTTTTTGGTGTATTCTTAGCATACCTGACCGATTGGCTTTAATTTTAAGGCAAATGGAGGAAATAAAAATTTTCGATAGTCCTTAGTTACTAAGCGCTATAACAGCGTATCCGACCGCTTGGCGTTGGTAGACTGCCAAAACTAAAAAACTCGGTTTTTCGCTGGAGTCTTGTTTTTTGGTGAATACTTAGCATACCTGACCGATTGGCTTTAATTTTAAGGCAAATGGAGGAAATAAAAATTTTCGATAGTCCTTAGTTACTAAGAGCTATAACAGCGTATCCGACCGCTTGGCGTTGGTACACTGCCAAAACTAAAAATCTCGGTTTTTCGCTGGAGTCTTGTTTTTTGGTGCATTCTGAGCATACCTGACTGATTGGCTTTAATTTTAAGGCAAATGAAGGAAATAAAAAATTTCGATAGTCCTTAGTTACTAAGCGCTATAACAGGGTATCCGACCGCTTGGCATTGGTAGACTGCCAAGAATAAAAAACTCGGTTTTTCGCTGGAGTCTTGTTTTTTGGTGCATTCTTAGCATACCTGACCGATTGGCTTTAATTTTAAGGCAAATGGAGGAAATAAAAATTTTTGGTAGTTCTTGGTTACTAAGCGCTATAACAGCGTATCCGACCGCTTGGCGTTGGTAGACTGCCAAAACTAAAAATCTCGGTTTTTCGCTGGAGTCTTGTTTTTTGGTGCATTCTTGGCATACCTGACCGATTGGCTTTAATTTTAAGGCAAATGGAGGAAATAAAAATTTTCGATAGTCCTTAGTTACTAAGCGCTATAACAGCGTATTCGACCGCTTGGCGTTGGTAGACTGCCAAAACTAAAAAAACTCGGTTTTTCGCTGGAGTCTTGTTTTTTGGTGCATTCTTAGCATACCTGACCGATTGGCTTTAATTTTAAGGCAAATGGAGGAAATAAAAATTTTTGGTAGTTCTTGGTTACTAAGCGCTATAACAGCGTATCCGACCGCTTGGCGTTGGTAGACTGCCAAAACTAAAAATCTCGGTTTTTCGCTGGAGTCTTGTTTTTTGGTGCATTCTTGGCATACCTGACCGATTGGCTTTAATTTTAAGGCAAATGGAGGAAATAAAAATTTTCGATAGTCCTTAGTTACTAAGCGCTATAACAGCGTATCCGACCGCTTGGCGTTGGTAGACCGCCAACACTAAAAAACTCGGTTTTTCGCTGGAGTCTTGTTTTTTGGTGCATTCTTAGCATACCTGACCGATTGGCTTTAATTTTAAGGCAAATGGAGGAAATAAAAATTTTCGATAGTCCTTAGTTACTAAGCGCTATAACAGCGTATCCGACCGCTTGGCGTTGGTACACTGCCAAAACTTAAAAACTCGGTTTTTCGCTGGAGTCTTGTTTTTTGGTGTATTCTTAGCATACCTGACCGATTGGCTTTAATTTTAAGGCAAATGGAGGAAATAAAAATTTTCGATAGTCCTTAGTTACTAAGCGCTATAACAGCGTATCCGACCGCTTGGCGTTGGTAGACTGCCAAAACTAAAAAACTCGGTTTTTCGCTGGAGTCTTGTTTTTTGGTGCATTCTTAGCATACCTGACCGATTGGCTTTAATTTTAAGGCAAATGGAGGAAATAAAAATTTTCGATAGTCCTTAGTTACTAAGCGCTATAACAGCGTATCCGACCGCTTGGCGTTGGAAGACCGCCAACACTAAAAAACTCGGTTTTTCGCTGGAGTCTTGTTTTTTGGTGCATTCTTAGCATACCTGACCGATTGGCTTTAATTTTAAGGCAAATGGAGGAAATAAAAATTTTCGATAGTCCTTAGTTACTAAGCGCTATAACAGCGTATCCGACCGCTTGGCGTTGGTAGACTGCCAAAACTAAAAAAACTCGGTTTTTCGCTGGAGTCTTGTTTTTTGGTGCATTCTTAGCATACCTGACCGATTGGCTTTAATTTTAAGGCAAATGGAGGTAATAAAAATTTTCGATAGTCCTTAGTTACTAAGCGCTATAACAGCGTATCCGACCGCTTGGCGTTGGTACACTGCCAAAACTTAAAAACTCGGTTTTTCGCTGGAGTCTTGTTTTTTGGTGTATTCTTAGCATACCTGACCGATTGGCTTTAATTTTAAGGCAAATGGAGGAAATAAAAATTTTCGATAGTCCTTAGTTACTAAGCGCTATAAAAGCGTATCCGACCGCTTGGCGTTGGTAGACTGCCAAAACTAAAAAACTCGGTTTTTCGCTGGAGTCTTGTTTTTTGGTGCATACTTAGCATACCTGACCGATTGGCTTTAATTTTAAGGCAAATGGAGGAAATAAAAATTTTCGATAGTCCTTAGTTACTAAGCGCTATAACAGCGTATCCGACCGCTTGGCGTTGGTACACTGCCAAAACTAAAAATCTCGGTTTTTCGCTGGAGTCTTGTTTTTTGGTGCATTCTTAGCATACCTGACCGATTGGCTTTAATTTTAAGGCAAATGGAGGAAATAAAAATTTTCGATAGTCCTTAGTTACTAAGCGCTATAACAGCGTATCCGACCGCTTGGCGTTCGTAGACTGCCAAAACTAAAAAAACTCGGTTTTTCGCTGGAGTCTTGTTTTTTGGTGCATTCTTAGCATACCTGACCGATTGGCTTTAATTTTAAGGCAAATGGAGGAAATAAAAAATTTCGATAGTCCTTAGTTACTAAGCGCTATAACAGCGTATCCGACCGCTTGGCGTTGGTACACTGCCAAAACTAAAAAACTCGGTTTTTCGCTGGAGTCTTGTTTTTTGGTGCATACTTAGCATACCTGACCGATTGGCTTTAATTTTAAGGCAAATGGAGGAAATAAAAAATTTTCGATAGTCCTTAGTTACTAAGCGCTATAACAGCGTATCCGACCGCTTGGCGTTGGTAGACTGCCAAAACTAAAAAAAACTCGGTTTTTCGCTGGAGTCTTGTTTTTTGGTGCATTCTTAGCATACCTGACCGATTGGCTTTAATTTTAAGGCAAATGGAGGAAATAAAAATTTTCGATAGTCCTTAGTTACTAAGCGCTATAACAGCGTATCCGACCGCTTGGCGTTGGTACACTGCCAAAACTTAAAAACTCGGTTTTTCGCTGGAGTCTTGTTTTTTGGTGTATTCTTAGCATACCTGACCGATTGGCTTTAATTATAAGGCAAATGGAGGAAATAAAAATTTTCGATAGTCCTTAGTTACTAAGCGCTATAAAAGCGTATCCGACCGCTTGGCGTTGGTAGACTGCCAAAACTAAAAAACTCGGTTTTTCGCTGGAGTCTTGTTTTTTGGTGCATACTTAGCATACCTGACCGATTGGCTTTAATTTTAAGGCAAATGGAGGAAATAAAAATTTTCGATAGTCCTTAGTTACTAAGCGCTATAACAGCGTATCCGACCGCTTGGCGTTGGTACACTGTCAAAACTAAAAATCTCGGTTTTTCGCTGGAGTCTTGTTTTTTGGTGCATTCTTAGCATACCTGACCGATTGGCTTTAATTTTAAGGCAAATGGAGGAAATAAAAATTTTCGATAGTCCTTAATTACTAAGCGCTATAACAGCGTATCCGACCGCTTGGCGTTGGTAGACTGCCAAAACTAAAAAACTCGGTTTTTCGCTGGAGTCTTGTTTTTTGGTGCATTCTTAGCATACCTTACCGATTGGCTTTAATTTTAAGGCAAATGGAGGAAATAAAAATTTTCGATAGTCCTTAGTTACTAAGCGCTATAACAGCGTATCCGACCGCTTGGCGTTGGTAGACTGCCAAAACTAAAAAAACTCGGTTTTTCGCTGGAGTCTTGTTTTTTGGTGCATTCTTAGCATACCTGACCGATTGGCTTTAATTTTAAGGCAAATGGAGGTAATAAAAATTTTCGATAGTCCTTAGTTACTAAGCGCTATAACAGCGTATCCGACCGCTTGGCGTTGGTACACTGCCAAAACTTAAAAACTCGGTTTTTCGCTGGAGTCTTGTTTTTTGGTGTATTCTTAGCATACCTGACCGATTGGCTTTAATTTTAAGGCAAATGGAGGAAATAAAAATTTTCGATAGTCCTTAGTTACTAAGCGCTATAAAAGCGTATCCGACCGCTTGGCGTTGGTAGACTGCCAAAACTAAAAAACTCGGTTTTTCGCTGGAGTCTTGTTTTTTGGTGCATACTTAGCATACCTGACCGATTGGCTTTAATTTTAAGGCAAATGGAGGAAATAAAAATTTTCGATAGTCCTTAGTTACTAAGCGCTATAACAGCGTATCCGACCGCTTGGCGTTGGTACACTGCCAAAACTAAAAATCTCGGTTTTTCGCTGGAGTCTTGTTTTTTGGTGCATTCTTAGCATACCTGACCGATTGGCTTTAATTTTAAGGCAAATGGAGGAAATAAAAATTTTCGATAGTCCTTAGTTACTAAGCGCTATAACAGCGTATCCGACCGCTTGGCGTTGGTAAACTGCCAAAACTAAAAAAACTCGGTTTTTCGCTGGAGTCTTGTTTTTTGGTGCATTCTTAGCATACCTGACCGATTGGCTTTAATTTTAAGGCAAATGGAGGAAATAAAAAATTTCGATAGTCCTTAGTTACTAAGCGCTATAACAGCGTATCCGACCGCTTGGCGTTGGTACACTGCCAAAACTTAAAAACTCGGTTTTTCGCTGGAGTCTTGTTTTTTGGTGCATACTTAGCATACCTGACCGATTGGCTTTAATTTTAAGGCAAATGGAGGAAATAAAAATTTTCGATAGTCCTTAGTTACTAAGCGCTATAACAGCGTATCCGACCGCTTGGCGTTGGTACACTGCCAAAACTAAAAATCTCGGTTTTTCGCTGGAGTCTTGTTTTTTGGTGCATTCTTAGCATACCTGACCGATTGGCTTTAATTTTAAGGCAAATGGGGGAAATAAAAATTTTCGATAGTCCTTAGTTACTAAGCGCTATAACAGCGTATCCGACCGCTTGGCGTTGGTAGACTGCCAAAACTAAAAAAACTCGGTTTTTCGCTGGAGTCTTGTTTTTTGGTGCATTCTTAGCATACCTGACCGATTGGCTTTAATTTTAAGGCAAATGGAGGTAATAAAAATTTTCGATAGTCCTTAGTTACTAAGCGCTATAACAGCGTATCCGACCGCTTGGCGTTGGTACACTGCCAAAACTTAAAAACTCGGTTTTTCGCTGGAGTCTTGTTTTTTGGTGTATTCTTAGCATACCTGACCGATTGGCTTTAATTATAAGGCAAATGGAGGAAATAAAAATTTTCGATAGTCCTTAGTTACTAAGCGCTATAAAAGCGTATCCGACCGCTTGGCGTTGGTAGACTGCCAAAACTAAAAAACTCGGTTTTTCGCTGGAGTCTTGTTTTTTGGTGCATACTTAGCATACCTGACCGATTGGCTTTAATTTTAAGGCAAATGGAGGAAATAAAAATTTTCGATAGTCCTTAGTTACTAAGCGCTATAACAGCGTATCCGACCGCTTGGCGTTGGTACACTGTCAAAACTAAAAATCTCGGTTTTTCGCTGGAGTCTTGTTTTTTGGTGCATTCTTAGCATACCTGACCGATTGGCTTTAATTTTAAGGCAAATGGAGGAAATAAAAATTTTCGATAGTCCTTAATTACTAAGCGCTATAACAGCGTATCCGACCGCTTGGCGTTGGTAGACTGCCAAAACTAAAAAACTCGGTTTTTCGCTGGAGTCTTGTTTTTTGGTGCATTCTTAGCATACCTTACCGATTGGCTTTAATTTTAAGGCAAATGGAGGAAATAAAAATTTTCGATAGTCCTTAGTTACTAAGCGCTATAACAGCGTATCCGACCGCTTGGCGTTGGTACACTGCCAAAACTTAAAAACTCGGATTTTCGCTGGAGTCTTGTTTTTTGGTGTATTCTTAGCATACCTGACCGATTGGCTTTAATTTTAAGGCAAATGGAGGAAATAAAAATTTTCGATAGTCCTTAGTTACTAAGCGCTATAACAGCGTATCCGACCGCTTGGCGTTGGTACACTGCCAAAACTTAAAAACTCGGTTTTTCGCTGGAGTCTTGTTTTTTGGTGCATTCTTAGCATACCTGACCGATTGGCTTTAATTTTAAGGCAAATGGAGGAAATAAAATTTTTCGATAGTCCTTAGTTACTAAGCGCTATAACAGCGTATCCGATGGCTTGGCGTTGGTAGACTGCCAAAACTAAAAAACTCGGTTTTTCGCTGGAGTCTTGTTTTTTGGTGCATTCTTAGCATACCTGACCGATTGGCTTCAATTTTAAGGCAAATGGAGGAAATAAAAATTTTCGATAGTCCTTAGTTACTAAGCGCTATAACAGCGTATCCGACCGCTTGGCGTTGGTACACTGCCAAAACTTAAAAACTCGGTTTTTCGCTGGAGTCTTGTTTTTTGGTGTATTCTTAGCATACCTGACCGATTGGCTTTAATTTTAAGGCAAATGGAGGAAATGAAAATTTTCGATAGTCCTTAGATACTAAGCGCTATAACAGCGTATCCGACCGCTTGGCGTTGGTAGACTGCCAAAACTAAAAAACTCGGTTTTTCGCTGGAGTCTTGTTTTTTGGTGCATTCTTAGCATACCTGACCGATTGGCTTTAATTTTAAGGCAAATGGAGGAAATAAAAATTTTCGATAGACCTTAGTTATTAAGCGCTATAACAGCGTATCTGACTGCTTGGCGTTGGTAGACTGCCAAAACTTAAAAACTCGGTTTTTCGCTGGAGTCTTGTTTTTTGGTGCATACTTAGCATACCTGACCGATTGGCTTTAATTTTAAGGCAAATGGAGGAAATAAAAATTTTCGATAGTCCTTAGTTACTAAGCGCTATAACAGCGTATCCGACCGCTTGGCGTTGGTACACTGCCAAAACTAAAAAACTCGGTTTTTCGCTGGAGTCTTGTTTTTTGGTGCATTCTTAGCATACCTGGCTTTAAGCCTTAGCGCACCCAAAGCGGATGACGGTCAGCTGATGACCGTAGAACAATGACAAACATCAAGTGTATATTATTACCCAGGATGTTAATAAACTATTTCATTTCAAACTATTTCATTTCATTTCATTTAATTTTAAGGCAAATGGAGGAAATAAAAATTTTCGATAGTCCTTAGTTACTAAGCGCTATAACAGCGTATCCGACCGCTTGGCGTTGGTAGACTGCCAAAACTAAAAAACTCGGTTTTTCGCTGGAGTCTTGTTTTTTGGTGCATTCTTAGCATACCTGACCGATTGGCTTTAATTTTAAGGCAAATGGAGGAAATAAAAATTTTCGATAGTCCTTAGTTACTAAGCGCTATAACAGCGTATCCGACCGCTTAGCGTTGGTACACTGCCAAAACTTAAAAACTCGGTTTTTCGCTGGAGTCTTGTTTTTTGGTGTATTCTTAGCATACCTGACCGATTGGCTTTAATTTTAAGGCAAATGGAGGAAATAAAAATTTTCGATAGTCCTTAGTTATTAAGCGCTATAACAGCGTATCCGACCGCTTGGTGTTGGTAGACTGCCAAAACTAAAAAACTCGGTTTTTCGCTGGAGTCTTGTTTTTTGGTGCATTCTTAGCATACCCGACCGATTGGCTTTAATTTTAAGGCAAATGGAGGAAATAAAAATTTTCGATAGTCCTTAGTTACTAAGCGCTATAACAGCGTATCCGACCGCTTGGCGTTGGTACACTGCCAAAACTTAAAAACTCGGTTTTTCGCTGGAGTCTTGTTTTTTGGTGTATTCTTAGCATACCTGACCGATTGGCTTTAATTTTAAGGCAAATGGAGGAAATAAAAATTTTCGATAGTCCTTAGTTACTAAGCGCTATAACAGCGTATCCGACCGCTTGGCGTTGGTAGACTGCCAAAACTAAAAAACTCGGTTTTTCGCTGGAGTCTTGTTTTTTGGTGCATACTTAGCATACCTGACCGATTGGCTTTAATTTTAAGGCAAATGGAGGAAATAAAAATTTTCGATAGTCCTTAGTTACTAAGCGCTATAACAGCGTATCCGACCGCTTGGCATTGGTAGACTGCCAAAACTAAAAATCTCGGTTTTTCGCTGGAGTCTTGTTTTTTTGGTGCATTCTTAGCATACCTGACCGATTGGCTTTAATTTTAAGGCAAATGGAGGAAATATAAATTTTCGATAGTCCTTAGTTACTAAGCGCTATAACAGCGTATCCGACCGCTTGGCGTTGGTACACTGCCAAAACTTAAAAACTCGGTTTTTCGCTGGAGTCTTGTTTTTTGATGTATTCTTAGCATACCTGACCGATTGGCTTTAATTTTAAGGCAAATGGAGGAAATAAAAATTTTCGATAGTCCTTAGTTACTAAGCGCTATAACAGCGTATCCGACCGCTTGGCGTTGGTACACTGCCAAAACTAAAAAACTCGGTTTTTCGCTGGAGTCTTGTTTTTTGGTGCATTCTTAGGATACCTGACCGATTGGCTTTAATTTTAAGGCAAATGGAGGAAATAAAAATTTTCGATAGTCCTTAGTTACTAAGCGCTATAACAGCGTATCCGACCGCTTGGCGTTGGTAGACTGCCAAAACTAAAAAACTCGGTTTTTCGCTGGAGTCTTGTTTTTTGGTGCATTCTTAGCATACCTGACCGATTGGCTTTAATTTTAAGGCAAATGGAGGAAATAAAAATTTTCGATAGTCCTTATTTATTAAGCGCTATAACAGCGTATCCGACCGCTTGGCGTTGGTAGACTGCCAAAACTAAAAAACTCGGTTTTTCGCTGGAGTCTTGTTTTTTGGTGCATTCTTAGCATACCTGACCGATTGGCTTTAATTTTAAGGCAAATGGACGAAATAAAATTTTTCGATAGTCCTTAGTTACTAAGCGCTATAACAGCGTATCCGATGGCTTGGCGTTGGTAGACTGCCAAAACTAAAAAACTCGGTTTTTCGCTGGAGTCTTGTATTTTGGTGCATTCTTAGCATACCTGACCGATTGGCTTTAATTTTAAGGCAAATGGAGGAAATAAATATTTTCGATAGTCCTTAGTTACTAAGCGCTATAACAGCGTATCCGACCGCTTGGCGTTGGTAGACTGCCAAAACTAAAAATCTCGGTTTTTCGCTGGAGACTTGTTTTTTGGTGCATTCTTAGCATACCTGACAGATTGGCTTTAATTTTAAGGCAAATGGAGGAAATAAAATTTTTCGATAGTCCTTAGTTACTAAGCCCTATAACAGCGTATCCGACCGCTTGGCGTTGGTAGACTGCCAAAACTAAAAATCTCGGTTTTTCGCTGGAGTCTTGTTTTTTGGTGCATTCTTAGCATACCTGACCGATTGGCTTTAATTTTAAGGCAAATGGAGGAAATAAAAATTTTCGATAGACCTTAGTTATTAAGCGCTATAACAGCGTATCCGACCGCTTGGCGTTGGTAGACTGCCAAAACTAAAAAACTCGGTTTTTCGCTGGAGTCTTGTTTTTTGGTGCATTCTTAGCATACCTGACCGATTGGCTTCAATTTTAAGGCAAATGGAGGAAATAAAAATTTTCGATAGTCCTTAGTTACTAAGCGCTATAACAGCGTATCCGACCGCTTGGCGTTGGTACACTGCCAAAACTTAAAAACTCGGTTTTTCGCTGGAGTCTTGTTTTTTGGTGTATTCTTAGCATACCTGACGGATTGGCTTTAATTTTAAGGCAAATGGAGGAAATAAAAATTTTCGATAGTCCTTAGTTACTAAGCGCTATAACAGCGTATCCGACCGCTTGGCGTTGGTACACTGCCAAAACTTAAAAACTCGGTTTTTCGCTGGAGTCTTGTTTTTTGGTGTATTCTTAGCATACCTGACCGATTGGCTTTAATTTTAAGGCAAATGGAGGAAATAAAAATTTTCGATAGTCCTTAGTTACTAAGCGCTATAACAGCGTATCCGACCGCTTGGCGTTGGTAGACTGCCAAAACTAAAAAACTTGGTTTTTCGCTGGAGTCTTGTTTTTTGGTGCATTCTTAGCATACCTGACCGATTGGCTTTAATTTTAAGGCAAATGGAGGAAATAAAAATTTTCGATAGTCCTTAGTTATTAAGCGCTATAACAGCGTATCCGACCGCTTGGCGTTGGTAGACTGCCAAAACTAAAAAACTCGGTTTTTCGCTGGAGTCTTGTTTTTTGGTGCATTCTTAGCATACCTGACCGATTGGCTTTAATTTTAAGGCAAATGGAGGAAATAAAATTTTTCGATAGTCCTTAGTTACTAAGCGCTATAACAGCGTATCCGACCGCTTGGCGTTGGTACACTGCCAAAACTTAAAAACTCGGTTTTTCGCTGGAGTCTTGTTTTTTGGTGTATTCTTAGCATACCTGACCGATTGGCTTTAATTTTAAGGCAAATGGAGGAAATAAAAATTTTCGATAGTCCTTAGTTACTAAGCGCTATAACAGCGTATCCGACCGCTTGGCGTTGGTAGACTGCCAAAACTAAAAAACTCGGTTTTTCGCTGGAGTCTTGTTTTTTGGTGCATTCTTAGGATACCTGACCGATTGGCTTTAATTTTAAGGCAAATGGAGGAAATAAAAATTTTTGATAGTCCTTAGTTACTAAGCGATATAACAGCGTATCCGACCGCTTGGCATTGGTAGACTGCCAAAAATAAAAAACTCGGTTTTTCGCTGGAGTCTTGTTTTTTGGTGTATTCTTAGCATACCTGACCGATTGGCTTTAATTTTAAGGCAAATGGAGGAAATAAAATTTTTCGATAGTCCTTAGTTACTAAGCGCTATAACAGCGTATCCGATGGCTTGGCGTTGGTAGACTGCCAAAACTAAAAAACTCGGTTTTTCGCTGGAGTCTTGTTTATTTGGTGTATTCTTAGCATACCTGACCGATTGGCTTTAATTTTAAGGCAAATGGAGGAAATAAAAATTTTCGATAGTCCTTAGTTACTAAGCGCTATAACAGCGTATCCGACCGCTTGGCGTTGGTACACTGCCAAAACTTAAAAACTCGGTTTTTCGCTGGAGTCTTGTTTTTTGGTGTATTCTTAGCATACCTGACCGATTGGCTTTAATTTTAAGGCAAATGGAGGAAATAAAAATTTTCGATAGTCCTTAGTTACTAAGCGCTATAACAGCGTATCCGACCGCTTGGCGTTGGTAGACTGCCAAAACTAAAAAACTCGGTTTTTCGCTGGAGTCTTGTTTTTTGGTGCATTCTTAGCATACCTGACCGATTGGCTTTAATTTTAAGGCAAATGGAGGAAATAAAAATTTTCGATAGTCCTTAGTTACTAAGCGCTATAACAGCGTATCCGACCGCTTGGCGTTGGTAGACTGCCAAAACTAAAAAAACTCGGTTTTTCGCTGGAGTCTTGTTTTTTGGTGCATTCTTAGCATACCTGACCGATTGGCTTTAATTTTTAGGCAAATGGAGGAAATAAAAATTTTCGATATTCCTTAGTTACTAAGCGCTATAACAGCGTATCCGACCGCTTGGCGTTGGTACACTGCCAAAACTTAAAAACTTGGTTTTTCGCTGGAGTCTCGTTTTTTGGTGTATTCTTAGCATACCTGACAGATTGGCTTTAATTTTAAGGCAAATGGAGGAAATAAAAATTTTCGATAGTCCTTAGTTACTAAGCGCTATAACAGCGTATCCGACCGCTTGGCGTTGGTACACTGCCAAAACTAAAAATCTCGGTTTTTCGCTGGAGTCTTGTTTTTTGGTGCATTCTTAGCATACCTGACCGATTGGCTTTAATTTTAAGGCAAATGGGGGAAATAAAAATTTTCGATAGTCCTTAGTTACTAAGCGCTATAACAGCGTATCCGACTTCTTGGCGTTGGTAGACTGCCAAAACTAAAAAACTCGGTTTTTAGCTGGAGTCTTGTTTTTTGGTGCATTCTTAGCATACCTGACCGATTGGCTTCAATTTTAAGGCAAATGGAGGAAATAAAAATTTTCGATAGTCCTTAGTTACTAAGCGCTATAACAGCGTATCCGACCGCTTGGCGTTGGTACACTGCCAAAACTTAAAAACTCGGTTTTTCGCTGGAGTCTTGTTTTTTGGTGTATTCTTAGCATACCTGACCGATTGGCTTTAATTTTAAGGCAAATGGAGGAAATAAAAATTTTCGATAGTCCTTAGTTACTAAGCGCTATAACAGCGTATCCAACCGCTTGGCGTTGGTAGACTGCCAAAACTAAAAAACTCGGTTTTTCGCTGGAGTCTTGTTTTTTGGTGCATTCTTAGCATACCTGACCGATTGGCTTTAATTTTAAGGCAAATGGAGGAAATAAAAATTTTCGATAGTCCTTAGTTATTAAGCGCTATAACAGCGTATCCGACCGCTTGGCGTTGGTAGACTGCCAAAACTAAAAAACTCGGTTTTTCGCTGGAGTCTTGTTTTTTGGTGCATACTTAGCATACCTGACCGATTGGCTTTAATTTTAAGGCAAATGGAGGAAATAAAAATTTTCGATAGTCCTTAGTTACTAAGCGCTATAACAGCGTATCCGACCGCTTGGCGTTGGTACACTGCCAAAACTTAAAAACTTGGTTTTTCGCTGGAGTCTCGTTTTTTGGTGTATTCTTAGCATACCTGACAGATTGGCTTTAATTTTAAGGCAAATGGAGGAAATAAAAATTTTCGATAGTCCTTAGTTACTAAGCGCTATAACAGCGTATCCGACCGCTTGGCGTTGGTACACTGCCAAAACTAAAAATCTCGGTTTTTCGCTGGAGTCTTGTTTTTTGGTGCATTCTTAGCATACCTGACCGATTGGCTTTAATTTTAAGGCAAATGGGGGAAATAAAAATTTTCGATAGTCCTTAGTTACTAAGCGCTATAACAGCGTATCCGACCGCTTGGCGTTGGTAGACTGCCAAAACTAAAAAACTCGGTTTTTAGCTGGAGTCTTGTTTTTTGGTGCATTCTTAGCATACCTGACCGATTGGCTTCAATTTTAAGGCAAATGGAGGAAATAAAAATTTTCGATAGTCCTTAGTTACTAAGCGCTATAACAGCGTATCCGACCGCTTGGCGTTGGTACACTGCCAAAACTTAAAAACTCGGTTTTTCGCTGGAGTCTTGTTTTTTGGTGTATTCTTAGCATACCTGACCGATTGGCTTTAATTTTAAGGCAAATGGAGGAAATAAAAATTTTCGATAGTCCTTAGTTACTAAGCGCTATAACAGCGTATCCAACCGCTTGGCGTTGGTAGACTGCCAAAACTAAAAAACTCGGTTTTTCGCTGGAGTCTTGTTTTTTGGTGCATTCTTAGCATACCTGACCGATTGGCTTTAATTTTAAGGCAAATGGAGGAAATAAAAATTTTCGATAGTCCTTAGTTATTAAGCGCTATAACAGCGTATCCGACCGCTTGGCGTTGGTAGACTGCCAAAACTAAAAAACTCGGTTTTTCGCTGGAGTCTTGTTTTTTGGTGCATACTTAGCATACCTGACCGATTGGCTTTAATTTTAAGGCAAATGGAGGAAATAAAAATTTTCGATAGTCCTTAGTTACTAAGCGCTATAACAGCGTATCCGACCGCTTGGCGTTGGTACACTGCCAAATCTAAAAATCTCGGTTTTTCGCTGGAGTCTTGTTTTTTGGTGCATTCTTAGCATACCTGACCGATTGGCTTTAATTTTAAGGCAAATGGAGGAAATATAAATTTTCGATAGTCCTTAGTTACTAAGCGCTATAACAGCGTATCCGACCGCTTGGCGTTGGTACACTGCCAAAACTTAAAAACTCGGTTTTTCGCTGGAGTCTTGTTTTTTGATGTATTCTTAGCATACCTGACCGATTGGCTTTAATTTTAAGGCAAATGGAGGAAATAAAATTTTTCGATAGTCCTTAGTTACTAAGCGCTATAACAGCGTATCCGACCGCTTGGCGTTGGTACACTGCCAAAACTTAAAAACTCGGATTTTCGCTGGAGTCTTGTTTTTTGGTGTATTCTTAGCATACCTGACCGATTGGCTTTAATTTTAAGGCAAATGGAGGAAATAAAAATTTTCGATAGTCCTTAGTTACTAAGCGCTATAACAGCGTATCCGACCGCTTGGCGTTGGTACACTGCCAAAACTAAAAATCTCGGTTTTTCGCTGGAGTCTTGTTTTTTGGTGCATTCTTAGCATACCTGACCGATTGGCTTTAATTTTAAGGCAAATGGGGGAAATAAAAATTTTCGATAGTCCTTAGTTACTAAGCGCTATAACAGCGTATCCGACCGCTTGGCGTTGGTAGACTGCCAAAACTAAAAAACTCGGTTTTTCGCTGGAGTCTTGTTTTTTGGTGCATTCTTAGCATACCTGACCGATTGGCTTTAATTTTAAGGCAAATGGAGGAAATAAAAATTTTCGATAGTCCTTAGTTACTAAGCGCTATAACAGCGTATCCGACCGCTTGGCGTTGGTACACTGCCAAAACTTAAAAACTCGGTTTCTCGCTGGAGTCTTGTTTTTTGGTGTATTCTTAGCATACCTGACCGATTGGCTTTGATTTTAAGGCAAATGGAGGAAATAAAAATTTTCGATAGTCCTTAGTTACTAAGCGCTATAACAGCGTATCCGACCGCTTGGCGTTGGTAGACTGCCAAAACTAAAAAACTCGGTTTTTCGCTGGAGTCTTGTTTTTTGGTGCATTCTTAGCATACCTGACCGATTGGCTTTAATTTTAAGGCAAATGGAGGAAATAAAAATTTTCGATAGTCCTTAGTTATTAAGCGCTATAACAGCGTATCCGACCGCTTGGCGTTGGTAGACTGCCAAAACTAAAAAACTCGGTTTTTCGCTGGAGTCTTGTTTTTTGGTGCATACTTAGCATACCTGACCGATTGGCTTTAATTTTAAGGCAAATGGAGGAAATAAAAATTTTCGATAGTCCTTAGTTACTAAGCGCTATAACAGCGTATCCGACCGCTTGGCGTTGGTACACTGCCAAAACTAAAAATCTCGGTTTTTCGCTGGAGTCTTGTTTTTTGGTGCATTCTTAGCATACCTGACCAATTGGCTTTAATTTTAAGGCAAATGGAGGAAATAAAAATTTTCGATAGTCCTTAGTTACTAAGCGCTATAACAGCGTATCCGACCGCTTGGCGTTGGTAGACTGCCAAAACTAAAAAACTCGGTTTTTCGCTGGAGTCTTGTTTTTTGGTGCATTCTTAGAATACCTGACCGATTGGCTTTAATTTTAAGGCAAATGGAGGAAATAAAAATTTTCGATAGTCCTTAGTTACTAAGCGCTATAACAGCGTATCCGACCGCTTGGCGTTGGTACACTGCCAAAACTTAAAAACTCGGTTTTTCGCTGGAGTCTTGTTTTTTGGTGTATTCTTAGCATACCTGACCGATTGGCTTTAATTTTAAGGCAAATGGAGGAAATAAAAATTTTCGATAGTCCTTAGTTACTAAGCGCTATAACAGCGTATCCGACCGCTTGGCGTTGGTAGACTGCCAAAACTAAAAAACTCGGTTTTTCGCTGGAGTCTTGTTTTTTGGTGCATTCTTAGCATACCTGACCGATTGGCTTTAATTTTAAGGCAAATGGAGGAAATAAAAATTTTCGATAGTCCTTAGTTATTAAGCGCTATAACAGCGTATCCGACCGCTTGGCGTTGGTAGACTGCCAAAACTAAAAAACTCGGTTTTTCGCTGGAGTCTTGTTTTTTGGTGCATTCTTAGCATACCTGACCGATTGGCTTTAATTTTAAGGCAAATGGAGGAAATAAAATTTTTCGATAGTCCTTAGTTACTAAGCGCTATAACAGCGTATCCGACCGCTTGGCGTTGGTACACTGCCAAAACTTAAAAACTCGGTTTTTCGCTGGAGTCTTGTTTTTTGGTGTATTCTTAGCATACCTGACCGATTGGCTTTAATTTTAAGGCAAATGGAGGAAATAAAATTTTTCGATAGTCCTTAGTTACTAAGCGCTATAACAGCGTATCCGACCGCTTGGCGTTGGTAGACTGCCAAAACTAAAAAACTCGGTTTTTCGCTGGAGTCTTGTTTTTTGGTGCATTCTTAGGATACCTGACCGATTGGCTTTAATTTTAAGGCAAATGGAGGAAATAAAAATTTTTGATAGTCCTTAGTTACTAAGCGCTATAACAGCGTATCCGACCGCTTGGCATTGGTAGACTGCCAAAAATAAAAAACTCGGTTTTTCGCTGGAGTCTTGTTTTTTGGTGTATTCTTAGCATACCTGACCGATTGGCTTTAATTTTAAGGCAAATGGAGGAAATAAAATTTTTCGATAGTCCTTAGTTACTAAGCGCTATAACAGCGTATCTGATGGCTTGGCGTTGGTAGACTGCCAAAACTAAAAAACTCGGTTTTTCGCTGGAGTCTTGTTTTTTTGGTGTATTCTTAGCATACCTGACCGATTGGCTTTAATTTTAAGGCAAATGGAGGAAATAAAAATTTTCGATAGTCCTTAGTTACTAAGCGCTATAACAGCGTATCCGACCGCTTGGCGTTGGTACACTGCCAAAACTTAAAAACTCGGTTTTTCGCTGGAGTCTTGTTTTTTGGTGTATTCTTAGCATACCTGACCGATTGGCTTTAATTTTAAGGCAAATGGAGGAAATGAAAATTTTCGATAGTCCTTAGTTACTAAGCGCTATAACAGCGTATCCGACCGCTTGGCGTTGGTAGACTGCCAAAACTAAAATACTCGGTTTTTCGCTGGAGTCTTGTTTTTTGGTGCATTCTTAGCATACCTGACCGATTGGCTTTAATTTTAAGGCAAATGGAGGAATTAAAAATTTTCGATAGACCTTAGTTATTAAGCGCTATAACAGCGTATCCGACTGCTTGGCGTTGGTAGACTGCCAAAACTAAAAAACTCGGTTTTTCGCTGGAGTCTTGTTTTTTGGTGCATACTTAGCATACTTGACCGATTGGCTTTAATTTTAAGGCAAATGGAGGAAATAAAAATTTTCGATAGTCCTTAGTTACTAAGCGCTATAACAGCGTATCCGACCGCTTGGCGTTGGTACACTGCCAAAACTAAAAATCTCGGTTTTTCGCTGGAGTCTTGTTTTTTGGTGCATTCTTAGCATACCTGGCTTTAATTTTAAGGCAAATGGAGGAAATAAAAATTTTCGATAGTCCTTAGTTACTAAGCGCTATAACAGCGTATCCGACCGCTTGGCGTTGGTACACTGCCAAAACTAAAAATCTCGGTTTTTCGCTGGAGTCTTGTTTTTTGGTGCATTCTTAGCATACCTGGCTTTAATTTTAAGGCAAATGGAGGAAATAAAAATTTTCGATAGTCCTTAGTTACTAAGCGCTATAACAGCGTATCCGACCGCTTGGCGTTGGTAGACTGCCAAAACTAAAAAACTCGGTTTTTCGCTGGAGTCTTGTTTTTTGGTGCATTCTTAGCATACCTGACCGATTGGCTTTAATTTTAAGGCAAATGGAGGAAATAAAAATTTTCGATAGTCCTTAGTTACTAAGCGCTATAACAGCGTATCCGACCGCTTAGCGTTGGTACACTGCCAAAACTTAAAAACTCGGTTTTTCGCTGGAGTCTTGTTTTTTGGTGTATTCTTAGCATACCTGACCGATTGGCTTTAATTTTAAGGCAAATGGAGGAAATAAAAATTTTCGATAGTCCTTAGTTACTAAGCGCTATAACAGCGTATCCGACCGCTTGGCGTTGGTAGACTGCCAAAACTAAAAAACTCGGTTTTTCGCTGGAGTCTTGTTTTTTGGTGCATTCTTAGCATACCTGACCGATTGGCTTTAATTTTAAGGCAAATGGAGGAAATAAAAATTTTCGATAGTCCTTAGTTATTAAGCGCTATAACAGCGTATCCGACCGCTTGGTGTTGGTAGACTGCCAAAACTAAAAAACTCGGTTTTTTGCTGGAGTCTTGTTTTTTGGTGCATTCTTAGCATACCTGACCGATTGGCTTTAATTTTAAGGCAAATGGAGGAAATAAAAATTTTCGATAGTCCTTAGTTACTAAGCGCTATAACAGCGTATCCGACCGCTTGGCGTTGGTACACTGCCAAAACTTAAAAACTCGGTTTTTCGCTGGAGTCTTGTTTTTTGGTGTATTCTTAGCACACCTGACCGATTGGCTTTAATTTTAAGGCAAATGGAGGAAACAAAAATTTTCGATAGTCCTTAGTTACTAAGCGCTATAACAGCGTATCCGACCGCTTGGCGTTGGTACACTGCCAAAACTTAAAAACTCGGTTTTTCGCTGGAGTCTTGTTTTTTGATGTATTCTTAGCATACCTGACCGATTGGCTTTAATTTTAAGGCAAATGGAGGAAATAAAAATTTTCGATAGTCCTTAGTTACTAAGCGCTATAACAGCGTATCCGACCGCTTGGCGTTGGTAGACTGCCAAAACTAAAAAACTCGGTTTTTCGCTGGAGTCTTGTTTTTTGGTGCATTCTTAGGATACCTGACCGATTCGCTTTAATTTTAAGGCAAATGGAGGAAATAAAAATTTTTGATAGTCCTTAGTTACTAAGCGCTATAACAGCGTATCCGACCGCTTGGCATTGGTAGACTGCCAAAACTAAGAAACTCGGTTTTTCGCTGGAGTCTTGTTTTTTTGGTGCATTCTTAGCATACCTGACCGATTGGCTTTAATTTTAAGGCAAATGGAGGAAATAAAATTTTTCGATAGTCCTTAGTTACTAAGCGCTATAACAGCGTATCCGATGGCTTGGCGTTGGTAGACTGCCAAAACTAAAAAACTCGGTTTTTCGCTGGAGTCTTGTATTTTGGTGCATTCTTAGCATACCTGACCGATTGGCTTTAATTTTAAGGCAAATGGAGGAAATAAAATTTTTCGATAGTCCTTAGTTACTAAGCGCTATAACAGCGTATCCGACCGCTTGGCGTTGGTAGACTGCCAAAACTAAAAATCTCGGTTTTTCGCTGGAGACTTGTTTTTTGGTGCATTCTTAGCATACCTGACAGATTGGCTTTAATTTTAAGGCAAATGGAGGAAATAAAAAATTTCGATAGTCCTTAGTTACTAAGCCCTATAACAGCGTATCCGACCGCTTGGCGTTGGTAGACTGCCAAAAACTAAAAAAACTCGGTTTTTCGCTGGAGTCTTGTTTTTTGGTGCATTCTTAGCATACCTGACCGATTGGCTTTAATTTTAAGGCAAATGGAGGAAATAAAAATTTTTGATAGTCCTTAGTTACTAAGCGCTATAACAGGGTATCCGACCGCTTGGCATTGGTAGACTGCCAAAAATAAAAAAACTCGGTTTTTCGCTGGAGTCTTGTTTTTTGGTGCATTCTTAGCATACCTGACCGATTGGCTTTAATTTAAAGGCAAATGGAGGAAATAAAAATTTTCGATAGTCCTTAGTTACTAAGCGCTATAACAGCGTATCCGACCGCTTGGCGTTGGTAGACTGCCAAAACTAAAAAACTCGGTTTTTCGCTGGAGTCTTGTTTTTTGGTGCATTCTTAGCATACCTGACCGATTGGCTTTAATTTAAAGGCAAATGGAGGAAATAAAAATTTTCGATAGTCCTTAGTTACTAAGCGCTATAACAGCGTATCCGACCGCTTGGCGTTGGTACACTGCCAAAACTTAAAAACTCGGTTTTTCGCTGGAGTCTTGTTTTTTGGTGTATTCTTAGCACACCTGACCGATTGGCTTTAATTTTAAGGCAAATGGAGGAAATAAAAATTTTCGATAGTCCTTAGTTACTAAGCGCTATAACAGCGTATCCGACCGCTTGGCGTTGGTACACTGCCAAAACTTAAAAACTCGGTTTTTCGCTGGAGTCTTGTTTTTTGATGTATTCTTAGCATACCTGACCGATTGGCTTTAATTTTAAGGCAAATGGAGGAAATAAAAATTTTCGATAGTCCTTAGTTACTAAGCGCTATAACAGCGTATCCGACCGCTTGGCGTTGGTAGACTGCCAAAACTAAAAAACTCGGTTTTTCGCTGGAGTCTTGTTTTTTGGTGCATTCTTAGGATACCTGACCGATTCGCTTTAATTTTAAGGCAAATGGAGGAAATAAAAATTTTTGATAGTCCTTAGTTACTAAGCGCTATAACAGCGTATCCGACCGCTTGGCATTGGTAGACTGCCAAAACTAAAAAACTCGGTTTTTCGCTGGAGTCTTGTTTTTTTGGTGCATTCTTAGCATACCTGACCGATTGGCTTTAATTTTAAGGCAAATGGAGGAAATAAAATTTTTCGATAGTCCTTAGTTACTAAGCGCTATAACAGCGTATCCGATGGCTTGGCGTTGGTAGACTGCCAATACTAAAAAACTCGGTTTTTCGCTGGAGTCTTGTATTTTGGTGCATTCTTAGCATACCTGACCGATTGGCTTTAATTTTAAGGCAAATGGAGGAAATAAAATTTTTCGATAGTCCTTAGTTACTAAGCGCTATAACAGCGTATCCGACCGCTTGGCGTTGGTAGACTGCCAAAACTAAAAATCTCGGTTTTTCGCTGGAGACTTGTTTTTTGGTGCATTCTTAGCATACCTGACAGATTGGCTTTAATTTTAAGGCAAATGGAGGAAATAAAAAATTTCGATAGTCCTTAGTTACTAAGCCCTATAACAGCGTATCCGACCGCTTGGCGTTGGTAGACTGCCAAAAACTAAAAAAACTCGGTTTTTCGCTGGAGTCTTGTTTTTTGGTGCATTCTTAGCATACCTGACCGATTGGCTTTAATTTTAAGGCAAATGGAGGAAATAAAAATTTTTGATAGTCCTTAGTTACTAAGCGCTATAACAGGGTATCCGACCGCTTGGCATTGGTAGACTGCCAAAAATAAAAAAACTCGGTTTTTCGCTGGAGTCTTGTTTTTTGGTGCATTCTTAGCATACCTGACCGATTGGCTTTAATTTAAAGGCAAATGGAGGAAATAAAAATTTTCGATAGTCCTTAGTTACTAAGCGCTATAACAGCGTATCCGACCGCTTGGCGTTGGTAGACTGCCAAAACTAAAAAACTCGGTTTTTCGCTGGAGTCTTGTTTTTTGGTGCATTCTTAGCATACCTGACCGATTGGCTTTAATTTAAAGGCAAATGGAGGAAATAAAAATTTTCGATAGTCCTTAGTTACTAAGCGCTATAACAGCGTATCCGACCGCTTGGCGTTGGTAGACTGCCAAAACTAAAAAACTCGGTTTTTCGCTGGAGTCTTGTTTTTTGGTGCATTCTTAGCATACCTGACCGATTGGCTTTAATTTTAAGGCAAATGGAGGAAATTAAATTTTTTGATAGTCCTTAGTTACTAAGCGCTATAACAGCGTATCCGACCGCTTGGCGTTGGTAGACTGCCAAAAATAAAAAACTCGGTTTTTCGCTGGATTCTTGTTTTTTGGTGCATTCTTAGCATACATGACCGATTGGCTTTTATTTAAAGGCAAATGGTGGGAATAAAAATTTTCGATAGTCCTTAGTTACTAAGCGCTATAACAGCGTATCCGACCGCTTGGCGTTGGTAGACTGCCAAAACTAAAAAACTCGGTTTTTCGCTGGAGTCTTGTTTTTTGGTGCATTCTTAGCATACCTGACCGATTGGCTTTAATTTTAAGGCAAATGGAGGAAATTAAATTTTTTGATAGTCCTTAGTTACTAAGCGCTATAACAGCGTATCCGACCGCTTGGCGTTGGTAGACTGCCAAAACTAAAAAACTCGGTTTTTCGCTGGAGTCTTGTTTTTTAGTGCATTCTTAGCATACCTGACCGATTGGCTTTAATTTTAAGGCAAATGGAGGAAATAAAAATTTTCGATAGTCCTTAGTTACTAAGCCCTATAACAGCGTATCCGACCGCTTGGCTTTGGTAGACTGCCAAAACTCAAAATCTCGGTTTTTCGCTGGAGTCTTGTTTTTTGGTGCATTCTTAGCATACCTGACCGATTGGCTTTAATTTTAAGGCAAATGGAGGAAATAAAATTTTTCGATAGTCCTTAGTTACTAAGCCCTATAACAGCGTATCCGACCGCTTGGCGTTGGTAGACTGCCAAAACTAAAAATCTCGGTATTTCGCTGGAGTCTTGTTTTTTGGTGCATTCTTAGCATACCTGACCGATTGGCTTTAATTTTAAGGCAAATGGAGGAAATAAAAATTTTCGATAGTCCTTAGTTACTAAGCGCTATAACAGCGTATCCGACCGCTTGGCGTTGGTAGACTGCCAAAACTAAAAAACTCGGTTTTTCGCTGGAGTCTTGTTTTTTGGTGCATTCTTAGCATACCTGACCGATTGGCTTTAATTTTAAGGCAAATGGAGGAAATAAAAATTTTCGATAGTCCTTAGTTACTAAGCGCTATAACAGCGTATCCGACCGCTTGGCGTTGGTACACTGCCAAAACTTAAAAACTCGGTTTTTCGCTGGAGTCTTGTTTTTTGGTGTATTCTTAGCATACCTGACCGATTGGCTTTAATTTTAAGGCAAATGGAGGAAATAAAAATTTTCGATAGTCCTTAGTTACTAAGCGCTATAACAGCGTATCCGACCGCTTGGCGTTGGTAGACTGCCAAAACTAAAAAACTCGGTTTTTCGCTGGAGTCTTGTTTTTTGGTGCATTCTTAGCATACCTGACCGATTGGCTTTAATTTTAAGGCAAATGGAGGAAATTAAATTTTTTGATAGTCCTTAGTTACTAAGCGCTATAACAGCGTATCTGACCGCTTGGCGTTGGTAGACTGCCAAAACTAAAAAACTCGGTTTTTCGCTGGAGTCTTGTTTTTTGGTGCATACTTAGCATACCTGACCGATTGGCTTTAATTTTAAGGCAAATGGAGGAAATAAAATTTTTCGATAAACCTTAGTTACTAAGCGCTATAACAGCGTATCCGACCGCTTGGCGTTGGTACACTGCCAAAACTAAAAATCTCGGTTTTTCGCTGGAGTCTTGTTTTTTGGTGCATTCTTAGCATACCTGACCGATTGGCTTTAATTTTAAGGCAAATGGAGGAAATAAAAATTTTCGATAGTCCTAAGTTACTAAGCGCTATAACAGCGTATCCGACCGCTTGGCGTTGGTAGACTGCCAAAACTAAAAAAACTCGGTTTTTCGCTGGAGTCTTGTTTTTTGGTGCATTCTTAGCATACCTGACCGATTGGCTTTAATTTTTAGGCAAATGGAGGAAATAAAAATTTTCGATAGTCCTTAGTTACTAAGCGCTATAACAGCGTATCCGACCGCTTGGCGTTGGTACACTGCCAAAATTTAAAAACTCGGTTTTTCGCTGGAGTCTTGTTTTTTGGTGTATTCTTAGCATACCTGACCGATTGGCTTTAATTTTAAGGCAAATGGAGGAAATAAAATTTTTCGATAGTCCTTAGTTACTAAGCGCTATAAAAGCGTATCCGACCGCTTGGCGTTGGTAGACTGCCAAAACTAAAAAACTCGGTTTTTCGCTGGAGTCTTGTTTTTTGGTGCATACTTAGCATACCTGACCGATTGGCTTTAATTTTAAGGCAAATGGAGGAAATAAAAATTTTCGATAGTCCTTAGTTACTAAGCGCTATAACAGCGTATCCGACCGCTTGGCGTTGGTACACTTCCAAAACTAAAAATCTCGGTTTTTCGCTGGAGTCTTGTTTTTTGGTGCATTCTTAGCATACCTGACCGATTGGCTTTAATTTTAAGGCAAATGGAGGAAATAAAATTTTTCGATAGTCCTTAGTTACTAAGCGCTATAACAGCGTATCCGACCGCTTGGCGTTGGTACACTGCCAAAACTTAAAAACTCGGTTTTTCGCTGGAGTCTTGTTTTTTGGTGTATTCTTAGCATACCTGACCGATTGGCTTTAATTTTAAGGCAAATGGAGGAAATAAAAATTTTCGATAGTCCTTAGTTACTAAGCGCTATAACAGCGTATCCGACCGCTTGGCGTTGGTACACTGCCAAAACTTAAAAACTCGGTTTTTCGCTGGAGTCTTGTTTTTTGGTGCATTCTTAGCATACCTGACCGATTGGCTTTAATTTTAAGGCAAATGGAGGAAATAAAAATTTTCGATAGTCCTTAGTTACTAAGCGCTATAACAGCGTATCCGACCGCTTGGCGTTGGTACACTGCCAAAACTTAAAAACTCGGTTTTTCGCTGGAGTCTTGGTTTTTGGTGCATTCTTAGCATACCTGACCGATTGGCTTTAATTTTAAGGCAAATGGAGGAAATAAAAATATTCGATAGTCCTTAGTTACTAAGCGCTATAACAGCGTATCCGACCGCTTGGCGTTGTTAGACTGTCAAAACTAAAAAACTCGGTTTTTCGCTGGAGTCTTGTTTTTTGGTGCATACTTAGCATACCTGACCGATTGGCTTTAATTTTAAGGCAAATGGAGGAAATAAAAATGTTCGATAGTCCTTAGTTACTAAGCGCTATAACAGCGTATCCGACCGCTTGGCGTTGGTACACTGCCAAAACTAAAAATCTCGGTTTTTCGCTGGAGTCTTGTTTTTTGGTGCATTCTTAGCATACCTGACCAATTGGCTTTAATTTTAAGGCAAATGGAGGAAATAAAAATTTTCGATAGTCCTTAGTTACTAAGCGCTATAACAGCGTATCCGACCGCTTGGCGTTGGTAGACTGCCAAAACTAAAAAACTCGGTTTTTCGCTGGAGTCTTGTTTTTTGGTGCATTCTTAGAATACCTGACCGATTGGCTTTAATTTTAAGGCAAATGGAGGAAATAAAAATTTTCGATAGTCCTTAGTTACTAAGCGCTATAACAGCGTATCCGACCGCTTGGCGTTGGTACACTGCCAAAACTTAAAAACTCGGTTTTTCGCTGGAGTCTTGTTTTTTGGTGTATTCTTAGCATACCTGACCGATTGGCTTTAATTTTAAGGCAATTGGATGAAATAAAAATTTTCGATAGTCCTTAGTTACTAAGCGCTATAACAGCGTATCCGACCGCTTGGCGTTGGTAGACTGCCAAAACTAAAAAACTCGGTTTTTCTCTGGAGTCTTGTTTTTTGGTGCATTCTTAGCATACCTGACCGATTGGCTTTAATTTTAAGGCAAATGGAGGAAATAAAAATTTTCGATAGTCCTTAGTTATTAAGCGCTATAACAGCGTATCCGACCGCTTGGCGTTGGTAGACTGCCAAAACTAAAAAACTCGGTTTTTCGCTGGAGTCTTGTTTTTTGGTGCATTCTTAGCATACCTGACCGATTGGCTTTAATTTTAAGGCAAATGGAGGAAATAAAATTTTTCGATAGTCCTTAGTTACTAAGCGCTATAACAGCGTATCCGACCGCTTGGCGTTGGTACACTGCCAAAACTTAAAAACTCGGTTTTTCGCTGGAGTCTTGTTTTTTGGTGTATTCTTAGCATACCTGACCGATTGGCTTTAATTTTAAGGCAAATGGAGGAAATAAAAATTTTCGATAGTCCTTAGTTACTAAGCGCTATAACAGCGTATCCGACCGCTTGGCGTTGGTAGACTGCCAAAACTAAAAAACTCGGTTTTTCGCTGGAGTCTTGTTTTTTGGTGCATTCTTAGGATACCTGACCGATTGGCTTTAATTTTAAGGCAAATGGAGGAAATAAAAATTTTTGATAGTCCTTAGTTACTAAGCGCTATAACAGCGTATCCGACCGCTTGGCATTGGTAGACTGCCAAAAATAAAAAACTCGGTTTTTCGCTGGAGTCTTGTTTTTTGGTGTATTCTTAGCATACCTGACCGATTGGCTTTAATTTTAAGGCAAATGGAGGAAATAAAATTTTTCGATAGTCCTTAGTTACTAAGCGCTATAACAGCGTATCTGATGGCTTGGCGTTGGTAGACTGCCAAAACTAAAAAACTCGGTTTTTCGCTGGAGTCTTGTTTTTTTGGTGTATTCTTAGCATACCTGACCGATTGGCTTTAATTTTAAGGCAAATGGAGGAAATAAAAATTTTCGATAGTCCTTAGTTACTAAGCGCTATAACAGCGTATCCGACCGCTTGGCGTTGGTACACTGCCAAAACTTAAAAACTCGGTTTTTCGCTGGAGTCTTGTTTTTTGGTGTATTCTTAGCATACCTGACCGATTGGCTTTAATTTTAAGGCAAATGGAGGAAATGAAAATTTTCGATAGTCCTTAGTTACTAAGCGCTATAACAGCGTATCCGACCGCTTGGCGTTGGTAGACTGCCAAAACTAAAATACTCGGTTTTTCGCTGGAGTCTTGTTTTTTGGTGCATTCTTAGCATACCTGACCGATTGGCTTTAATTTTAAGGCAAATGGAGGAATTAAAAATTTTCGATAGACCTTAGTTATTAAGCGCTATAACAGCGTATCCGACTGCTTGGCGTTGGTAGACTGCCAAAACTAAAAAACTCGGTTTTTCGCTGGAGTCTTGTTTTTTGGTGCATACTTAGCATACTTGACCGATTGGCTTTAATTTTAAGGCAAATGGAGGAAATAAAAATTTTCGATAGTCCTTAGTTACTAAGCGCTATAACAGCGTATCCGACCGCTTGGCGTTGGTACACTGCCAAAACTAAAAATCTCGGTTTTTCGCTGGAGTCTTGTTTTTTGGTGCATTCTTAGCATACCTGGCTTTAATTTTAAGGCAAATGGAGGAAATAAAAATTTTCGATAGTCCTTAGTTACTAAGCGCTATAACAGCGTATCCGACCGCTTGGCGTTGGTAGACTGCCAAAACTAAAAAACTCGGTTTTTCGCTGGAGTCTTGTTTTTTGGTGCATTCTTAGCATACCTGACCGATTGGCTTTAATTTTAAGGCAAATGGAGGAAATAAAAATTTTCGATAGTCCTTAGTTACTAAGCGCTATAACAGCGTATCCGACCGCTTAGCGTTGGTACACTGCCAAAACTTAAAAACTCGGTTTTTCGCTGGAGTCTTGTTTTTTGGTGTATTCTTAGCATACCTGACCGATTGGCTTTAATTTTAAGGCAAATGGAGGAAATAAAAATTTTCGATAGTCCTTAGTTACTAAGCGCTATAACAGCGTATCCGACCGCTTGGCGTTGGTAGACTGCCAAAACTAAAAAACTCGGTTTTTCGCTGGAGTCTTGTTTTTTGGTGCATTCTTAGCATACCTGACCGATTGGCTTTAATTTTAAGGCAAATGGAGGAAATAAAAATTTTCGATAGTCCTTAGTTATTAAGCGCTATAACAGCGTATCCGACCGCTTGGTGTTGGTAGACTGCCAAAACTAAAAAACTCGGTTTTTTGCTGGAGTCTTGTTTTTTGGTGCATTCTTAGCATACCTGACCGATTGGCTTTAATTTTAAGGCAAATGGAGGAAATAAAAATTTTCGATAGTCCTTAGTTACTAAGCGCTATAACAGCGTATCCGACCGCTTGGCGTTGGTACACTGCCAAAACTTAAAAACTCGGTTTTTCGCTGGAGTCTTGTTTTTTGGTGTATTCTTAGCATACCTGACCGATTGGCTTTAATTTTAAGGCAAATGGAGGAAATAAAAATTTTCGATAGTCCTTAGTTACTAAGCGCTATAACAGCGTATCCGACCGCTTGGCGTTGGTACACTGCCAAAACTTAAAAACTCGGTTTTTCGCTGGAGTCTTGTTTTTTGATGTATTCTTAGCATACCTGACCGATTGGCTTTTGAGGAAATAAAAATTTTTGATAGTCCTTAGTTACTAAGCGCTATAACAGCGTATCCGACCGCTTGGCATTGGTAGACTGCCAAAAATAAAAAACTCGGTTTTTCGCTGGAGTCTTGTTTTTTTGGTGCATTCTTAGCATCCCTGACCGATTGGCTTTAATTTTAAGGCAAATGGAGGAAATAAAATTTTTACTAAGCGCTATAACAGGGTATCCGACCGCTTGGCGTTGGTAGACTGCCAAAACTAAAAATCTCGGTATTTCGCTGGAGTCTTGTTTTTTGGTGCATTCTTAGCATACCTGACCGATTGGATTTAATTTTAAGGCAAATGGAGGAAATAAAAATTTTCGATAGTCCTTAGTTACTAAGCGCTATAACAGCGTATCCGACCGCTTGGCGTTGGTAGACTGCCAAAACTAAAAAACTCGGTTTTTCGCTGGAGTCTTGTTTTTTGGTGCATTCTTAGCATACCTGACCGATTGGCTTTAATTTTAAGGCAAATGGAGGAAATAAAAATTTTCGATAGTCCTTAGTTACTAAGCGCTATAACAGCGTATCCGACCGCTTGGCGTTGGTACACTGCCAAAACTTAAAAACTCGGTTTTTCGCTGGAGTCTTGTTTTTTGGTGTATTCTTAGCATACCTGACCGATTGGCTTTAATTTTAAGGCAAATGGAGGAAATAAAAATTTTCGATAGTCCTTAGTTACTAAGCGCTATAACAGCGTATCCGACCGCTTGGCGTTGGTAGACTGCCAAAACTAAAAAACTCGGTTTTTCGCTGGAGTCTTGTTTTTTGGTGCATTCTTAGCATACCTGACCGATTGGCTTTAATTTTAAGGCAAATGGAGGAAATTAAATTTTTTGATAGTCCTTAGTTACTAAGCGCTATAACAGCGTATCTGACCGCTTGGCGTTGGTAGACTGCCAAAACTAAAAAACTCGGTTTTTCGCTGGAGTCTTGTTTTTTGGTGCATACTTAGCATACCTGACCGATTGGCTTTAATTTTAAGGCAAATGGAGGAAATAAAATTTTTCGATAAACCTTAGTTACTAAGCGCTATAACAGCGTATCCGACCGCTTGGCGTTGGTACACTGCCAAAACTAAAAATCTCGGTTTTTCGCTGGAGTCTTGTTTTTTGGTGCATTCTTAGCATACCTGAACGATTGGCTTTAATTTTAAGGCAAATGGAGGAAATAAAAATTTTCGATAGTCCTAAGTTACTAAGCGCTATAACAGCGTATCCGACCGCTTGGCGTTGGTAGACTGCCAAAACTAAAAAAACTCGGTTTTTCGCTGGAGTCTTGTTTTTTGGTGCATTCTTAGCATACCTGACCGATTGGCTTTAATTTTTAGGCAAATGGAGGAAATAAAAATTTTCGATAGTCCTTAGTTACTAAGCGCTATAACAGCGTATCCGACCGCTTGGCGTTGGTACACTGCCAAAATTTAAAAACTCGGTTTTTCGCTGGAGTCTTGTTTTTTGGTGTATTCTTAGCATACCTGACCGATTGGCTTTAATTTTAAGGCAAATGGAGGAAATAAAATTTTTCGATAGTCCTTAGTTACTAAGCGCTATAAAAGCGTATCCGACCGCTTGGCGTTGGTAGACTGCCAAAACTAAAAAACTCGGTTTTTCGCTGGAGTCTTGTTTTTTGGTGCATACTTAGCATACCTGACCGATTGGCTTTAATTTTAAGGCAAATGGAGGAAATAAAAATTTTCGATAGTCCTTAGTTACTAAGCGCTATAACAGCGTATCCGACCGCTTGGCGTTGGTACACTTCCAAAACTAAAAATCTCGGTTTTTCGCTGGAGTCTTGTTTTTTGGTGCATTCTTAGCATACCTGACCGATTGGCTTTAATTTTAAGGCAAATGGAGGAAATAAAATTTTTCGATAGTCCTTAGTTACTAAGCGCTATAACAGCGTATCCGACCGCTTGGCGTTGGTACACTGCCAAAACTTAAAAACTCGGTTTTTCGCTGGAGTCTTGTTTTTTGGTGTATTCTTAGCATACCTGACCGATTGGCTTTAATTTTAAGGCAAATGGAGGAAATAAAAATTTTCGATAGTCCTTAGTTACTAAGCGCTATAACAGCGTATCCGACCGCTTGGCGTTGGTACACTGCCAAAACTTAAAAACTCGGTTTTTCGCTGGAGTCTTGTTTTTTGGTGCATTCTTAGCATACCTGACCGATTGGCTTTAATTTTAAGGCAAATGGAGGAAATAAAAATTTTCGATAGTCCTTAGTTACTAAGCGCTATAACAGCGTATCCGACCGCTTGGCGTTGGTACACTGCCAAAACTTAAAAACTCGGTTTTTCGCTGGAGTCTTGGTTTTTGGTGCATTCTTAGCATACCTGACCGATTGGCTTTAATTTTAAGGCAAATGGAGGAAATAAAAATATTCGATAGTCCTTAGTTACTAAGCGCTATAACAGCGTATCCGACCGCTTGGCGTTGTTAGACTGTCAAAACTAAAAAACTCGGTTTTTCGCTGGAGTCTCGTTTTTTGGTGCATACTTAGCATACCTGACCGATTGGCTTTAATTTTAAGGCAAATGGAGGAAATAAAAATGTTCGATAGTCCTTAGTTACTAAGCGCTATAACAGCGTATCCGACCGCTTGGCGTTGGTACACTGCCAAAACTAAAAATCTCGGTTTTTCGCTGGAGTCTTGTTTTTTGGTGCATTCTTAGCATACCTGAACAATTGGCTTTAATTTTAAGGCAAATGGAGGAAATAAAAATTTTCGATAGTCCTTAGTTACTAAGCGCTATAACAGCGTATCCGACCGCTTGGCGTTGGTAGACTGCCAAAACTAAAAAACTCGGTTTTTCGCTGGAGTCTTGATTTTTGGTGCATTCTTAGAATACCTGACCGATTGGCTTTAATTTTAAGGCAAATGGAGGAAATAAAAATTTTCGATAGTCCTTAGTTACTAAGCGCTATAACAGCGTATCCGACCGCTTGGCGTTGGTACACTGCCAAAACTTAAAAACTCGGTTTTTCGCTGGAGTCTTGTTTTTTGGTGTATTCTTAGCATACCTGACCGATTGGCTTTAATTTTAAGGCAAATGGAGGAAATAAAAATTTTCGATAGTCCTTAGTTACTAAGCGCTATAACAGCGTATCCGACCGCTTGGCGTTGGTAGACTGCCAAAACTAAAAAACTCGGTTTTTCTCTGGAGTCTTGTTTTTTGGTGCATTCTTAGCATACCTGACCGATTGGCTTTAATTTTAAGGCAAATGGAGGAAATAAAAATTTTCGATAGTCCTTAGTTATTAAGCGCTATAACAGCGTATCCGACCGCTTGGCGTTGGTAGACTGCCAAAACTAAAAAACTCGGTTTTTCGCTGGAGTCTTGTTTTTTGGTGCATTCTTAGCATACCTGACCGATTGGCTTTAATTTTAAGGCAAATGGAGGAAATAAAATTTTTCGATAGTCCTTAGTTACTAAGCGCTATAACAGCGTATCCGACCGCTTGGCGTTGGTACACTGCCAAAATTTAAAAACTCGGTTTTTCGCTGGAGTCTTGTTTTTTGGTGTATTCTTAGCATACCTGACCGATTGGCTTTAATTTTAAGGCAAATGGAGGAAATAAAAATTTTCGATAGTCCTTAGTTACTAAGCGCTATAACAGCGTATCCGACCGCTTGGCGTTGGTAGACTGCCAAAACTAAAAAACTCGGTTTTTCGCTGGAGTCTTGTTTTTTGGTGCATTCTTAGGATACCTGACCGATTGGCTTTAATTTTAAGGCAAATGGAGGAAATAAAAATTTTCGATAGTCCTTAGTTACTAAGCGCTATAACAGCGTATCCGACCGCTTGGCATTGGTAGACTGCCAAAAATAAAAAACTCGGTTTTTCGCTGGAGTCTTGTTTTTTGGTGTATTCTTAGCATACCTGACCGATTGGCTTTAATTTTAAGGCAAATGGAGGAAATAAAAATTTTCGATAGTCCTTAGTTACTAAGCGCTATAACAGCGTATCCGACCGCTTGGCGTTGGTACACTGCCAAAACTTAAAAACTCGGTTTTTCGCTGGAGTCTTGTTTTTTGGTGTATTCTTAGCATACCTGACCGATTGGCTTTAATTTTAAGGCAAATGGAGGAAATGAAAATTTTCGATAGTCCTTAGTTACTAAGCGCTATAACAGCGTATCCGACCGCTTGGCGTTGGTACACTGCCAAAACTAAAAAACTCGGTTTTTCGCTGGAGTCTTGTTTTTTGGTGCATTCTTAGCATACCTGACCGATTGGCTTTAATTTTAAGGCAAATGGAGGAAATAAAAATTTTCGATAGTCCTTAGTTACTAAGCGCTATAACAGCGTATCCGACCGCTTGGCGTTGGTACACTGCCAAAACTTAAAAACTCGGTTTTTCGCTGGAGTCTTGTTTTTTGGTGTATTCTTAGCATACCTGACCGATTGGCTTTAATTTTAAGGCAAATGGAGGAAATGAAAATTTTCGATAGTCCTTAGTTACTAAGCGCTATAACAGCGTATCCGACCGCTTGGCGTTGGTACACTGCCAAAACTAAAAAACTCGGTTTTTCGCTGGAGTCTTGTTTTTTGGTGCATTCTTAGCATACCTGACCGATTGGCTTTAATTTTAAGGCAAATGGAGGAATTAAAAATTTTCGATAGACCTTAGTTATTAAGCGCTATAACAGCGTATCCGACTGCTTGGCGTTGGTAGACTGCCAAAACTAAAAAACTCGGTTTTTCGCTGGAGTCTTGTTTTTTGGTGCATACTTAGCATACTTGACCGATTGGCTTTAATTTTAAGGCAAATGGAGGAAATAAAAATTTTCGATAGTCCTTAGTTACTAAGCGCTATAACAGCGTATCCGACCGCTTGGCGTTGGTACACTGCCAAAACTAAAAATCTCGGTTTTTCGCTGGAGTCTTGTTTTTTGGTGCATTCTTAGCATACCTGGCTTTAATTTTAAGGCAAATGGAGGAAATAAAAATTTTCGATAGTCCTTAGTTACTAAGCGCTATAACAGCGTATCCGACCGCTTGGCGTTGGTAGACTGCCAAAACTAAAAAACTCGGTTTTTCGCTGGAGTCTTGTTTTTTGGTGCATTCTTAGCATACCTGACCGATTGGCTTTAATTTTAAGGCAAATGGAGGAAATAAAAATTTTCGATAGTCCTTAGTTACTAAGCGCTATAACAGCGTATCCGACCGCTTAGCGTTGGTACACTGCCAAAACTTAAAAACTCGGTTTTTCGCTGGAGTCTTGTTTTTTGGTGTATTCTTAGCATACCTGACCGATTGGCTTTAATTTTAAGGCAAATGGAGGAAATAAAAATTTTCGATAGTCCTTAGTTACTAAGCGCTATAACAGCGTATCCGACCGCTTGGCGTTGGTAGACTGCCAAAACTAAAAAACTCGGTTTTTCGCTGGAGTCTTGTTTTTTGGTGCATTCTTAGCATACCTGACCGATTGGCTTTAATTTTAAGGCAAATGGAGGAAATAAAAATTTTCGATAGTCCTTAGTTATTAAGCGCTATAACAGCGTATCCGACCGCTTGGTGTTGGTAGACTGCCAAAACTAAAAAACTCGGTTTTTTGCTGGAGTCTTGTTTTTTGGTGCATTCTTAGCATACCTGACCGATTGGCTTTAATTTTAAGGCAAATGGAGGAAATAAAAATTTTCGATATTCCTTAGTTACTAAGCGCTATAACAGCGTATCCGACCGCTTGGCGTTGGTACACTGCCAAAACTTAAAAACTCGGTTTTTCGCTGGAGTCTTGTTTTTTGGTGTATTCTTAGCATACCTGACCGATTGGCTTTAATTTTAAGGCAAATGGAGGAAATAAAAATTTTCGATAGTCCTTAGTTACTAAGCGCTATAACAGCGTATCCGACCGCTTGGCGTTGGTACACTGCCAAAACTTAAAAACTCGGTTTTTCGCTGGAGTCTTGTTTTTTGATGTATTCTTAGCATACCTGACCGATTGGCTTTAATTTTAAGGCAAATGGAGGAAATAAAAATTTTCGATAGTCCTTAGTTACTAAGCGCTATAACAGCGTATCCGACCGCTTGGCGTTGGTAGACTGCCAAAACTAAAAAACTCGGTTTTTCGCTGGAGTCTTGTTTTTTGGTGCATTCTTAGGATACCTGACCGATTCGCTTTAATTTTAAGGCAAATGGAGGAAATAAAAATTTTTGATAGTCCTTAGTTACTAAGCGCTATAACAGCGTATCCGACCGCTTGGCATTGGTAGACTGCCAAAAATAAAAAACTCGGTTTTTCGCTGGAGTCTTGTTTTTTTGGTGCATTCTTAGCATCCCTGACCGATTGGCTTTAATTTTAAGGCAAATGGAGGAAATAAATTTTTTCGATAGTCCTTAGTTACTAAGCGCTATAACAGCGTATCCGATGGCTTGGCGTTGGTAGACTGCCAAAACTAAAAAACTCGGTTTTTCGCTGGAGTCTTGTATTTTGGTGCATTCTTAGCATACCTGACCGATTGGCTTTAATTTTAAGGCAAATGGAGGAAATAAAAAATTTCGATAGTCCTTAGTTACTAAGCCCTATAACAGCGTATCCGACCGCTTGGCGTTGGTAGACTGCCAAAAACTAAAAAAACTCGGTTTTTCGCTGGAGTCTTGTTTTTTGGTGCATTCTTAGCATACCTGACCGATTGGCTTTAATTTTAAGGCAAATGGAGGAAATAAAAATTTTTGATAGTCCTTAGTTACTAAGCGCTATAACAGGGTATCCGACCGCTTGGCATTGGTAGACTGCCAAAAATAAAAAACTCGGTTTTTCGCTGGAGTCTTGTTTTTTGGTGCATTCTTAGCATACCTGACCGATTGGCTTTAATTTAAAGGCAAATGGAGGAAATAAAAATTTTCGATAGTCCTTAGTTACTAAGCGCTATAACAGCGTATCCGACCGCTTGGCGTTGGTAGACTGCCAAAACTAAAAAACTCGGTTTTTTGCTGGAGTCTTGTTTTTTGGTGCATTCTTAGCATACCTGACCGATTGGCTTTAATTTAAAGGCAAATGGAGGAAATAAAATTTTTCGATAGTACTTAGTTACTAAGCGCTATAACAGCGTATCCGACCGCTTGGCGTTGGTAGACTGCCAAAACTAAAAAACTCGGTTTTTCGCTGGAGTCTTGTTTTTTGGTGCATTCTTAGCATACCTGACCGATTGGCTTTAATTTTAAGGCAAATGGAGGAAATAAAAAATTTCGATAGTCCTTAGTTACTAAGCGCTATAACAGCGTATCCGACCGCTTGGCGTTGGTAGACTGCCAAAAATAAAAAACTCGGTTTTTCGCTGGATTCTTGTTTTTTGGTGCATTCTTAGCATACATGACCGATTGGCTTTTATTTAAAGGCAAATGCTGGGAATAAAAATTTTCGATAGTCCTTAGTTACTAAGCGCTATAACAGCGTATCCGACCGCTTGGCGTTGGTAGACTGCCAAAACTAAAAAACTCGGTTTTTCGCTGGAGTCTTGTTTTTTGGTGCATTCTTAGCATACCTGACCGATTGGCTTTAATTTTAAGGCAAATGGAGGAAATTAAATTTTTTGATAGTCCTTAGTTACTAAGCGCTATAACAGCGTATCCGACCGCTTGGCGTTGGTAGACTGCCAAAACTAAAAAACTCGGTTTTTCGCTGGAGTCTTGTTTTTTAGTGCATTCTTAGCATACCTGACCGATTGGCTTTAATTTTAAGGCAAATGGAGGAAATAAAAATTTTCGATAGTCCTTAGTTACTAAGCCCTATAACAGCGTATCCGACCGCTTGGCTTTGGTAGACTGCCAAAACTCAAAATCTCGGTTTTTCGCTGGAGTCTTGTTTTTTGGTGCATTCTTAGCATACCTGACCGATTGGCTTTAATTTTAAGGCAAATGGAGGAAATAAAATTTTTCGATAGTCCTTAGTTACTAAGCCCTATAACAGCGTATCCGACCGCTTGGCGTTGGTAGACTGCCAAAACTAAAAATCTCGGTATTTCGCTGGAGTCTTGTTTTTTGGTGCATTCTTAGCATACCTGACCGATTGGATTTAATTTTAAGGCAAATGGAGGAAATAAAAATTTTCGATAGTCCTTAGTTACTAAGCGCTATAACAGCGTATCCGACCGCTTGGCGTTGGTAGACTGCCAAAACTAAAAAACTCGGTTTTTCGCTGGAGTCTTGTTTTTTGGTGCATTCTTAGCATACCTGACCGATTGGCTTTAATTTTAAGGCAAATGGAGGAAATAAAAATTTTCGATAGTCCTTAGTTACTAAGCGCTATAACAGCGTATCCGACCGCTTGGCGTTGGTACACTGCCAAAACTTAAAAACTCGGTTTTTCGCTGGAGTCTTGTTTTTTGGTGTATTCTTAGCATACCTGACCGATTGGCTTTAATTTTAAGGCAAATGGAGGAAATAAAAATTTTCGATAGTCCTTAGTTACTAAGCGCTATAACAGCGTATCCGACCGCTTGGCGTTGGTAGACTGCCAAAACTAAAAAACTCGGTTTTTCGCTGGAGTCTTGTTTTTTGGTGCATTCTTAGCATACCTGACCGATTGGCTTTAATTTTAAGGCAAATGGAGGAAATTAAATTTTTTGATAGTCCTTAGTTACTAAGCGCTATAACAGCGTATCTGACCGCTTGGCGTTGGTAGACTGCCAAAACTAAAAAACTCGGTTTTTCGCTGGAGTCTTGTTTTTTGGTGCATACTTAGCATACCTGACCGATTGGCTTTAATTTTAAGGCAAATGGAGGAAATAAAATTTTTCGATAAACCTTAGTTACTAAGCGCTATAACAGCGTATCCGACCGCTTGGCGTTGGTACACTGCCAAAACTAAAAATCTCGGTTTTTCGCTGGAGTCTTGTTTTTTGGTGCATTCTTAGCATACCTGACCGATTGGCTTTAATTTTAAGGCAAATGGAGGAAATAAAAATTTTCGATAGTCCTAAGTTACTAAGCGCTATAACAGCGTATCCGACCGCTTGGCGTTGGTAGACTGCCAAAACTAAAAAAACTCGGTTTTTCGCTGGAGTCTTGTTTTTTGGTGCATTCTTAGCATACCTGACCGATTGGCTTTAATTTTTAGGCAAATGGAGGAAATAAAAATTTTCGATAGTCCTTAGTTACTAAGCGCTATAACAGCGTATCCGACCGCTTGGCGTTGGTACACTGCCAAAACTTAAAAACTCGGTTTTTCGCTGGAGTCTTGTTTTTTGGTGTATTCTTAGCATACCTGACCGATTGGCTTTAATTTTAAGGCAAATGGAGGAAATAAAATTTTTCGATAGTCCTTAGTTACTAAGCGCTATAAAAGCGTATCCGACCGCTTGGCGTTGGTAGACTGCCAAAACTAAAAAACTCGGTTTTTCGCTGGAGTCTTGTTTTTTGGTGCATACTTAGCATACCTGACCGATTGGCTTTAATTTTAAGGCAAATGGAGGAAATAAAAATTTTCGATAGTCCTTAGTTACTAAGCGCTATAACAGCGTATCCGACCGCTTGGCGTTGGTACACTTCCAAAACTAAAAATCTCGGTTTTTCGCTGGAGTCTTGTTTTTTGGTGCATTCTTAGCATACCTGACCGATTGGCTTTAATTTTAAGGCAAATGGAGGAAATAAAATTTTTCGATAGTCCTTAGTTACTAAGCGCTATAACAGCGTATCCGACCGCTTGGCGTTGGTACACTGCCAAAACTTAAAAACTCGGTTTTTCGCTGGAGTCTTGTTTTTTGGTGTATTCTTAGCATACCTGACCGATTGGCTTTAATTTTAAGGCAAATGGAGGAAATAAAAATTTTCGATAGTCCTTAGTTACTAAGCGCTATAACAGCGTATCCGACCGCTTGGCGTTGGTACACTGCCAAAACTTAAAAACTCGGTTTTTCGCTGGAGTCTTGTTTTTTGGTGCATTCTTAGCATACCTGACCGATTGGCTTTAATTTTAAGGCAAATGGAGGAAATAAAAATTTTCGATAGTCCTTAGTTACTAAGCGCTATAACAGCGTATCCGACCGCTTGGCGTTGGTACACTGCCAAAACTTAAAAACTCGGTTTTTCGCTGGAGTCTTGTTTTTTGGTGCATTCTTAGCATACCTGACCGATTGGCTTTAATTTTAAGGCAAATGGAGAAAATAAAAATTTTCGATAGTCCTTAGTTACTAAGCGCTATAACAGCGTATCCGACCGCTTGGCGTTGGTACACTGTCAAAACTAAAAAACTCGGTTTTTCGCTGGAGTCTTGTTTTTTGGTGCATACTTAGCATACCTGACCGATTGGCTTTAATTTTAAGGCAAATGGAGGAAATAAAAATGTTCGATAGTCCTTAGTTACTAAGCGCTATAACAGCGTATCCGACCGCTTGGCGTTGGTAGACTGCCAAAACTAAAAAACTCGGTTTTTCGCTGGAGTCTTGTTTTTTGGTGCATACTTAGCATACCTGACCGATTGGCTTTAATTTTAAGGCAAATGGAGGAAATAAAAATCTTCGATAGTCCTTAGTTACTAAGCGCTATAACAGCGTATCCGACCGCTTGGCGTTGGTACACTGCCAAAACTAAAAATCTCGGTTTTTCGCTGGAGTCTTGTTTTTTGGTGCATTCTTAGCATACCTGACCGATTGGCTTTAATTTTAAGGCAAATGGAGGAAATAAAAATTTTCGATAGTCCCTAGTTACTAAGCGCTATAACAGCGTATCCGACCGCTTGGCGTTGGTAGACTGCCAAAACTAAAAAACTCGGTTTTTCGCTGGAGTCTTGTTTTTTGGTGCATTCTGAGCATACCTGACCGATTGGCTTTAAATTTCGATAGTCCTTAGTTACTAAGCGCTATAACAGCGTATCCGACCGCTTGGCGTTGGTAGACCGCCAAAACTAAAAAACTCGGATTTTCGCTGGAGTCTTGTTTTTTGGTGCATTCTTAGCATACCTGACCGATTGGCTTTAATTTTAAGGCAAATGGAGGAAATAAAAAATTTTGAAAGTCCTTAGTTCCATCCATCCATCCATCAGCCTTTTACTGTCCACTGCTGGACATAGGCCTCCCCTAACGTTCGCCACTCCTCCCGGTCCTGGGCCTTCTGAATCCAGCGACTACCCGCTGTCTAAACAGTATACTTACATTGACATCAATCTATATTCTTGAGATAAGTAAATTTGTCATGCAATACCCACATTTCTTTACAAAATCTATTGACGAACCAAGACGCAATAAACTTAGAACTATATATATGCACAAACTTAAAACACCAATATCTAAATTAAAGATGCACAGAGACAGTCCAAACGCTATGGCGGTAAAGATATTCAACAACCTACCACTAAAAATTGTTGAGGAGAAAAATCCAAAAATATTTAGTGCCGTTTTAAAAAAATATTTGATAGATAAATGTTTTTACACACTAAAAGAATTCTTTGACTGCGGAAAAGACTAGAAAGTAATAAAACATTTGAAGAAATTAAACACCGTGACATCTGAAACGATAATTATACGAAAGTCAATAATACAATATAATAAATTATAATAAATATAATTATATCAATCGTATAAAATAGTGTTTTAAGAAAAATGAATCGGTTGACCTACAAAAGACAAAATTGCAATACCCTCTTAGGGTTATTATTATTTTACAACTCATGATTGTAAAAATAATGTGCAATAAAGTATTGAGTATTGAGTATTGAGTCTTCTTCAGGTCGTCAGTCCACCTGGTTGGAGGGCGGCCTGTACTCCTTTTGCCGAGACGTGGTCTCCATTCAAGGACCTTTCTTCCCCATCGGTTGTCGGTCCTCCTAACTATATGGCCTGCCCATTGCCACTTCAGCTTGCAGATTTTGAGAGCTATGTCGGTAACCTTAGTTCTTCTACGGATTTCATCATTACGAATTCTGTCGCGTAGAGAAATACCAAGCATAGCACTCTCCATCGCTCGCTGAGCGACCTTGAGCTTGTGGAAAAGGCTAACTGTAAAAGACCACGTCTCAGCGCCGTAGGTCATCACTGGCAACACCAGTCCTTAGTTACTAAGCGCTATAACAGCGTATCCGACCGCTTGGCATTGGTAGACTGCCAAAAATAAAAAACTCGGTTTTTCGCTGGAGTCTTGTTTTTGGTGCATTCTTAGCATACCTGACCGATTGGCTTTAATTTTAAGGCAAATGGAGGAAATAAAAATTTTCGATAGTCCTTAGTTACTAAGCCCTATAACAGCGTATCCGACCGCTTGGCGTTGGTAGACTGCCAAAACTAAAAATCTCGGTTTTTCGCTGGAGTCTTGTTTTTTGGTGCATACTTAGCATACCTGACCGATTGGCTTTAATTTTAAGGCAAATGGAGGAAATAAAATTTTTCGATAGTCCTTAGTTACTAAGCGCTATAACAGCGTATCCGACCGCTTGGCGTTGGTACACTGCCAAAACTAAAAATCTCGGTTTTTCGCTGGAGTCTTGTTTTTTGGTGCATACTTAGCATACCTGACCGATTGGCTTTAATTTTAAGGCAAATGGAGGAAATAAAAATTTTCGATAGTCCTTAGTTACTAAGCGCTATAACAGCGTATCCGACCGCTTGGCGTTGGTACACTGCCAAAATTAAAAATCTCGGTTTTTCGCTGGAGTCTTGTTTTTTGGTGCATTCTTAGCATACCTGACCGATTGGCTTTAATTTTAAGGCAAATGGAGGAAATAAAAATTTTCGATAGTCCTTAGTTACTAAGCGCTATAACAGCGTATCCGACCGCTTGGCGTTGGTACACTGCCAAAACTTAAAAACTCGGTTTTTCGCTGGAGTCTTGTTTTTTGGTGTATTCTTAGCATACCTGACCGATTGGCTTTAATTTTAAGGCAAATGGAGGAAATAAAAATTTTCGATAGTCCTTAGTTACTAAGCGCTATAACAGCGTATCCGACCGCTTGGCGTTGGTAGACTGCCAAAACTAAAAAACTCGGTTTTTCGCTGGAGTCTTGTTTTTTGGTGCATTCTTAGCATACCTGACCGATTGGCTTTAATTTGAAGGCAAATGGAGGAAATTAAATTTTTTGATAGTCCTTAGTTACTAAGCGCTATAACAGCGTATCCGACCGCTTGGCGTTGGTAGACTGCCAAAACTAAAAAACTTGGTTTTTCGCTGGAGTCTTGTTTTTTGGTGCATTCTTAGCATACCTGACCGATTGGCTTTAATTTTAAGGCAAATGGAGGAAATAAAAATTTTCGATAGTCCTTAGTTACTAAGCGCTATAACAGCGTATCCGACCGCTTGGCGTTGGTAGACTGCCAAAACTAAAAAACTCGGTTTTTCGCTGGAGTCTTGTTTTTTGGTGCATTCTTAGCATACCTGACCGATTGGCTTTAATTTTAAGGCAAATGGAGGAAATAAAAATTTTCGATAGTCCTTAGTTACTAAGCGCTATAACAGCGTATCCGACCGCTTGGCGTTGGTACACTGCCAAAACTTAAAAACTCGGTTTTTCGCTGGAGTCTTGTTTTTTGGTGTATTCTTAGCATACCTGACCGATTGGCTTTAATTTTAAGGCAAATGGAGGAAATAAAAATTTTCGATAGTCCTTAGTTACTAAGCGCTATAACAGCGTATCCGACCGCTTGGCGTTGGTAGACTGCCAAAACAAAAAAACTCGGTTTTTCGCTGGAGTCTTGTTTTTTGGTGCATACTTAGCATACCTGACCGATTGGCTTTAATTTTAAGGCAAATGGAGGAAATAAAAATTTTCGATAGTCCTTAGTTACTAAGAGCTATAACAGCGTATCCGACCGCTTGGCGTTGGTACACTGCCAAAACTAAAAATCTCGGTTTTTCGCTGGAGTCTTGTTTTTTGGTGCATTCTGAGCATACCTGACCGATTGGCTTTAATTTTAAGGCAAATGGAGGAAATAAAAAATTTCGATAGTCCTTAGTTACTAAGCGCTATAACAGCGTATCCGACCGCTTGGCGTTGGTAGACCGCCAAAACTAAAAAACTCGGTTTTTCGCTGGAGTCTTGTTTTTTGGTGCATTCTTAGCATACCTGACCGATTGGCTTTAATTTTAAGGCAAATGGAGGAAATAAAAATTTTTGATAGTCCTTAGTTACTAAGCGCTATAACAGGGTATCCGACCGCTTGGCATTGGTAGACTGCCAAAAATAAAAAACTCGGTTTTTCGCTGGAGTCTTGTTTTTGGTGCATTCTTAGCATACCTGACCGATTGGCTTTAATTTTAAGGCAAATGGAGGAAATAAAATTTTTCGATAGTCCTTAGTTACTAAGCCCTATAACAGCGTATCCGACCGCTTGGCGTTGGTAGACTGCCAAAACTAAAAAACTCGGTTTTTCGCTGGAGTCTTGTTTTTTGGTGCATTCTTAGCATACCTGACCGATTGGCTTTAATTTTAAGGCAAATGGAGGAAATAAAATTTTTCGATAGTCCTTAGTTACTAAGCGCTATAACAGCGTATCCGACCGCTTGGCGTTGGTAGACTGCCAAAACTAAAAAACTCGGTTTTTCGCTGGAGTCTTGTTTTTTGGTGCATTCTTAGCATACCTGACCGATTGGCTTTAATTTTAAGGCAAATGGAGGAAATAAAAATTTTCGATAGTCCTTAGTTACTAAGCGCTATAACAGCGTATCCGACCGCTTGGCGTTGGTACACTGCCAAAACTTAAAAACTCGGTTTTTCGCTGGAGTCTTGTTTTTTGGTGTATTCATAGCATACCTGACCGATTGGCTTTAATTTTAAGGCAAATGGAGGAAATTAAATTTTTTGATAGTCCTTAGTTACTAAGCGCTATAACAGCGTATCCGACCGCTTGGCGTTGGTAGACTGCCAAAACTAAAAAACTCGGTTTTTCGCTGGAGTCTTGTTTTTTGGTGCATACTTAGCATACCTGACCGATTGGCTTTAATTTTAAGGCAAATGGAGGAAATAAAAATTTTCGATAGTCCTTAGTTACTAAGCGCTATAACAGCGTTTCCGACCGCTTGGCGTTGGTACACTGCCAAAACTTAAAAACTCGGTTTTTCGCTGGAGTCTTGTTTTTTGGTGCATTCTTAGCATACCTGACCGATTGGCTTTAATTTTAAGGCAAATGGAGGAAATAAAAATTTTCGATAGTCCTTAGTTACTAAGCGCTATAACAGCGTATCCGACCGCTTGGCGTTGGTAGACTGCCAAAACTAAAAATCTCGGTTTTTCGCTGGAGTCTTGTTTTTTGGTGCATTCTTAGCATACCTGACCGATTGGCTTTAATTTTAAGGCAAATGGAGGAAATAAAATTTTTCGATAGTCCTTAGTTACTAAGCGCTATAACAGCGTATCCGACCGCTTGGCGTTGGTAGACTGCCAAAACTAAAAAACTCGGTTTTTCGCTGGAGTCTTGTTTTTTGGTGCATTCTTAGCATACCTGACCGATTGGCTTTAATTTTAAGGCAAATGGAGGAAATTAAATTTTTTGATAGTCCTTAGTTACTAAGCGCTATAACAGCGTATCCGACCACTTGGCGTTGGTAGACTGCCAAAACTAAAAAACTCGGTTTTTCGCTGGAGTCTTGTTTTTTGGTGCATACTTAGCATACCTGACCGATTGGCTTTAATTTTAAGGCAAATGGAGGAAATAAAAAATTTTGAAAGTCCTTAGTTCCATCCATCCATCCATCAGCCTTTTACTGTCCACTGCTGGACATAGGCCTCCCCTAACGTTCGCCACTCCTCCCGGTCCTGGGCCTTCTGAATCCAGCGACTACCCGCTGTCTAAACAGTATACTTACATTGACATCAATCTATATTCTTGAGATAAGTAAATTTGTCATGCAATACCCACATTTCTTTAAAAAATCTATTGACGAACCAAGACGCAATAAACTTAGAACTATATATATGCACAAACTTAAAACACCAATATCTAAATTAAAGATGCACAGAGACAGTCCAAACGCTATGGCGGTAAAGATATTCAACAACCTACCACTAAAAATTGTTGAGGAGAAAAATCCAAAAATATTTAGTGCCGTTTTAAAAAAATATTTGATAGATAAATGTTTTTACACACTAAAAGAATTCTTTGACTGCGGAAAAGACTAGAAAGTAATAAAACATTTGAAGAAATTAAACACCGTGACATCTGAAACGATAATTATACGAAAGTCAATAATACAATATAATAAATTATAATAAATATAATTATATCAATCGTATAAAATAGTGTTTTAAGAAAAATGAATCGGTTGACCTACAAAAGACAAAATTGCAATACCCTCTTAGGGTTATTATTATTTTACAACTCATGATTGTAAAAATAATGTGCAATAAAGTATTGAGTATTGAGTATTGAGTCTTCTTCAGGTCGTCAGTCCACCTGGTTGGAGGGCGGCCTGTACTCCTTTTGCCGAGACGTGGTCTCCATTCAAGGACCTTTCTTCCCCATCGGTTGTCGGTCCTCCTAACTATATGGCCTGCCCATTGCCACTTCAGCTTGCAGATTTTGAGAGCTATGTCGGTAACCTTAGTTCTTCTACGGATTTCATCATTACGAATTCTGTCGCGTAGAGAAATACCAAGCATAGCACTCTCCATCGCTCGCTGAGCGACCTTGAGCTTGTGGAAAAGGCTAACTGTAAAAGACCACGTCTCAGCGCCGTAGGTCATCACTGGCAACACCAGTCCTTAGTTACTAAGCGCTATAACAGCGTATCCGACCGCTTGGCATTGGTAGACTGCCAAAAATAAAAAACTCGGTTTTTCGCTGGAGTCTTGTTTTTGGTGCATTCTTAGCATACCTGACCGATTGGCTTTAATTTTAAGGCAAATGGAGGAAATAAAAATTTTCGATAGTCCTTAGTTACTAAGCCCTATAACAGCGTATCCGACCGCTTGGCGTTGGTAGACTGCCAAAACTAAAAATCTCGGTTTTTCGCTGGAGTCTTGTTTTTTGGTGCATACTTAGCATACCTGACCGATTGGCTTTAATTTTAAGGCAAATGGAGGAAATAAAATTTTTCGATAGTCCTTAGTTACTAAGCGCTATAACAGCGTATCCGACCGCTTGGCGTTGGTACACTGCCAAAACTAAAAATCTCAGTTTTTCGCTGGAGTCTTGTTTTTTGGTGCATACTTAGCATACCTGACCGATTGGCTTTAATTTTAAGGCAAATGGAGGAAATAAAAATTTTCGATAGTCCTTAGTTACTAAGCGCTATAACAGCGTATCCGACCGCTTGGCGTTGGTACACTGCCAAAATTAAAAATCTCGGTTTTTCGCTGGAGTCTTGTTTTTTGGTGCATTCTTAGCATACCTGACCGATTGGCTTTAATTTTAAGGCAAATGGAGGAAATAAAAATTTTCGATAGTCCTTAGTTACTAAGCGCTATAACAGCGTATCCGACCGCTTGGCGTTGGTAGACTGCCAAAACTAAAAAACTCGGTTTTTCGCTGGAGTCTTGTTTTTTGGTGCATTCTTAGCATACCTGACCGATTGGCTTTAATTTTAAGGCAAATGGAGGAAATAAAATTTTTCGATAGTCCTTAGTTACTAAGCGCTATAACAGCGTATCCGACCGCTTGGCGTTGGTACACTGCCAAAACTTAAAAGCTCGGTTTTTCGCTGGAGTCTTGTTTTTTGGTGTATTCTTAGCATACCTGACCGATTGGCTTTAATTTTAAGGCAAATGGAGGAAATAAAAATTTTCGATAGTCCTTAGTTACTAAGCGCTATAACAGCGTATCCGACCGCTTGGCGTTGGTAGACTGCCAAAACTAAAAAACTCGGTTTTTCGCTGGAGTCTTGTTTTTTGGTGCATTCTTAGCATACCTGACCGATTGGCTTTAATTTGAAGGCAAATGGAGGAAATAAAAATTTTCGATAGTCCTTAGTTACTAAGCGCTATAACAGCGTATCCGACCGCTTGGCGTTGGTACACTGCCAAAACTTAAAAACTCGGTTTTTCGCTGGAGTCTTGTTTTTTGGTGTATTCTTAGCATACCTGACCGATTGGCTTTAATTTTAAGGCAAATGGAGGAAATAAAAATTTTCGATAGTCCTTAGTTACTAAGCGCTATAACAGCGTATCCGACCGCTTGGCGTTGGTAGACTGCCAAAACTAAAAAAACTCGGTTTTTCGCTGGAGTCTTGTTTTTTGGTGCATTCTTAGCATACCTGACCGATTGGCTTTAATTTGAAGGCAAATGGAGGAAATTAAATTTTTTGATAGTCCTTAGTTACTAAGCGCTATAACAGCGTATCCGACCGCTTGGCGTTGGTAGACTGCCAAAACTAAAAAACTTGGTTTTTCGCTGGAGTCTTGTTTTTTGGTGCATTCTTAGCATACCTGACCGATTGGCTTTAATTTTAAGGCAAATGGAGGAAATAAAAATTTTCGATAGTCCTTAGTTACTAAGCGCTATAACAGCGTATCCGACCGCTTGGCGTTGGTAGACTGCCAAAACTAAAAAACTCGGTTTTTCGCTGGAGTCTTGCTTTTTGGTGCATTCTTAGCATACCTGACCGATTGGCTTTAATTTTAAGGCAAATGGAGGAAATAAAAATTTTCGATAGTCCTTAGTTACTAAGCGCTATAACAGCGTATCCGACCGCTTGGCGTTGGTACACTGCCAAAACTTAAAAACTCGGTTTTTCGCTGGAGTCTTGTTTTTTGGTGTATTCTTAGCATACCTGACCGATTGGCTTTAATTTTAAGGCAAATGGAGGAAATAAAAATTTTCGATAGTCCTTAGTTACTAAGCGCTATAACAGCGTATCCGCCCGCTTGGCGTTGGTAGACTGCCAAAACAAAAAAACTCGGTTTTTCGCTGGAGTCTTGTTTTTTGGTGCATACTTAGCATACCTGACCGATTGGCTTTAATTTTAAGGCAAATGGAGGAAATAAAAATTTTCGATAGTCCTTAGTTACTAAGAGCTATAACAGCGTATCCGACCGCTTGGCGTTGGTACACTGCCAAAACTAAAAATCTCGGTTTTTCGCTGGAGTCTTGTTTTTTGGTGCATTCTGAGCATACCTGACCGATTGGCTTTAATTTTAAGGCAAATGAAGGAAATAAAAAATTTCGATAGTCCTTAGTTACTAAGCGCTATAACAGCGTATCCGACCGCTTGGCGTTGGTAGACCGCCAAAACTAAAAAACTCGGTTTTTCGCTGGAGTCTTGTTTTTTGGTGCATTCTTAGCATACCTGACCGATTGGCTTTAATTTTAAGGCAAATGGAGGAAATAAAAATTTTTGATAGTCCTTAGTTACTAAGCGCTATAACAGCGTATCCGACCGCTTGGCGTTGGTAGACCGCCAAAACTAAAAAACTCGGATTTTCGCTGGAGTCTTGTTTTTTGGTGCATTCTTAGCATACCTGACCGATTGGCTTTAATTTTAAGGCAAATGGAGGAAATAAAAAATTTTGAAAGTCCTTAGTTCCATCCATCCATCCATCAGCCTTTTACTGTCCACTGCTGGACATAGGCCTCCCCTAACGTTCGCCACTCCTCCCGGTCCTGGGCCTTCTGAATCCAGCGACTACCCGCTGTCTAAACAGTATACTTACATTGACATCAATCTATATTCTTGAGATAAGTAAATTTGTCATGCAATACCCACATTTCTTTAAAAAATCTATTGACGAACCAAGACGCAATAAACTTAGAACTATATATATGCACAAACTTAAAACACCAATATCTAAATTAAAGATGCACAGAGACAGTCCAAACGCTATGGCGGTAAAGATATTCAACAACCTACCACTAAAAATTGTTGAGGAGAAAAATCCAAAAATATTTAGTGCCGTTTTAAAAAAATATTTGATAGATAAATGTTTTTACACACTAAAAGAATTCTTTGACTGCGGAAAAGACTAGAAAGTAATAAAACATTTGAAGAAATTAAACACCGTGACATCTGAAACGATAATTATACGAAAGTCAATAATACAATATAATAAATTATAATAAATATAATTATATCAATCGTATAAAATAGTGTTTTAAGAAAAATGAATCGGTTGACCTACAAAAGACAAAATTGCAATACCCTCTTAGGGTTATTATTATTTTACAACTCATGATTGTAAAAATAATGTGCAATAAAGTATTGAGTATTGAGTATTGAGTCTTCTTCAGGTCGTCAGTCCACCTGGTTGGAGGGCGGCCTGTACTCCTTTTGCCGAGACGTGGTCTCCATTCAAGGACCTTTCTTCCCCATCGGTTGTCGGTCCTCCTAACTATATGGCCTGCCCATTGCCACTTCAGCTTGCAGATTTTGAGAGCTATGTCGGTAACCTTAGTTCTTCTACGGATTTCATCATTACGAATTCTGTCGCGTAGAGAAATACCAAGCATAGCACTCTCCATCGCTCGCTGAGCGACCTTGAGCTTGTGGAAAAGGCTAACTGTAAAAGACCACGTCTCAGCGCCGTAGGTCATCACTGGCAACACCAGTCCTTAGTTACTAAGCGCTATAACAGCGTATCCGACCGCTTGGCATTGGTAGACTGCCAAAAATAAAAAACTCGGTTTTTCGCAGGAGTCTTGTTTTTGGTGCATTCTTAGCATACCTGACCGATTGGCTTTAATTTTAAGGCAAATGGAGGAAATAAAAATTTTCGATAGTCCTTAGTTACTAAGCCCTATAACAGCGTATCCGACCGCTTGGCGTTGGTAGACTGCCAAAACTAAAAATCTCGGTTTTTCGCTGGAGTCTTGTTTTTTGGTGCATACTTAGCATACCTGACCGATTGGCTTTAATTTTAAGGCAAATGGAGGAAATAAAATTTTTCGATAGTCCTTAGTTACTAAGCGCTATAACAGCGTATCCGACCGCTTGGCGTTGGTACACTGCCAAAACTAAAAATCTCGGTTTTTCGCTGGAGTCTTGTTTTTTGGTGCATACTTAGCATACCTGACCGATTGGCTTTAATTTTAAGGCAAATGGAGGAAATAAAATTTTTCGATAGTCCTTAGTTACTAAGCGCTATAACAGCGTATCCGACCGCTTGGCGTTGGTACACTGCCAAAATTAAAAATCTCGGTTTTTCGCTGGAGTCTTGTTTTTTTGGTGCATTCTTAGCATACCTGACCGATTGGCTTTAATTTTAAGGCAAATGGAGGAAATAAAAATTTTCGATAGTCCTTAGTTACTAAGCGCTATAACAGCGTATCCGAGCGCTTGGCGTTGGTAGACTGCCAAAACTAAAAAACTCGGTTTTTCGCTGGAGTCTTTTTTTTTGGTGCATTCTTAGCATACCTGACCGATTGGCTTTAATTTTAAGGCAAATGGAGGAAATAAAAATTTTCGATAGTCCTTAGTTACTAAGCGCTATAACAGCGTATCCGACCGCTTGGCGTTGGTACACTGCAGAAACTTAAAAACTCGGTTTTTCGCTGGAGTCTTGTTTTTTGGTGTATTCTTAGCATACCTGACCGATTGGCTTTAATTTTAAGGCAAATGGAGGAAATAAAAATTTTCGATAGTCCTTAGTTACTAAGCGCTATAACAGCGTATCCGACCGCTTGGCGTTGGTAGACTGCCAAAACTAAAAAACTCGGTTTTTCGCTGGAGTCTTGTTTTTTGGTGCATTCTTAGCATACCTGACCGATTGGCTTTAATTTGAAGGCAAATGGAGGAAATTAAATTTTTTGATAGTCCTTAGTTACTAAGCGCTATAACAGCGTATCCGACCGCTTGGCGTTGGTAGACTGCCAAAACTAAAAAACTTGGTTTTTCGCTGGAGTCTTGTTTTTTGGTGCATTCTTAGCATACCTGACCGATTGGCTTTAATTTTAAGGCAAATGGAGGAAATAAAAATTTTCGATAGTCCTTAGTTACTAAGCGCTATAACAGCGTATCCGACCGCTTGGCGTTGGTAGACTGCCAAAACTAAAAAACTCGGTTTTTCGCTGGAGTCTTGTTTTTTGGTGCATTCTTAGCATACCTGACCGATTGGCTTTAATTTTAAGGCAAATGGAGGAAATAAAAATTTTCGATAGTCCTTAGTTACTAAGCGCTATAACAGCGTATCCGACCGCTTGGCGTTGGTACACTGCCAAAACTTAAAAACTCGGTTTTTCGCTGGAGTCTTGTTTTTTGGTGTATTCTTAGCATACCTGACCGATTGGCTTTAATTTTAAGGCAAATGGAGGAAATAAAAATTTTCGATAGTCCTTAGTTACTAAGCGCTATAACAGCGTATCCGACCGCTTGGCGTTGGTAGACTGCCAAAACTAAAAAACTCGGTTTTTCGCTGGAGTCTTGTTTTTTGGTGCATTCTTAGCATACCTGACCGATTGGCTTTAATTTGAAGGCAAATGGAGGAAATTAAATTTTTTGATTGTCCTTAGTTACTAAGCGCTATAACAGCGTATCCGACCGCTTGGCGTTGGTAGACTGCCAAAACTAAAAAACTTGGTTTTTCGCTGGAGTCTTGTTTTTTGGTGCATTCTTAGCATACCTGACCGATTGGCTTTAATTTTAAGGCAAATGGAGGAAATAAAAATTTTCGATAGTCCTTAGTTACTAAGCGCTATAACAGCGTATCCGACCGCTTGGCGTTGGTAGACTGCCAAAACTAAAAAACTCTGTTTTTCGCTGGAGTCTTGTTTTTTGGTGCATTCTTAGCATACCTGACCGATTGGCTTTAATTTTAAGGCAAATGGAGGAAATAAAAATTTTCGATAGTCCTTAGTTACTAAGCGCTATAACAGCGTATCCGACCGCTTGGCGTTGGTACACTGCCAAAACTTAAAAACTCGGTTTTTCGCTGGAGTCTTGTTTTTTGGTGTATTCTTAGCATACCTGACCGATTGGCTTTAATTTTAAGGCAAATGGAGGAAATAAAAATTTTCGATAGTCCTTAGTTACTAAGCGCTATAACAGCGTATCCGACCGCTTGGCGTTGGTAGACTGCCAAAACAAAAAAACTCGGTTTTTCGCTGGAGTCTTGTTTTTTGGTGCATACTTAGCATACCTGACCGATTGGCTTTAATTTTAAGGCAAATGGAGGAAATAAAATTTTTCGATAGTCCTTAGTTACTAAGAGCTATAACAGCGTATCCGACCGCTTGGCGTTGGTACACTGCCAAAACTAAAAATCTCGGTTTTTCGCTGGAGTCTTGTTTTTTGGTGCATTCTGAGCATACCTGACCGATTGGCTTTAATTTTAAGGCAAATGAAGGAAATAAAAAATTTCGATAGTCCTTAGTTACTAAGCGCTATAACAGCGTATCCGACCGCTTGGCGTTGGTAGACCGCCAAAACTAAAAAACTCGGTTTTTCGCTGGAGTCTTGTTTTTTGGTGCATTCTTAGCATACCTGACCGATTGGCTTTAATTTTAAGGCAAATGGAGGAAATAAAAATTTTTGATAGTCCTTAGTTACTAAGCGCTATAACAGGGTATCCGACCGCTTGGCATTGGTAGACTGCCAAAAATAAAAAACTCGGTTTTTCGCTGGAGTCTTGTTTTTGGTGCATTCTTAGCATACCTGACCGATTGGCTTTAATTTTAAGGCAAATGGAGGAAATAAAATTTTTCGATAGTCCTTAGTTACTAAGCCCTATAACAGCGTATCCGACCGCTTGGCGTTGGTAGACTGCCAAAACTAAAAAACTCGGTTTTTCGCTGGAGTCTTGTTTTTTGGTGCATTCTTAGCATACCTGACCGATTGGCTTTAATTTTAAGGCAAATGGAGGAAATAAAATTTTTCGATAGTCCTTAGTTACTAAGCGCTATAACAGCGTATCCGACCGCTTGGCGTTGGTAGACTGCCAAAACTAAAAAACTCGGTTTTTCGCTGGAGTCTTGTTTTTGGTGCATTCTTAGCATACCTGACCGATTGGCTTTAATTTTAAGGCAAATGGAGGAAATAAAAATTTTCGATAGTCCTTAGTTACTAAGCGCTATAACAGCGTATCCGACCGCTTGGCGTTGGTACACTGCCAAAACTTAAAAACTCGGTTTTTCGCTGGAGTCTTGTTTTTTGGTGTATTCATAGCATACCTGACCGATTGGCTTTAATTTTAAGGCAAATGGAGGAAATTAAATTTTTTGATAGTCCTTAGTTACTAAGCGCTATAACAGCGTATCCGACCGCTTGGCGTTGGTAGACTGCCAAAACTAAAAAACTCGGTTTTTCGCTGGAGTCTTGTTTTTTGGTGCATACTTAGCATACCTGACCGATTGGCTTTAATTTTAAGGCAAATGGAGGAAATAAAAATTTTCGATAGTCCTTAGTTACTAAGCGCTATAACAGCGTATCCGACCGCTTGGCGTTGGTACACTGCCAAAACTAAAAATCTCTGTTTTTCGCTGGAGTCTTGTTTTTTGGTGCATTCTTAGCATACCTGACCGATTGGCCTTAATTTTAAGGCAAATGGAGGAAATAAAAATTTTCGATAGTCCTTAGTTACTAAGCGCTATAACAGCGTATCCGACCGCTTGGCGTTGGTAGACTGCCAAATCTAAAAAAACTCGGTTTTTCGCTGGAGTCTTGTTTTTTGGTGCATTCTTAGCATACCTGACCGATTGGCTTTAATTTTAAGGATGGAGGAAATAAAAATTTTCGATAGTCCTTAGTTACTAAGCGCTATAACAGCGTATCCGACCGCTTGGCGTTGGTACACTGCCAAAACTTAAAAACTCGGTTTTTCGCTGGAGTCTTGTTTTTTGGTGTATTCTTAGCATACCTGACCGATTGGCTTTAATTTTAAGGCAAATGGAGGAAATAAAATTTTTCGATAGTCCTTAGTTACTAAGCGCTATAAAAGCGTATCCGACCGCTTGGCGTTGGTAGACTGCCAAAACTAAAAAACTCGGTTTTTCGCTGGAGTCTTGTTTTTTGGTGCATACTTAGCATACCTGACCGATTGGCTTTAATTTTAAGGCAAATGGAGGAAATAAAAATTTTCGATAGTCCTTAGTTACTAAGCGCTATAACAGCGTATCCGACCGCTTGGCGTTGGTACACTGCCAAAACTAAAAATCTCGGTTTTTCGCTGGAGTCCTGTTTTTTGGTGCATTCTTAGCATACCTGACCGATTGGCTTTAATTTTAAGGCAAATGGAGGAAATAAAAATTTTCGATAGTCCTTAGTTACTAAGCGCTATAACAGCGTATCCGACCGCTTGGCGTTGGTACACTGCCAAAACTTAAAAACTCGGTTTTTCGCTGGAGTCTTGTTTTTTGGTGTATTCTTAGCATACCTGACCGATTGGCTTTAATTTTAAGGCAAATGGAGGAAATAAAAATTTTCGATAGTCCTTAGTTACTAAGCGCTATAACAGCGTATCCGACCGCTTGGCGTTGGTAGACTGCCAAAACTAAAAAACTCGGTTTTTCGCTGGAGTCTTGTTTTTTGGTGCATTCTTAGCATACCTGACCGATTGGCTTTAATTTTAAGGCAAATGGAGGAAATAAAAATTTTCGATAGTCCTTAGTTACTAAGCGCTATAACAGCGTATCCGACCGCTTGGCGTTGGTAGACTGCCAAAACTAAAAAACTCGGTTTTTCGCTGGAGTCTTGTTTTTTGGTGCATTCTTAGCATACCTGACCGATTGGCTTTAATTTTAAGGCAAATGGAGGAAATAAAAATTTTCGATAGTCCTTAGTTACTAAGCGCTATAACAGCGTATCCGACCGCTTGGCGTTGGTACACTGCCAAAACTTAAAAACTCGGTTTTTCGCTGGAGTCTTGTTTTTTGGTGTATTCTTAGCATACCTGACCGATTGGCTTTAATTTTAAGGCAAATGGAGGAAATAAAAATTTTCGATAGTCCTTAGTTACTAAGCGCTATAACAGCGTATCCGACCGCTTGGCGTTGGTAGACTGCCAAAACTTTAAAAACTCGGTTTTTCGCTGGAGTCTTGTTTTTTGGTGCATACTTAGCATACCTGACCGATTGGCTTTAATTTTAAGGCAAATGGAGGAAATAAAAATTTTCGATAGTCCTTAGTTACTAAGCGATATAACAGCGTATCCGACCGCTTGGCGTTGGTACACTGCCAAAACTAAAAAACTCGGTTTTTCGCTGGAGTCTTGTTTTTTGGTGCCTTCTGAGCATACCTGACCGATTGGCTTTAATTTTAAGGCAAATGGAGGAAATAAAAATTTTTGATAGTCCTTAGTTACTAAGCGCTATAACAGCGTATCCGACCGCTTGGCGTTGGTAGACTGCCAAAACTAAAAAAACTCGGTTTTTCGCTGGAGTCTTGTTTTTTGGTGCATTCTTAGCATACCTGACCGATTGGCTTTAATTTTAAGGCAAATGGAGGAAATTAAATTTTTTGATAGTTCTTGGTTACTAAGCGCTATAACAGCGTATCCGACCGCTTGGCGTTGGTAGACTGCCAAAACTAAAAATCTCGGTTTTTCGCTGGAGTCTTGTTTTTTGGTGCATTCTTGGCATACCTGACAGATTGGCTTTAATTTTAAGGCAAATGGAGGAAATAAAAAATTTCGATAGTCCTTAGTTACTAAGCGCTATAACAGCGTATCCGACCGCTTGGCGTTGGTAGACCGCCAACACTAAAAAACTCGGTTTTTCGCTGGAGTCTTGTTTTTTGGTGCATTCTTAGCATACCTGACCGATTGGCTTTAATTTTAAGGCAAATGGAGGAAATAAAAATTTTCGATAGTCCTTAGTTACTAAGCGCTATAACAGCGTATCCGACCGCTTGGCGTTGGTAGACCGCCAACACTAAAAAACTCGGTTTTTCGCTGGAGTCTTGTTTTTTGGTGCATTCTTAGCATACCTGACCGATTGGCTTTAATTTTAAGCCAAATTGAGGAAATAAAAATTTTCGATAGTCCTTAGTTACTAAGCGCTATAACAGCGTATCCGAGCGCTTGGCGTTGGTAGACTGCCAAAACTAAAAAACTCGGTTTTTCGCTGGAGTCTTGTTTTTTGGTGCATTCTTAGCATACCTGACCGATTGGCTTTAATTTTAAGGCAAATGGAGGAAATAAAAATTTTCGATAGTCCTTAGTTACTAAGCGCTATAACAGCGTATCCGACCGCTTGGCGTTGGTACACTGCAGAAACTTAAAAACTCGGTTTTTCGCTGGAGTCTTGTTTTTTGGTGTATTCTTAGCATACCTGACCGATTGGCTTTAATTTTAAGGCAAATGGAGGAAATAAAAATTTTCGATAGTCCTTAGTTACTAAGCGCTATAACAGCGTATCCGACCGCTTGGCGTTGGTAGACTGCCAAAACTAAAAAACTCGGTTTTTCGCTGGAGTCTTGTTTTTTGGTGCATTCTTAGCATACCTGACCGATTGGCTTTAATTTGAAACCAAATGGAGGAAATTAAATTTTTTGATAGTCCTTAGTTACTAAGCGCTATAACAGCGTATCCGACCGCTTGGCGTTGGTAGACTGCCAAAACTAAAAAACTTGGTTTTTCGCTGGAGTCTTGTTTTTTGGTGCATTCTTAGCATACCTGACCGATTGGCTTTAATTTTAAGGCAAATGGAGGAAATAAAAATTTTCGATAGTCCTTAGTTACTAAGCGCTATAACAGCGTATCCGACCGCTTGGCGTTGGTAGACTGCCAAAACTAAAAAACTCGGTTTTTCGCTGGAGTCTTGTTTTTTGGTGCATTCTTAGCATACCTGACCGATTGGCTTTAATTTTAAGGCAAATGGAGGAAATAAAAATTTTCGATAGTCCTTAGTTACTAAGCGCTATAACAGCGTATCCGACCGCTTGGCGTTGGTAGACTGCCAAAACTAAAAAACTCTGTTTTTCGCTGGAGTCTTGTTTTTTGGTGCATTCTTAGCATACCTGACCGATTGGCTTTAATTTTAAGGCAAATGGAGGAAATAAAAATTTTCGATAGTCCTTAGTTACTAAGCGCTATAACAGCGTATCCGACCGCTTGGCGTTGGTACACTGCCAAAACTTAAAAACTCGGTTTTTCGCTGGAGTCTTGTTTTTTGGTGTATTCCTAGCATACCTGACCGATTGGCTTTAATTTTAAGGCAAATGGAGGAAATAAAAATTTTCGATAGTCCTTAGTTACTAAGCGCTATAACAGCGTATCCGACCGCTTGGCGTTGGTAGACTGCCAAAACAAAAAAACTCGGTTTTTCGCTGGAGTCTTGTTTTTTGGTGCATACTTAGCATACCTGACCGATTGGCTTTAATTTTAAGGCAAATGGAGGAAATAAAAATTTTCGATAGTCCTTAGTTACTAAGAGCTATAACAGCGTATCCGACCGCTTGGCGTTGGTACACTGCCAAAACTAAAAATCTCGGTTTTTCGCTGGAGTCTTGTTTTTTGGTGCATTCTGAGCATACCTGACCGATTGGCTTTAATTTTAAGGCAAATGAAGGAAATAAAAAACTTCGATAGTCCTTAGTTACTAAGCGCTATAACAGCGTATCCGACCGCTTGGCGTTGGTAGACCGCCAAAACTAAAAAACTCGGTTTTTCGCTGGAGTCTTGTTTTTTGGTGCATTCTTAGCATACCTGACCGATTGGCTTTAATTTTAAGGCAAATGGAGGAAATAAAAATTTTTGATAGTCCTTAGTTACTAAGCGCTATAACAGGGTATCCGACCGCTTGGCATTGGTAGACTGCCAAAAATAAAAACCTCGGTTTTTCGCTGGAGTCTTGTTTTTGGTGCATTCTTAGCATACCTGACCGATTGGCTTTAATTTTAAGGCAAATGGAGGAAATAAAATTTTTCGATAGTCCTTAGTTACTAAGCCCTATAACAGCGTATCCGACCGCTTGGCGTTGGTAGACTGCCAAAACTAAAAAACTCGGTTTTTCGCTGGAGTCTTGTTTTTTGGTGCATTCTTAGCATACCTGACCGATTGGCTTTAATTTTAAGGCAAATGGAGGAAATAAAATTTTTCGATAGTCCTTAGTTACTAAGCGCTATAACAGCGTATCCGACCGCTTGGCGTTGGTAGACTGCCAAAACTAAAAAACTCGGTTTTTCGCTGGAGTCTTGTTTTTGGTGCATTCTTAGCATACCTGACCGATTGGCTTTAATTTTAAGGCAAATGGAGGAAATAAAAATTTTCGATAGTCCTTAGTTACTAAGCGCTATAACAGCGTATCCGACCGCTTGGCGTTGGTACACTGCCAAAACTTAAAAACTCGGTTTTTCGCTGGAGTCTTGTTTTTTGGTGTATTCATAGCATACCTGACCGATTGGCTTTAATTTTAAGGCAAATGGAGGAAATTAAATTTTTTGATAGTCCTTAGTTACTAAGCGCTATAACAGCGTATCCGACCGCTTGGCGTTGGTAGACTGCCAAAACTAAAAAACTCGGTTTTTCGCTGGAGTCTTGTTTTTTGGTGCATACTTAGCATACCTGACCGATTGGCTTTAATTTTAAGGCAAATGGAGGAAATAAAATTTTTCGATAGTCCTTAGTTACTAAGCGCTATAACAGCGTATCCGACCGCTTGGCGTTGGTACACTGCCAAAACTAAAAATCTCTGTTTTTCGCTGGAGTCTTGTTTTTTGGTGCATTCTTAGCATACCTGACCGATTGGCCTTAATTTTAAGGCAAATGGAGGAAATAAAAATTTTCGATAGTCCTTAGTTACTAAGCGCTATAACAGCGTATCCGACCGCTTGGCGTTGGTAGACTGCCAAATCTAAAAAAACTCGGTTTTTCGCTGGAGTCTTGTTTTTTGGTGCATTCTTAGCATACCTGACCGATTGGCTTTAATTTTAAGGATGGAGGAAATAAAAATTTTCGATAGTCCTTAGTTACTAAGCGCTATAACAGCGTATCCGACCGCTTGGCGTTGGTACACTGCCAAAACTTAAAAACTCGGTTTTTCGCTGGAGTCTTGTTTTTTGGTGTATTCTTAGCATACCTGACCGATTGGCTTTAATTTTAAGGCAAATGGAGGAAATAAAATTTTTCGATAGTCCTTAGTTACTAAGCGCTATAAAAGCGTATCCGACCGCTTGGCGTTGGTAGACTGCCAAAACTAAAAAACTCGGTTTTTCGCTGGAGTCTTGTTTTTTGGTGCATACTTAGCATACCTGACCGATTGGCTTTAATTTTAAGGCAAATGGAGGAAATAAAAATTTTCGATAGTCCTTAGTTACTAAGCGCTATAACAGCGTATCCGACCGCTTGGCGTTGGTACACTGCCAAAACTAAAAATCTCGGTTTTTCGCTGGAGTCCTGTTTTTTGGTGCATTCTTAGCATACCTGACCGATTGGCTTTAATTTTAAGGCAAATGGAGGAAATAAAAATTTTCGATAGTCCTTAGTTACTAAGCGCTATAACAGCGTATCCGACCGCTTGGCGTTGGTACACTGCCAAAACTTAAAAACTCGGTTTTTCGCTGGAGTCTTGTTTTTTGGTGTATTCTTAGCATACCTGACCGATTGGCTTTAATTTTAAGGCAAATGGAGGAAATAAAAATTTTCGATAGTCCTTAGTTACTAAGCGCTATAACAGCGTATCCGACCGCTTGGCGTTGGTAGACTGCCAAAACTAAAAAACTCGGTTTTTCGCTGGAGTCTTGTTTTTTGGTGCATTCTTAGCATACCTGACCGATTGGCTTTAATTTTAAGGCAAATGGAGGAAATAAAAATTTTCGATAGTCCTTAGTTACTAAGCGCTATAACAGCGTATCCGACCGCTTGGCGTTGGTAGACTGCCAAAACTAAAAAACTCGGTTTTTCGCTGGAGTCTTGTTTTTTGGTGCATTCTTAGCATACCTGACCGATTGGCTTTAATTTTAAGGCAAATGGAGGAAATAAAAATTTTCGATAGTCCTTAGTTACTAAGCGCTATAACAGCGTATCCGACCGCTTGGCGTTGGTACACTGCCAAAACTTAAAAACTCGGTTTTTCGCTGGAGTCTTGTTTTTTGGTGTATTCTTAGCATACCTGACCGATTGGCTTTAATTTTAAGGCAAATGGAGGAAATAAAAATTTTCGATAGTCCTTAGTTACTAAGCGCTATAACAGCGTATCCGACCGCTTGGCGTTGGTAGACTGCCAAAACTTTAAAAACTCGGTTTTTCGCTGGAGTCTTGTTTTTTGGTGCATACTTAGCATACCTGACCGATTGGCTTTAATTTTAAGGCAAATGGAGGAAATAAAAATTTTCGATAGTCCTTAGTTACTAAGCGATATAACAGCGTATCCGACCGCTTGGCGTTGGTACACTGCCAAAACTAAAAAACTCGGTTTTTCGCTGGAGTCTTGTTTTTTGGTGCCTTCTGAGCATACCTGACCGATTGGCTTTAATTTTAAGGCAAATGGAGGAAATAAAAATTTTTGATAGTCCTTAGTTACTAAGCGCTATAACAGCGTATCCGACCGCTTGGCGTTGGTAGACTGCCAAAACTAAAAAAACTCGGTTTTTCGCTGGAGTCTTGTTTTTTGGTGCATTCTTAGCATACCTGACCGATTGGCTTTAATTTTAAGGCAAATGGAGGAAATTAAATTTTTTGATAGTTCTTGGTTACTAAGCGCTATAACAGCGTATCCGACCGCTTGGCGTTGGTAGACTGCCAAAACTAAAAATCTCGGTTTTTCGCTGGAGTCTTGTTTTTTGGTGCATTCTTGGCATACCTGACAGATTGGCTTTAATTTTAAGGCAAATGGAGGAAATAAAAAATTTCGATAGTCCTTAGTTACTAAGCGCTATAACAGCGTATCCGACCGCTTGGCGTTGGTAGACCGCCAACACTAAAAAACTCGGTTTTTCGCTGGAGTCTTGTTTTTTGGTGCATACTTAGCATACCTGACCGATTGGCTTTAATTTTAAGGCAAATGGAGGAAATAAAAATTTTCGATAGTCCTTAGTTACTAAGCGCTATAACAGCGTATCCGACCGCTTGGCGTTGGTAGACCGCCAACACTAAAAAACTCGGTTTTTCGCTGGAGTCTTGTTTTTTGGTGCATTCTTAGCATACCTGACCGATTGGCTTTAATTTTAAGCCAAATTGAGGAAATAAAAATTTTCGATAGTCCTTAGTTACTAAGCGCTATAACAGCGTATCCGACCGCTTGGCGTTGGTACACTGCCAAAACTTAAAAACTCGGTTTTTCGCTGGAGTCTTGTTTTTGGTGCATTCTTAGCATACCTGACCGATTGGCTTTAATTTTAAGGCAAATGGAGGAAATAAAATTTTTCGATAGTCCTTAGTTACTAAGCGCTATAACAGCGTATCCGACCGCTTGGCGTTGGTACACTGCCAAAACTTAAAAACTCGGTTTTTCGCTGGAGTCTTGTTTTTTGGTGTATTCTTAGCATACCTGACCGATTGGCTTTAATTTTAAGGCAAATGGAGGAAATAAAAATTTTCGATAGTCCTTAGTTACTAAGCGCTATAACAGCGTATCCGACCGCTTGGCGTTGGTAGACTGCCAAAACTAAAAAACTCGGTTTTTCGCTGGAGTCTTGTTTTTTGGTGCATTCTTAGCATACCTGACCGATTGGCTTTAATTTGAAGGCAAATGGAGGAAATAAAAATTTTCGATAGTCCTTAGTTACTAAGCGCTATAACAGCGTATCCGACCGCTTGGCGTTGGTACACTGCCAAAACTTAAAAACTCGGTTTTTCGCTGGAGTCTTGTTTTTTGGTGTATTCTTAGCATACCTGACCGATTGGCTTTAATTTTAAGGCAAATGGAGGAAATAAAAATTTTCGATAGTCCTTAGTTACTAAGCGCTATAACAGCGTATCCGACCGCTTGGCGTTGGTAGACTGCCAAAACTAAAAAACTCGGTTTTTCGCTGGAGTCTTGTTTTTTGGTGCATTCTTAGCATACCTGACCGATTGGCTTTAATTTGAAGGCAAATGGAGGAAATTAAATTTTTTGATAGTCCTTAGTTACTAAGCGCTATAACAGCGTATCCGACCGCTTGGCGTTGGTAGACTGCCAAAACTAAAAAACTTGGTTTTTCGCTGGAGTCTTGTTTTTTGGTGCATTCTTAGCATACCTGACCGATTGGCTTTAATTTTAAGGCAAATGGAGGAAATAAAAATTTTCGATAGTCCTTAGTTACTAAGCGCTATAACAGCGTATCCGACCGCTTGGCGTTGGTAGACTGCCAAAACTAAAAAACTCGGTTTTTCGCTGGAGTCTTGCTTTTTGGTGCATTCTTAGCATACCTGACCGATTGGCTTTAATTTTAAGGCAAATGGAGGAAATAAAAATTTTCGATAGTCCTTAGTTACTAAGCGCTATAACAGCGTATCCGACCGCTTGGCGTTGGTACACTGCCAAAACTTAAAAACTCGGTTTTTCGCTGGAGTCTTGTTTTTTGGTGTATTCTTAGCATACCTGACCGATTGGCTTTAATTTTAAGGCAAATGGAGGAAATAAAAATTTTCGATAGTCCTTAGTTACTAAGCGCTATAACAGCGTATCCGCCCGCTTGGCGTTGGTAGACTGCCAAACCAAAAAAACTCGGTTTTTCGCTGGAGTCTTGTTTTTTGGTGCATACTTAGCATACCTGACCGATTGGCTTTAATTTTAAGGCAAATGGAGGAAATAAAAATTTTCGATAGTCCTTAGTTACTAAGAGCTATAACAGCGTATCCGACCGCTTGGCGTTGGTACACTGCCAAAACTAAAAATCTCGGTTTTTCGCTGGAGTCTTGTTTTTTGGTGCATTCTGAGCATACCTGACCGATTGGCTTTAATTTTAAGGCAAATGAAGGAAATAAAAAATTTCGATAGTCCTTAGTTACTAAGCGCTATAACAGCGTATCCGACCGCTTGGCGTTGGTAGACCGCCAAAACTAAAAAACTCGGTTTTTCGCTGGAGTCTTGTTTTTTGGTGCATTCTTAGCATACCTGACCGATTGGCTTTAATTTTAAGGCAAATGGAGGAAATAAAAATTTTTGATAGTCCTTAGTTACTAAGCGCTATAACAGCGTATCCGACCGCTTGGCGTTGGTAGACCGCCAAAACTAAAAAACTCGGATTTTCGCTGGAGTCTTGTTTTTTGGTGCATTCTTAGCATACCTGACCGATTGGCTTTAATTTTAAGGCAAATGGAGGAAATAAAAAATTTTGAAAGTCCTTAGTTCCATCCATCCATCCATCAGCCTTTTACTGTCCACTGCTGGACATAGGCCTCCCCTAACGTTCGCCACTCCTCCCGGTCCTGGGCCTTCTGAATCCAGCGACTACCCGCTGTCTAAACAGTATACTTACATTGACATCAATCTATATTCTTGAGATAAGTAAATTTGTCATGCAATACCCACATTTCTTTAAAAAATCTATTGACGAACCAAGACGCAATAAACTTAGAACTATATATATGCACAAACTTAAAACACCAATATCTAAATTAAAGATGCACAGAGACAGTCCAAACGCTATGGCGGTAAAGATATTCAACAACCTACCACTAAAAATTGTTGAGGAGAAAAATCCAAAAATATTTAGTGCCGTTTTAAAAAAATATTTGATAGATAAATGTTTTTACACACTAAAAGAATTCTTTGACTGCGGAAAAGACTAGAAAGTAATAAAACATTTGAAGAAATTAAACACCGTGACATCTGAAACGATAATTATACGAAAGTCAATAATACAATATAATAAATTATAATAAATATAATTATATCAATCGTATAAAATAGTGTTTTAAGAAAAATGAATCGGTTGACCTACAAAAGACAAAATTGCAATACCCTCTTAGGGTTATTATTATTTTACAACTCATGATTGTAAAAATAATGTGCAATAAAGTATTGAGTATTGAGTATTGAGTCTTCTTCAGGTCGTCAGTCCACCTGGTTGGAGGGCGGCCTGTACTCCTTTTGCCGAGACGTGGTCTCCATTCAAGGACCTTTCTTCCCCATCGGTTGTCGGTCCTCCTAACTATATGGCCTGCCCATTGCCACTTCAGCTTGCAGATTTTGAGAGCTATGTCGGTAACCTTAGTTCTTCTACGGATTTCATCATTACGAATTCTGTCGCGTAGAGAAATACCAAGCATAGCACTCTCCATCGCTCGCTGAGCGACCTTGAGCTTGTGGAAAAGGCTAACTGTAAAAGACCACGTCTCAGCGCCGTAGGTCATCACTGGCAACACCAGTCCTTAGTTACTAAGCGCTATAACAGCGTATCCGACCGCTTGGCATTGGTAGACTGCCAAAAATAAAAAACTCGGTTTTTCGCAGGAGTCTTGTTTTTGGTGCATTCTTAGCATACCTGACCGATTGGCTTTAATTTTAAGGCAAATGGAGGAAATAAAAATTTTCGATAGTCCTTAGTTACTAAGCCCTATAACAGCGTATCCGACCGCTTGGCGTTGGTAGACTGCCAAAACTAAAAATCTCGGTTTTTCGCTGGAGTCTTGTTTTTTGGTGCATACTTAGCATACCTGACCGATTGGCTTTAATTTTAAGGCAAATGGAGGAAATAAAATTTTTCGATAGTCCTTAGTTACTAAGCGCTATAACAGCGTATCCGACCGCTTGGCGTTGGTACACTGCCAAAACTAAAAATCTCGGTTTTTCGCTGGAGTCTTGTTTTTTGGTGCATACTTAGCATACCTGACCGATTGGCTTTAATTTTAAGGCAAATGGAGGAAATAAAATTTTTCGATAGTCCTTAGTTACTAAGCGCTATAACAGCGTATCCGACCGCTTGGCGTTGGTACACTGCCAAAATTAAAAATCTCGGTTTTTCGCTGGAGTCTTGTTTTTTGGTGCATTCTTAGCATACCTGACCGATTGGCTTTAATTTTAAGGCAAATGGAGGAAATAAAAATTTTCGATAGTCCTTAGTTACTAAGCGCTATAACAGCGTATCCGAGCGCTTGGCGTTGGTAGACTGCCAAAACTAAAAAACTCGGTTTTTCGCTGGAGTCTTGTTTTTTGGTGCATTCTTAGCATACCTGACCGATTGGCTTTAATTTTAAGGCAAATGGAGGAAATAAAAATTTTCGATAGTCCTTAGTTACTAAGCGCTATAACAGCGTATCCGACCGCTTGGCGTTGGTACACTGCCAAAACTTAAAAACTCGGTTTTTCGCTGGAGTCTTGTTTTTTGGTGTATTCTTAGCATACCTGACCGATTGGCTTTAATTTTAAGGCAAATGGAGGAAATAAAAATTTTCGATAGTCCTTAGTTACTAAGCGCTATAACAGCGTATCCGACCGCTTGGCGTTGGTAGACTGCCAAAACTAAAAAACTCGGTTTTTCGCTGGAGTCTTGTTTTTTGGTGCATTCTTAGCATACCTGACCGATTGGCTTTAATTTGAAGGCAAATGGAGGAAATTAAATTTTTTGATAGTCCTTAGTTACTAAGCGCTATAACAGCGTATCCGACCGCTTGGCGTTGGTAGACTGCCAAAACTAAAAAACTTGGTTTTTCGCTGGAGTCTTGTTTTTTGGTGCATTCTTAGCATACCTGACCGATTGGCTTTAATTTTAAGGCAAATGGAGGAAATAAAAATTTTCGATAGTCCTTAGTTACTAAGCGCTATAACAGCGTATCCGACCGCTTGGCGTTGGTAGACTGCCAAAACTAAAAAACTCGGTTTTTCGCTGGAGTCTTGTTTTTTGGTGCATTCTTAGCATACCTGACCGATTGGCTTTAATTTTAAGGCAAATGGAGGAAATAAAAATTTTCGATAGTCCTTAGTTACTAAGCGCTATAACAGCGTATCCGACCGCTTGGCGTTGGTAGACTGCCAAAACTAAAAAACTCGGTTTTTCGCTGGAGTCTTGTTTTTTGGTGCATTCTTAGCATACCTGACCGATTGGCTTTAATTTGAAGGCAAATGGAGGAAATTAAATTTTTTGATTGTCCTTAGTTACTAAGCGCTATAACAGCGTATCCGACCGCTTGGCGTTGGTAGACTGCCAAAACTAAAAAACTTGGTTTTTCGCTGGAGTCTTGTTTTTTGGTGCATTCTTAGCATACCTGACCGATTGGCTTTAATTTTAAGGCAAATGGAGGAAATAAAAATTTTCGATAGTCCTTAGTTACTAAGCGCTATAACAGCGTATCCGACCGCTTGGCGTTGGTAGACTGCCAAAACTAAAAAACTCTGTTTTTCGCTGGAGTCTTGTTTTTTGGTGCATTCTTAGCATACCTGACCGATTGGCTTTAATTTTAAGGCAAATGGAGGAAATAAAAATTTTCGATAGTCCTTAGTTACTAAGCGCTATAACAGCGTATCCGACCGCTTGGCGTTGGTACACTGCCAAAACTTAAAAACTCGGTTTTTCGCTGGAGTCTTGTTTTTTGGTGTATTCTTAGCATACCTGACCGATTGGCTTTAATTATAAGGCAAATGGAGGAAATAAAAATTTTCGATAGTCCTTAGTTACTAAGCGCTATAACAGCGTATCCGACCGCTTGGCGTTGGTAGACTGCCAAAACAAAAAAACTCGGTTTTTCGCTGGAGTCTTGTTTTTTGGTGCATACTTAGCATACCTGACCGATTGGCTTTAATTTTAAGGCAAATGGAGGAAATAAAAATTTTCGATAGTCCTTAGTTACTAAGAGCTATAACAGCGTATCCGACCGCTTGGCGTTGGTACACTGCCAAAACTAAAAATCTCGGTTTTTCGCTGGAGTCTTGTTTTTTGGTGCATTCTGAGCATACCTGACCGATTGGCTTTAATTTTAAGGCAAATGAAGGAAATAAAAAATTTCGATAGTCCTTAGTTACTAAGCGCTATAACAGCGTATCCGACCGCTTGGCGTTGGTAGACCGCCAAAACTAAAAAACTCGGTTTTTCGCTGGAGTCTTGTTTTTTGGTGCATTCTTAGCATACCTGACCGATTGGCTTTAATTTTAAGGCAAATGGAGGAAATAAAAATTTTTGATAGTCCTTAGTTACTAAGCGCTATAACAGGGTATCCGACCGCTTGGCATTGGTAGACTGCCAAAAATAAAAAACTCGGTTTTTCGCTGGAGTCTTGTTTTTGGTGCATTCTTAGCATACCTGACCGATTGGCTTTAATTTTAAGGCAAATGGAGGAAATAAAATTTTTCGATAGTCCTTAGTTACTAAGCCCTATAACAGCGTATCCGACCGCTTGGCGTTGGTAGACTGCCAAAACTAAAAAACTCGGTTTTTCGCTGGAGTCTTGTTTTTTGGTGCATTCTTAGCATACCTGACCGATTGGCTTTAATTTTAAGGCAAATGGAGGAAATAAAATTTTTCGATAGTCCTTAGTTACTAAGCGCTATAACAGCGTATCCGACCGCTTGGCGTTGGTAGACTGCCAAAACTAAAAAACTCGGTTTTTCGCTGGAGTCTTGTTTTTGGTGCATTCTTAGCATACCTGACCGATTGGCTTTAATTTTAAGGCAAATGGAGGAAATAAAAATTTTCGATAGTCCTTAGTTACTAAGCGCTATAACAGCGTATCCGACCGCTTGGCGTTGGTACACTGCCAAAACTTAAAAACTCGGTTTTTCGCTGGAGTCTTGTTTTTTGGTGTATTCATAGCATACCTGACCGATTGGCTTTAATTTTAAGGCAAATGGAGGAAATTAAATTTTTTGATAGTCCTTAGTTACTAAGCGCTATAACAGCGTATCCGACCGCTTGGCGTTGGTAGACTGCCAAAACTAAAAAACTCGGTTTTTCGCTGGAGTCTTGTTTTTTGGTGCATACTTAGCATACCTGACCGATTGGCTTTAATTTTAAGGCAAATGGAGGAAATAAAAATTTTCGATAGTCCTTAGTTACTAAGCGCTATAACAGCGTATCCGACCGCTTGGCGTTGGTACACTGCCAAAACTAAAAATCTCTGTTTTTCGCTGGAGTCTTGTTTTTTGGTGCATTCTTAGCATACCTGACCGATTGGCCTTAATTTTAAGGCAAATGGAGGAAATAAAAATTTTCGATAGTCCTTAGTTACTAAGCGCTATAACAGCGTATCCGACCGCTTGGCGTTGGTAGACTGCCAAATCTAAAAAAACTCGGTTTTTCGCTGGAGTCTTGTTTTTTGGTGCATTCTTAGCATACCTGACCGATTGGCTTTAATTTTAAGGATGGAGGAAATAAAAATTTTCGATAGTCCTTAGTTACTAAGCGCTATAACAGCGTATCCGACCGCTTGGCGTTGGTACACTGCCAAAACTTAAAAACTCGGTTTTTCGCTGGAGTCTTGTTTTTTGGTGTATTCTTAGCATACCTGACCGATTGGCTTTAATTTTAAGGCAAATGGAGGAAATAAAATTTTTCGATAGTCCTTAGTTACTAAGCGCTATAAAAGCGTATCCGACCGCTTGGCGTTGGTAGACTGCCAAAACTAAAAAACTCGGTTTTTCGCTGGAGTCTTGTTTTTTGGTGCATTCTTAGCATACCTGACCGATTGGCTTTAATTTTAAGGATGGAGGAAATAAAAATTTTCGATAGTCCTTAGTTACTAAGCGCTATAACAGCGTATCCGACCGCTTGGCGTTGGTACACTGCCAAAACTTAAAAACTCGGTTTTTCGCTGGAGTCTTGTTTTTTGGTGTATTCTTAGCATACCTGACCGATTGGCTTTAATTTTAAGGCAAATGGAGGAAATAAAAATTTTCGATAGTCCTTAGTTACTAAGCGCTATAACAGCGTATCCGACCGCTTGGCGTTGGTAGACTGCCAAAACTAAAAAACTCGGTTTTTCGCTGGAGTCTTGTTTTTTGGTGCATTCTTAGCATACCTGACCGATTGGCTTTAATTTTAAGGCAAATGGAGGAAATAAAAATTTTCGATAGTCCTTAGTTACTAAGCGCTATAACAGCGTATCCGACCGCTTGGCGTTGGTACACTGCCAAAACTTAAAAACTCGGTTTTTCGCTGGAGTCTTGTTTTTTGGTGTATTCTTAGCATACCTGACCGATTGGCTTTAATTTTAAGGCAAATGGAGGAAATAAAAATTTTCGATAGTCCTTAGTTACTAAGCGCTATAACAGCGTATCCGACCGCTTGGCGTTGGTAGACTGCCAAAACTTTAAAAACTCGGTTTTTCGCTGGAGTCTTGTTTTTTGGTGCATACTTAGCATACCTGACCGATTGGCTTTAATTTTAAGGCAAATGGAGGAAATAAAAATTTTCGATAGTCCTTAGTTACTAAGCGATATAACAGCGTATCCGACCGCTTGGCGTTGGTACACTGCCAAAACTAAAAAACTCGGTTTTTCGCTGGAGTCTTGTTTTTTGGTGCCTTCTGAGCATACCTGACCGATTGGCTTTAATTTTAAGGCAAATGGAGGAAATAAAAATTTTTGATAGTCCTTAGTTACTAAGCGCTATAACAGCGTATCCGACCGCTTGGCGTTGGTAGACTGCCAAAACTAAAAAAACTCGGTTTTTCGCTGGAGTCTTGTTTTTTGGTGCATTCTTAGCATACCTGACCGATTGGCTTTAATTTTAAGGCAAATGGAGGAAATTAAATTTTTTGATAGTTCTTGGTTACTAAGCGCTATAACAGCGTATCCGACCGCTTGGCGTTGGTAGACTGCCAAAACTAAAAATCTCGGTTTTTCGCTGGAGTCTTGTTTTTTGGTGCATTCTTGGCATACCTGACAGATTGGCTTTAATTTTAAGGCAAATGGAGGAAATAAAAAATTTCGATAGTCCTTAGTTACTAAGCGCTATAACAGCGTATCCGACCGCTTGGCGTTGGTAGACCGCCAACACTAAAAAACTCGGTTTTTCGCTGGAGTCTTGTTTTTTGGTGCATTCTTAGCATACCTGACCGATTGGCTTTAATTTTAAGGCAAATAGAGAAAATAAAAATTATCGATAGTCCTTAGTTACTAAGCGCTATAACAGCGTATCCGACCGCTTGGCGTTGGTAGACCGCCAACACTAAAAAACTCGGTTTTTCGCTGGAGTCTTGTTTTTTGGTGCATTCTTAGCATACCTGACCGATTGGCTTTAATTTTAAGCCAAATTGAGGAAATAAAAATTTTCGATAGTCCTTAGTTACTAAGCGCTATAACAGCGTATCCGACCGCTTGGCGTTGGTACACTGCCAAAACTTAAAAACTCGGTTTTTCGCTGGAGTCTTGTTTTTGGTGTATTCTTAGCATACCTGACCGATTGGCTTTAATTTTAAGGCAAATGGAGGAAATTAAATTTTTTGATAGTCCTTAGTTACTAAGCGCTATAACAGCGTATCCGACCGCTTGGCGTTGGTAGACTGCCAAAACTAAAAAACTCGGTTTTTCGCTGGAGTCTTGTTTTTTGGTGCATACTTAGCCTACCTGACCGATTGGCTTTAATTTTAAGGCAAATGGAGGAAATAAAAATTTTCGATAGTCCTTAGTTACTAAGCGCTATAACAGCGTATCCGACCGCTTGGCGTTGGTACACTGCCAAAACTAAAAATCTCTGTTTTTCGCTGGAGTCTTGTTTTTTGGTGCATTCTTAGCATACCTGACCGATTGGCTTTAATTTTAAGGCAAATGGAGGAAATAAAAATTTTTGATAGTCCTTAGTTACTAAGCGCTATAACAGCGTATCCGACCGCTTGGCGTTGGTAGACTGCCAAAACTTAAAAAACTCGGTTTTTCGCTGGAGTCTTGTTTTTTGGTGCATTCTTAGCATACCTGACCGATTGGCTTTAATTTTAAGGCAAATGGAGGAAATTAAATTTTTTGATAGTTCTTGGTTACTAAGCGCTATAACAGCGTATCCGACCGCTTGGCGTTGGTAGACTGCCAAAACTAAAAATCTCGGTTTTTCGCTGGAGTCTTGTTTTTTGGTGCATTCTTAGCATACCTGACCGATTGGCTTTAATTTTAAGGCAAATGGAGGAAATAAAAATTTTTGATAGTCCTTAGTTACTAAGCGCTATAACAGCGTATCCGACCGCTTGGCGTTGGTACACTGCCAAAACTAAAAAAACTCGGTTTTTCGCTGGAGTCTTGTTTTTTGGTGCATTCTTAGCATACCTAACCGATTGGCTTTAATTTTAAGGCAAATGGAGGAAATTAAATTTTTTGATAGTTCTTGGTTACTAAGCGCTATAACAGCGTATCCGACCGCCAACACTAAAAAACTCGGTTTTTCGCTGGAGTCTTGTTTTTTGGTGCATTCTTAGCATACCTGACCGATTGGCTTTAATTTTAAGGCAAATGGAGGAAATAAAAATTTTCGATAGTCCTTAGTTACTAAGCGCTATAACAGCGTATCCGACCGCTTGGCGTTGGTAGACCGCCAACATTAAAAAACTCGGTTTTTCGCTGGAGTCTTGTTTTTTGGTGCATTCTTAGCATACCTGACCGATTGGCTTTAATTTTAAGGCAAATGGAGGAAATAAAAATTTTCGATAGTCCTTAGTTACAAGGCGCTATAACAGCGTATCCGACCGCTTGGCGTTGGTACACTGCCAAAACTTAAAAACTCGGTTTTTCGCTGGAGTCTTGTTTTTTGGTGTATTCTTAGCATACCTGACCGATTGGCTTTAATTTTAAGGCAAATGGAGGAAATAAAAATTTTCGATAGTCCTTAGTTACTAAGCGCTATAACAGCGTATCCGACCGCTTGGCGTTGGTAGACTGCCAAAACTAAAAAACTCGGTTTTTCGCTGGAGTCTTGTTTTTTGGTGCATTCTTGGCATACCTGACCGATTGGCTTTAATTTTAAGGCAAATGGAGGAAATAAAAATTTTCGATAGTCCTTAGTTACTAAGCGCTATAACAGCGTATCCGACCGCCAACACTAAAAAACTCGGTTTTTCGCTGGAGTCTTGTTTTTTGGTGCATTCTTAGCATACCTGACCGATTGGCTTTAATTTTAAGGCAAATGGAGGAAATAAAAATTTTCGATAGTCCTTAGTTACTAAGCGCTATAACAGCGTATCCGACCGCTTGGCGTTGGTAGACCGCCAACATTAAAAAACTCGGTTTTTCGCTGGAGTCTTGTTTTTTGGTGCATTCTTAGCATACCTGACCGATTGGCTTTAATTTTAAGGATGGAGGAAATAAAAATTTTCGATAGTCCTTAGTTACTAAGCGCTATAACAGCGTATCCGACCGCTTGGCGTTGGTACACTGCCAAAACTTAAAAACTCGGTTTTTCGCTGGAGTCTTGTTTTTTGGTGTATTCTTAGCATACCTGACCGATTGGCTTTAATTTTAAGGCAAATGGAGGAAATAAAATTTTTCGATAGTCCTTAGTTACTAAGCGCTATAAAAGCGTATCCGACCGCTTGGCGTTGGTAGACTGCCAAAACTAAAAAACTCGGTTTTTCGCTGGAGTCTTGTTTTTTGGTGCATTCTTAGCATACCTGACCGATTGGCTTTAATTTTAAGGATGGAGGAAATAAAAATTTTCGATAGTCCTTAGTTACTAAGCGCTATAACAGCGTATCCGACCGCTTGGCGTTGGTACACTGCCAAAACTTAAAAACTCGGTTTTTCGCTGGAGTCTTGTTTTTTGGTGTATTCTTAGCATACCTGACCGATTGGCTTTAATTTTAAGGCAAATGGAGGAAATAAAAATTTTCGATAGTCCTTAGTTACTAAGCGCTATAACAGCGTATCCGACCGCTTGGCGTTGGTAGACTGCCAAAACTAAAAAACTCGGTTTTTCGCTGGAGTCTTGTTTTTTGGTGCATTCTTAGCATACCTGACCGATTGGCTTTAATTTTAAGGCAAATGGAGGAAATAAAAATTTTCGATAGTCCTTAGTTACTAAGCGCTATAACAGCGTATCCGACCGCTTGGCGTTGGTAGACTGCCAAAACTTAAAAACTCGGTTTTTCGCTGGAGTCTTGTTTTTTGGTGTATTCTTAGCATACCTGACCGATTGGCTTTAATTTTAAGGCAAATGGAGGAAATAAAAATTTTCGATAGTCCTTAGTTACTAAGCGCTATAACAGCGTATCCGACCGCTTGGCGTTGGTAGACTGCCAAAACTTTAAAAACTCGGTTTTTCGCTGGAGTCTTGTTTTTTGGTGCATACTTAGCATACCTGACCGATTGGCTTTAATTTTAAGGCAAATGGAGGAAATAAAAATTTTCGATAGTCCTTAGTTACTAAGCGATATAACAGCGTATCCGACCGCTTGGCGTTGGTACACTGCCAAAACTAAAAAACTCGGTTTTTCGCTGGAGTCTTGTTTTTTGGTGCCTTCTGAGCATACCTGACCGATTGGCTTTAATTTTAAGGCAAATGGAGGAAATAAAAATTTTTGATAGTCCTTAGTTACTAAGCGCTATAACAGCGTATCCGACCGCTTGGCGTTGGTAGACTGCCAAAACTAAAAAAACTCGGTTTTTCGCTGGAGTCTTGTTTTTTGGTGCATTCTTAGCATACCTGACCGATTGGCTTTAATTTTAAGGCAAATGGAGGAAATTAAATTTTTTGATAGTTCTTGGTTACTAAGCGCTATAACAGCGTATCCGACCGCTTGGCGTTGGTAGACTGCCAAAACTAAAAATCTCGGTTTTTCGCTGGAGTCTTGTTTTTTGGTGCATTCTTGGCATACCTGACAGATTGGCTTTAATTTTAAGGCAAATGGAGGAAATAAAAAATTTCGATAGTCCTTAGTTACTAAGCGCTATAACAGCGTATCCGACCGCTTGGCGTTGGTAGACCGCCAACACTAAAAAACTCGGTTTTTCGCTGGAGTCTTGTTTTTTGGTGCATTCTTAGCATACCTGACCGATTGGCTTTAATTTTAAGGCAAATGGAGGAAATAAAAATTATCGATAGTCCTTAGTTACTAAGCGCTATAACAGCGTATCCGACCGCTTGGCGTTGGTAGACCGCCAACACTAAAAAACTCGGTTTTTCGCTGGAGTCTTGTTTTTTGGTGCATTCTTAGCATACCTGACCGATTGGCTTTAATTTTAAGCCAAATTGAGGAAATAAAAATTTTCGATAGTCCTTAGTTACTAAGCGCTATAACAGCGTATCCGACCGCTTGGCGTTGGTACACTGCCAAAACTTAAAAACTCGGTTTTTCGCTGGAGTCTTGTTTTTGGTGTATTCTTAGCATACCTGACCGATTGGCTTTAATTTTAAGGCAAATGGAGGAAATTAAATTTTTTGATAGTCCTTAGTTACTAAGCGCTATAACAGCGTATCCGACCGCTTGGCGTTGGTAGACTGCCAAAACTAAAAAACTCGGTTTTTCGCTGGAGTCTTGTTTTTTGGTGCATACTTAGCCTACCTGACCGATTGGCTTTAATTTTAAGGCAAATGGAGGAAATAAAAATTTTCGATAGTCCTTAGTTACTAAGCGCTATAACAGCGTATCCGACCGCTTGGCGTTGGTACACTGCCAAAACTAAAAATCTCTGTTTTTCGCTGGAGTCTTGTTTTTTGGTGCATTCTTAGCATACCTGACCGATTGGCTTTAATTTTAAGGCAAATGGAGGAAATAAAAATTTTTGATAGTCCTTAGTTACTAAGCGCTATAACAGCGTATCCGACCGCTTGGCGTTGGTAGACTGCCAAAACTTAAAAAACTCGGTTTTTCGCTGGAGTCTTGTTTTTTGGTGCATTCTTAGCATACCTGACCGATTGGCTTTAATTTTAAGGCAAATGGAGGAAATTAAATTTTTTGATAGTTCTTGGTTACTAAGCGCTATAACAGCGTATCCGACCGCTTGGCGTTGGTAGACTGCCAAAACTAAAAATCTCGGTTTTTCGCTGGAGTCTTGTTTTTTGGTGCATTCTTAGCATACCTGACCGATTGGCTTTAATTTTAAGGCAAATGGAGGAAATAAAATTTTTTGATAGTCCTTAGTTACTAAGCGCTATAACAGCGTATCCGACCGCTTGGCGTTGGTACACTGCCAAAACTAAAAAAACTCGGTTTTTCGCTGGAGTCTTGTTTTTTGGTGCATTCTTAGCATACCTAACCGATTGGCTTTAATTTTAAGGCAAATGGAGGAAATTAAATTTTTTGATAGTTCTTGGTTACTAAGCGCTATAACAGCGTATCCGACCGCCAACACTAAAAAACTCGGTTTTTCGCTGGAGTCTTGTTTTTTGGTGCATTCTTAGCATACCTGACCGATTGGCTTTAATTTTAAGGCAAATGGAGGAAATAAAAATTTTCGATAGTCCTTAGTTACTAAGCGCTATAACAGCGTATCCGACCGCTTGGCGTTGGTAGACCGCCAACATTAAAAAACTCGGTTTTTCGCTGGAGTCTTGTTTTTTGGTGCATTCTTAGCATACCTGACCGATTGGCTTTAATTTTAAGGCAAATGGAGGAAATAAAAATTTTCGATAGTCCTTAGTTACAAGGCGCTATAACAGCGTATCCGACCGCTTGGCGTTGGTACACTGCCAAAACTTAAAAACTCGGTTTTTCGCTGGAGTCTTGTTTTTTGGTGTATTCTTAGCATACCTGACCGATTGGCTTTAATTTTAAGGCAAATGGAGGAAATAAAAATTTTCGATAGTCCTTAGTTACTAAGCGCTATAACAGCGTATCCGACCGCTTGGCGTTGGTAGACTGCCAAAACTAAAAAACTCGGTTTTTCGCTGGAGTCTTGTTTTTTGGTGCATTCTTGGCATACCTGACCGATTGGCTTTAATTTTAAGGCAAATGGAGGAAATAAAAATTTTCGATAGTCCTTAGTTACTAAGCGCTATAACAGCGTATCCGACCGCCAACACTAAAAAACTCGGTTTTTCGCTGGAGTCTTGTTTTTTGGTGCATTCTTAGCATACCTGACCGATTGGCTTTAATTTTAAGGCAAATGGAGGAAATAAAAATTTTCGATAGTCCTTAGTTACTAAGCGCTATAACAGCGTATCCGACCGCTTGGCGTTGGTAGACCGCCAACATTAAAAAACTCGGTTTTTCGCTGGAGTCTTGTTTTTTGGTGCATTCTTAGCATACCTGACCGATTGGCTTTAATTTTAAGGCAAATGGAGGAAATAAAAATTTTCGATAGTCCTTAGTTACAAGGCGCTATAACAGCGTATCCGACCGCTTGGCGTTGGTACACTGCCAAAACTTAAAAACTCGGTTTTTCGCTGGAGTCTTGATTTTTGGTGCATACTTAGCATACCTGACCGATTGGCTTTAATTTTAAGGCAAATGGAGGAAATAAAAATTTTCGATAGTCCTTAGTTACTAAGCGCTATAACAGCGTATCCGACCGCTTGGCGTTGGTAGACCGCCAACATTAAAAAACTCGGTTTTTCGCTGGAGTCTTGTTTTTTGGTGCATTCTTAGCATACCTGACCGATTGGCTTTAATTTTAAGGCAAATGGAGGAAATAAAAATTTTCGATAGTCCTTAGTTACAAGGCGCTATAACAGCGTATCCGACCGCTTGGCGTTGGTACACTGCCAAAACTTAAAAACTCGGTTTTTCGCTGGAGTCTTGTTTTTTGGTGCATACTTAGCATACCTGACCGATTGGCTTTAATTTTAAGGCAAATGGAGGAAATAAAAATTTTCGATAGTCCTTAGTTACTAAGCGTTATAACAGCGTATCCGACCGCTTGGCGTTGGTAGACTGCCAAAACTAAAAAACTCGGTTTTTCGCTGGAGTCTTGTTTTTGGTGCATTCTTAGCATACCTGACCGATTGGCTTTAATTTTAAGGCAAATGGAGGAAATAAAATTTTTCGATAGTCCTTAGTTACTAAGCCCTATAACAGCGTATCCGACCGCTTGGCGTTGGTAGACTGCCAAAACTAAAAATCTCGGTTTTTCGCTGGAGTCTTGTTTTTTGGTGCATTCTTAGCATACCTGACCGATTGGCTTTAATTTTAAGGCAAATGGAGGAAATAAAAATTTTCGATAGTCCTTAGTTACTAAGCGCTATAACAGCGTATCCGACCGCTTGGCGTTGGTAGACTGCCAAAACTAAAAAACTCGGTTTTTCGCTGGAGTCTTGTTTTTTGGTGCATTCTTAGCATACCTGACCGATTGGCTTTAATTTTAAGGCAAATGGAGGAAATAAAAATTTTCGATAGTCCTTAGTTACTAAGCGCTATAACAGCGCATCCGACCGCTTGGCGTTGGTAGACTGCCAAAACTAAAAAACTCGGTTTTTCGCTGGAGTCTTGTTTTTTGGTGCATTCTTAGCATACCTGACCGATTGGCTTTAATTTTAAGGCAAATGGAGGAAATAAAAATTTTCGATAGTCCTTAGTTATTAAGCGCTATAACAGCGTATCCGACCGCTTGGCGTTGGTAGACTGCCAAAACTAAAAAACTCGGTTTTTCGCTGGAGTCTTGTTTATTGGTGCATTCTTAGCATACTTGACCGATTGGCTTTAATTTTAAGGCAATTGGAGGAAATAAAAATTTTCGATAGTCCTTAGTTACTAAGCGCTATAACAGCGCATCCGACCGCTTGGCGTTGGTAGACTGCCAAAACTAAAAAACTCGGTTTTTCGCTGGAGTCTTGTTTTTTGGTGCATACCTAGCATACCTGACCGATTGGCTTTAATTTTAAGGCAAATGGAGGAAATAAAAATTTTCGATAGTCCTTAGTTACTAAGCGCTATAACAGCGTATCCGACCGCTTGGCGTTGGTAGACTGCCAAAACTAAAAAACTCGGTTTTTCGCTGGAGTCTTGTTTTTTGGTGCATTCTGAGCATACCTGACCGATTGGCTTTAATTTTAAGGCAAATGGAGGAAATAAAAAATTTTGATAGTCCTTAGTTACTAAGCGCTATAACAGCGTATCCGACCGCTTGGCGTTGGTAGACTGCCAAAACTAAAAAAACTCGGTTTTTCGCTGGAGTCTTGTTTTTTGGTGCATTCTTAGCATACCTGACCGATTGGCTTTAATTTTAAGGAAAATGGAGGAAATTAAATTTTTTGATAGTTCTTGGTTACTAAGCGCTATAACAGCGTATCCGACCGCTTGGCGTTGGTTGACTGCCAAAACTAAAAAACTCGGTTTTTCGCTGGAGTCTTGTGTTTTGGTGCATACTTAGCATACCTGACCGATTGGCTTTAATTTTAAGGCAAATGGAGGAAATAAAAATTTTCGATAGTCCTTAGTTACTAAGCGCTATAACAGCGTATCCGACCGCTTGGCGTTGGTACACTGCCAAAACTAAAAATCTCGGTTTTTCGCTGGAGTCTTGTTTTTTGGTGCATTCTTAGCATACCTGACCGATTGGCTTTAATTTTAAGGCAAATGGAGGAAATAAAAGTTTTCGATAGTCCTTAGTTACTAAGCGCTATAACAGCGTATCCGACCGCTTGGCGTTGGTAGACTGCCAAAACTAAAAAACTCGGTTTTTCGCTGTAGTCTTGTTTTTTGGTGTATTCTTAGCATACCTGACCGATTGGCTTTAATTTTAAGGCAAATGGAGGAAATAAAAATTTTCGATAGTCCTTAGTTACTAAGCGCTATAACAGCGTATCCGACCGCTTGGCGTTGGTAGACTGCCAAAACTAAAAAACTCGGTTTTTCGCTGGAGTCTTGTTTTTTGGTGCATTCTTAGCATACCTGACCGATTGGCTTTAATTTTAAGGCAAATGGAGAAAATAAAAATTTTCGATAGTCCTTAGTTACTTAGCGCTATAACAGCGTATCCGACCGCTTGGCGTTGGTAGACTGCCAAAACTTAAAAACTCGGTTTTTCGCTGTAGTCTTGTTTTTTGGTGTATTCTTAGCATACCTGACCGATTGGCTTTAATTTTAAGGCAAATGGAGGAAATAAAAATTTTCGATAGTCCTTAGTTACTAAGCGCTATAACAGCGTATCCGACCGCTTGGCGTTGGTAGACTGCCAAAACTAAAAAACTCGGTTTTTCGCTGGAGTCTTGTTTTTTGGTGCATTCTTGGCATACCTGACCGATTGGCTTTAATTTTAAGGCAAATGGAGGAAATAAAAATTTTCGATAGTCCTTAGTTACTAAGCGCTATAACAGCGTATCCGACCGCCAACACTAAAAAACTCGGTTTTTCGCTGGAGTCTTGTTTTTTGGTGCATTCTTAGCATACCTGACCGATTGGCTTTAATTTTAAGGCAAATGGAGGAAATAAAAATTTTCGATAGTCCTTAGTTACTAAGCGCTATAACAGCGTATCCGACCGCTTGGCGTTGGTAGACCGCCAACATTAAAAAACTCGGTTTTTCGCTGGAGTCTTGTTTTTTGGTGCATTCTTAGCATACCTGACCGATTGGCTTTAATTTTAAGGCAAATGGAGGAAATAAAAATTTTCGATAGTCCTTAGTTACTAAGCGCTATAACAGCGTATCCGACCGCTTGGCGTTGGTGGACTGCCAAAACTAAAAAACTCGGTTTTTCGCTGGAGTCTTGTTTTTTGTTGCATACTTAGCATACCTGACCGATTGGCTTTAATTTTAAGGCAAATGGAGGAAATAAAAATTTTCGATAGTCCTTAGTTACTAAGCGTTATAACAGCGTATCCGACCGCTTGGCGTTGGTAGACTGCCAAAACTAAAAAACTCGGTTTTTCGCTGGAGTCTTGTTTTTGGTGCATTCTTAGCATACCTGACCGATTGGCTTTAATTTTAAGGCAAATGGAGGAAATAAAATTTTTCGATAGTCCTTAGTTACTAAGCGCTATAACAGCGTATCCGACCGCTTGGCGTTGGTAGACCGCCAACATTAAAAAACTCGGTTTTTCGCTGGAGTCTTGTTTTTTGGTGCATTCTTAGCATACCTGACCGATTGGCTTTAATTTTAAGGCAAATGGAGGAAATAAAAATTTTCGATAGTCCTTAGTTACTAAGCGCTATAACAGCGTATCCGACCGCTTGGCGTTGGTGGACTGCCAAAACTAAAAAACTCGGTTTTTCGCTGGAGTCTTGTTTTTTGGTGCATTCTTAGCATACCTGACCGATTGGCTTTAATTTTAAGGCAAATGGAGAAAATAAAAATTTTCGATAGTCCTTAGTTACTTAGCGCTATAACAGCGTATCCGACCGCTTGGCGTTGGTAGACTGCCAAAACTTAAAAACTCGGTTTTTCGCTGTAGTCTTGTTTTTTGGTGTATTCTTAGCATACCTGACCGATTGGCTTTAATTTTAAGGCAAATGGAGGAAATAAAAATTTTCGATAGTCCTTAGTTACTAAGCGCTATAACAGCGTATCCGACCGCTTGGCGTTGGTAGACTGCCAAAACTAAAAAACTCGGTTTTTCGCTGGAGTCTTGTTTTTTGGTGCATTCTTGGCATACCTGACCGATTGGCTTTAATTTTAAGGCAAATGGAGGAAATAAAAATTTTCGATAGTCCTTAGTTACTAAGCGCTATAACAGCGTATCCGACCGCCAACACTAAAAAACTCGGTTTTTCGCTGGAGTCTTGTTTTTTGGTGCATTCTTAGCATACCTGACCGATTGGCTTTAATTTTAAGGCAAATGGAGGAAATAAAAATTTTCGATAGTCCTTAGTTACTAAGCGCTATAACAGCGTATCCGACCGCTTGGCGTTGGTAGACCGCCAACATTAAAAAACTCGGTTTTTCGCTGGAGTCTTGTTTTTTGGTGCATTCTTAGCATACCTGACCGATTGGCTTTAATTTTAAGGCAAATGGAGGAAATAAAAATTTTCGATAGTCCTTAGTTACTAAGCGCTATAACAGCGTATCCGACCGCTTGGCGTTGGTGGACTGCCAAAACTAAAAAACTCGGTTTTTCGCTGGAGTCTTGTTTTTTGTTGCATACTTAGCATACCTGACCGATTGGCTTTAATTTTAAGGCAAATGGAGGAAATAAAAATTTTCGATAGTCCTTAGTTACTAAGCGTTATAACAGCGTATCCGACCGCTTGGCGTTGGTAGACTGCCAAAACTAAAAAACTCGGTTTTTCGCTGGAGTCTTGTTTTTGGTGCATTCTTAGCATACCTGACCGATTGGCTTTAATTTTAAGGCAAATGGAGGAAATAAAATTTTTCGATAGTCCTTAGTTACTAAGCCCTATAACAGCGTATCCGACCGCTTGGCGTTGGTAGACTGCCAAAACTAAAAATCTCGGTTTTTCGCTGGAGTCTTGTTTTTTGGTGCATTCTTAGCATACCTGACCGATTGGCTTTAATTTTAAGGCAAATGGAGGAAATAAAAATTTTCGATAGTCCTTAGTTACTAAGCGCTATAACAGCGTATCCGACCGCTTGGCGTTGGTAGACTGCCAAAACTAAAAAACTCGGTTTTTCGCTGGAGTCTTGTTTTTTGGTGCATTCTTAGCATACCTGACCGATTGGCTTTAATTTTAAGGCAAATGGAGGAAATAAAAATTTTCGATAGTCCTTAGTTACTAAGCGCTATAACAGCGCATCCGACCGCTTGGCGTTGGTAGACTGCCAAAACTAAAAAACTCGGTTTTTCGCTGGAGTCTTGTTTTTTGGTGCATTCTTAGCATACCTGACCGATTGGCTTTAATTTTAAGGCAAATGGAGGAAATAAAAATTTTCGATAGTCCTTAGTTATTAAGCGCTATAACCGCGTATCCGACCGCTTGGCGTTGGTAGACTGCCAAAACTAAAAAACTCGGTTTTTCGCTGGAGTCTTGTTTATTGGTGCATTCTTAGCATACTTGACCGATTGGCTTTAATTTTAAGGCAATTGGAGGAAATAAAAATTTTCGATAGTCCTTAGTTACTAAGCGCTATAACAGCGCATCCGACCGCTTGGCGTTGGTAGACTGCCAAAACTAAAAAACTCGGTTTTTCGCTGGAGTCTTGTTTTTTGGTGCATACCTAGCATACCTGACCGATTGGCTTTAATTTTAAGGCAAATGGAGGAAATAAAAATTTTCGATAGTCCTTAGTTACTAAGCGCTATAACAGCGTATCCGACCGCTTGGCGTTGGTAGACTGCCAAAACTAAAAAACTCGGTTTTTCGCTGGAGTCTTGTTTTTTGGTGCATTCTGAGCATACCTGACCGATTGGCTTTAATTTTAAGGCAAATGGAGGAAATAAAAAATTTTGATAGTCCTTAGTTACTAAGCGCTATAACAGCGTATCCGACCGCTTGGCGTTGGTAGACTGCCAAAACTAAAAAAACTCGGTTTTTCGCTGGAGTCTTGTTTTTTGGTGCATTCTTAGCATACCTGACCGATTGGCTTTAATTTTAAGGAAAATGGAGGAAATTAAATTTTTTGATAGTTCTTGGTTACTAAGCGCTATAACAGCGTATCCGACCGCTTGGCGTTGGTTGACTGCCAAAACTAAAAAACTCGGTTTTTCGCTGGAGTCTTGTGTTTTGGTGCATACTTAGCATACCTGACCGATTGGCTTTAATTTTAAGGCAAATGGAGGAAATAAAAATTTTTGATAGTCCTTAGTTACTAAGCGCTATAACAGCGTATCCGACCGCTTGGCGTTGGTACACTGCCAAAACTAAAAATCTCGGTTTTTCGCTGGAGTCTTGTTTTTTGGTGCATTCTTAGCATACCTGACCGATTGGCTTTAATTTTAAGGCAAATGGAGGAAATAAAAGTTTTCGATAGTCCTTAGTTACTAAGCGCTATAACAGCGTATCCGACCGCTTGGCGTTGGTAGACTGCCAAAACTAAAAAACTCGGTTTTTCGCTGGAGTCTTGTTTTTTGGTGCATTCTTAGCATACCTGACCGATTGGCTTTAATTTTAAGGCAAATGGAGGAAATAAAAATTTTCGATAGTCCTTAGTTACTTAGCGCTATAACAGCGTATCCGACCGCTTGGCGTTGGTAGACTGCCAAAACTTAAAAACTCGGTTTTTCGCTGGAGTCTTGTTTTTTGGTGTATTCTTAGCATACCTGACCGATTGGCTTAAATTTTAAGGCAAATGGAGGAAATAAAAATTTTCGATAGTCCTTAGTTACTAAGCGCTATAACAGCGTATCCGACCGCTTGGCGTTGGTAGACTGCCAAAACTAAAAAACTCGGTTTTTCGCTGGAGTCTTGTTTTTTGGTGCATTCTTAGCATACCTGATTGATTGGCTTTAATTTTAAGGCAAATGGAGGAAATAAAAATTTTCGATAGTCCTTAGTTACTAAGCGCTATAACAGCGTATCCGACCGCTTGGCGTTGGTAGACTGCCAAAACTATAAAAACTCGGTTTTTCGCTGGAGTCTTGTTTTTTGGTGCATTCTTAGCATACCTGACCGATTGGCTTTAATTTTAAGGCAAATGGAGGAAATAAAAATTTTCGATAGTCCTTAGTTACTAAGCGCTATAACAGCGTATCCGACCGCTTGGCGTTGGTACACTGCCAAAACTTAAAAACTCGGTTTTTCGCTAGAGTCTTGTTTTTTGGTGTATTCTTAGCATACCTGACCGATTGGCTTTAATTTTAAGGCAAATGGAGGAAATAAAAATTTTCGATAGTCCTTAGTTACTAAGCGCTATAACAGCGTATCCGACCGCTTGGCGTTGGTAGACTGCCAAAACTAAAAAACTCGGTTTTTCGCTGGAGTCTTGTTTTTTGGTGCATACTTAGCATACCTGACCGATTGGCTTTAATTTTAAGGCAAATGGAGGAAATAAAAATTTTCGATAGTCCTTAGTTACTAAGCGCTATAACAGCGTATCCGACCGCTTGGCGTTGGTACACTGCAAAAACTAAAAATCTCGGTTTTTCGCTGGAGTCTTGTTTTTTGGTGCATTCTTAGCATACCTGACCGATTGGCTTTAATTTTAAGGCAAATGGAGGAAATAAAAATTTTGATAGTCCTTAGTTACTAAGCGCTATAACAGCGTATCCGACCGCTTGGCGTTGGTAGACTGCCAAAACTAAAAAACTCGGTTTTTCGCTGGAGTCTTGTTTTTTGGTGCATACTTAGCATACCTGACCGATTGGCTTTAATTTTAAGGCAAATGGAGGAAATAAAAATTTTCGATAGTCCTTAGTTACTAAGCGCTATAACAGCGTATCCGACCGCTTGGCGTTGGTACACTGCCAAAACTAAAAATCTCGGTTTTTCGCTGGAGTCTTGTTTTTTGGTGCATTCTTAGCATACCTGACCGATTGGCTTTAATTTTAAGGCAAATGGAGGAAATAAAATTTTTCGATAGTCCTTAGTTACTAAGCGCTATAACAGCGTATCCGACCGCTTGGCGTTGGTAGACTGCCAAAACTAAAAAACTCGGTTTTTCGCTGGAGTCTTGTTTTTTGGTGCATACTTAGCATACCTGACCGATTGGCTTTAATTTTAAGGCAAATGGAGGAAATAAAAATTTTCGATAGTCCTTAGTTACTAAGCGCTATAACAGCGTATCCGACCGCTTGGCGTTGGTACACTGCCAAAACTAAAAATCTCGGTTTTTCGCTGGAGTCTTGTTTTTTGGTGCATTCTTAGCATACCTGACCGATTGGCTTTAATTTTAAGGCAAATGGAGGAAATAAAAATTTTCGATAGTCCTTAGTTACTAAGCGCTATAACAGCGTATCCGACCGCTTGGCGTTGTTAGACTGCCAAAACTAAAAAACTCGGTTTTTCGCTGGAGTCTTGTTTTTTGGTGCATTCTGAGCATACCTGACCGATTGGCTTTAATTTTAAGGCAAATGGAGGAAATAAAAAATTTTGATAGTCCTTAGTTACTAAGCGCTATAACAGCGTATCCGACCGCTTGGCGTTGGTAGACTGCCAAAACTAAAAAACTCGGTTTTTCGCTGGAGTCTTGTTTTTTGGTGCATTCTGAGCATACCTGACCGATTGGCTTTAATTTTAAGGCAAATGGAGGAAATAAAAAATTTTGATAGTCCTTAGTTACTAAGCGCTATAACAGCGTATCCGACCGCTTGGCGTTGGTAGACTGCCAAAACTAAAAAACTCGGTTTTTCGCTGGAGTCTTGTTTTTTGGTGCATACTTAGCATACCTGACCGATTGGCTTTAATTTTAAGGCAAATGGAGGAAATAAAAATTTTCGATAGTCCTTAGTTACTAAGCGCTATAACAGCGTATCCGACCGCTTGGCGTTGGTACACTGCCAAAACTAAAAATCTCGGTTTTTCGCTGGAGTCTTGTTTTTTGGTGCATTCTTAGCATACCTGACCGATTGGCTTTAATTTTAAGGCAAATGGAGGAAATAAAATTTTTCGATAGTCCTTAGTTACTAAGCGCTATAACAGCGTATCCGACCGCTTGGCGTTGGTAGACTGCCAAAACTAAAAAACTCGGTTTTTCGCTGGAGTCTTGTTTTTTGGTGCATACTTAGCATACCTGACCGATTGGCTTTAATTTTAAGGCAAATGGAGGAAATAAAAATTTTCGATAGTCCTTAGTTACTAAGCGCTATAACAGCGTATCCGACCGCTTGGCGTTGGTACACTGCCAAAACTAAAAATCTCGGTTTTTCGCTGGAGTCTTGTTTTTTGGTGCATTCTTAGCATACCTGACCGATTGGTTTTAATTTTAAGGCAAATGGAGGAAATAAAATTTTTCGATAGTCCTTAGTTACTAAGCGCTATAACAGCGTATCCGACCGCTTGGCGTTGGTAGACTGCCAAAACTAAAAAACTCGGTTTTTCGCTGGAGTCTTGTTTTTTGGTGCATTCTGAGCATACCTGACCGATTGGCTTTAATTTTAAGGCAAATGGAGGAAATAAAAAATTTTGATAGTCCTTAGTTACTAAGCGCTATAACAGCGTATCCGGCCGCTTGGCGTTGGTAGACTGCCAAAACTAAAAAACTCGGTTTTTCGCTGGAGTCTTGTTTTTTGGTGCATACTTAGCATACCTGACCGATTGGCTTTAATTTTAAGGCAAATGGAGGAAACAAAAATTTTCGATAGTCCTTAGTTACTAAGCGCTATAACAGCGTATCCGACCGCTTGGCGTTGGTAGACTGCCAAAACTAAAAAACTCGGTTTTTCGCTGGAGTCTTGTTTTTTGGTGCATTCTGAGCATACCTGACCGATTGGCTTTAATTTTAAGGCAAATGGAGGAAATAAAAAATTTTGATAGTCCTTAGTTACTAAGCGCTATAACAGCGTATCCGACCGCTTGGCGTTGGTAGACTGCCAAAACTAAAAAAACTCGGTTTTTCGCTGGAGTCTTGTTTTTTGGTGCATTCTTAGCATACCTGACCGATTGGCTTTAATTTTAACCCTTTCAGACCTGATTTTTTTTTTCATTCGATCGATTTGGTAAATTCTATGCATCTCAAGCATGGTGAAAGGACTATAAAAAAATGTTTTGAAAAATCCTAGCTTCGGACTTTTCGAGAAAATTAAGTTTTTCTTAATGTGCACAAATGAGGACACTCGTCCTATATAATATTAAAATCACATATAAACAGTTGAACTGAAATAAAATACATTTCAATTTAAGGCACTCTTTGTTAGAATACTAATAATAAATTAACAAAGTTTAATTATTTATTATCAACTTAACAAAATAAAGTATCTTATTTTTCATCTTTGGCACACAAAATCACAGTAAAAACAGTACAATTTTATTGTAAAAATTAATAAAAAGATGTTTTATAACAGTTCATACATATTTATATAAAATGCTAAGAAACACTTCTATTATTTAGTTAGGCATGGGTGATTCTTACACACTAAATACGGGATTTTCCTTTACACCCTACCATTTAACATCTCGTCCCAGTTCCAACGTCGTGGGCTGGAAAATACCTAAAGCCATCGCGAGCTTTCTCAATGGCCGGGAGAGTCTCCCCTGGCCTTCTTGATGCAACTTGTGACATTATGCTACTGCTACTAAGTCCCTGTAGCTTCGGGATTAAGAATAGAGCTACGGTATCCCCTGCCTGATCGTAAGAGGCGACTAAAAGGGGGCTTCCGGGTTTGCGGGCGGTGAGAGTGGGAGTGGCGTAGCCGCATGCCATCGTAAGCATCGGAAGATTCAGGAGAGCACATCTGCTCTCCCGAAGATGGGCCATTCTGGGCGCCGCGCGTGGAGGATACCGGTGAGTTCCACTGGAGATCCCGAAGTCCAACCCAAGAGGCAGGCCATCGAGGGGGTTTTAGTTCGGTCAAATCCCACATAACCCTGTATCCTCTCCAGATGCCGGGTACCTTTTGAAGGATTTCCCCCTGATACCAAAAAAAAGCTACTGCTACTAGGTCGTCCCCATTTAGCGATAGAAATTTTATTTTTAGTATAGCACATAGCCATAATAATAATTTATTGGAGCTTCGATAGTCGGAACAACAGATATCGGTGGTAGCCAACCTGATGTACAAATGTTTTGAACTGCTTTGTGCATCCATGCAATCTTCTGTTTTGGCGTGAGGTTCTGACGAATGTCCTCATTTGTGGGAGGTATTTCCGTTTGACTTCCCACCATTTCATTGGAATTGAAAGGGTTTTCTGATTTCAGAGCAGGCATACCATTATTCAAGTTGTTAGGCCCATAGTCGTCATCAGAATCAGGTGGGAATAATTCTCTCCTTTAGATTTATTATATATGCACCAACTCTGATAGACCACGTTTCTCGACCAACCAAATCGCCATTGCTTTCTTCGTCATGAAGATAATAGCAAATGAGAAATATTTCCCTCATTTTATAGCTTTCAAGGCCTCTGGTGAGAATAAAATGGTGTTTTTCTATGTCTCCAAAAGTACGTAAACATAAATTAAAATAAAGATCATAAATATATTTCAGAAATATTTAATGTAAAACGGTTAGAAAAGAATTCAAACTGATAATTTAGAATTTGTAAATATTGTGAAAATACTCAGTTGACTCCTGATGGGAACATATGAGGACAAATATAAAAATCAATATATGATGTCCTCCTCATCGTGTCCGATGACGGCGACCCTTGCTACGACATCCTTGCATGCGCTCGTAAGTGACTGGCAAAACCAAATTTGTTCTTAAATATCCTGTCACACTGCGCGCAGTAGAGTTGGCCTGCATTGTTTCTGGTGTAGACGTAGCTTGGTTTTGGGAGGTTCTTTTTCAGCTGGCGTTTTGCTTTTAGTTGGGCGACTCGAGCTTTTTCGAAATTTTCAGTAGCGGTGTGCGTCAAACGACGCCACTCCGTTCTTTGTTGAGATGGCTCTTCCCATTTTTTTGATGGTATGCGACAGGAATTTAAGTGCCGCTTTAAGACATCCTTGTAGCGCAGATATTGTCCGCCTGGATTTCGCTTGCCACATGTCAGCTCTGAGTAGAATACAGCCTTGGGTAACCTGGTGTCTTCCATGCGCTGTACATGACCGCTCCACCTTAGCTGGTTCTTTATCAAGTGGGCTTCTATGCCCTGCATGTTACAGCGTGCCAGGATTTCTGTGTTTGGAATTCTATCTTGCCACTTTACCCGCAAAATGGAGCGCAGACATCTAAGGTGGAATGTGTCTAGCTTCTTTATGTTCTCTTTATATAAACACCATGATTCTGCGGCGTATAAAAGTATTGGTAACACCAAGGCTTTATAAACGAAGACTTTTGTCTGCAGTTTGAGATCGTGCGATTTCCAAACACGTTGGTTCAATTTTCCAAAAACAGCAGCAGCTTTTGCTATTCGAGATGGTATCTCTGATGAAAGCGTATTGTCATTTCTGATGTAGCTACCCAGATATTTAAATGAAGGGACTTCTTTAATTGATTGACCAGCGATCTCCAAAGGGGAGTCATCCTCGATCACTGTTCCTCGAGGTGATTGTTTCAAAAACTGGGTTTTTGTAGAGCTTATCACCAGAGCTTATCACCATAATGTTGGCTCACAGCTCAGAATGCGGGTTTTTTGTAAAATAAAAGATAAAACACTTTACAATTGCACGTATATTTCGTAGTTATGCAGTATACAAATCACATATGTAAATATTTCAAGAACGAATAAACCACCAACAGAACAAAAATGGAGTACTTACATATTAACAATCAACTTAACTATTATTCCTTCAATCCTTTACTTGTTTCACTTATTATTTTGTCTACGCGTTAACACTTTTTACTCTTTACTAATGCTTTTCCTTAGCCACGTCTCGATTCCTCAGTGCTTCCAACACGAATGCTTGCAGCTTGGTCGGAGAAAATAACGACAATTCATGTGACCGGAAGTTGGCTATGATTAACTGACGTGTCGGAAACGGAACAATGGAATTACCGCTACTAAAAATATCATAATAATACGGAATTAGCTAATACAATATTCTTCATAAATAAATAAAAGCTAACAGCTCGGCCATCCTGCTTATAGCGTGTCCTCACGTTTTCTTACAAGTACAAAAGTACTATAAATTTTCTAAAAATATTACTAAAAATTACATTCTTTAACACATTATTTAATTATCTGCATAATGTATAATGTAGTTTATATTTATCGAAAGCTCTTAAATAAAATAAAATAAAAACAAGAAATTACGTTCATTGTACTCAATAATTGTATTAATAGCAATTAATGCAGTAAATCATTATAATATATTTTTAATCGTATTTTTAATTTCAAACATAAGCTTTCTCATTTATACTGTAATCTTTTTTTATATAAGTAGAAAGAACATTACTTTTATACACTACACAAAAATAAATTGGCCTTAGTTTATTTATCTTAAGAATCCATTACCCGTAAACAAGCAATAAATTACTTCATATTAACATCTGAAATGAAATGTCAAAAATCATCATGAAATCTCAAATAAAGTCATAAAATAATTATATACCTAATATTTGGATTTGTATTTGGAACTTTTACACACTACACAAAAATAAATTGGCCTTAGTTTATTTATCTTAAGAACCCATTACCTAATTATATAATTTTTGGATTTGTATTTGGAGTCGAATTAGTTACATAAACATGTTCAATTGAAGACCCCACATGAGTGATACAAAAAGGATCCCATTCAAAACTGGAAAAAGTTATTGAATCTCGCCCTCGTCCCCTCCACCGGGGCACTTTCACTCCATCCCATTACTATATTATTATGGCCCCTAGAACTCCACTAAAAGCTTTAAAGAACAACAAAGTCACCAATTCCACATTTCCCGTCAGACCTTTTGTCAATTTTTCTTTCAAAAACCCGATCAAATGTGTTTAAACGACTCACTCGACTCAACAGCGAACTATTAAACTATATATTCTACTCAACCTTCATAGCAATCAACTCTAAAGCAATAAACATGTCCAAAAATTACTTACAAAGACTAATGCGAGACACCTTCTCACTCGGATGAAAGACCCAGTCCGCAACTACATTACCCATAACAGACAAATTTCACTTTATTGTCATTTTATTTTCACAAAGCCGAGGATCGGGTTCAGCCCGAAAAAAGCAAGAATCCATTTTCAAGAAGTGCATAATGGGAACAAACAATTTTATATCAGTGACCAATCCCTGTAATATGTGCAAGCCTCATGAAGGCAAACACGGCTAACTAAATATACAAGAACAACCCTTACTATCACATCAATCCGTGCAAAATTTTTTTAGTCCTTGTCTAAACAACTTTTACGCCAATATCAGTAAAACCAAGGTACCTCAAACAAGTAGAGAAGCAATCCCTGTCTATTAAAACTTCCAAGCGAAATCGGCCTTTTTGTCCTAACCCTTACCGCATCTCAGTGCCCGCTTGCATTCCTATTGCCAGTCATAACCACTTGACCGCAATTCATAGTCTCCCCAATCCCCTGCATTTGTAAGCCCTTGCTGCAAGTGAATCCCCGTAAATGTTTACATCAAACTTGGACGCACAAACAGTTAATGCCGAACCTCTACTACTCTCGAGATTCACTATACTCCATAAGTATCTATTACATCCACCTAAGATAATTGGGTAGTTAACTGATGTCCAGAATGTGCCACTTATAAACAAAACACGAAAACAGGCTATCCACTATCACATAAATTCAAATATTTGGAATATCAAACATAATTAATTATTGATCTATCGCTTTCTAGTAAATCGAGTCCCACCAACATCCTGTACCATAACACAGGCTAGCCACGTCACTAACCAGCACTTTTCTCTCTACCCTCCAAGTTGAAACGATCACATCCCGCACATACACTTCTCAAATTTATATGTTAGGCGCCAACTCTACAGCAAAATTGCCAAATCCCCTACCAAGATCAAACCAGTTTAAAATATCAGTCAATACCCCAATTCCCTCCCCGTACCAGAGATACATTTTACTTATAAATACTATTACAACCAAAATAGGAGTTTTAAACAACTCTCATGTATGTACGTCCCACAATCTGTAAAATAACAGGCCACTGCTACGCAATATGATATATTACACAACACCAGAGAGGACGCCATTAAATCAGTAAATCGACCGTCCATATCTTACACTTGCTTTCTACACCCCCGAGCAATCCATGTTTATAAACGCCTCCTTCAGACAAACTAAAAACTAGGGCAATAAAAATCAGTTCATGATTCGCTCTAAAATGCAAAACGGATGGTTACCAATTTCTGATTGGTGTACTTTCTATGTTCATCCTATCAATAATTATTAATGTCGAACTCCCAGTTATTTCTATAGAGAACTAAGCAATCTGAAACACTCATCTACATCATAAAAGTCAATTGCTTCGCCAATAATATGCAATAACCTGCACTACAGCAACTTTAGTGGCCCTTCACACCTAACGGTACAATTGTATTTGTGGCAATACCTCTTCCTCACCTTTATCAGTTTGTGAATCTAATTTAAAAGACCTGAACCTATTCTGCTTTTAAACCAAATCAAAGCTAGTCTCGTCACACAAAGAACACTTTGCCAACATCTCGCCACAATGAAAAACATATTAGCGTTTTGCAAAGAAGGTACCAGGCTTCGATTAATACCGCTGAAGGCTTCAACCCTACATTCAATACCGTAAGTTTGATACACTTTTCGATGTCCCACAGTGACTGTCCCAAAATAATTTCGCACCCGCCCAGGTTCGGTAAATTGGCCACTTGAATTGACTGCGACTATAAGGTTACTTACAGCTCTCTACAAACATTGCCAAGCCCGACCAACTTTGGAAAAGAGCAGCGAATCATATCCCCCCATCTTATATACATATTTTTGAATATTCTTCCACCTTCTTAATCCAGATTAAAATGGTTTGCTCTTTACACAAAGGATCAAAATCCGGTATTACATCGCTATTAAAAGATTTTATAATCAGCGACCCAGCCCAGCCAGGGCGACTCAAAGACAGGTACTCCAGTTTTACCAATTTCACTAAAAAAACTTCACCAATTTAACTTAAATAACCTACGGAACCTACCTATTTCAACAAACTCTACTCCACCTTAACATGGTAGGTATAACGCCACTGCGATTCAGAATTCCGCTCAACGCCGTACCACCGTTACATAATATGCAACCCCAGTGTGACGGGTGACGGGAAGAAAACAGCTTCGAAAACATCGCAGTACTTCGAATTCATATTCCAAACATTCAGCATCTGTGAGTCAACCTCAGGAGATAGAGACATCATGAACTCCTTCTCAGCGTTATTGTAGATGTGCAATTCCCCAGCACATTACCCCAATGTATGTCTGCTAGACCACAGTGCACGCATACAAAGCTCCCAAAAAGCAAGGCTCCCAACAAAGCCTCGTTATACTACAATTAGTTCGAAAACGAAACCCTAATGACTTATACACCTATCCCTTCCTCAAAATTCACACTATTGGTGAGAAGCGCATTGAAATCTGTTAGGTAGTTTGAGACTACCTAGTTCATATAGACAGACAGACAGAAAGACGCGTCAGCGGGACTATATTTTATACGTTAGGATTGACAAGAACTTATCTAAAATTATCTCAATTTCAAAATCCCCTTGACTACCACTACAACTCACCGTAGCTCAAATACATATATAAATATATAGTATATAAATATTATTACAAAATAGTTTGTAATACTATAATTTAAAATAATGTTAAATAGAAACTTTGCACACCAATGTTTATGTAATTCAATTTTTTTCTCTTTTTTTTTGTAATTTTGCTCACTAAATTTTGGTTAATGTGAGACTATAATTTTCTAAACAAAACCAACTATTCATATACCACATTTTGGCAAATAAATAATTTCATTTCATGATTTCATTACATTTCATTTCAAATTACCGCTTAGATGCTGCTTCCCTCTACCAAGACGATGCGAGTTGCGTTGTTGAGTCTTGAAGGCCTCCTCTGCAAACCTTATCGCTGCTTTGCTCCTGAATAATCTTATGCCCTCTAACAGAGGCTTTCGATCTCCCTCCATCCTACGCATATTGCTGCTCACCGGGCTTACTCCTGCTCGACCTGAGCGTCCATTGCCTCGGCTCGCTCCTGCCCGACCTGAGCGTCCTTTAGCCCTCTAACCTGGGCTCATTCCTGCTCGACCAGAGCATCCTTTGGCGCTCAGACCTGGGCTCATTCCTGCTCGACCAGAGCATCCCTTTTAAGTCCCTCATTCCTGCTCGACCTGAGCGTCACTTGGCTCTTAGGCCTGGGCTTACGTGTGCTTACCTTAGCCCTGATCGTACCTCCAATCCTAGGTAGTCTTTCTTGGGGGTATTCGTCCATAATATTATTATCTGCAAAATTACACATTTGAGTACATATTCCATTTTAATCACAATAAAAGTTAACAAAAATGAAAAGTGACACATTTGAGTACATATTCTATTTAAAATCGACTTTAGAATCGAAAAGTAAAAAGAGAACAAATTAATATAGTATTGAATTATCCAAAGCTAAAGAAAAACATCACCAGACTTCTATATGTCTATAATCAGACAATGGAATGTATTTTTCTCGAAAATGACATCATCGTAATTATCATCACCATCATCGTTGTCTTTATCATTATCACCATCAACACCATCATTTTTTTCATGTTAAGCACCCCTAGGTGTAGTACAGCACCCACCACAAAAAATAATTGAGGATATACAAATCTGTAAGCCATCATTTCTTAAACACTAAGTTTTAACCTTACCTTCATTGTATATCGAAGTCTCATGCTTGTATGTATAGATATCTGAATAAATTTACGACAAAATTTACGTTACCAATAGAACCGCAAGACAAATACGAAAACATGATATTGGCACCCCCCTTGTAGATTGAAATTATGTAAAAAAAAAATACAGTGTTACCGAATTCACGAAACATTCAAATTTTTGCCTTACAATCATTTTAGGTCCTAGTTGGCATTGTGGCACAGTGGATACGTTTTCCTAGAATATATAGCGATTGCTGCCTGTAAAATTACATCAATTTACATGTAGATAAGGTAGAATAAGTGGAAAGTGTACATACTCGTATCATTTCAGCATTTTTTGTATCCTTATTATCGCAAAACAAAAAAAATATGAATTATGAATTATAAGCATCAAATAAGGTATCAGTTTTCATTCATATTTACAAAGGTCAATGTCAAATTTCAATTAATATGTGGATTATGTCGATGCAATACTAAATATAACATGAGAACCTCATCCTTTTTGTTGATGTTGGTAAAATAAGGTAGATCAACTCAAGCCATTGTATATTCATTTATCTTATAAAAAAAGTAAAAAAAAGTGGGTACCAACTTCCTGTAAGGGCAATAAATTTAAAAGAAAAGTCACATTTATAAAAGCCTTCATCAAAACTAGTTGTTCACATCTAGTGTACCACAGCTGTAAAAAGATATCATTAATCATGCATCTTATTAATCTAAAACAATATATAAATCTTTAACGCACTAAACATATACGTAACATCTATTCTCAGGTCTTCAAATATTTATATCTAAGTCTATACACCACGGCGGTGTTTCCGATCCAGAGAAAAGAAATTAAGTTGATTTCATAAATTACGTATTTTAGTTCTTTAAATATCTGCGTTTTTCCATAAATTATTCATATTTTGATAAAAAAATAAAACTTCACTTTGAAGTGGGTTGATAAGTATACTGCAAATTTATTACAATAAAAGTTAATAAAACATGTGGTTGTAAAATAATTGACGTTCACCCCTAAGCGTTCACCGGTTCGATATTCCAGCAAATTCAAGAAACTTCAATATATCAGAGTATTTACAGAATTGGCCGTTGTGGACGTGAAAGAAAACAGTAAATTCTCTTATTATCCCACTTCTGAACTGTTGGCTCACAGCTCAGAATGCGGGTTTTTGTAAAATAAAAGATAAAACACTTTACAATTGCACGTATATTTCGTAGTTATGCAGTATACAAATCACATATGTAAATATTTCAAGAACGAATAAACCACCAACAGAACAAAAATGGAGTACTTACATATTAACAATCAACTTAACTATTATTCCTTCAATCCTTTACTTGTTTCACTTATTATTTTGTCTACGCGTTAACACTTTTTACTCTTTACTAATGCTTTTCCTTAGCCACGTCTCGATTCCTCAGTGCTTCCAACACGAATGCTTGCAGCTTGGTCGGAGAAAATAACGACAATTCATGTGACCGGAAGTTGGCTATGATTAACTGACGTGTCGGAAACGGAACAATGGAATTACCGCTACTAAAAATATCATAATAATACGGAATTAGCTAATACAATATTCTTCATAAATAAATAAAAGCTAACAATAAGTAATATAATGACAGAATAAAATACATAAATTATTTGTTATAAACCACCTTGATATAATTACATATCTTATAGTATTTTTTGCTAGTGATTTCTTTCATTTTTTCATATGTTTTCCAAATAAAATAAACAGCGTACCTGAACAATTCAACTCGCGCTGGAGTACTGGCCGAAACTTGTCAATTAGTATTAAAACAAGAAAAGAGATGGTGTTAGTAGTAATGATTAAGATAGTTTATTATGTTATCAAATGAATACAACCGCTTTTAAATGGCAAAAGTTGAAAATTTTATTCATTATATTTTTTTATATTTTATGTCTACAATTGTGGACACCAGGTCTGAAAGGGTTAAGGAAAATGGAGGAAATTAAATTTTTTTATAGTTCTTGGTTACTAAGCGCTATAACAGCGTATCCGACCGCTTGGCGTTGGTAGACTGCCAAAACTAAAAAACTCGGTTTTTCGCTGGAGTCTTGTTTTTTGGTGCATTCTTAGCATACCTGACCGATTGGCTTTAATTTTAAGGCAAATGGAGGAAATAAAAATTTTCGATAGTCCTTAGTTACTAAGCGCTATAACAGCGTATCTGACCGCTTGGCGTTGGTACACTGCCAAAACTTAAAAACTCGGTTTTTCGCTGGAGTCTTGTTTTTTGGTGTATTCTTAGCATAACTGACCGATTGTCTTTAATTTTAAGGCAAATGGAGGAAATAAAAATTTTCGATAGTCCTTAGTTACTAAGCGCTATAACAGCGTATCCGACCGCTTGGCGTTGGTAGACTGCCAAAACTAAAAAACTCGGTTTTTCGCTGGAGTCTTGTTTTTTTGGTGCATTCTTAGCATACCTGACCGATTGGCTTTAATTTTAAGGCAAATGGAGGAAATAAAAAATTTCGATAGTCCTTAGTTATTAAGCGCTATAACAGCGTATCCGACCGCTTGGCGTTGGTACACTGCCAAAACTTAAAAAATCGGTTTTTCGCTGGAGTCTTGTTTTTTGGTGTATTCTTAGCATACCTGACCGATTGGCTTTAATTTTAAGGCAAATGGAGGAAATAAAAATTTTCAATAGTCCTTAGTTACTAAGCGCTATAACAGCGTATCCGACCGCTTGGCGTTGGTAGACTGCCAAAACTAAAAAACTCGGTTTTTCGCTGGAGTCTTGTTTTTTGGTGCATACTTAGCATACCTGACCGATTGGCTTTAATTTTAAGGCAAATGGAGGAAATAAAAATTTTCGATAGTCCTTAGTTACTAAGCGCTATAACAGCGTATCCGACCGCTTGGCGTTGGTAGACTGCCAAAACTAAAAAAACTCGGTTTTTCGCTGGAGTCTTGTTTTTTGGTGCATTCTGAGCATACCTGACCGATTGGCTTTAATTTTAAGGCAAATGGAGGAAATAAAAATTTTCGATAGTCCTTAGTTACTAAGCGCTATAACAGCGTATCCGACCGCTTGGCGTTGGTACACTGCCAAAACTAAAAATCTCGGTTTTTCGCTGGAGTCTTGTTTTTTGGTGCATTCTTAGCATACCTGACCGATTGGCTTTAATTTTAAGGCAAATGGAGGAAATAAAAATTTTCGATAGTCCTTAGTTACTAAGCGCTATAACAGCGTATCCGACCGCTTGGCGTTGGTAGACTGCCAACACTAAAAAACTCGGTTTTTCGCTGGAGTCTTGTTTTTTGGTGCATTCTTAGCATACCTGACCGATTGGCTTTAATTTTAAGGCAAATGGAGGAAATTAAATTTTTTGATAGTTCTTGGTTACTAAGCGCTATAACAGCGTATCCGACCGCTTGGCGTTGGTAGACTGCCAAAACTAAAAATCTCGGTTTTTCGCTGGAGTCTTGTTTTTTGGTGCATTCTTGGCATACCTGACCGATTGGCTTTAATTTTAAGGCAAATGGAGGAAATAAAAATTTTTGATAGTCCTTAGTTACTAAGCGCTATAACAGCGTATCCGACCGCTTGGCGTTGGTAGACTGCCAAAACTAAAAAAACTCGGTTTTTCGCTGGAGTCTTGTTTTTTGGTGCATTCTTAGCATACCTGACCGATTGGCTTTAATTTTAAGGAAAATGGAGGAAATTAAATTTTTTGATAGTTCTTGGTTACTAAGCGCTATAACAGCGTATCCGACCGCTTGGCGTTGGTAGACTGCCAAAACTAAAAAACTCGGTTTTTCGCTGGAGTCTTGTTTTTTGGTGCATACTTAGCATACCTGACCGATTGGCTTTAATTTTAAGGCAAATGGAGGAAATAAAAATTTTCGATAGTACTTAGTTACTAAGCGCTATAACAGCGTATCCGACCGCTTGGCGTTGGTACACTGCCAAAACTAAAAATCTCGGTTTTTCGCTGGAGACTTGTTTTTTGGTGCATTCTTGGCATACCTGACCGATTGGCTTTAATTTTAAGGTAAATGGAGGAAATTCGATAGTCCTTAGTTACTAAGCGCTATAACAGCGTATCCGACCGCTTGGCGTTGGTACACTGCCAAAACTAAAAATCTCGGTTTTTCGCTGGAGTCTTGTTTTTTGGTGCATTCTTAGCATACCTGACCGATTGGCTTTAATTTTAAGGCAAATGGAGGAAATAAAATTTTTCGATAGTCCTTAGTTACTAAGCGCTATAACAGCGTATCCGACCGCTTGGCGTTGGTAGACTGCCAAAACTAAAAAACTCGGTTTTTCGCTGGAGTCTTGTTTTTTTGGTGCATTCTTAGCATACCTGACCGATTGGCTTTAATTTTAAGGCAAATGGAGGAAATAAAAATTTTCGATAGTCCTTAGTTATTAAGCGCTATAACAGCGTATCCGACCGCTTGGCGTTGGTACACTGCCAAAACTAAAAATCTCGGTTTTTCGCTGGAGTCTTGTTTTTTGGTGCATTCTTAGCATACCTGACCGATTGGCTTTAATTTTAAGGCAAATGGAGGAAATAAAAATTTTCGATAGTCCTTAGTTACTAAGCGCTATAACAGCGTATCCGACCGCTTGGCGTTGGTAGACTGCCAAAACTAAAAAAACTCGGTTTTTCGCTGGAGTCTTGTTTTTTGGTGCATTCTGAGCATACCTGACCGATTGGCTTTAATTTTAAGGCAAATGGAGGAAATAAAAATTTTTGATAGTCCTTAGTTACTAAGCGCTATAACAGCGTATCCGACCGCTTGGCGTTGGTAGACTGCCAAAACTAAAAAAACTCGGTTTTTCGCTGAAGTCTTGTTTTTTGGTGCATTCTTAGCATACCTGACCGATTGGCTTTAATTTTAAGGAAAATGGAGGAAATTAAATTTTTTGATAGTTCTTGGTTACTAAGCGCTATAACAGCGTATCCGACCGCTTGGCGTTGGTAGACTGCCAAAACTAAAAAACTCGGTTTTTCGCTGGAGTCTTGTGTTTTGGTGCATACTTAGCATACCTGACCGATTGGCTTTAATTTTAAGGCAAATGGAGGAAATAAAAATTTTTGATAGTCCTTAGTTACTAAGCGCTATAACAGCGTATCCGACCGCTTGGCGTTGGTACACTGCCAAAACTAAAAATCTCGGTTTTTCGCTGGAGTCTTGTTTTTTGGTGCATTCTTAGCATACCTGACCGATTGGCTTTAATTTTAAGGCAAATGGAGGAAATAAAAGTTTTCTATAGTCCTTAGTTACTAAGCGCTATAACAGCGTATCCGACCGCTTGGCGTTGGTAGACTGCCAAAACTAAAAAACTCGGTTTTTCGCTGTAGTCTTGTTTTTTGGTGTATTCTTAGCATACCTGACCGATTGGCTTTAATTTTAAGGCAAATGGAGGAAATAAAAAATTTCGATAGTCCTTAGTTACTAAGCGCTATAACAGCGTATCCGACCGCTTGGCGTTGGTAGACTGCCAAAACTAAAAAACTCGGTTTTTCGCTGGAGTCTTGTTTTTTGGTGCATACTTAGCATACCTGACCGATTGGCTTTAATTTTAAGGCAAATGGAGGAAATAAAAATTTTCGATAGTCCTTAGTCACTAAGCGCTATAACAGCGTATCCGACTGCTTGGCGTTGGTAGACTGCCAAAACTAAAAAACTCGGTTTTTCGCTGGAGTCTTGTTTTTTGGTGCATTCTTAGCATATCTGACCGATTGGCTTTAATTTTAAGGCAAATGGAGGAAATAAAAATTTTCGATAGTCCTTATTTACTTAGCGCTATAACAGCGTATCCGACCGCTTGGCGTTGGTAGACTGCCAAAACTTAAAAACTCGGTTTTTCGCTGGAGTCTTGTTTTTTGGTGTATTCTTAGCATACCTGACCGATTGGCTTTAATTTTAAGGCAAATGGAGGAAATAAAAAATTTCGATAGTCCTTAGTTACTAAGCGCTATAACAGCGTATCCGACCGCTTGGCGTTGGTAGACTGCCAAAACTAAAAAACTCGGTTTTTCGCTGGAGTCTTGTTTTTTGGTGCATTCTTAGCATACCTGACCGATTGGCTTTAATTTTAAGGCAAATGGAGGAAATAAAAAATTTCGATAGTCCTTAGTTACTAAGCGCTATAACAGCGTATCCGACCGCTTGGCGTTGGTACACTGCCAAAACTAAAAATCTCGGTTTTTCGCTGGAGTCTTGTTTTTTGGTGCATTCTTAGCATACCTGACCGATTGGCTTTAATTTTAAGGCAAATGGAGGAAATAAAAATTTTCGATAGTCCTTAGTTACTAAGCGCTATAACAGCGTATCCGACCGCTTGGCGTTGGTAGACTGCCAAAACTAAAAAACTCGGTTTTTCGCTGGAGTCTTGTTTTTTGGTGCATTCTGAGCATACCTGACCGATTGGCTTTAATTTTAAGGCAAATGGAGGAAATAAAAAATTTTGATAGTCCTTAGTTACTAAGCGCTATAACAGCGTATCCGACCGCTTGGCGTTGGTAGACTGCCAAAACTAAAAAAACTCGGTTTTTCGCTGGAGTTTTGTTTTTTGGTGCATTCTTAGCATACCTGACCGATTGGCTTTAATTTTAAGGAAAATGGAGGAAATTAAATTTTTTTATAGTTCTTGGTTACTAAGCGCTATAACAGCGTATCCGACCGCTTGGCGTTGGTAGACTGCCAAAACTAAAAAACTCGGTTTTTCGCTGGAGTCTTGTTTTTTGGTGCATTCTTAGCATACCTGACCGATTGGCTTTAATTTTAAGGCAAATGGAGGAAATAAAAATTTTCGATAGTCCTTAGTTACTAAGCGCTATAACAGCGTATCTGACCGCTTGGCGTTGGTACACTGCCAAAACTTAAAAACTCGGTTTTTCGCTGGAGTCTTGTTTTTTGGTGTATTCTTAGCATACCTGACCGATTGGCTTTAATTTTAAGGCAAATGGAGGAAATAAAAATTTTCGATAATCCTTAGTTACTAAGCGCTATAACAGCGTATCCGACCGCTTGGCGTTGGTAGACTGCCAAAACTAAAAAACTCGGTTTTTCGCTGGAGTCTTGTTTTTTGGTGCATTCTTAGCATACCTGACCGATTGGCTTTAATTTTAAGGCAAATGGAGGAAATAAAAAAATTCGATAGTCCTTAGTTATTAAGCGCTATAACAGCGTATCCGACCGCTTGGCGTTGGTACACTGCCAAAACTTAAAAACTCGGTTTTTCGCTGGAGTCTTGTTTTTTGGTGTATTCTTAGCATACCTGACCGATTGGCTTTAATTTTAAGGCAAATGGAGGAAATAAAAATTTTCGATAGTCCTTAGTTACTAAGCGCTATAACAGCGTATCCCACCGCTTGGCGTTGGTAGACTGCCAAAACTAAAAAACTCGGTTTTTCGCTGGAGTCTTGTTTTTTGGTGCATTCTGAGCATACCTGACCGATTGGCTTTAATTTTAAGGCAAATGGAGGAAATAAAAATTTTCGATAGTCCTTAGTTACTAAGCGCTATAACAGCGTATCCGACCGCTTGGCGTTGGTACACTGCCAAAACTAAAAATCTCGGTTTTTCGCTGGAGTCTTGTTTTTTGGTGCATTCTTAGCATACCTGACCGATTGGCTTTAATTTTAAGGCAAATGGAGGAAATAAAAATTTTCGATAGTCCTTAGTTACTAAGCGCTATAACAGCGTATCCGACCGCTTGGCGTTGGTAGACTGCCAACACTAAAAAACTCTGTTTTTCGCTGGAGTCTTGTTTTTTGGTGCATTCTTAGCATACCTGACCGATTGGCTTTAATTTTAAGGCAAATGGAGGAAATTAAATTTTTTGATAGTTCTTGGTTACTAAGCGCTATAACAGCGTATCCGACCGCTTGGCGTTGGTAGACTGCCAAAACTAAAAATCTCGGTTTTTCGCTGGAGTCTTGTTTTTTGGTGCATTCTTGGCATACCTGACCGATTGGCTTTAATTTTAAGGCAAATGGAGGAAATAAAAAATTTTGATAGTCCTTAGTTACTAAGCGCTATAACAGCGTATCCGACCGCTTGGCGTTGGTAGACTGCCAAAACTAAAAAAACTCGGTTTTTCGCTGGAGTCTTGTTTTTTGGTGCATTCTTAGCATACCTGACCGATTGGCTTTAATTTTAAGGAAAATGGAGGAAATTAAATTTTTTGATAGTTCTTGGTTACTAAGCGCTATAACAGCGTATCCGACCGCTTGGCGTTGGTAGACTGCCAAAACTAAAAAACTCGGTTTTTCGCTGGAGTCTTGTTTTTTGGTGCATACTTAGCATACCTGACCGATTGGCTTTAATTTTAAGGCAAATGGAGGAAATAAAAATTTTCGATAGTCCTTAGTTACTAAGCGCTATAACAGCGTATCCGACCGCTTGGCGTTGGTACACTGCCAAAACTAAAAATCTCGGTTTTTCGCTGGAGTCTTGTTTTTTGGTGCATTCTTGGCATACCTGACCGATTGGCTTTAATTTTAAGGCAAATGGAGGAAATAAAAATTTTCGATAGTCCTTAGTTACTAAGCGCTATAACAGCGTATCCGACCGCTTGGCGTTGGTACACTGCCAAAACTACAAATCTCGGTTTTTCGCTGGAGTCTTGTTTTTTGGTGCATTCTTAGCATACCTGACCGATTGGCTTTAATTTTAAGGCAAATGGAGGAAATAAAAAATTTCGATAGTCCTTAGTTATTAAGCGCTATAACAGCGTATCCGACCGCTTGGCGTTGGTATACTGCCAAAACTTAAAAAATCGGTTTTTCGCTGGAGTCTTGTTTTTTGGTGTATTCTTAGCATACCTGACCGATTGGCTTTAATTTTAAGGCAAATGGAGGAAATAAAAATTTTCGATAGTCCTTAGTTACTAAGCGCTATAACAGCGTATCCGACCGCTTGGCGTTGGTAGACTGCCAAAACTAAAAAACTCGGTTTTTCGCTGGAGTCTTGTTTTTTGGTGCATACTTAGCATACCTGACCGATTGGCTTTAATTTTAAGGCAAATGGAGGAAATAAAAATTTTCGATAGTCCTTAGTTACTAAGCGCTATAACAGCGTATCCGACCGCTTGGCGTTGGTAGACTGCCAAAACTAAAAAAACTCGGTTTTTCGCTGGAGTCTTGTTTTTTGGTGCATTCTGAGCATACCTGACCGATTGGCTTTAATTTTAAGGCAAATGGAGGAAATAAAAATTTTCGATAGTCCTTAGTTACTAAGCGCTATAACAGCGTATCCGACCGCTTGGCGTTGGTACACTGCCAAAACTAAAAATCTCGGTTTTTCGCTGGAGTCTTGTTTTTTGGTGCATTCTTAGCATACCTGACCGATTGGCTTTAATTTTAAGGCAAATGGAGGAAATAAAAATTTTCGATAGTCCTTAGTTACTAAGCGCTATAACAGCGTATCCGACCGCTTGGCGTTGGTAGACTGCCAACACTAAAAAACTCGGTTTTTCGCTGGAGTCTTGTTTTTTGGTGCATTCTTAGCATACCTGACCGATTGGCTTTAATTTTAAGGCAAATGGAGGAAATTAAATTTTTTGATAGTTCTTGGTTACTAAGCGCTATAACAGCGTATCCGACCGCTTGGCGTTGGTAGACTGCCAAAACTAAAAATCTCGGTTTTTCGCTGGAGTCTTGTTTTTTGGTGCATTCTTGGCATACCTGACCGATTGGCTTTAATTTTAAGGCAAATGGAGGAAATAAAAATTTTTGATAGTCCTTAGTTACTAAGCGCTATAACAGCGTATCCGACCGCTTGGCGTTGGTAGACTGCCAAAACTAAAAAAACTCGGTTTTTCGCTGGAGTCTTGTTTTTTGGTGCATTCTTAGCATACCTGACCGATTGGCTTTAATTTTAAGGAAAATGGAGGAAATTAAATTTTTTGATAGTTCTTGGTTACTAAGCGCTATAACAGCGTATCCGACCGCTTGGCGTTGGTAGACTGCCAAAACTAAAAAACTCGGTTTTTCGCTGGAGTCTTGTTTTTTGGTGCATACTTAGCATACCTGACCGATTGGCTTTAATTTTAAGGCAAATGGAGGAAATAAAAATTTTCGATAGTCCTTAGTTACTAAGCGCTATAACAGCGTATCCGACCGCTTGGCGTTGGTACACTGCCAAAACTAAAAATCTCGGTTTTTCGCTGGAGTCTTGTTTTTTGGTGCATTCTTGGCATACCTGACCGATTGGCTTTAATTTTAAGGCAAATGGAGGAAATTCGATAGTCCTTAGTTACTAAGCGCTATAACAGCGTATCCGACCGCTTGGCGTTGGTACACTGCCAAAACTAAAAATCTCGGTTTTTCGCTGGAGTCTTGTTTTTTGGTGCATTCTTAGCATACCTGACCGATTGGCTTTAATTTTAAGGCAAATGGAGGAAATAAAATTTTTCGATAGTCCTTAGTTACTAAGCGCTATAACAGCGTATCCGACCGCTTGGCGTTGGTAGACTGCCAAAACTAAAAAACTCGGTTTTTCGCTGGAGTCTTGTTTTTTGGTGCATTCTTAGCATACCTGACCGATTGGCTTTAATTTTAAGGCAAATGGAGGAAATAAAAATTTTCGATAGTCCTTAGTTATTAAGCGCTATAACAGCGTATCCGACCGCTTGGCGTTGGTACACTGCCAAAACTAAAAATCTCGGTTTTTCGCTGGAGTCTTGTTTTTTGGTGCATTCTTAGCATACCTGACCGATTGGCTTTAATTTTAAGGCAAATGGAGGAAATAAAAATTTTCGATAGTCCTTAGTTACTAAGCGCTATAACAGCGTATCCGACCGCTTGGCGTTGGTAGACTGCCAAAACTAAAAAACTCGGTTTTTCGCTGGAGTCTTGTTTTTTGGTGCATACTTAGCATACCTGACCGATTGGCTTTAATTTTAAGGCAAATGGAGGAAATAAAAATTTTCGATAGTCTTTAGTTACTAAGCGCTATAACAGCGTATCCGACCGCTTGGCGTTGGTAGACTGCCAAAACTAAAAAACTCGGTTTTTCGCTGGAGTCTTGTTTTTTGGTGCATACTTAGCATACCTGACCGATTGGATTTAATTTTAAGGCAAATGGAGGAAATAAAAATTTTCGATAGTCCTTAGTTACTAAGCGCTATAACAGCGTATCCGACCGCTTGGTGTTGGTAGACTGCCAAAACTAAAAAACTCGGTTTTTCGCTGGAGTCTTGTTTTTTGGTGCATTCTTAGCATACCTGACCGATTGGCTTTAATTTTAAGGCAAATGGAGGAAATAAAAATTTTCGATAGTACTTAGTTACTAAGCGCTATAACAGCGTATCCGACCGCTTGGCGTTAGTACACTGCCAAAACTTAAAAACTCGGTTTTTCGCTAGTCTTGTTTTTTGGTGTATTCTTAGCATACCTGACCGATTGGCTTTAATTTTAAGGCAAATGGAGGAAATAAAAATTTTCGATAGTCCTTAGTTACTAAGCGCTATAACAGCGTATCCGACCGCTTGGCGTTGGTAGACTGCCAAAACTAAAAAACTCGGTTTTTCGCTGGAGTCTTGTTTTTTGGTGCATACTTAGCATACCTGACCGATTGGCTTTAATTTTAAGGCAAATGGAGGAAATAAAAATTTTCGATAGTCCTTAGTCACTAAGCGCTATAACAGCGTATCCGACTGCTTGGCGTTGGTAGACTGCCAAAACTAAAAAACTCGGTTTTTCGCTGGAGTCTTGTTTTTTGGTGCATTCTTAGCATATCTGACCGATTGGCTTTAATTTTAAGGCAAATGGAGGAAATAAAAATTTTCGATAGTCCTTATTTACTTAGCGCTATAACAGCGTATCCGACCGCTTGGCGTTGGTAGACTGCCAAAACTTAAAAACTCGGTTTTTCGCTGGAGTCTTGTTTTTTGGTGTATTCTTAGCATACCTGACCGATTGGCTTTAATTTTAAGGCAAATGGAGGAAATAAAAATTTTCGATAGTCCTTAGTTACTAAGCGCTATAACAGCGTATCCGACCGCTTGGCGTTGGTAGACTGCCAAAACTAAAAAACTCGGTTTTTCGCTGGAGTCTTGTTTTTTGGTGCATTCTTAGCATACCTGACCGATTGGCTTTAATTTTAAGGCAAATGGAGGAAATAAAAAATTTCGATAGTCCTTAGTTACTAAGCGCTATAACAGCGTATCCGACCGCTTGGCGTTGGTACACTGCCAAAACTAAAAATCTCGGTTTTTCGCTGGAGTCTTGTTTTTTGGTGCATTCTTAGCATACCTGACCGATTGGCTTTAATTTTAAGGCAAATGGAGGAAATAAAAATTTTCGATAGTCCTTAGTTACTAAGCGCTATAACAGCGTATCCGACCGCTTGGCGTTGGTAGACTGCCAAAACTAAAAAACTCGGTTTTTCGCTGGAGTCTTGTTTTTTGGTGCATTCTGAGCATACCTGACCGATTGGCTTTAATTTTAAGGCAAATGGAGGAAATAAAAAATTTTGATAGTCCTTAGTTACTAAGCGCTATAACAGCGTATCCGACCGCTTGGCGTTGGTAGACTGCCAAAACTAAAAAAACTCGGTTTTTCGCTGGAGTTTTGTTTTTTGGTGCATTCTTAGCATACCTGACCGATTGGCTTTAATTTTAAGGAAAATGGAGGAAATTAAAATTTTTTATAGTTCTTGGTTACTAAGCGCTATAACAGCGTATCCGACCGCTTGGCGTTGGTAGACTGCCAAAACTAAAAAACTCGGTTTTTCGCTGGAGTCTTGTTTTTTGGTGCATTCTTAGCATACCTGACCGATTGGCTTTAATTTTAAGGCAAATGGAGGAAATAAAAATTTTCGATAGTCCTTAGTTACTAAGCGCTATAACAGCGTATCTGACCGCTTGGCGTTGGTACACTGCCAAAACTTAAAAACTCGGTTTTTCGCTGGAGTCTTGTTTTTTGGTGTATTCTTAGCATACCTGACCGATTGGCTTTAATTTTAAGGCAAATGGAGGAAATAAAAATTTTCGATAGTCCTTAGTTACTAAGCGCTATAACAGCGTATCCGACCGCTTGGCGTTGGTAGACTGCCAAAACTAAAAAACTCGGTTTTTCGCTGGAGTCTTGTTTTTTGGTGCATTCTTAGCATACCTGACCGATTGGCTTTAATTTTAAGGCAAATGGAGGAAATAAAAAATTTCGATAGTCCTTAGTTATTAAGCGCTTTAACAGCGTATCCGACCGCTTGGCGTTGGTACACTGCCAAAACTTAAAAACTCGGTTTTTCGCTGGAGTCTTGTTTTTTGGTGTATTCTTAGCATACCTGACCGATTGGCTTTAATTTTAAGGCAAATGGAGGAAATAAAAATTTTCGATAGTCCTTAGTTACTAAGCGCTATAACAGCGTATCCCACCGCTTGGCGTTGGTAGACTGCCAAAACTAAAAAACTCGGTTTTTCGCTGGAGTCTTGTTTTTTGGTGCATTCTGAGCATACCTGACCGATTGGCTTTAATTTTAAGGCAAATGGAGGAAATAAAAATTTTCGATAGTCCTTAGTTACTAAGCGCTATAACAGCGTATCCGACCGCTTGGCGTTGGTACACTGCCAAAACTAAAAATCTCGGTTTTTCGCTGGAGTCTTGTTTTTTGGTGCATTCTTAGCATACCTGACCGATTGGCTTTAATTTTAAGGCAAATGGAGGAAATAAAAATTTTCGATAGTCCTTAGTTACTAAGCGCTATAACAGCGTATCCGACCGCTTGGCGTTGGTAGACTGCCAACACTAAAAAACTCTGTTTTTCGCTGGAGTCTTGTTTTTTGGTGCATTCTTAGCATACCTGACCGATTGGCTTTAATTTTAAGGCAAATGGAGGAAATTAAATTTTTTGATAGTTCTTGGTTACTAAGCGCTATAACAGCGTATCCGACCGCTTGGCGTTGGTACACTGCCAAAACTAAAAATCTCGGTTTTTCGCTGGAGTCTTGTTTTTTGGTGCATTCTTGGCATACCTGACCGATTGGCTTTAATTTTAAGGCAAATGGAGGAAATAAAAATTTTCGATAGTCCTTAGTTACTAAGCGCTATAACAGCGTATCCGACCGCTTGGCGTTGGTACACTGCCAAAACTACAAATCTCGGTTTTTCGCTGGAGTCTTGTTTTTTGGTGCATTCTGAGCATACCTGACCGATTGGCTTTAATTTTAAGGCAAATGGAGGAAATAAAATTTTTTGATAGTCCTTAGTTACAAAGCGCTATAACAGCGTATACGACCGCTTGGCGTTGGTAGACTGCCAAAACTAAAAAAACTCGGTTTTTCGCTGGAGTCTTGTTTTTTGGTGCATTCTTAGCATACCTGACCGATTGGCTTTAATTTTAAGGCAAATGGAGGAAATAAAAATTTTCGATAGTCCTTAGTTACTAAGCGCTATAACAGCGTATCCGACCGCTTGGCGTTGGTAGACTGCCAAAACTTAAAAACTCGGTTTTTCGCTGGAGTCTTGTTTTTTGGTGCATTCTTAGCATACCTGACCGATTGGCTTTAATTTTAAGGCAAATGGAGGAAATAAAAATTTTCGATAGTCCTTAGTTACTAAGCGCTATAACAGCGTATCCGACCGCTTGGCGTTGGTAGACTGCCAAAACTAAGAAACTCGGTTTTTTGCTGGAGTCTTGATTTTTGGTGCATTCTTAGCATACCTGACCGATTGGCTTTAATTTTAAGGCAAATGGAGGAAATAAAAATTTTCGATAGTCCTTAGTTACTAAGCCCTATAACAGCGTATTCGACCGCTTGTCGTTGGTAGACTGCCAAAACTAAAAAACTCGGTTTTTCGCTGGAGTCTTGTTTTTTGGTGCATTCTTAGCATTCCTGACCGATTGGCTTTAATTTTAAGGCAAATGGAGGAAATAAAAATTTTCGATAGTCCTTAGTTACTAAGCGCTATAACAGCGTATCCGACCGCTTGGCGTTGGTACACTGCCAAAACTTAAAAACTCGGTTTTTCGCTGGAGTCTTGTTTTTTGGTGTATTCTTAGCATACCTGACCGATTGGCTTTAATTTTAAGGCAAATGGAGGAAATAAAAATTTTCGATAGTCCTTAGTTACTAAGCGCTATAACAGCGTATCCGACCGCTTGGCGTTGGTAGACTGCCAAAACTAAAAAAACTCGGTTTTTCGCTGGAGTCTTGTTTTTTGGTGCATTCTTAGCATACCTGACCGATTGGCTTTAATTTTAAGGAAAATGGAGGAAATTAAATTTTTTGATAGTTCTTGGTTACTAAGCGCTATAACAGCGTATCCGACCGCTTGGCGTTGGTAGACTGCCAAAACTAAAAAACTCGGTTTTTCGCTGGAGTCTTGTTTTTTGGTGCATACTTAGCATACCTGACCGATTGGCTTTAATTTTAAGGCAAATGGAGGAAATAAAAATTTTCGATAGTCCTTAGTTACTAAGCGCTATAACAGCGTATCCGACCGCTTGGCGTTGGTAGACTGCCAAAACTAAAAAACTCGGTTTTTCGCTGGAGTCTTGTTTTTTGGTGCATTCTGAGCATACCTGACCGATTGGCTTTAATTTTAAGGCAAATGGAGGAAATTAAATTTTTTGATAGTTCTTGGTTACTAAGCGCTATAACAGCGTATCCGACCGCTTGGCGTTGGTAGACTGCCAAAACTAAAAAACTCGGTTTTTCGCTGGAGTCTTGTTTTTTGGTGCATACTTAGCATACCTGACCGATTGGCTTTAATTTTAAGGCAAATGGAGGAAATAAAAATTTTCGATAGTCCTTAGTTACTAAGCGCTATAACAGCGTATCCCACCGCTTGGCGTTGGTAGACTGCCAAAACCAAAAAACTCGGTTTTTCGCTGGAGTCTTGTTTTTTGGTGCATACCTAGCATACCTGACCGATTGGCTTTAATTTTAAGGCAAATGGAGGAAATAAAAATTTTCGATAGTCCTTAGTTACTAAGCGCTATAACAGCGTATCCGACCGCTTGGCGTTGGTAGACTGCCAAAACTAAAAAAACTCGATTTTTCGCTGGAGTCTTGTTTTTTGTTGCATTCTTAGCATACCTGACCGATTGGCTTTAATTTTAAGGCAAATGGAGGAAATTAAATTTTTTGATAGTTCTTGGTTACTAAGCGCTATAACAGCGTATCCGACCGCTTGGCGTTGGTAGACTGCCAAAACTAAAAATCTCGGTTTTTCGCTGGAGTCTTGTTTTTTGGTGCATTCTTGGCATACCTGACCGATTGGCTTTAATTTTAAGGCAAATGGAGGAAATAAAAATTTTCGATAGTCCTTAGTTACTAAGCGCTATAACAGCGTATCCGACCGCTTGGCGTTGGTAGACTGCCAAAACTAAAAATCTCGGTTTTTCGCTGGAGTCTTGTTTTTTGGTGCATTCTTAGCATACCTGACCGATTGGCTTTAATTTTAAGGCAAATGGAGGAAATAAAAATTTTCGATAGTCCTTAGTTACTAAGCGCTATAACAGCGTATCCGACCGCTTGGCGTTGGTAGACTGCCAACACTAAAAAACTCGGTTTTTCGCTGGAGTCTTGTTTTTTGGTGCATTCTGAGCATACCTGACCGATTGGCTTTAATTTTAAGGCAAATGGAGGAAATAAAAATTTTCGATAGTCCTTAGTTACTAAGCGCTATAACAGCGTATCTGACCGCTTGGCGTTGGTACACTGCCAAAACTTAAAAACTCGGTTTTTCGCTGGAGTCTTGTTTTTTGGTGCATTCTTAGCATACCTGACCGATTGGCTTTAATTTTAAGGCAAATGGAGGAAATAAAAATTTTCGATAGTCCTTAGTTACTAAGCGCTATAACAGCGTATCTGACCGCTTGGCGTTGGTACACTGCCAAAACTTAAAAACTCGGTTTTTCGCTGGAGTCTTGTTTTTTGGTGTATTCTTAGCATAACTGACCGATTGTCTTTAATTTTAAGGCAAATGGAGGAAATAAAAATTTTCGATTGTCCTTAGTTACTAAGCGCTATAACAGCGTATCCGACCGCTTGGCGTTGGTAGACTGCCAAAACTAAAAAACTCGGTTTTTCGCTGGAGTCTTGTTTTTTTGGTGCATTCTTAGCATACCTGACCGATTGGCTTTAATTTTAAGGCAAATGGAGGAAATAAAAATTTTCGATAGTCCTTAGTTACTAAGCGCTATAACAGCGTATCCGACCGCTTGGTGTTGGTAGACTGCCAAAACTAAAAAACTCGGTTTTTCGCTGGAGTCTTGTTTTTTGGTGCATTCTTAGCATACCTGACCGATTGGCTTTAATTTTAAGGCAAATGGAGGAAATAAAAATTTTCGATAGTACTTAGTTACTAAGCGCTATAACAGCGTATCCGACCGCTTGGCGTTAGTACACTGCCAAAACTTAAAAACTCGGTTTTTCGCTAGTCTTGTTTTTTGGTGTATTCTTAGCATACCTGACCGATTGGCTTTAATTTTAAGGCAAATGGAGGAAATAAAAATTTTCGATAGTCCTTAGTTACTAAGCGCTATAACAGCGTATCCGACCGCTTGGCGTTGGTAGACTGCCAAAACTAAAAAACTCGGTTTTTCGCTGGAGTCTTGTTTTTTGGTGCATACTTAGCATACCTGACCGATTGGCTTTAATTTTAAGGCAAATGGAGGAAATAAAAATTTTCGATAGTCCTTAGTTACTAAGCGCTATAACAGCGTATCCGACCGCTTGGCGTTGGTAGACTGCCAAAACTAAAAAACTCGGTTTTTCGCTGGAGTCTTGTTTTTTGGTGCATACTTAGCATACCTGACCGATTGGCTTTAATTTTAAGGCAAATGGAGGAAATAAAAATTTTCGATAGTCCTTAGTCACTAAGCGCTATAACAGCGTATCCGACTGCTTGGCGTTGGTAGACTGCCAAAACTAAAAAACTCGGTTTTTCGCTGGAGTCTTGTTTTTTGGTGCATTCTTAGCATATCTGACCGATTGGCTTTAATTTTAAGGCAAATGGAGGAAATAAAAATTTTCGATAGTCCTTATTTACTTAGCGCTATAACAGCGTATCCGACCGCTTGGCGTTGGTAGACTGCCAAAACTTAAAAACTCGGTTTTTCGCTGGAGTCTTGTTTTTTGGTGTATTCTTAGCATACCTGACCGATTGGCTTTAATTTTAAGGCAAATGGAGGAAATAAAAATTTTCGATAGTCCTTAGTTACTAAGCGCTATAACAGCGTATCCGACCGCTTGGCGTTGGTAGACTGCCAAAACTAAAAAACTCGGTTTTTCGCTGGAGTCTTGTTTTTTGGTGCATTCTTAGCATACCTGACCGATTGGCTTTAATTTTAAGGCAAATGGAGGAAATAAAAAATTTCGATAGTCCTTAGTTACTAAGCGCTATAACAGCGTATCCGACCGCTTGGCGTTGGTACACTGCCAAAACTAAAAATCTCGGTTTTTCGCTGGAGTCTTGTTTTTTGGTGCATTCTTAGCATACCTGACCGATTGGCTTTAATTTTAAGGCAAATGGAGGAAATAAAAATTTTCGATAGTCCTTAGTTACTAAGCGCTATAACAGCGTATCCGACCGCTTGGCGTTGGTAGACTGCCAAAACTAAAAAACTCGGTTTTTCGCTGGAGTCTTGTTTTTTGGTGCATTCTGAGCATACCTGACCGATTGGCTTTAATTTTAAGGCAAATGGAGGAAATAAAAAATTTTGATAGTCCTTAGTTACTAAGCGCTATAACAGCGTATCCGACCGCTTGGCGTTGGTAGACTGCCAAAACTAAAAAAACTCGGTTTTTCGCTGGAGTTTTGTTTTTTGGTGCATTCTTAGCATACCTGACCGATTGGCTTTAATTTTAAGGAAAATGGAGGAAATTAAAAATTTTTATAGTTCTTGGTTACTAAGCGCTATAACAGCGTATCCGACCGCTTGGCGTTGGTAGACTGCCAAAACTAAAAAACTCGGTTTTTCGCTGGAGTCTTGTTTTTTGGTGCATTCTTAGCATACCTGACCGATTGGCTTTAATTTTAAGGCAAATGGAGGAAATAAAAATTTTCGATAGTCCTTAGTTACTAAGCGCTATAACAGCGTATCTGACCGCTTGGCGTTGGTACACTGCCAAAACTTAAAAACTCGGTTTTTCGCTGGAGTCTTGTTTTTTGGTGTATTCTTAGCATACCTGACCGATTGGCTTTAATTTTAAGGCAAATGGAGGAAATAAAAATTTTCGATAGTCCTTAGTTACTAAGCGCTATAACAGCGTATCCGACCGCTTGGCGTTGGTAGACTGCCAAAACTAAAAAACTCGGTTTTTCGCTGGAGTCTTGTTTTTTGGTGCATTCTTAGCATACCTGACCGATTGGCTTTAATTTTAAGGCAAATGGAGGAAATAAAAAATTTCGATAGTCCTTAGTTATTAAGCGCTATAACAGCGTATCCGACCGCTTGGCGTTGGTACACTGCCAAAACTTAAAAACTCGGTTTTTCGCTGGAGTCTTGTTTTTTGGTGTATTCTTAGCATACCTGACCGATTGGCTTTAATTTTAAGGCAAATGGAGGAAATAAAAATTTTCGATAGTCCTTAGTTACTAAGCGCTATAACAGCGTATCCCACCGCTTGGCGTTGGTAGACTGCCAAAACTAAAAAACTCGGTTTTTCGCTGGAGTCTTGTTTTTTGGTGCATTCTGAGCATACCTGACCGATTGGCTTTAATTTTAAGGCAAATGGAGGAAATAAAAATTTTCGATAGTCCTTAGTTACTAAGCGCTATAACAGCGTATCCGACCGCTTGGCGTTGGTACACTGCCAAAACTAAAAATCTCGGTTTTTCGCTGGAGTCTTGTTTTTTGGTGCATTCTTAGCATACCTGACCGATTGGCTTTAATTTTAAGGCAAATGGAGGAAATAAAAATTTTCGATAGTCCTTAGTTACTAAGCGCTATAACAGCGTATCCGACCGCTTGGCGTTGGTAGACTGCCAACACTAAAAAACTCTGTTTTTCGCTGGAGTCTTGTTTTTTGGTGCATTCTTAGCATACCTGACCGATTGGCTTTAATTTTAAGGCAAATGGAGGAAATTAAATTTTTTGATAGTTCTTGGTTACTAAGCGCTATAACAGCGTATCCGACCGCTTGGCGTTGGTACACTGCCAAAACTAAAAATCTCGGTTTTTCGCTGGAGTCTTGTTTTTTGGTGCATTCTTGGCATACCTGACCGATTGGCTTTAATTTTAAGGCAAATGGAGGAAATAAAAATTTTCGATAGTCCTTAGTTACTAAGCGCTATAACAGCGTATCCGACCGCTTGGCGTTGGTACACTGCCAAAACTACAAATCTCGGTTTTTCGCTGGAGTCTTGTTTTTTGGTGCATTCTGAGCATACCTGACCGATTGGCTTTAATTTTAAGGCAAATGGAGGAAATAAAAATTTTTGATAGTCCTTAGTTACAAAGCGCTATAACAGCGTATACGACCGCTTGGCGTTGGTAGACTGCCAAAACTAAAAAAACTCGGTTTTTCGCTGGAGTCTTGTTTTTTGGTGCATTCTTAGCATACCTGACCGATTGGCTTTAATTTTAAGGCAAATGGAGGAAATAAAAATTTTCGATAGTCCTTAGTTACTAAGCGCTATAACAGCGTATCCGACCGCTTGGCGTTGGTAGACTGCCAAAACTTAAAAACTCGGTTTTTCGCTGGAGTCTTGTTTTTTGGTGCATTCTTAGCATACCTGACCGATTGGCTTTAATTTTAAGGCAAATGGAGGAAATAAAAATTTTCGATAGTCCTTAGTTACTAAGCGCTATAACAGCGTATCCGACCGCTTGGCGTTGGTAGACTGCCAAAACTAAGAAACTCGGTTTTTTGCTGGAGTCTTGATTTTTGGTGCATTCTTAGCATACCTGACCGATTGGCTTTAATTTTAAGGCAAATGGAGGAAATAAAAATTTTCGATAGTCCTTAGTTACTAAGCCCTATAACAGCGTATTCGACCGCTTGTCGTTGGTAGACTGCCAAAACTAAAAAACTCGGTTTTTCGCTGGAGTCTTGTTTTTTGGTGCATTCTTAGCATACCTGACCGATTGGCTTTAATTTTAAGGCAAATGGAGGAAATAAAAATTTTCGATAGTCCTTAGTTACTAAGCGCTATAACAGCGTATCTGACCGCTTGGCGTTGGTACACTGCCAAAACTTAAAAACTCGGTTTTTCGCTGGAGTCTTGTTTTTTGGTGTATTCTTAGCATACCTGACCGATTGGCTTTAATTTTAAGGCAAATGGAGGAAATAAAAATTTTCGATAGTCCTTAGTTACTAAGCGCTATAACAGCGTATCCGACCGCTTGGCGTTGGTAGACTGCCAAAACTAAAAAAACTCGGTTTTTCGCTGGAGTCTTGTTTTTTTGGTGCATTCTTAGCATACCTGACCGATTGGCTTTAATTTTAAGGAAAATGGAGGAAATTAAATTTTTTGATAGTTCTTGGTTACTAAGCGCTATAACAGCGTATCCGACCGCTTGGCGTTGGTAGACTGCCAAAACTAAAAAACTCGGTTTTTCGCTGGAGTCTTGTTTTTTGGTGCATACTTAGCATACCTGACCGATTGGCTTTAATTTTAAGGCAAATGGAGGAAATAAAAATTTTCGATAGTCCTTAGTTACTAAGCGCTATAACAGCGTATCCGACCGCTTGGCGTTGGTAGACTGCCAAAACTAAAAAACTCGGTTTTTCGCTGGAGTCTTGTTTTTTGGTGCATTCTGAGCATACCTGACCGATTGGCTTTAATTTTAAGGCAAATGGAGGAAATTAAATTTTTTGATAGTTCTTGGTTACTAAGCGCTATAACAGCGTATCCGACCGCTTGGCGTTGGTAGACTGCCAAAACTAAAAAACTCGGTTTTTCGCTGGAGTCTTGTTTTTTGGTGCATACTTAGCATACCTGACCGATTGGCTTTAATTTTAAGGCAAATGGAGGAAATAAAAAATTTCGATAGTCCTTAGTTACTAAGCGCTATAACAGCGTATCCGACCGCTTGGCGTTGGTACACTGCCAAAACTAAAAATCTCGGTTTTTCGCTGGAGTCTTGTTTTTTGGTGCATTCTTAGCATACCTGACCGATTGGCTTTAATTTTAAGGCAAATGGAGGAAATAAAAATTTTCGATAGTCCTTAGTTACTAAGCGCTATAACAGCGTATCCGACCGCTTGGCGTTGGTAGACTGCCAAAACTAAAAAACTCGGTTTTTCGCTGGAGTCTTGTTTTTTGGTGCATTCTGAGCATACCTGACCGATTGGCTTTAATTTTAAGGCAAATGGAGGAAATAAAAAATTTTGATAGTCCTTAGTTACTAAGCGCTATAACAGCGTATCCGACCGCTTGGCGTTGGTAGACTGCCAAAACTAAAAAAACTCGGTTTTTCGCTGGAGTTTTGTTTTTTGGTGCATTCTTAGCATACCTGACCGATTGGCTTTAATTTTAAGGAAAATGGAGGAAATTAAAATTTTTTATAGTTCTTGGTTACTAAGCGCTATAACAGCGTATCCGACCGCTTGGCGTTGGTAGACTGCCAAAACTAAAAAACTCGGTTTTTCGCTGGAGTCTTGTTTTTTGGTGCATTCTTAGCATACCTGACCGATTGGCTTTAATTTTAAGGCAAATGGAGGAAATAAAAATTTTCGATAGTCCTTAGTTACTAAGCGCTATAACAGCGTATCTGACCGCTTGGCGTTGGTACACTGCCAAAACTTAAAAACTCGGTTTTTCGCTGGAGTCTTGTTTTTTGGTGTATTCTTAGCATACCTGACCGATTGGCTTTAATTTTAAGGCAAATGGAGGAAATAAAAATTTTCGATAGTCCTTAGTTACTAAGCGCTATAACAGCGTATCCGACCGCTTGGCGTTGGTAGACTGCCAAAACTAAAAAACTCGGTTTTTCGCTGGAGTTTTGTTTTTTGGTGCATTCTTAGCATACCTGACCGATTGGCTTTAATTTTAAGGCAAATGGAGGAAATAAAAAATTTCGATAGTCCTTAGTTATTAAGCGCTATAACAGCGTATCCGACCGCTTGGCGTTGGTACACTGCCAAAACTTAAAAACTCGGTTTTTCGCTGGAGTCTTGTTTTTTGGTGTATTCTTAGCATACCTGACCGATTGGCTTTAATTTTAAGGCAAATGGAGGAAATAAAAATTTTCGATAGTCCTTAGTTACTAAGCGCTATAACAGCGTATCCCACCGCTTGGCGTTGGTAGACTGCCAAAACTAAAAAACTCGGTTTTTCGCTGGAGTCTTGTTTTTTGGTGCATTCTGAGCATACCTGACCGATTGGCTTTAATTTTAAGGCAAATGGAGGAAATAAAAATTTTCGATAGTCCTTAGTTACTAAGCGCTATAACAGCGTATCCGACCGCTTGGCGTTGGTACACTGCCAAAACTAAAAATCTCGGTTTTTCGCTGGAGTCTTGTTTTTTGGTGCATTCTTAGCATACCTGACCGATTGGCTTTAATTTTAAGGCAAATGGAGGAAATAAAAATTTTCGATAGTCCTTAGTTACTAAGCGCTATAACAGCGTATCCGACCGCTTGGCGTTGGTAGACTGCCAACACTAAAAAACTCTGTTTTTCGCTGGAGTCTTGTTTTTTGGTGCATTCTTAGCATACCTGACCGATTGGCTTTAATTTTAAGGCAAATGGAGGAAATTAAATTTTTTGATAGTTCTTGGTTACTAAGCGCTATAACAGCGTATCCGACCGCTTGGCGTTGGTACACTGCCAAAACTAAAAATCTCGGTTTTTCGCTGGAGTCTTGTTTTTTGGTGCATTCTTGGCATACCTGACCGATTGGCTTTAATTTTAAGGCAAATGGAGGAAATAAAAATTTTCGATAGTCCTTAGTTACTAAGCGCTATAACAGCGTATCCGACCGCTTGGCGTTGGTACACTGCCAAAACTACAAATCTCGGTTTTTCGCTGGAGTCTTGTTTTTTGGTGCATTCTGAGCATACCTGACCGATTGGCTTTAATTTTAAGGCAAATGGAGGAAATAAAAATTTTTGATAGTCCTTAGTTACAAAGCGCTATAACAGCGTATACGACCGCTTGGCGTTGGTAGACTGCCAAAACTAAAAAAACTCGGTTTTTCGCTGGAGTCTTGTTTTTTGGTGCATTCTTAGCATACCTGACCGATTGGCTTTAATTTTAAGGCAAATGGAGGAAATAAAAATTTTCGATAGTCCTTAGTTACTAAGCGCTATAACAGCGTATCCGACCGCTTGGCGTTGGTAGACTGCCAAAACTTAAAAACTCGGTTTTTCGCTGGAGTCTTGTTTTTTGGTGCATTCTTAGCATACCTGACCGATTGGCTTTAATTTTAAGGCAAATGGAGGAAATAAAAATTTTCGATAGTCCTTAGTTACTAAGCGCTATAACAGCGTATCCGACCGCTTGGCGTTGGTAGACTGCCAAAACTAAGAAACTCGGTTTTTTGCTGGAGTCTTGATTTTTGGTGCATTCTTAGCATACCTGACCGATTGGCTTTAATTTTAAGGCAAATGGAGGAAATAAAAATTTTCGATAGTCCTTAGTTACTAAGCCCTATAACAGCGTATTCGACCGCTTGTCGTTGGTAGACTGCCAAAACTAAAAAACTCGGTTTTTCGCTGGAGTCTTGTTTTTTGGTGCATTCTTAGCATACCTGACCGATTGGCTTTAATTTTAAGGCAAATGGAGGAAATAAAAATTTTCGATAGTCCTTAGTTACTAAGCGCTATAACAGCGTATCCGACCGCTTGGCGTTGGTACACTGCCAAAACTTAAAAACTCGGTTTTTCGCTGGAGTCTTGTTTTTTTGGTGTATTCTTAGCATACCTGACCGATTGGCTTTAATTTTAAGGCAAATGGAGGAAATAAAAATTTTCGATAGTCCTTAGTTACTAAGCGCTATAACAGCGTATCCGACCGCTTGGCGTTGGTAGACTGCCAAAACTAAAAAAACTCGGTTTTTCGCTGGAGTCTTGTTTTTTGGTGCATACTTAGCATACCTGACCGATTGGCTTTAATTTTAAGGCAAATGGAGGAAATAAAAATTTTCGATAGTCCTTAGTTACTAAGCGCTATAACAGCGTATCCGACCGCTTGGCGTTGGTAGACTGCCAAAACTAAAAAACTCGGTTTTTCGCTGGAGTCTTGTTTTTTGGTGCATTCTGAGCATACCTGACCGATTGGCTTTAATTTTAAGGCAAATGGAGGAAATTAAATTTTTTGATAGTTCTTGGTTACTAAGCGCTATAACAGCGTATCCGACCGCTTGGCGTTGGTAGACTGCCAAAACTAAAAAACTCGGTTTTTCGCTGGAGTCTTGTTTTTTGGTGCATACTTAGCATACCTGACCGATTGGCTTTAATTTTAAGGCAAATGGAGGAAATAAAAATTTTCGATAGTCCTTAGTTACTAAGCGCTATAACAGCGTATCCCACCGCTTGGCGTTGGTAGACTGCCAAAACCAAAAAACTCGGTTTTTCGCTGGAGTCTTGTTTTTTGGTGCATACCTAGCATACCTGACCGATTGGCTTTAATTTTAAGGCAAATGGAGGAAATAAAAATTTTCGATAGTCCTTAGTTACTAAGCGCTATAACAGCGTATCCGACCGCTTGGCGTTGGTAGACTGCCAAAACTAAAAAAACTCGATTTTTCGCTGGAGTCTTGTTTTTTGTTGCATTCTTAGCATACCTGACCGATTGGCTTTAATTTTAAGGCAAATGGAGGAAATTAAATTTTTTGATAGTTCTTGGTTACTAAGCGCTATAACAGCGTATCCGACCGCTTGGCGTTGGTAGACTGCCAAAACTAAAAATCTCGGTTTTTCGCTGGAGTCTTGTTTTTTGGTGCATTCTTGGCATACCTGACCGATTGGCTTTAATTTTAAGGCAAATGGAGGAAATAAAAATTTTCGATAGTCCTTAGTTACTAAGCGCTATAACAGCGTATCCGACCGCTTGGCGTTGGTAGACTGCCAAAACTAAAAATCTCGGTTTTTCGCTGGAGTCTTGTTTTTTGGTGCATTCTTAGCATACCTGACCGATTGGCTTTAATTTTAAGGCAAATGGAGGAAATAAAAATTTTCGATAGTCCTTAGTTACTAAGCGCTATAACAGCGTATCCGACCGCTTGGCGTTGGTAGACTGCCAACACTAAAAAACTCGGTTTTTCGCTGGAGTCTTGTTTTTTGGTGCATTCTGAGCATACCTGACCGATTGGCTTTAATTTTAAGGCAAATGGAGGAAATAAAAATTTTCGATAGTCCTTAGTTACTAAGCGCTATAACAGCGTATCTGACCGCTTGGCGTTGGTACACTGCCAAAACTTAAAAACTCGGTTTTTCGCTGGAGTCTTGTTTTTTGGTGCATTCTTAGCATACCTGACCGATTGGCTTTAATTTTAAGGCAAATGGAGGAAATAAAAATTTTCGATAGTCCTTAGTTACTAAGCGCTATAACAGCGTATCTGACCGCTTGGCGTTGGTACACTGCCAAAACTTAAAAACTCGGTTTTTCGCTGGAGTCTTGTTTTTTGGTGTATTCTTAGCATAACTGACCGATTGTCTTTAATTTTAAGGCAAATGGAGGAAATAAAAATTTTCGATTGTCCTTAGTTACTAAGCGCTATAACAGCGTATCCGACCGCTTGGCGTTGGTAGACTGCCAAAACTAAAAAACTCGGTTTTTCGCTGGAGTCTTGTTTTTTTGGTGCATTCTTAGCATACCTGACCGATTGGCTTTAATTTTAAGGCAAATGGAGGAAATAAAAATTTTCGATAGTCCTTAGTTACTAAGCGCTATAACAGCGTATCCGACCGCTTGGCGTTGGTAGACTGCCAAAACTAAAAAACTCGGTTTTTCGCTGGAGTCTTGTTTTTTGGTGCATTCTTAGCATACCTGACCGATTGGCTTTAATTTTAAGGCAAATGGAGGAAATAAAAAATTTCGATAGTCCTTAGTTATTAAGCGCTATAACAGCGTATCCGACCGCTTGGCGTTGGTACACTGCCAAAACTTAAAAACTCGGTTTTTCGCTGGAGTCTTGTTTTTTGGTGTATTCTTAGCATACCTGACCGATTGGCTTTAATTTTAAGGCAAATGGAGGAAATAAAAAATTTCGATAGTCCTTAGTTATTAAGCGCTATAACAGCGTATCCGACCGCTTGGCGTTGGTACACTGCCAAAACTTAAAAACTCGGTTTTTCGCTGGAGTCTTGTTTTTTGGTGTATTCTTAGCATACCTGACCGATTGGCTTTAATTTTAAGGCAAATGGAGGAAATAAAAATTTTCGATAGTCCTTAGTTACTAAGCGCTATAACAGCGTATCCGACCGCTTGGCGTTGGTAGACTGCCAAAACTAAAAAACTCGGTTTTTCGCTGGAGTCTTGTTTTTTGGTGCATTCTTAGCATACCTGACCGATTGGCTTTAATTTTAAGGCAAATGGAGGAAATAAAAATTTTCGATAGTCCTTAGTTACTAAGCGCTATAACAGCGTATCTGACCGCTTGGCGTTGGTACACTGCCAAAACTTAAAAACTAGGTTTTTCGCTGGAGTCTTGTTTTTTGGTGTATTCTTAGCATAACTGACCGATTGTCTTTAATTTTAAGGCAAATGGAGGAAATAAAAATTTTCGATAGTCCTTAGTTACTAAGCGCTATAACAGCGTATCCGACCGCTTGGCGTTGGTAGACTGCCAAAACTAAAAAACTCGGTTTTTCGCTGGAGTCTTGCTTTTTTGGTGCATTCTTAGCATACCTGACCGATTGGCTTTAATTTTAAGGCAAATGGAGGAAATAAAAAAATTCGATAGTCCTTAGTTATTAAGCGCTATAACAGCGTATCCGACCGCTTGGCGTTGGTACACTGCCAAAACTTAAAAACTCGGTTTTTCGCTGGAGTCTTGTTTTTTGGTGTATTCTTAGCATACCTGACCGATTGGCTTTAATTTTAAGGCAAATGGAGGAAATAAAATTTTTCGATAGTCCTTAGTTACTAAGCGCTATAACAGCGTATCCGACCGCTTGGCGTTGGTAGACTGCCAAAACTAAAAAACTCGGTTTTTCGCTGGAGTCTTGTTTTTTGGTGCATACTTAGCATACCTGACCGATTAGCTTTAATTTTAAGGCAAATGGAGGAAATAAAAATTTTCGATAGTCCTTAGTTACTAAGCGCTATAACAGCGTATCCCACCGCTTGGCGTTGGTAGACTGCCAAAACTAAAAAACTCGGTTTTTCGCTGGAGTCTTGTTTTTTGGTGCATTCTGAGCATACCTGACCGATTGGCTTTAATTTTAAGGCAAATGGAGGAAATAAAAATTTTCGATAGTCCTTAGTTACTAAGCGCTATAACAGCGTATCCGACCGCTTGGCGTTGGTAGACTGCCAAAACTTAAAAACTCGGTTTTTCGCTGGAGTCTTGTTTTTTGGTGCATTCTTAGCATACCTGACCGATTGGCTTTAATTTTAAGGCAAATGGAGGAAATAAAAATTTTCGATAGTCCTTAGTTACTAAGCGCTATAACAGCGTATCCGACCGCTTGGCGTTGGTAGACTGCCAAAACTAAGAAACTCGGTTTTTTGCTGGAGTCTTGATTTTTGGTGCATTCTTAGCATACCTGACCGATTGGCTTTAATTTTAAGGCAAATGGAGGAAATAAAAATTTTCGATAGTCCTTAGTTACTAAGCCCTATAACAGCGTATTCGACCGCTTGTCGTTGGTAGACTGCCAAAACTAAAAAACTCGGTTTTTCGCTGGAGTCTTGTTTTTTGGTGCATTCTTAGCATACCTGACCGATTGGCTTTAATTTTAAGGCAAATGGAGGAAATAAAAATTTTCGATAGTCCTTAGTTACTAAGCGCTATAACAGCGTATCCGACCGCTTGGCGTTGGTACACTGCCAAAACTTAAAAACTCGGTTTTTCGCTGGAGTCTTGTTTTTTGGTGTATTCTTAGCATACCTGACCGATTGGCTTTAATTTTAAGGCAAATGGAGGAAATAAAAATTTTCGATAGTCCTTAGTTACTAAGCGCTATAACAGCGTATCCGACCGCTTGGCGTTGGTAGACTGCCAAAACTAAAAAAACTCGGTTTTTCGCTGGAGTCTTGTTTTTTGGTGCATTCTTAGCATACCTGACCGATTGGCTTTAATTTTAAGGCAAATTGAGGAAATAAAAATGTTCGATAGTCCTTAGTTACTAAGCGCTATAACAGCGTATCCGACCGCTTGGCGTTGGTACACTGCCAAAACTAAAAAACTCGGTTTTTCGCTGGAGTGTTTTTTTTGGTGTATTCTTAGCATACCTGACCGATTGGCTTTAATTTTAAGGCAAATGGAAGAAATAAAAATTTTCGATAGTCCTTAGTTACTAAGCGCTATAACAGCGTATCCGACCGCTTGGCGTTGGTAGACTGCCAAAACCAAAAAACTCGGTTTTTCGCTGGAGTCTTGTTTTTTGGTGCATACTTAGCATACCTGACCGATTGGCTTTAATTTTAAGGCAAATGGAGGAAGTAAAAATTTTCGATAGTCCTTAGTTACTAAGCGCTATAACAGCGTATCCGACCGCTTGGCGTTGGTAGACTGCCAAAACTAAAAAAACTCGGTTTTTCGCTGGAGTCTTGTTTTTTGGTGCATTCTTAGCATACCTGACCGATTGGCTTTAATTTTAAGGCAAATGGAGGAAATAAAAATTTTCGATAGTCCTTAGTTACTAAGCGCTATAACAGCGTATCCGACCGCTTGGCGTTGGTACACTGCCAAAACTTAAAAACTCGGTTTTTCGCTGGAGTCTTGTTTTTTGGTGTATTCTTAGCATACCTGACCGATTGGCTTTAAATTTAAGGCAAATGGAGGAAATAAAAATTTTCAATAGTCCTTAGTTACTAAGCGCTATAACAGCGTATCCGACCGCTTGGCGTTGGTAGACTGCCAAAACTAAAAAAACTCGGTTTTTCGCTGGAGTCTTGTTTTTTGGTGCATTCTTAGCATACCTGACCGATTGGCTTTAATTTTAAGGCAAATGGAGGAAATAAAAAATTTCGATAGTCCTTAGTTATTAAGCGCTATAACAGCGTATCCGACCGCTTGGCGTTGGTAGACTGCCAAATCTAAAAAACTCGGTTGTTCGCTGGAGTCTTGTTTTTTGGTGCATTCTTAGCATACCTGACCGATTGGCTTTAATTTTAAGGCAAATGGAGGAAATAAAAATTTTCGATAGTCCTTAGTTACTAAGCGCTATAACAGCGTATCCGACCGCTTGGCGTTGGTACACTGCCAAAACTAAAAAACTCGGTTTTTCGCTGGAGTCTTGTTTTTTGGTGCATTCTTAGCATACCTGACCGATTGGCTTTAATTTTAAGGCAAATGGAGGAAATAAAAATTTTCGATAGTCCTTAGTTACTAAGCGCTATAACAGCGTATCCGACCGCTTGGCGTTGGTAGACTGCCAAAACTAAAAAACTCGGTTTTTCGCTGGAGTCTAGTTTTTTGGTGTATTCTTAGCATACCTGACCGATTGGCTTTAATTTTAAGGCAAATGGAGGAAATAAAAATTTTCGATAGTCCTTAGTTACTAAGCGCTATAACAGCGTATCCGACCGCTTGGCGTTGGTAGACTGCCAAAACTAAAAAAACTCGGTTTTTCGCTGGAGTCTTGTTTTTTGGTGCATACTTAGCATACCTGACCGATTGGCTTTAATTTTAAGGCAAATGGAGGAAATAAAAATTTTCGATAGTCTTTAGTTACTAAGCGCTATAACAGCGTATCCGACCTTGGCGTTGGTACACTGCCAAAACTAAAAATTTCGGTTTTTCGCTGGAGTCTTGTTTTTTTGGTGCATTCTTAGCATACCTGACCGATTGGCTTTAATTTTAAGGCAAATGGAGGAAATAAAAATTTTCGATAGTCCTTAGTTACTAAGCGCTATAACAGCGTATCCGACCGCTTGGCGTTGGTACACTGCCAAAACTAAAAATCTCGGTTTTTCGCTGGAGTCTTGTTTTTTGGTGCATTCTTAGCATACCTGACCGATTGGCTTTAATTTTAAGGAAAATGGAGGAAATTAAATTTTTTGATAGTTCTTGGTTACTAAGCGCTATAACAGCGTATCCGACCGCTTGGCGTTGGTAGACTGCCAAAACTTAAAAACTCGGTTTTTCGCTGGAGTCTTGTTTTTTGGTGTATTCTTAGCATACCTGACCGATTGGCTTTAATTTTAAGGCAAATGGAGGAAATAAAAATTTTCGATAGTCCTTAGTTACTAAGCGCTATAACAGCGTATCCGACCGCTTGGCGTTGGTACACTGCCAAAACTTAAAAACTCGGTTTTCGCTGGAGTCTTGTTTTTTGGTGCATACTTAGCATACCTGACCGATTGGCTTTAATTTTAAGGCAAATGGAGGAAATAAAAATTTTCGATAGTCTTTAGTTACTAAGCGCTATAACAGCGTATCCGACCGCTTGGCGTTGGTAGACTGCCAAAACTAAAAAACTCGGTTTTTCGCTGGAGTCTTGTTTTTTGGTGCATTCTGAGCATACCTGACCGATTGGCTTTAATTTTAAGGCAAATGGAGGAAATAAAAATTTTCGATAGTCCTTAGTTACTAAGCGCTATAACAGCGTATCCGACCGCTTGGCGTTGGTAGACTGCCAAAACTAAAAAACTCGGTTTTTCGCTGGAGTCTTGTTTTTTGGTGCATACTTAGCATACCTGACCGATTGGCTTTAATTTTAAGGCAAATGGAGGAAATAAAAATTTTCGATAGTCCTTAGTTACTAAGCGCTATAACAGCGTATCCGACCGCTTGGTGTTGGTAGACTGCCAAAACTAAAAAACTCGGTTTTTCGCTGGAGTCTTGTTTTTTGGTGCATTCTTAGCATACCTGACCGATTGGCTTTAATTTTATGGCAAATGGAGGAAATAAAAATTTTCGATAGTCCTTAGTTACTAAGCGCTATAACAGCGTATCCGACCGCTTGGCGTTGGTACACTGCCAAAACTAAAAAACTCGGTTTTTCGCTAGTCTTGTTTTTTGGTGTATTCTTAGCATACCTGACCGATTGGCTTTAATTTTAAGGCAAATGGAGGAAATAAAAATTTTCGATAGTCCTTAGTTACTAAGCGCTATAACAGCGTATCCGACCGCTTGGCGTTGGTAGACTGCCAAAACTAAAAAACTCGGTTTTTCGCTGGAGTCTTGTTTTTTGGTGCATACTTAGCATACCTGACCGATTGGCTTTAATTTTAAGGCAAATGGAGGAAATAAAAATTTTCGATAGTCCTTAGTTACTAAGCGCTATAACAGCGTATCCGACCGCTTGGCGTTGGTACACTGCCAAAACTAAAAATCTCGGTTTTTCGCTGGAGTCTTGTTTTTTGGTGCATTCTTAGCATACCTGACCGATTGGCTTTAATTTTAAGGCAAATGGAGGAAATAAAAATTTTCGATAGTCCTTAGTTACTAAGCGCTATAACAGCGTATCCGACCGCTTGGCGTTGGTAGACTGCCAAAAATAAAAACTCGGTTTTTCGCTGGAGTCTTGTTTTTTGGTACATTCTTAGCATACCTGACCGATTGGCTTTAATTTTAAGGCAAATGGAGGAAATAAAATTTTTCGATAGTCCTTAGTTACTAAGCGCTATAACAGGGTATCCGACCGCTTGGCATTGGTAGACAGCCAAAAATAAAAAACTCGGTTTTTCGCTGGAGTCTTGTTTTTTGGTGCATTCTTAGCATACATGACCGATTGGCTTTAATTTAAAGGCAAATGGAGGAAATAAAAATTTTCGATAGTCCTTAGTTACTAAGCGCTATAACAGCGTATCCGATCGCTTGGCGTTGGTACACTGCCAAAACTAAAAATCTCGGTTTTTCGCTGGAGTCTTGTTTTTTGGTGCATTCTTAGCATACCTGACCGATTGGCTTTAATTTTAAGGCAAATGGAGGAAATAAAAATTTTCGATAGTCCTTAGTTACTAAGCGCTATAACAGCGTATCCGACCGCTTGGCGTTGGTAGACTGCCAAAACTAAAAAACTCGGTTTTTCGCTGGAGTCTTGTTTTTTGGTGCATTCTTAGCATACCTGACCGATTGGCTTTAATTTTAAGGCAAATGGAGGAAATAAAATTTTTCGATAGTCCTTAGTTACTAAGCGCTATAACAGCGTATCCGACCGCTTGGCGTTGGTACACTGCCAAAACTTAAAAACTCGGTTTTTCGCTGGAGTCTTGTTTTTTGGTGTATTCTTAGCATACCTGACCGATTGGCTTTAATTTTAAGGCAAATGGAGGAAATAAAGATTTTCGATAGTCCTTAGTTACTAAGCGCTATAACAGCGTATCCGACCGCTTGGCGTTGGTAGACTGCCAAAACTAAAAATCTCGGTTTTTCGCTGGAGTCTTGTTTTTTGGTGCATTCTTAGCATACCTGACCGATTGGCTTTAATTTTAAGGCAAATGGAGGAAATAAAAATTTTCGATAGTCCTTAGTTACTAAGCGCTATAACAGCGTATCCGACCGCTTGGCGTTGGTAGACTGCCAAAACTAAAAAACTCGGTTTTTCGCTGGAGTCTTGTTTTTTGGTGCATTCTTAGCATACCTGACCGATTGGCTTTAATTTTAAGGCAAATGGAGGAAATAAAATTTTTCGATAGTCCTTAGTTACTAAGCGCTATAACAGCGTATCCGACCGCTTGGCGTTGGTACACTGCCAAAACTTAAAAACTCGGTTTTTCGCTGGAGTCTTGTTTTTTGGTGCATTCTTAGCATACCTGACCGATTGGCTTTAATTTTAAGGCAAATGGAGGAAATAAAAATTTTCGATAGTCCTTAGTTATTAAGCGCTATAACAGCGTATCCGACCGCTTGGCGTTGGTAGACTGCCAAAACTAAAAAACTCGGTTTTTCGCTGGAGTCTTGTTTTTTGGTGCATTCTTAGCATACCTGACCGATTGGCTTTAATTTTAAGGCAAATGGAGGAAATAAAAATTTTCGATAGTCCTTAGTTACTAAGCGCTATAACAGCGTATCCGACCGCTTGGCGTTGGTACACTGCCAAAACTTAAAAACTCGGTTTTTCGCTAGTCTTGTTTTTTGGTGTATTCTTAGCATACCTGACCGATTGGCTTTAATTTTAAGGCAAATGGAGGAAATAAAAATTTTCGATAGTCCTTAGTTACTAAGCGCTATAACAGCGTATCCGACCGCTTGGCGTTGGTAGACTGCCAAAACTAAAAAACTCGGTTTTTCGCTGGAGTCTTGTTTTTTGGTGCATACTTAGCATACCTGACCGATTGGCTTTAATTTTAAGGCAAATGGAGGAAATAAAAATTTTCGATAGTATTTAGTTACTAAGCGCTATAACAGCGTATCCGACCGCTTGGCGTTGGTAGACTGCCAAAACTAAAAAACTCGGTTTTTCGCTGGAGTCTTGTTTTTTGGTGCATTCTGAGCATACCTGACCGATTGGCTTTAATTTTAAGGCAAATGGAGGAAATAAAAATTTTCGATAGTCCTTAGTTACTAAGCGCTATAACAGCGTATCCGACCGCTTGGCGTTGGTAGACTGCCAAAACTAAAAAACTCGGTTTTTCGCTGGAGTCTTGTTTTTTGGTGCATACTTAGCATACCTGACCGATTGGCTTTAATTTTAAGGCAAATGGAGGAAATAAAAATTTTCGATAGTCTTTAGTTACTAAGCGCTATAACAGCGTATCCGACCGCTTGGCGTTGGTAGACTGCCAAAACTAAAAAACTCGGTTTTTCGCTGGAGTCTTGTTTTTTGGTGCATACTTAGCATACCTGACCGATTGGCTTTAATTTTAAGGCAAATGTAGGAAATAAAAATTTTCGATAGTCCTTAGTTACTAAGCGCTATAACAGCGTATCCCACCGCTTGGCGTTGGTACACTGCCAAAACTTAAAAACTCGGTTTTTCGCTAGTCTTGTTTTTTGGTGTATTCTTAGCATACCTGACCGATTGGCTTTAATTTTAAGGCAAATGTAGGAAATAAAAATTTTCGATAGTCCTTAGTTACTAAGCGCTATAACAGCGTATCCGACCGCTTGGCGTTGGTAGACTGCCAAAACTAAAAAACTCGGTTTTTCGCTGGAGTCTTGTTTTTTGGTGCATACTTAGCATACCTGACCGATTGGCTTTAATTTTAAGGCAAATGGAGGAAATAAAAATTTTCGATAGTCCTTAGTTACTAAGCGCTATAACAGCGTATCCGACCGCTTGGCGTTGGTACACTGCCAAAACTAAAAAACTCGGTTTTTCGCTAGTCTTGTTTTTTGGTGTATTCTTAGCATACCTGACCGATTGGCTTTAATTTTAAGGCAAATGGAGGAAATAAAAATTTTCGATAGTCCTTAGTTACTAAGCGCTATAACAGCGTATCCGACCGCTTGGCGTTGGTAGACTGCCAAAACTAAAAAACTCGGTTTTTCGCTGGAGTCTTGTTTTTTGGTGCATACTTAGCATACCTGACCGATTGGCTTTAATTTTAAGGCAAATGGAGGAAATAAAAATTTTTGATAGTCCTTAGTTACTAAGCGCTATAACAGCGTATCCGACCGCTTGGCGTTGGTACACTGCCAAAACTAAAAATCTCGGTTTTTCGCTGGAGTCTTGTTTTTTGGTGCATTCTTAGCATACCTGACCGATTGGCTTTAATTTTAAGGCAAATGGAGGAAATAAAAATTTTCGATAGTCCTTAGTTACTAAGCGCTATAACAGCGTATCCGACCGCTTGGCGTTGGTAGACTGCCAAAACTAAAAAACTCGGTTTTTCGCTGGAGTCTTGTTTTTTGGTGCATTCTTAGCATACCTGACCGATTGGCTTTAATTTTAAGGCAAATGGAGGAAATAAAAATTTTCGATAGTCCTTAGTTACTAAGCGCTATAACAGCGTATCCGACCGCTTGGCGTTGGTACACTGCCAAAACTTAAAAACTCGGTTTTTCGCTGGAGTCTTGTTTTTTGGTGTATTCTTAGCATACCTGACCGATTGGCTTTAATTTTAAGGCAAATGGAGGAAATAAAATTTTTCGATAGTCCTTAGTTACTAAGCGCTATAACAGCGTATCCGACCGCTTGGCGTTGGTAGACTGCCAAAACTAAAAAACTCGGTTTTTCGCTGGAGTCTTGTTTTTTGGTGCATTCTTAGCATACCTGACCGATTGGCTTTAATTTTAAGGCAAATGGAGGAAATAAAAATTTTCGATAGTCCTTAGTTATTAAGCGCTATAACAGCGTATCCGACCGCTTGGCGTTGGTAGACTGCCAAAACTAAAAAACTCGGTTTTTCGCTGGAGTCTTGTTTTTTGGTGCATTCTTAGCATACCTGACCGATTGGCTTTAATTTTAAGGCAAATGGAGGAAATAAAAATTTTCGATAGTCCTTAGTTACTAAGCGCTATAACAGCGTATCCGACCGCTTGGCGTTGGTACACTGCCAAAACTTAAAAACTCGGTTTTTCGCTAGTCTTGTTTTTTGGTGTATTCTTAGCATACCTGACCGATTGGCTTTAATTTTAAGGCAAATGGAGGAAATAAAAATTTTCGATAGTCCTTAGTTACTAAGCGCTATAACAGCGTATCCGACCGCTTGGCGTTGGTAGACTGCCAAAACTAAAAAACTCGGTTTTTCGCTGGAGTCTTGTTTTTTGGTGCATACTTAGCATACCTGACCGATTGGCTTTAATTTTAAGGCAAATGGAGGAAATAAAAATTTTCGATAGTCTTTAGTTACTAAGCGCTATAACAGCGTATCCGACCGCTTGGCGTTGGTAGACTGCCAAAACTAAAAAACTCGGTTTTTCGCTGGAGTCTTGTTTTTTGGTGCATTCTGAGCATACCTGACCGATCGGCTTTAATTTTAAGGCAAATGGAGGAAATAAAAATTTTCGATAGTCCTTAGTTACTAAGCGCTATAACAGCGTATCCGACCGCTTGGCGTTGGTAGACTGCCAAAACTAAAAAACTCGGTTTTTCGCTGGAGTCTTGTTTTTTGGTGCATACTTAGCATACCTGACCGATTGGCTTTAATTTTAAGGCAAATGGAGGAAATAAAAATTTTCGATAGTCTTTAGTTACTAAGCGCTATAACAGCGTATCCGACCGCTTGGCGTTGGTAGACTGCCAAAACTAAAAAACTCGGTTTTTCGCTGGAGTCTTGTTTTTTGGTGCATACTTAGCATACCTGACCGATTGGCTTTAATTTTAAGGCAAATGGAGGAAATAAAAATTTTCGATAGTCCTTAGTTACTAAGCGCTATAACAGCGTATCCGACCGCTTGGTGTTGGTAGACTGCCAAAACTAAAAAACTCGGTTTTTCGCTGGAGTCTTGATTTTTGGTGCATTCTTAGCATACCTGACCGATTGGCTTTAATTTTAAGGCAAATGGAGGAAATAAAAATTTTCGATAGTCCTTAGTTACTAAGCGCTATAACAGCGTATCCGACCGCTTGGCGTTAGTACACTGCCAAAACTTAAAAACTCGGTTTTTCGCTAGTCTTGTTTTTTGGTGTATTCTTAGCATACCTGACCGATTGGCTTTAATTTTAAGGCAAATGGAGGAAATAAAAATTTTCGATAGTCCTTAGTTACTAAGCGCTATAACAGCGTATCCGACCGCTTGGCGTTGGTAGACTGCCAAAACTAAAAAACTCGGTTTTTCGCTGGAGTCTTGTTTTTTGGTGCATACTTAGCATACCTGACCGATTGGCTTTAATTTTAAGGCAAATGGAGGAAATAAAAATTTTCGATAGTCCTTAGTTACTAAGCGCTATAACAGCGTATCCGACCGCTTGGCGTTGGTACACTGCCAAAACTAAAAATCTCGGTTTTTCGCTGGAGTCTTGTTTTTTGGTGCATTCTTAGCATACCTGACCGATTGGCTTTAATTTTAAGGCAAATGGAGGAAATAAAAATTTTCGATAGTCCTTAGTTACTAAGCGCTATAACAGCGTATCCGACCGCTTGGCGTTGGTAGACTGCCAAAACTAAAAAACTCGGTTTTTCGCTGGAGTCTTGTTTTATGGTGCATTCTGAGCATACCTGACCGATTGGCTTTAATTTTAAGGCAAATGGAGGAAATAAAAATTTTTGATAGTCCTTAGTTACTAAGCGCTATAACAGCGTATCCGACCGCTTGGCGTTGGTAGACTGCCAAAACTAAAAAAACTCGGTTTTTCGCTGGAGTCTTGTTTTTTGGTGCATTCTGAGCATACCTGACCGATTGGCTTTAATTTTAAGGCAAATGGAGGAAATAAAAATTTTTGATAGTCCTTGGTTACTAAGCGCTATAACAGCGTATCCGACCGCTTGGCGTTGGTACATTGCCAAAACTTAAAAACTCGGTTTTTCGCTGGAGTCTTGTTTTTTGGTGTATTCTTAGCATACCTGACCGATTGGCTTTAATTTTAAGGCAAATAAAAATTTTCGATAGTCCTTAGTTACTAAGCGCTATAACAGCGTATCCGACCGCTTGGCGTTGGTACACTGCCAAAACTTAAAAACTCGGTTTTTCGCTAGAGTCTTGTTTTTTGGTGTATTCTTAGCATACCTGACCGATTGGTTTTAATTTTAAGGCAAATGGAGGAAATAAAAATTTTCGATAGTCCTTAGTTACTAAGCGCTATAACAGCGTATCCGACCGCTTGGCGTTGGTAGACTGCCAAAACTAAAAAACTCGGTTTTTCGCTGGAGTCTTGTTTTTTGGTGCATACTTAGCATACCTGACCGATTGGCTTTAATTTTAAGGCAAATGGAGGAAATAAAAATTTTCGATAGTCTTTAGTTACTAAGCGCTATAACAGCGTATCCGACCGCTTGGCGTTGGTAGACTGCCAAATCTAAAAAACTCGGTTTTTCGCTGGAGTCTTGTTTTTTGGTGCATACTTAGCATACCTGACCGATTGGCTTTAATTTTAAGGCAAATGGAGGAAATAAAAATTTTCGATAGTCCTTAGTTACTAAGCGCTATAACAGCGTATCCGACCGCTTGGTGTTGGTAGACTGCCAAAACTAAAAAACTCGGTTTTTCGCTGGAGTCTTGTTTTTTGGTGCATTCTTAGCATACCTGACCGATTGGCTTTAATTTTAAGGCAAATGGAGGAAATAAAAATTTTCGATAGTCCTTAGTCACTAAGCGCTATAACAGCGTATCCCACCGCTTGGCGTTGGTACACTGCCAAAACTTAAAAACTCGGTTTTTCGCTAGTCTTGTTTTTTGGTGTATTCTTAGCATACCTGACCGATTGGCTTTAATTTTAAGGCAAATGTAGGAAATAAAAATTTTCGATAGTCCTTAGTTACTAAGCGCTATAACAGCGTATCCGACCGCTTGGCGTTGGTAGACTGCCAAAACTAAAAAACTCGGTTTTTCGCTGGAGTCTTGTTTTTTGGTGCATACTTAGCATACCTGACCGATTGGCTTTAATTTTAAGGCAAATGGAGGAAATAAAAATTTTCGATAGTCCTTAGTTACTAAGCGCTATAACAGCGTATCCGACCGCTTGGCGTTGGTACACTGCCAAAACTAAAAAACTCGGTTTTTCGCTAGTCTTGTTTTTTGGTGTATTCTTAGCATACCTGACCGATTGGCTTTAATTTTAAGGCAAATGGAGGAAATAAAAATTTTCGATAGTCCTTAGTTACTAAGCGCTATAACAGCGTATCCGACCGCTTGGCGTTGGTAGACTGCCAAAACTAAAAAACTCGGTTTTTCGCTGGAGTCTTGTTTTTTGGTGCATACTTAGCATACCTGACCGATTGGCTTTAATTTTAAGGCAAATGGAGGAAATAAAAATTTTTGATAGTCCTTAGTTACTAAGCGCTATAACAGCGTATCCGACCGCTTGGCGTTGGTACACTGCCAAAACTAAAAATCTCGGTTTTTCGCTGGAGTCTTGTTTTTTGGTGCATTCTTAGCATACCTGACCGATTGGCTTTAATTTTAAGGCAAATGGAGGAAATAAAAATTTTCGATAGTCCTTAGTTACTAAGCGCTATAACAGCGTATCCGACCGCTTGGCGTTGGTACACTGCCAAAACTTAAAAACTCGGTTTTTCGCTGGAGTCTTGTTTTTTGGTGTATTCTTAGCATACCTGACCGATTGGCTTTAATTTTAAGGCAAATGGAGGAAATAAAATTTTTCGATAGTCCTTAGTTACTAAGCGCTATAACAGCGTATCCGACCGCTTGGCGTTGGTAGACTGCCAAAACTAAAAAACTCGGTTTTTCGCTGGAGTCTTGTTTTTTGGTGCATTCTTAGCATACCTGACCGATTGGCTTTAATTTTAAGGCAAATGGAGGAAATAAAAATTTTCGATAGTCCTTAGTTATTAAGCGCTATAACAGCGTATCCGACCGCTTGGCGTTGGTAGACTGCCAAAACTAAAAAACTCGGTTTTTCGCTGGAGTCTTGTTTTTTGGTGCATTCTTAGCATACCTGACCGATTGGCTTTAATTTTAAGGCAAATGGAGGAAATAAAAATTTTCGATAGTCCTTAGTTACTAAGCGCTATAACAGCGTATCCGACCGCTTGGCGTTGGTACACTGCCAAAACTTAAAAACTCGGTTTTTCGCTAGTCTTGTTTTTTGGTGTATTCTTAGCATACCTGACCGATTGGCTTTAATTTTAAGGCAAATGGAGGAAATAAAAATTTTCGATAGTCCTTAGTTACTAAGCGCTATAACAGCGTATCCGACCGCTTGGCGTTGGTAGACTGCCAAAACTAAAAAAACTCGGTTTTTCGCTGGAGTCTTGTTTTTTGGTGCATACTTAGCATACCTGACCGATTGGCTTTAATTTTAAGGCAAATGGAGGAAATAAAAATTTTCGATAGTCTTTAGTTACTAAGCGCTATAACAGCGTATCCGACCGCTTGGCGTTGGTAGACTGCCAAAACTAAAAAACTCGGTTTTTCGCTGGAGTCTTGTTTTTTGGTGCATTCTGAGCATACCTGACCGATTGGCTTTAATTTTAAGGCAAATGGAGGAAATAAAAATTTTCGATAGTCCTTAGTTACTAAGCGCTATAACAGCGTATACGACCGCTTGGCGTTGGTAGACTGCCAAAACTAAAAAACTCGGTTTTTCGCTGGAGTCTTGTTTTTTGGTGCATACTTAGCATACCTGACCAATTGGCTTTAATTTTAAGGCAAATGGAGGAAATAAAATTTTTCGATAGTCTTTAGTTACTAAGCGCTATAACAGCGTATCCGACCGCTTGGCGTTGGTAGACTGCCAAAACTAAAAAACTCGGTTTTTCGCTGGAGTCTTGTTTTTTGGTGCATACTTAGCATACCTGACCGATTGGCTTTAATTTTAAGGCAAATGGAGGAAATAAAAATTTTCGATAGTCCTTAGTTACTAAGCGCTATAACAGCGTATCCGACCGCTTGGTGTTGGTAGACTGCCAAAACTAAAAAACTCGGTTTTTCGCTGGAGTCTTGTTTTTTGGTGCATTCTTAGCATACCTGACCGATTGGCTTTAATTTTAAGGCAAATGGAGGAAATAAAAATTTTCGATAGTCCTTAGTTACTAAGCGCTATAACAGCGTATCCGACCGCTTGGCGTTAGTACACTGCCAAAACTTAAAAACTCGGTTTTTCGCTAGTCTTGTTTTTTGGTGTATTCTTAGCATACCTGACCGATTGGCTTTAATTTTAAGGCAAATGGAGGTAATAAAAATTTTCGATAGTCCTTAGTTACTAAGCGCTATAACAGCGTATCCGACCGCTTGGCGTTGGTAGACTGCCAAAACTAAAAAACTCGGTTTTTCGCTGGAGTCTTGTTTTTTGGTGCATACTTAGCATACCTGACCGATTGGCTTTAATTTTAAGGCAAATGGAGGAAATAAAAATTTTCGATAGTCCTTAGTTACTAAGCGCTATAACAGCGTATCCGACCGCTTGGCGTTGGTACACTGCCAAAACAAAAAATCTCGGTTTTTCGCTGGAGTCTTGTTTTTTGGTGCATTCTTAGCATACCTGACCGATTGGCTTTAATTTTAAGGCAAATGGAGGAAATAAAAATTTTCGATAGTCCTTAGTTACTAAGCGCTATAACAGCGTATCCGACCGCTTGGCGTTGGTACACTGCCAAAACTTAAAAACTCGGTTTTTCGCTAGTCTTGTTTTTTGGTGTATTCTTAGCATACCTGACCGATTGGCTTTAATTTTAAGGCAAATGGAGGAAATTAAAATTTTCGATAGTCCTTAGTTACTAAGCGCTATAACAGCGTATCCAACCGCTTGGCGTTGGTAGACTGCCAAAACTAAAAAACTCGGTTTTTCGCTGGAGTCTTGTTTTTTGGTGCATACTTAGCATACCTGACCGATTGGCTTTAATTTTAAGGCAAATGGAGGAAATAAAAATTTTCGATAGTCTTTAGTTACTAAGCGCTATAACAGCGTATCCGACCGCTTGGCGTTGGTAGACTGCCAAAACTAAAAAACTCGGTTTTTCGCTGGAGTCTTGTTTTTTGGTGCATTCTGAGCATACCTGACCGATTGGCTTTAATTTTAAGGCAAATGGAGGAAATAAAAATTTTCGATAGTCCTTAGTTACTAAGCGCTATAACAGCGTATCCGACCGCTTGGCGTTGGTAGACTGCCAAAACTAAAAAACTCGGTTTTTCGCTGGAGTCTTGTTTTTTGGTGCATACTTAGCATACCTGACCGATTGGCTTTAATTTTAAGGCAAATGGAGGAAATAAAATTTTTCGATAGTCTTTAGTTACTAAGCGCTATAACAGCGTATCCGACCGCTTGGCGTTGGTAGACTGCCAAAACTAAAAAACTCGGTTTTTCGCTGGAGTCTTGTTTTTTGGTGCATACTTAGCATACCTGACCGATTGGCTGTAATTTTAAGGCAAATGGAGGAAATAAAAATTTTCGATAGTCCTTAGTTACTAAGCGCTATAACAGCGTATCCGACCGCTTGGCGTTGGTAGACTGCCAAAACTAAAAAACTCGGTTTTTCGCTGGAGTCTTGTTTTTTGGTGGATACTTAGCATACCTGACCGATTGGCTTTAATTTTAAGGCAAATGGAGGAAATAAAAATTTTCGATAGTCCTTAGTTACTAAGCGCTATAACAGCGTATCCGACCGCTTGGTGTTGGTAGACTGCCAAAACTAAAAAACTCGGTTTTTCGCTGGAGTCTTGTTTTTTGGTGCATTCTTAGCATACCTGACCGATTGGCTTTAATTTTAAGGCAAATGGAGGAAATAAAAATTTTCGATAGTCCTTAGTTACTAAGCGCTATAACAGCGTATCCGACCGCTTGGCGTTGGTAGACTGCCAAAACTAAAAAACTCGGTTTTTCGCTGGAGTCTTGTTTTATGGTGCATTCTTAGCATACCTGACCGATTGGCTTTAATTTTAAGGCAAATGGAGGAAATAAAAATTTTTGATAGTCCTTAGTTACTAAGCGCTATAACAGCGTATCCGACCGCTTGGCGTTGGTACATTGCCAAAACTTAAAAACTCGGTTTTTCGCTGGAGTCTTGTTTTTTGGTGTATTCTTAGCATACCTGACCGATTGGCTTTAATTTTAAGGCAAATAAAAATTTTCGATAGTCCTTAGTTACTAAGCGCTATAACAGCGTATCCGACCGCTTGGCGTTGGTACACTGCCAAAACTTAAAAACTCGGTTTTTCGCTAGAGTCTTGTTTTTTGGTGTATTCTTAGCATACCTGACCGATTGGCTTTAATTTTAAGGCAAATGGAGGAAATAAAAATTTTCGATAGTCCTTAGTTACTAAGCGCTATAACAGCGTATCCGACCGCTTGGCGTTGGTAGACTGCCAAAACTAAAAAACTCGGTTTTTCGCTGGAGTCTTGTTTTTGGGTGCATACTTAGCATACCTGACCGATTGGCTTTAATTTTAAGGCAAATGGAGGAAATAAAAATTTTCGATAGTCTTTAGTTACTAAGCGCTATAACAGCGTATCCGACCGCTTGGCGTTGGTAGACTGCCAAAACTAAAAAAACTCGGTTTTTCGCTGGAGTCTTGTTTTTTGGTGCATACTTAGCATACCTGACCGATTGGCTTTAATTTTAAGGCAAATGGAGGAAATAAAAATTTTCGATAGTCCTTAGTTACTAAGCGCTATAACAGCGTATCCGACCGCTTGGTGTTGGTAGACTGCCAAAACTAAAAAACTCGGTTTTTCGCTGGAGTCTTGTTTTTTGGTGCATTCTTAGCATACCTGACCGATTGGCTTTAATTTTAAGGCAAATGGAGGAAATAAAAATTTTCGATAGTCCTTAGTTACTAAGCGCTATAACAGCGTATCCGACCGCTTGGCGTTGGTACACTGCCAAAACTTAAAAACTCGGTTTTTCGCTAGTCTTGTTTTTTGGTGTATTCATAGCATACCTGACCGATTGGCTTTAATTTTAAGGCAAATGGAGGAAATAAAAATTTTCGATAGTCCTTAGTTACTAAGCGCTATAACAGCGTATCCGACCGCTTGGCGTTGGTAGACTGCCAAAACTAAAAAACTCGGTTTTTCGCTGGAGTTTTGTTTTTTGGTGCATACTTAGCATACCTGACCGATTGGCTTTAATTTTAAGGCAAATGGAGGAAATAAAAATTTTCGATAGTCCTTAGTTACTAAGCGCTATAACAGCGTATCCGACCGCTTGGCGTTGGTACACTGCCAAAACTAAAAATCTCGGTTTTTCGCTGGAGTCTTGTTTTTTGGTGCATTCTTAGCATACCTGACCGATTGGCTTTAATTTTAAGGCAAATGGAGGAAATAAAAATTTTCGATAGTCCTTAGTTACTAAGCGCTATAACAGCGTATCCGACCGCTTGGCGTTGGTAGACTGCCAAAACTAAAAAACTCGGTTTTTCGCTGGAGTCTTGTTTTTTGGTGCATTCTGAGCATACCTGACAGATTGGCTTTAATTTTAAGGCAAATGGAGGAAATAAAAATTTTTGATAGTCCTTAGTTACTAAGCGCTATAACAGCGTATCCGACCGCTTGGCGTTGGTAGACTGCCAAAACTAAAAAAACTCGGTTTTTCGCTGGAGTCTTGTTTTTTGGTGCATTCTTAGCATACCTGACCGATTGGCTTTAATTTTAAGGAAAATGGAGGAAATTAAATTTTTTGATAGTTCTTGGTTACTAAGCGCTATAACAGCGTATCCGACCGCTTGGCGTTGGTAGACTGCCAAAACTTAAAAACTCGGTTTTTCGCTGGAGTCTTGTTTTTTGGTGTATTCTTAGCATACCTGACCGATTGGCTTTAATTTTAAGGCAAATGGAGGAAATAAAAATTTTCGATAGTCCTTAGTTACTAAGCGCTATAACAGCGTATCCGACCGCCTGGCGTTGGTAGACTGCCAAAACTAAAAAACTCGGTTTTTCGCTGGAGTCTTGTTTTTTGGTGCATACTTAGCATACCTGACCGATTGGCTTTAATTTTAAGGCAAATGGAGGAAATAAAAATTTTCGATAGTCCTTAGTTACTAAGCGCTATAACAGCGTATCCGACCGCTTGGCGTTGGTACACTGCCAAAACTAAAAATCTCGGTTTTTCGCTGGAGTCTTGTTTTTTGGTGCATTCTTAGCATACCTGACCGATTGGCTTTAATTTTAAGGCAAATGGAGGAAATAAAAATTTTCGATAGTCCTTAGTTACTAAGCGCTATAACAGCGTATCCGACCGCTTGGCGTTGGTAGACTGCCAAAACTAAAAAACTCGGTTTTTCGCTGGAGTCTTGTTTTTTGGTGCATTCTTAGCATACCTGACCGATTGGCTTTAATTTTAAGGCAAATGGAGGAAATAAAAATTTTCGATAGTCCTTAGTTATTAAGCGCTATAACAGCGTATCCGACCGCTTGGCGTTGGTAGACTGCCAAAACTAAAAAAACTCGGTTTTTCGCTGGAGTCTTGTTTTTTGGTGCATTCTTAGCATACCTGACCGATTGGCTTTAATTTTAAGGCAAATGGAGGAAATAAAAATTTTCGATAGTCCTTAGTTACTAAGCGCTATAACAGCGTATCCGACCGCTTGGCGTTGGTACACTGCCAAAACTTAAAAACTCGGTTTTTCGCTAGTCTTGTTTTTTGGTGTATTCTTAGCATACCTGAACGATTGGCTTTAATTTTAAGGCAAATGGAGGAAATAAAAATTTTCGATAGTCCTTAGTTACTAAGCGCTATAACAGCGTATCCGACCGCTTGGCGTTGGTAGACTGCCAAAACTAAAAAACTCGGTTTTTCGCTGGAGTCTTGTTTTTTGGTGCATACTTAGCATACCTGACCGATTGGCTTTAATTTTAAGGCAAATGGAGGAAATAAAAATTTTCGATAGTATTTAGTTACTAAGCGCTATAACAGCGTATCCGACCGCTTGGCGTTGGTAGACTGCCAAAACTAAAAAACTCGGTTTTTCGCTGGAGTCTTGTTTTTTGGTGCATTCTGAGCATACCTGACCGATTGGCTTTAATTTTAAGGCAAATGGAGGAAATAAAAATTTTCGATAGTCTTTAGTTACTAAGCGCTATAACAGCGTATCCGACCGCTTGGCGTTGGTAGACTGCCAAAACTAAAAAACTCGGTTTTTCGCTGGAGTCTTGTTTTTTGGTGCATACTTAGCATACCTGACCGATTGGCTTTAATTTTAAGGCAAATGGAGGAAATAAAAATTTTCGATAGTCTTTAGTTACTAAGCGCTATAACAGCGTATCCGACCGCTTGGCGTTGGTAGACTGCCAAAACTAAAAAACTCGGTTTTTCGCTGGAGTCTTGTTTTTTGGTGCATACTTAGCATACCTGACCGATTGGCTTTAATTTTAAGGCAAATGGAGGAAATAAAAATTTTCGATAGTCCTTAGTTACTAAGCGCTATAACAGCGTATCCGACCGCTTGGTGTTGGTAGACTGCCAAAACTAAAAAACTCGGTTTTTCGCTGGAGTCTTGTTTTTTGGTGCATTCTTAGCATACCTGACCGATTGGCTTTAATTTTAAGGCAAATGGAGGAAATAAAAATTTTCGATAGTCCTTAGTTACTAAGCGCTATAACAGCGTATCCGACCGCTTGGCGTTGGTACACTGCCAAAACTTAAAAACTCGGTTTTTCGCTAGTCTTGTTTTTTGGTGTATTCTTAGCATACCTGACCGATTGGCTTTAATTTTAAGGCAAATGGAGGAAATAAAAATTTTCGATAGTCCTTAGTTACTAAGCGCTATAACAGCGTATCCGACCGCTTGGCGTTGGTAGACTGCCAAAACTAAAAAACTCGGTTTTTCGCTGGAGTCTTGTTTTTTGGTGCATACTTAGCATACCTGACCGATTGGCTTTAATTTTAAGGCAAATGGAGGAAATAAAAATTTTCGATAGTCCTTAGTTACTAAGCGCTATAACAGCGTATCCGACCGCTTGGCGTTGGTACACTGCCAAAACTAAAAATCTCGGTTTTTCGCTGGAGTCTTGTTTTTTGGTGCATTCTTAGCATACCTGACCGATTGGCTTTAATTTTAAGGCAAATGGAGGAAATAAAAATTTTCGATAGTCCTTAGTTACTAAGCGCTATAACAGCGTATCCGACCGCTTGGCGTTGGTAGACTGCCAAAACTAAAAAACTCGGTTTTTCGCTGGAGTCTTGTTTTTTGGTGCATTCTGAGCATACCTGACCGATTGGCTTTAATTTTAAGGCAAATGGAGGAAATAAAAAAATTTAATAGTCCTTAGTTACTAAGCGCTATAACAGCGTATACGACCGCTTGGCGTTGGTAGACTGCCAAAACTAAAAAAACTCGGTTTTTCGCTGGAGTCTTGTTTTTTGGTGCATTCTGAGCATACCTGACCGATTGGCTTTAATTTTAAGGCAAATGGAGGAAATAAAAATTTTTGATAGTCCTTAGTTACTAAGCGCTATAACAGCGTATACGACCGCTTGGCGTTGGTAGACTGCCAAAACTAAAAAACTCGGTTTTTCGCTGGAGTCTTGTTTTTTGGTGTATTCTTAGCATACCTGACCGATTGGCTTTAATTTTAAGGCAAATGGAAGAAATAAAAATTTTCGATAGCCCTTAGTTACTAAGCGCTATAACAGCGTATCCGACCGCTTGGCGTTGGTAGACTGCCAAAACTAAAAAACTCGGTTTTTCGCTGGAGTCTTGTTTTTGGTGCATACTTAGCATACCTGACCGATTGGCTTTAATTTTAAGGCAAATGGAGGAAATAAAAATTTTCGATAGTCCTTAGTTACTAAGCGCTATAACAGCGTATCCGACCGCTTGGCGTTGGTAGACTGCCAAAACTAAAAAACTCGGTTTTTCGCTGGAGTCTTGTTTTTTGGTGCATTCTTAGCATACCTGACCGATTGGCTTTAATTTTAAGGCAAATGGAGGAAATAAAAATTTTCGATAGTCCTTAGTTACTAAGCGCTATAACAGCGTATCCGACCGCTTGGCGTTGGTAGACTGCCAAAACTAAAAAACTCGGTTTTTCGCTGGAGTCTTGTTTTTTGGTGCATTCTTGGCATACCTGACCGATTGGCTTTAATTTTAAGGCAAATGGAGGAAATAAAAATTTTCGATAGTCCTTAGTTACTAAGCGCTATAACAGCGTATCCGACCGCTTGGCGTTGGTAGACTGCCAAAACTAAAAATCTCGGTTTTTCGCTGGAGTCTTGTTTTTTGGTGCATTCTTAGCATACCTGACCGATTGGCTTTAATTTTAAGGCAAATGGAGGAAATAAAAATTTTCGATAGTCCTTAGTTACTAATCGCTATAACAGCGTATCCGACCGTTTGGCGTTGGTACACTGCCAAAACTAAAAATCTCGGTTTTTCGCTGGAGTCTTGTTTTTTGGTGTATTCTTAGCATACCTGACCGATTGGCTTTAATTTTAAGGCAAATGGAGGAAATAAAAATTTTCGATAGTCCTTAGTTACTAAGCGCTATAACAGCGTATCCGACCGCTTGGCGTTGGTAGACTGCCAAAACTAAAAAACTCGGTTTTTCGCTGGAGTCTTGTTTTTTGGTGCATTCTTAGCATACCTGACCGATTGGCTTTAATTTTAAGGCAAATGGAGGAAATAAAAATTTTCGATAGTCCTTAGTTACTAAGCGCTATAACAGCGTATCCGACCGCTTGGCGTTGGTAGACTGCCAAAACTAAAAAACTCGGTTTTTCGCTGGAGTCTTGTTTTTTGGTGCATTCTTGGCATACCTGACCGATTGGCTTTAATTTTAAGGCAAATGGAGGAAATACAAATTTTCGATAGTCCTTAGTTACTAAGCTCTATAACAGCGTATCCGACCGCTTGGCGTTGGTAGACTGCCAAAACTAAAAATCTCGGTTTTTCGCTGGAGTCTTGTTTTTTGGTGCATTCTTAGCATACCTGACCGATTGGCTTTAATTTTAAGGCAAATGGAGGAAATAAAAATTTTCGATAGTCCTTAGTTACTAAGCGCTATAACAGCGTATCCGACCGCTTGGCGTTGGTACACTGCCAAAACTTAAAAACTCGGTTTTTCGCAGGAGTCTTGTTTTTTGGTGTATTCTTAGCATACCTGACCGATTGGCTTTAATTTTAAGGCAAATGGAGGAAATAAAAATTTTCGATAGTACTTAGTTACTAAGCGCTATAACAGCGTATCCGACCGCTTGGCGTTGGTAGACTGCCAAAACTAAAAAACTCGGTTTTTCGCTGGAGTCTTGTTTTTTGGTGCATTCTTAGCATACCTGACCGATTGGCTTTAATTTTAAGGCAAATGGAGGAAATAAAAATTTTCGATAGTCCTTAGTTACTAAGCGCTATAACAGCGTATCCGACCGCTTGGCGTTGGTACACTGCCAAAACTTAAAAACTCGGTTTTTCGCTGGAGTCTTGTTTTTTGGTGTATTCTTAGCATACCTGACCGATTGGCTTTAATTTTAAGGCAAATGGAGGAAATAAAAATTTTCGATAGTCCTTAGTTACTAAGCGCTATAACAGCGTATCCGACCGCTTGGCGTTGGTAGACTGCCAAAACTAAAAAACTCGGTTTTTCGCTGGAGTCTTGTTTTTTGGTGCATTCTTTGCATACCTGACCGATTGGCTTTAATTTTAAGGCAAATGGAGGAAATAAAAATTTTCGATAGTCCTTAGTTATTAAGCGCTATAACAGCGTATCCGACCGCTTGGCGTTGGTAGACTGCCAAAACTAAAAAACTCGGTTTTTCGCTGGAGTCTTGTTTTTTGGTGCATTCTTAGCATACCTGACCGATTGGCTTTAATTTTAAGGCAAATGGAGGAAACAAAAATTTTCGATAGTCCTTAGTTACTAAGCGCTATAACAGCGTATCCGACCGCTTGGCGTTGGTAGACTGCCAAAACTAAAAAACTCGGTTTTTCGCTGGAGTCTTGTTTTTTGGTGCATTCTTGGCATACCTGACCGATTGGCTTTAATTTTAAGGCAAATGGAGGAAATAAAAATTTTCGATAGTCCTTAGTTACTAAGCGCTATAACAGCGTATCCGACCGCTTGGCGTTGGTAGACTGCCAAAACTAAAAATCTCGGTTTTTCGCTGGAGTCTTGTTTTTTGGTGCATTCTTAGCATACCTGACCGATTGGCTTTAATTTTAAGGCAAATGGAGGAAATAAAAATTTTCGATAGTCCTTAGTTACTAATCGCTATAACAGCGTATCCGACCGTTTGGCGTTGGTACACTGCCAAAACTAAAAATCTCGGTTTTTCGCTGGAGTCTTGTTTTTTGGTGCATTCTTAGCATACCTGACCGATTGGCTTTAATTTTAAGGCAAATGGAGGAAATAAAAATTTTCGATAGTCCTTAGTTACTAAGCGCTATAACAGCGTATCCGACCGCTTGGCGTTGGTAGACTGCCAAAACTAAAAAAACTCGGTTTTTCGCTGGGGTCTTGTTTTTTGGTGCATTCTTGGCATACCTGACCGATTGGCTTTAATTTTAAGGCAAATGGAGGAAATAAAAATTTTCGATAGTCCTTAGTTACTAAGCGCTATCAGCGTATCCGACCGCTTGGCGTTGGTAGACTGCCAAAACTAAAAATCTCGGTTTTTCGCTGGAGTCTTGTTTTTTGGTGCATTCTTAGCATACCTGACCGATTGGCTTTAATTTTAAGGCAAATGGAGGAAATAAAAATTTTCGATAGTCCTTAGTTACTAAGCGCTATAACAGCGTATCCGACCGCTTGGCGTTGGTAGACCGCCAACACTAAAAAACTCGGTTTTTCGCTGGAGTCTTGTTTTTTGGTGCATTCTTAGCATACCTGACCGATTGGCTTTAATTTTAAGGCAAATGGAGGAAATAAAATTTTTCGATAGTACTTAGTTACTAAGCGCTATAACAGCGTATCCCACCGCTTGGCGTTGGTAGACTGCCAAAACTTAAAAACTCGGTTTTTCGCTGGAGTCTTGTTTTTTGGTGTATTCTTAGCATACCTGACCGATTGGCTTTAATTTTAAGGCAAATGGAGGAAATAAAATTTTTCGATAGTCCTTAGTTACTAAGCGCTATAACAGCGTATCCGACCGCTTGGCGTTGGTAGACTGCCAAAACTAAAAAACTCGGTTTTTCGCTGGAGTCTTGTTTTTTGGTGCATTCTTAGCATACCTGACCGATTGGCTTTAATTTTAAGGCAAATGGAGGAAATAAAAATTTTCGATAGTCCTTAGTTACTAAGCGCTATAACAGCGTATCCGACCGCTTGGCGTTGGTAGACTGCCAAAACTAAAAATCTCGGTTTTTCGCTGGAGTCTTGTTTTTTGGTGCATTCTTAGCATACCTGACCGATTGGCTTTAATTTTAAGGCAAATGGAGGAAATAAAAATTTTCGATAGTCCTTAGTTACTAATCGCTATAACAGCGTATCCGACCGTTTGGCGTTGGTACACTGCCAAAACTAAAAATCTCGGTTTTTCGCTGGAGTCTTGTTTTTTGGTGTATTCTTAGCATACCTGACCGATTGGCTTTAATTTTAAGGCAAATGGAGGAAATAAAAATTTTCGATAGTCCTTAGTTACTAAGCGCTATAACAGCGTATCCGACCGCTTGGCGTTGGTAGAGTGCCAAAACTAAAAAACTCGGTTTTTCGCTGGAGTCTTGTTTTTTGGTGCATTCTTTGCATACCTGACCGATTGGCTTTAATTTTAAGGCAAATGGAGGAAATAAAAATTTTCGATAGTCCTTAGTTATTAAGCGCTATAACAGCGTATCCGACCGCTTGGCGTTGGTAGACTGCCAAAACTAAAAAACTCGGTTTTTCGCTGGAGTCTTGTTTTTTGGTGCATTCTTAGCATACCTGACCGATTGGCTTTAATTTTAAGGCAAATGGAGGAAACAAAAATTTTCGATAGTCCTTAGTTACTAAGCGCTATAACAGCGTATCCGACCGCTTGGCGTTGGTAGACTGCCAAAACTAAAAAACTCGGTTTTTCGCTGGAGTCTTGTTTTTTGGTGCATTCTTGGCATACCTGACCGATTGGCTTTAATTTTAAGGCAAATGGAGGAAATAAAAATTTTCGATAGTCCTTAGTTACTAAGCGCTATAACAGCGTATCCGACCGCTTGGCGTTGGTAGACTGCCAAAACTAAAAATCTCGGTTTTTCGCTGGAGTCTTGTTTTTTGGTGCATTCTTAGCATACCTGACCGATTGGCTTTAATTTTAAGGCAAATGGAGGAAATAAAAATTTTCGATAGTCCTTAGTTACTAATCGCTATAACAGCGTATCCGACCGTTTGGCGTTGGTACACTGCCAAAACTAAAAATCTCGGTTTTTCGCTGGAGTCTTGTTTTTTGGTGCATTCTTAGCATACCTGACCGATTGGCTTTAATTTTAAGGCAAATGGAGGAAATAAAAATTTTCGATAGTCCTTAGTTACTAAGCGCTATAACAGCGTATCCGACCGCTTGGCGTTGGTAGACTGCCAAAACTAAAAAAACTCGGTTTTTCGCTGGAGTCTTGTTTTTTGGTGCATTCTTGGCATACCTGACCGATTGGCTTTAATTTTAAGGCAAATGGAGGAAATAAAAATTTTCGATAGTCCTTAGTAACTAAGCGCTATCAGCGTATCCGACCGCTTGGCGTTGGTAGACTGCCAAAACTAAAAATCTCGGTTTTTCGCTGGAGTCTTGTTTTTTGGTGCATTCTTAGCATACCTGACCGATTGGCTTTAATTTTAAGGCAAATGGAGGAAATAAAAATTTTCGATAGTCCTTAGTTACTAAGCGCTATAACAGCGTATCCGACCGCTTGGCGTTGGTAGACCGCCAACACTAAAAAACTCGGTTTTTCGCTGGAGTCTTGTTTTTTGGTGCATTCTTAGCATACCTGACCGATTGGCTTTAATTTTAAGGCAAATGGAGGAAATAAAATTTTTCGATTGTACTTAGTTACTAAGCGCTATAACAGCGTATCCCACCGCTTGGCGTTGGTAGACTGCCAAAACTTAAAAACTCGGTTTTTCGCTGGAGTCTTGTTTTTTGGTGTATTCTTAGCATACCTGACCGATTGGCTTTAATTTTAAGGCAAATGGAGGAAATAAAATTTTTCGATAGTCCTTAGTTACTAAGCGCTATAACAGCGTATCCGACCGCTTGGCGTTGGTAGACTGCCAAAACTAAAAAACTCGGTTTTTCGCTGGAGTCTTGTTTTTTGGTGCATTCTTAGCATACCTGACCGATTGGCTTTAATTTTAAGGCAAATGGAGGAAATAAAATTTTTCGATAGTCCTTAGTTACTAACCGCTATAACAGCGTATCCGACCGCTTGGCGTTGGTAGACTGCCAAAACTAAAAATCTCGGTTTTTCGCTGGAGTCTTGTTTTTTGGTGCATTCTTAGCATACCTGACCGATTGGCTTTAATTTTAAGGCAAATGGAGGAAATAAAAATTTTCGATAGTCCTTAGTTACTAATCGCTATAACAGCGTATCCGACCGTTTGGCGTTGGTACACTGCCAAAACTAAAAATCTCGGTTTTTCGCTGGAGTCTTGTTTTTTGGTGTATTCTTAGCATACCTGACCGATTGGCTTTAATTTTAAGGCAAATGGAGGAAATAAAAATTTTCGATAGTCCTTAGTTACTAAGCGCTATAACAGCGTATCCGACCGCTTGGCGTTGGTAGAGTGCCAAAACTAAAAAACTCGGTTTTTCGCTGGAGTCTTGTTTTTTGGTGCATTCTTAGCATACCTGACCGATTGGCTTTAATTTTAAGGCAAATGGAGGAAATAAAAATTTTCGATAGTCCTTAGTTACTAAGCGCTATAACAGCGTATCCGACCGCTTGGCGTTGGTAGACTGCCAAAACTAAAAAACTCGGTTTTTCGCTGGAGTCTTGTTTTTTGGTGCATTCTTGGCATACCTGACCGATTGGCTTTAATTTTAAGGCAAATGGAGGAAATACAAATTTTCGATAGTCCTTAGTTACTAAGCTCTATAACAGCGTATCCGACCGCTTGGCGTTGGTAGACTGCCAAAACTAAAAATCTCGGTTTTTCGCTGGAGTCTTGTTTTTTGGTGCATTCTTAGCATACCTGACCGATTGGCTTTAATTTTAAGGCAAATGGAGGAAATAAAAATTTTCGATAGTCCTTAGTTACTAAGCGCTATAACAGCGTATCCGACCGCTTGGCGTTGGTACACTGCCAAAACTTAAAAACTCGGTTTTTCGCAGGAGTCTTGTTTTTTGGTGTATTCTTAGCATACCTGACCGATTGGCTTTAATTTTAAGGCAAATGGAGGAAATAAAAATTTTCGATAGTCCTTAGTTACTAAGCGCTATAACAGCGTATCCGACCGCTTGGCGTTGGTAGACTGCCAAAACTAAAAAACTCGGTTTTTCGCTGGAGTCTTGTTTTTTGGTGCATTCTTAGAATACCTGACCGATTGGCTTTAATTTTAAGGCAAATGGAGGAAATAAAAATTTTCGATAGTCCTTAGTTACTAAGCGCTATAACAGCGTATCCGACCGCTTGGCGTTGGTACACTGCCAAAACTTAAAAACTCGGTTTTTCGCTGGAGTCTTGTTTTTTGGTGTATTCTTAGCATACCTGACCGATTGGCTTTAATTTTAAGGCAAATGGAGGAAATAAAAATTTTCGATAGTCCTTAGTTACTAAGCGCTATAACAGCGTATCCGACCGCTTGGCGTTGGTAGACTGCCAAAACTAAAAAACTCGGTTTTTCGCTGGAGTCTTGTTTTTTGGTGCATTCTATGCATACCTGACCGATTGGCTTTAATTTTAAGGCAAATGGAGGAAATAAAAATTTTCGATAGTCCTTAGTTATTAAGCGCTATAACAGCGTATCCGACCGCTTGGCGTTGGTAGACTGCCAAAACTAAAAAACTCGTTTTTTCGCTGGAGTCTTGTTTTTTGGTGCATTCTTAGCATACCTGACCGATTGGCTTTAATTTTAAGGCAAATGGAGGAAACAAAAATTTTCGATAGTCCTTAGTTACTAAGCGCTATAACAGCGTATCCGACCGCTTGGCGTTGGTAGACTGCCAAAACTAAAAAACTCGGTTTTTCGCTGGAGTCTTGTTTTTTGGTGCATTCTTGGCATACCTGACCGATTGGCTTTAATTTTAAGGCAAATGGAGGAAATAAAAATTTTCGATAGTCCTTAGTTACTAAGCGCTATAACAGCGTATCCGACCGCTTGGCGTTGGTAGACTGCCAAAACTAAAAATCTCGGTTTTTCGCTGGAGTCTTGTTTTTTGGTGCATTCTTAGCATACCTGACCGATTGGCTTTAATTTTAAGGCAAATGGAGGAAATAAAAATTTTCGATAGTCCTTAGTTACTAATCGCTATAACAGCGTATCCGACCGTTTGGCGTTGGTACACTGCCAAAACTAAAAATCTCGGTTTTTCGCTGGAGTCTTGTTTTTTGGTGCATTCTTAGCATACCTGACCGATTGGCTTTAATTTTAAGGCAAATGGAGGAAATAAAAATTTTCGATAGTCCTTAGTTACTAAGCGCTATAACAGCGTATCCGACCGCTTGGCGTTGGTAGACTGCCAAAACTAAAAAAACTCGGTTTTTCGCTGGAGTCTTGTTTTTTGGTGCATTCTTGGCATACCTGACCGATTGGCTTTAATTTTAAGGCAAATGGAGGAAATAAAAATTTTCGATAGTCCTTAGTTACTAAGCGCTATCAGCGTATCCGACCGCTTGGCGTTGGTAGACTGCCAAAACTAAAAATCTCGGTTTTTCGCTGGAGTCTTGTTTTTTGGTGCATTCTTAGCATACCTGACCGATTGGCTTTAATTTTAAGGCAAATGGAGGAAATAAAAATTTTCGATAGTCCTTAGTTACTAAGCGCTATAACAGCGTATCCGACCGCTTGGCGTTGGTAGACCGCCAACACTAAAAAACTCGGTTTTTCGCTGGAGTCTTGTTTTTTGGTGCATTCTTAGCATACCTGACCGATTGGCTTTAATTTTAAGGCAAATGGAGGAAATAAAATTTTTCGATAGTACTTAGTTACTAAGCGCTATAACAGCGTATCCGACCGCTTGGCGTTGGTAGACTGCCAAAACTTAAAAACTCGGTTTTTCGCTGGAGTCTTGTTTTTTGGTGTATTCTTAGCATACCTGACCGATTGGCTTTAATTTTAAGGCAAATGGAGGAAATAAAATTTTTCGATAGTCCTTAGTTACTAAGCGCTATAACAGCGTATCCGACCGCTTGGCGTTGGTAGACTGCCAAAACTAAAAAACTCGGTTTTTCGCTGGAGTCTTGTTTTTTGGTGCATTCTTAGCATACCTGACCGATTGGCTTTAATTTTAAGGCAAATGGAGGAAATAAAATTTTTCGATAGTCCTTAGTTACTAAGCGCTATAACAGCGTATCCGACCGCTTGGCGTTGGTAGACTGCCAAAACTAAAAAACTCGGTTTTTCGCTGGAGTCTTGTTTTTTGGTGCATTCTTTGCATACCTGACCGATTGGCTTTAATTTTAAGGCAAATGGAGGAAATAAAAATTTTCGATAGTCCTTAGTTATTAAGCGCTATAACAGCGTATCCGACCGCTTGGCGTTGGTAGACTGCCAAAACTAAAAAACTCGGTTTTTCGCTGGAGTCTTGTTTTTTGGTGCATTCTTAGCATACCTGACCGATTGGCTTTAATTTTAAGGCAAATGGAGGAAACAAAAATTTTCGATAGTCCTTAGTTACTAAGCGCTATAACAGCGTATCCGACCGCTTGGCGTTGGTAGACTGCCAAAACTAAAAAACTCGGTTTTTCGCTGGAGTCTTGTTTTTTGGTGCATTCTTGGCATACCTGACCGATTGGCTTTAATTTTAAGGCAAATGGAGGAAATAAAAATTTTCGATAGTCCTTAGTTACTAAGCGCTATAACAGCGTATCCGACCGCTTGGCGTTGGTAGACTGCCAAAACTAAAAATCTCGGTTTTTCGCTGGAGTCTTGTTTTTTGGTGCATTCTTAGCATACCTGACCGATTGGCTTTAATTTTAAGGCAAATGGAGGAAATAAAAATTTTCGATAGTCCTTAGTTACTAATCGCTATAACAGCGTATCCGACCGTTTGGCGTTGGTACACTGCCAAAACTAAAAATCTCGGTTTTTCGCTGGAGTCTTGTTTTTTGGTGCATTCTTAGCATACCTGACCGATTGGCTTTAATTTTAAGGCAAATGGAGGAAATAAAAATTTTCGATAGTCCTTAGTTACTAAGCGCTATAACAGCGTATCCGACCGCTTGGCGTTGGTAGACTGCCAAAACTAAAAAAACTCGGTTTTTCGCTGGAGTCTTGTTTTTTGGTGCATTCTTGGCATACCTGACCGATTGGCTTTAATTTTAAGGCAAATGGAGGAAATAAAAATTTTCGATAGTCCTTAGTTACTAAGCGCTATTAGCGTATCCGACCGCTTGGCGTTGGTAGACTGCCAAAACTAAAAATCTCGGTTTTTCGCTGGAGTCTTGTTTTTTGGTGCATTCTTAGCATACCTGACCGATTGGCTTTAATTTTAAGGCAAATGGAGGAAATAAAAATTTTCGATAGTCCTTAGTTACTAAGCGCTATAACAGCGTATCCGACCGCTTGGCGTTGGTAGACCGCCAACACTAAAAAACTCGGTTTTTCGCTGGAGTCTTGTTTTTTGGTGCATTCTTAGCATACCTGACTGATTGGCTTTACTTTTAAGGCAAATGGAGGAAATAAAATTTTTCGATAGTACTTAGTTACTAAGCGCTATAACAGCGTATCCCACCGCTTGGCGTTGGTAGACTGCCAAAACTTAAAAACTCGGTTTTTCGCTGGAGTCTTGTTTTTTGGTGTATTCTTAGCATACCTGACCGATTGGCTTTAATTTTAAGGCAAATGGAGGAAATAAAATTTTTCGATAGTCCTTAGTTACTAAGCGCTATAACAGCGTATCCGACCGCTTGGCGTTGGTAGACTGCCAAAACTAAAAAACTCGGTTTTTCGCTGGAGTCTTGTTTTTTGGTGCATTCTTAGCATACCTGACCGATTGGCTTTAATTTTAAGGCAAATGGAGGAAATAAAATTTTTCGATAGTCCTTAGTTACTAACCGCTATAACAGCGTATCCGACCGCTTGGCGTTGGTAGACTGCCAAAACTAAAAATCTCGGTTTTTCGCTGGAGTCTTGTTTTTTGGTGCATTCTTAGCATACCTGACCGATTGGCTTTAATTTTAAGGCAAATGGAGGAAATAAAAATTTTCGATAGTCCTTAGTTACTAATCGCTATAACAGCGTATCCGACCGTTTGGCGTTGGTACACTGCCAAAACTAAAAATCTCGGTTTTTCGCTGGAGTCTTGTTTTTTGGTGTATTCTTAGCATACCTGACCGATTGGCTTTAATTTTAAGGCAAATGGAGGAAATAAAAATTTTCGATAGTCCTTAGTTACTAAGCGCTATAACAGCGTATCCGACCGCTTGGCGTTGGTAGAGTGCCAAAACTAAAAAACTCGGTTTTTCGCTGGAGTCTTGTTTTTTGGTGCATTCTTAGCATACCTGACCGATTGGCTTTAATTTTAAGGCAAATGGAGGAAATAAAAATTTTCGATAGTCCTTAGTTACTAAGCGCTATAACAGCGTATCCGACCGCTTGGCGTTGGTAGACTGCCAAAACTAAAAAACTCGGTTTTTCGCTGGAGTCTTGTTTTTTGGTGCATTCTTGGCATACCTGACCGATTGGCTTTAATTTTAAGGCAAATGGAGGAAATACAAATTTTCGATAGTCCTTAGTTACTAAGCTCTATAACAGCGTATCCGACCGCTTGGCGTTGGTAGACTGCCAAAACTAAAAATCTCGGTTTTTCGCTGGAGTCTTGTTTTTTGGTGCATTCTTAGCATACCTGACCGATTGGCTTTAATTTTAAGGCAAATGGAGGAAATAAAAATTTTCGATAGTCCTTAGTTACTAAGCGCTATAACAGCGTATCCGACCGCTTGGCGTTGGTACACTGCCAAAACTTAAAAACTCGGTTTTTCGCAGGAGTCTTGTTTTTTGGTGTATTCTTAGCATACCTGACCGATTGGCTTTAATTTTAAGGCAAATGGAGGAAATAAAAATTTTCGATAGTCCTTAGTTACTAAGCGCTATAACAGCGTATCCGACCGCTTGGCGTTGGTAGACTGCCAAAACTAAAAAACTCGGTTTTTCGCTGGAGTCTTGTTTTTTGGTGCATTCTTAGAATACCTGACCGATTGGCTTTAATTTTAAGGCAAATGGAGGAAATAAAAATTTTCGATAGTCCTTAGTTACTAAGCGCTATAACAGCGTATCCGACCGCTTGGCGTTGGTACACTGCCAAAACTTAAAAACTCGGTTTTTCGCTGGAGTCTTGTTTTTTGGTGTATTCTTAGCATACCTGACCGATTGGCTTTAATTTTAAGGCAAATGGAGGAAATAAAAATTTTCGATAGTCCTTAGTTACTAAGCGCTATAACAGCGTATCCGACCGCTTGGCGTTGGTAGACTGCCAAAACTAAAAAACTCGGTTTTTCGCTGGAGTCTTGTTTTTTGGTGCATTCTTTGCATACCTGACCGATTGGCTTTAATTTTAAGGCAAATGGAGGAAATAAAAATTTTCGATAGTCCTTAGTTATTAAGCGCTATAACAGCGTATCCGACCGCTTGGCGTTGGTAGACTGCCAAAACTAAAAAACTCGGTTTTTCGCTGGAGTCTTGTTTTTTGGTGCATTCTTAGCATACCTGACCGATTGGCTTTAATTTTAAGGCAAATGGAGGAAACAAAAATTTTCGATAGTCCTTAGTTACTAAGCGCTATAACAGCGTATCCGACCGCTTGGCGTTGGTAGACTGCCAAAACTAAAAAACTCGGTTTTTCGCTGGAGTCTTGTTTTTTGGTGCATTCTTGGCATACCTGACCGATTGGCTTTAATTTTAAGGCAAATGGAGGAAATAAAAATTTTCGATTGTCCTTAGTTACTAAGCGCTATAACAGCGTATCCGACCGCTTGGCGTTGGTAGACTGCCAAAACTAAAAATCTCGGTTTTTCGCTGGAGTCTTGTTTTTTGGTGCATTCTTAGCATACCTGACCGATTGGCTTTAATTTTAAGGCAAATGGAGGAAATAAAAATTTTCGATAGTCCTTAGTTACTAATCGCTATAACAGCGTATCCGACCGTTTGGCGTTGGTACACTGCCAAAACTAAAAATCTCGGTTTTTCGCTGGAGTCTTGTTTTTTGGTGCATTCTTAGCATACCTGACCGATTGGCTTTAATTTTAAGGCAAATGGAGGAAATAAAAATTTTCGATAGTCCTTAGTTACTAAGCGCTATAACAGCGTATCCGACCGCTTGGCGTTGGTAGACTGCCAAAACTAAAAAAACTCGGTTTTTCGCTGGAGTCTTGTTTTTTGGTGCATTCTTGGCATACCTGACCGATTGGCTTTAATTTTAAGGCAAATGGAGGAAATAAAAATTTTCGATAGTCCTTAGTTACTAAGCGCTATCAGCGTATCCGACCGCTTGGCGTTGGTAGACTGCCAAAACTAAAAATCTCGGTTTTTCGCTGGAGTCTTGTTTTTTGGTGCATTCTTAGCATACCTGACCGATTGGCTTTAATTTTAAGGCAAATGGAGGAAATAAAAATTTTCGATAGTCCTTAGTTACTAAGCGCTATAACAGCGTATCCGACCGCTTGGCGTTGGTAGACCGCCAACACTAAAAAACTCGGTTTTTCGCTGGAGTCTTGTTTTTTGGTGCATTCTTAGCATACCTGACCGATTGGCTTTACTTTTAAGGCAAATGGAGGAAATAAAATTTTTCGATAGTACTTAGTTACTAAGCGCTATAACAGCGTATCCGACCGCTTGGCGTTGGTAGACTGCCAAAACTTAAAAACTCGGTTTTTCGCTGGAGTCTTGTTTTTTGGTGTATTCTTAGCATACCTGACCGATTGGCTTTAATTTTAAGGCAAATGGAGGAAATAAAATTTTTCGATAGTCCTTAGTTACTAAGCGCTATAACAGCGTATCCGACCGCTTGGCGTTGGTAGACTGCCAAAACTAAAAAACTCGGTTTTTCGCTGGAGTCTTGTTTTTTGGTGCATTCTTAGCATACCTGACCGATTGGCTTTAATTTTAAGGCAAATGGAGGAAATAAAATTTTTCGATAGTCCTTAGTTACTAACCGCTATAACAGCGTATCCGACCGCTTGGCGTTGGTAGACTGCCAAAACTAAAAAACTCGGTTTTTCGCTGGAGTCTTGTTTTTTGGTGCATTCTTAGCATACCTAAACCCAACCTCCTCCGTGGTTATCCCTTTGTGAATAGCCATTGAGGAGCCGGTCCCAAGTCCGGACAAATGGGGAGGGCAAGGCATGCAAACTCACTCCTGTAGGTCTGGTTTTGCATGCCCCTACACTCCACATACACTACTCATCCACAAGCACTACTCACCCAAATACACTACACATACACTACGCATTCACCCAATCACATTTGACAAATGCACCAAACATACTGGCATAACACAGCGCACTACACTTTGAGGAGACAACCTCCCAACCAAAAACCTCAAACTCAAGGTGTCATCCGTACCGTGCCGAGGAGACCGTCCTACGTGACGGGGTCGGGGAGTAACTCGGCCTTGAACGGCGGGTCCTCGATACCAGGCGACCTCGGGGACTAATTAGCCTACCCCCCATATAGCGGGGCCCTGTGGGGGGCGTCTTATTTACCTACGCTACTCGTGGGAACAAAATGAGTTTAAACAATGATAAAAACATAGAAAACAAGCTCGATGAGCTCATAAATGAAGTGGCAACACTCGCAACCGAAGGAGATACTATTACTCCGGAGGCAATGGACCTTTGCTCCAATAAAGACGAAGGCCATTCTTCAAATGAACCTTCTGGGGCTCCATCTGACCCGCAAGGTTCCTCTATTGCTGACAAACCAGGTTCCAGGAGGAGATTCAAACCCCTCCTAACCGGGGCAGCCAGCAGACGGAAAAAGTGGTGGATGGAGAGAGGTAAGAGTGAGGAGGAGGCCAAGGCTCTCTGTATCAAACCACTCATAGAGATGCAGGAGCATCCCGAGGTGCAGGTCTGGCTTAAAGAACAGCAAGCCAGATCGGGCAAAAGACAGAGGTCAGAAGAGGCTTCGCCAACCGACAAGCCCAAGAAGACGCCAAGGATGGGCACACCTACCGAGGTCAAGCCCTCCTACAGTGCAGTCGCAGGGTCCTGTCGAGTTGGCATTCAAAACATAGAACGCCCCATGACCGACTCGGAACTGCAGTCCCTACAGGAGGAGATACTTAAGTGTATCGACTCCTCCAGCAGTGGAGAGGGACCCAGGTTCATGGGAAGCTCCGTCAGGGATGGTTGCCTTGTGCTAAACTGTCATGACGGAGCTACCCGTGAATGGCTAGCCAAATGGGTTCCAAATATTAAACCCTGGGCGGAGGCCAAACTCAAGTTGGTCGATGAACGCGACCTACCTCTCCCATACTACGGGGCAACATGGTTCCCAGACCCGAAATTGGAGGTCAAGACCATCTTGCACCGCTTAACTGTCCAAAACAGTGACCTGGGATGCGCTCATTGGAGGGTGGCCAACAGGAAGGTGGAAGAGGCTGGCCAGACGGTCACCTTTTCGTTCGATGAGACCGCATACCAGGCCCTTAAAAAAAGAAACTTTAGGCCGTTCTTTGGCCTAAAAGATGTGTTGGTCAGGGTCAAGAACCCACCAAAGCCCAAAGAGGCTGAGACAGGGGACGCGCCACAAAACACCTCGGCGCAACCATCTACATCTGGTTCGCACACCTCGTCGGAACCGGGGCCGGCCCAACCCACTAGTGGGCCTGTGACCGGCACCGCGACGTCAGAGGTCGAGCAGCCGCTGTCTCATCCTCCGGCTAATACAAGTAGGTCAACTCCGACACACCTACTACCTACACCACACACCCGCGGAAGGGTATCGGGCAGAGCTACTCTGCCAACGCACCCTACCCGCAAAACACACACCTTAGCCCACACTGGGGGGAGGTCGTCGCGAGGGGCCTACAGAGGTACACAGGGTACTTTGACTCGAACTACCTCTACTGCCGGAGCTCCAATCAGGAGGGCACCTGTACAGCTGCCCTCACTGGCTCAGGAGCATTCGAGCAGGAAGGCCTCCCGCGATCCGATTAACAACCAGGACCGGGGTTAAGGAACAGACACAACTCAAGGAAACAGTAACACTCACACACACACACACACTCACCTACACTCACCACACTTACATTAACTCCAAACACATTCCTACACAAACAATCCCCTCCCTTTCCCAATCCCAACTATTTTTAATACATCCCACTCCCCAAACATGATTAAAGCCATTCAAGTAAACCTTCACCACGCCAAAGCGGCTAGCGCCATCATCAGTCAGCGCTTCAAAGAAGAAGGACTTGACATGGCTTTCATACAGGAGCCATGGATTAAAGGAAACATGGTAATGGGCCTAACGTCTGCTGGTAAGTTAATTTACAACAGCCATGGTATCAGGCCTCGAGCCTGCATTATTGTAAAGAACAACTTAAAGTTCTTACCTATACCTTGCATGTGTACAGATGACATGGTAGCAGCCTACGTCGCTCTTCCGGGCTTCGAATCATTCAAGACAATAATCTGTTCGGCCTATCTACCCGGAGAGAGACCAGATCCAACGGTGCAGCTAGCCCCCCTCATCGAGTACTGCCAGGATCAGGAGGCTCAACTGCTGCTGGCATGTGACAGCAACAGTCACCACACCTCATGGGGTAGTACCAATTCAAACCGAAGGGGTGAGTTAATGTATGAGTTTTTATTATCCAACAACCTTCAAACTCTTAATATCTCTAATGTTCCTACGTTCATAAATGTTCAGAGACAGGAGGTGTTGGACATTACCTTCTGCACGGAGCAACTTGCGAATCGCGTTCGAAACTGGCACGTCAGCTCTGAGGTATCTATGTCTGATCATAGACATATTAGGTTTGATATAGCCTCTAATAGAAGTAAACATGTAGAAACTTATCGTAACCCTAGGGCAACTAACTGGGAGGAGTATAGACATGAACTCAAAACCAACCTAAGGACGATAGGCAAAGCCGTTAAAACTCGCGACCAACTAGAGCATGCGGCAGGAGAGCTGGAGAAAAGCATTAATGATGCATACTTGCACAGCTGTCCTCTAAAAACGGTTACAACAAACAGAGAAGTACCGTGGTGGAATAACACGCTGTCCAAGCTTAGACAAAAAGCCCGTTCCAACTTTAATAAAGCCAAAAAGAACAGAGACTGGCAGACCTACAGCGAATAACTCACGGACTTCAACAATGAGCTGAGAAGAGCAAAGCGCAGATCCTGGCAAAGATTCTGCGAGGAAATAAATGGGACGGCACACGTCGCCAAGATCCACAAAATTCTCGCAAAAACGCCCCCAGCTCATCTTGGATTACTGAGGAAACCTGATGGAAGTTACACCAAGACGGTAGATGAGACCTTGAAGCTATTAATTAGCACACACTTCCCCGGGTCTACCGTCATGGACAAGGATGCCATCATGTCACCCCCCTATACACACAAATTAAGACCAACCATTGAGAACTGGAGGGTGGCGACCTCAGTCTTCAAACCCGACAAAGTAACCTGGGCCATCAAAAGTTTTGAGGGCTACAAATCTGCAGGAGAAGACGGCATATTCCCTGCTCTAATTCAAGAAGGGTTAAACGAAGTGCTGGCAGTACTATTGAAAATCTTCCGAGCAAGTTTTGCCTGGGGATACCTGCCAACCACATGGACAAAAGTGAGGGTTACCTTTATACCTAAAGCGGGTGATAGGGACAGCTCGCAACCCAAATCTTTCAGACCAATAAGTCTCACCTCATTTCTACTGAAGACAATGGAAAAGGTTATAGACTTACATATTAGGGAAACCTATCTAAAGGTCATACCCCTACAGCCACAGCAACATGCCTACCAAAAAGGGAAATCAACGGAATCCGCCATAATGGAACTAACGGACCGAATAGAAAAAGCCCTTGAAGACAAAGAAATTGCCTTATGTGCATTTCTCGACATTGAGGGAGCCTTTGACAATACCCCTACTGAAGTCATACTTAAATGTATGAAGGACAGAGGCATAGACAATACTATCACAGACTGGGTGGGTCACATGCTTAATAACAGAATAGTTCGTACCACGCTATTTGACATCACAACCGAAATAAAGATTAATAGAGGGTGCCCGCAAGGTGGAGTCCTTTCGCCCCTACTGTGGTCAATCGTGGTCGACAATCTTATCCAGGAGCTCAATGACAATCGACTGGACACACAAGGCTATGCAGATGATTTGGTAATCAACATAGATGGAAGCTGCCAAAGCATCTTATCTAGCCTCATGCAGTCAGCACTTAAAATAGTCGAAAACTGGTGCATCAGTAACGCTATCATCAATAACGCTAGGAGGCGCTCTTAAAGTAAACAACTGATTATTGCTCTTCTTAATTAATAATTGAAAAAACGTAAAAAAGTGTAAATTCTGTACTGAATTGTTAAGTGATACAGTGATTAAGACCTAAATCTGAAGTGAGAGTGTTATCTCAACGATTTGTGACAAGACTTTTAAATAAAACGAGTGTAAAATTCAAACCCGTACAAGGACATATTTTTGGTGAGGACTTCTCAATAATACATAAGAATTAAAAGATTAAACAATTTAAAGAAGAAGAACAACCAAAGTAAGTTAAATAACTCAAAGATACCTTGTATCCAGCTGTTTATTTCAAATAAATACAATAAACATAAAAGTAACAGCTGTTTACTCATTTATTGGTGCATGTCCCCATCTAGTGGAGGACGGGCGAAACAAATATCTAAATCTATCTTAAACCAAGAAGTGCGTATGCGCTGGTGAACCATTTAAACGCACTTAGCGAAGGAACAATTACAAACTTACCTCGATAGAGGGCGTTGAATGCAATAAAATCAAATCTAAACCTACAAAATGGAATTTAATAATGTTACTATCAGAAAACCGCTTAGGAGAAGAATCTCTGACAGCGAATTATCGAATTTACAAATTGATGACACGTTAAATAGTTCTATACTGTCTGAAGGACTGAATATATCATCAAAAAGCGTTCCTGAGAGCTCAGACCAAAATTTATTATTAATTCAAGAACTAAAACATCAAATTGAAGTTTTACAAACAGAAAATTTAAGTGCTCACGAAGAAATAATGAATCTTAACTTCGAGTGCAGTCAATTAAGAAATGAGCTTACTGAAAAAAATAAGCAAATAGAGTTTTTGAAAAAAGTTTGTGTGTCTGCAAGCCCATGTACCCAAACAGATTGCTCACCGATACAACCTACGCGGAGATCTGTAACCCCAACATTAAAAAAACTCACGAATATCCGAAGGCGGATATGCCGATTTTCGCCAGTGAACAACGCTGGGCAATCGTTGTCTCCGAACGAAACTCCCACAACCTACCCAGAAAAAAGATTAAACAAGCAGCAAAAATCAGTATCGTTGACTATTTCTCAAAATGAAGTCATCGACATTGGGCCTCCGCATAATACACGTCTTCCAACACTAGAATCCACCCCTTGTACGACAACAAAGAACATTTATGTATTTGGTGACCAACAAGCACGGCAGTTAGCGTGTAGTCTACGGGAGAGCTACTCTAGAAAAAACGACTATAGCTATAACTTCTTCGGGTGCATTAAACCTTGGGCAAATAGTGGCGAAATTTTGAATACATGTGAACAGTTTAAGAAATCATTAAATGACAATGATGTAATTATCTTATCCATCGGCTCGAATGATAAAAATCCGCTTAATTTATTGACAAACATTAGTAATTCGTTATATCTCCTACGACATTATTATGTATTTATAATTGGTGTACAATACAATCCGTATTTAAGTGAACGGATGATAAATAATAACATAAAGTTGATAAGTAAAAAGTATAAAAAATGTAAATTTATAGACATAAAAGGTTCAAATACTATTCACTCTGACCCTAAAAAATTTACTAGAATATTAAATCACAAACTACACGTGGAAATCGAATTTCTAAATTATAATAAATTAATTAAAAAATGTCCTACTGAACGCACACATACACAGATAGCTTCTATGCAAGAGCCTTGTATTTATGGGTCAAGGGGTATTAATAATGATAATTTAGACAATACAAAATTTTTTCGTACCTAAAATAAAACATCAATTTACCATTTTTCATCAAAATATAGCCGGTGCTCTAAACAAAAGTGAACAGCTTATTTTTTCATTGCAAGAACTCAATCAAAAGGAAATAGATGTTATATGTCTTACTGAGACCTTTATAAAGAAAGGAGAAGAACAATTGCTAAAAATACCAGGCTACAAATTGGCTGCATCATACTCAAGGACAACAAAAAAAAGAGGGGGCAGTTGCATTCTTGTAAAAAATCATCTGGAATGCAAGCCTCTAAACACTGTTCAAGATTTTGCTTGTAAATTCGTTTTTGAATGTTCAGGTATAAAAATGACTTCACAAAAAATTATAATCGTCTGTGTATATAGAACGCCAAGTAGTAATCCCTATGAGTTCCTTGATAAACTTGAACAGCTTCTAATGAAAATCTCAAAAACTGCATGTAAATTAATACTGTGTGGTGACTGGAATATAGATACCTTAAAGACAACTAAATGCTCGACAGAACTTGTAAATCTACTCAATAATTTCAATCTTCAATTGCATATTAAATTACCTACTCGCCAAACAGCATGTCTCGATCTCTTTACAACAAATATGAAACAAGTTCAAGCGGAAGTGCATTACTTGGGTCTTTCAGACCATGAAACTGGCCAAACACTAACATTCAAAATAAATAGGAAACACGAGTATGTATTTTGGTATGAATGTGTGAGAGATTGTAGTAAACAAAATATTATTAAATTTCAAAAGTATATTGCTGCATTAACTTTCACGGAAGTATATGAAGAAAGTCATGTAAACGGGGCATTTCAAAAGTTTCATGACTTATTTAAATTATTTTTTAACTTATGCTTTCCTCAACTAATAATAAAAAAAAGTTATAAAAAGGATAAGAATATTTGGCTAACCAAAGGTATAAAAATGTCATGCGGCAAAAAAAGGCAGCTATATTTGACGTATAAAATTAAAAATAAAGGTAAAAAAGTGCTGAAGGCTAGTTATAAAAGGTACTGTAATATTCTTAAAAAATGTATAAATACATCGCGACAGCTACAAAACGCTAAATATATAAATAATAAAAAAAATAAATGTAAAGCTGTATGGGATATAATTAATAAAAATATTGGTGACATAAAAATTAATACAGAAATTGATAAAATTACAGTAAGTGACAAAAATTACTCTGATCCCGTTGACATTTGTAAATATTTTAATGAATTCTATATAAATATGACTAATAACACTGACTTTAAATTTAACTTCGACAAAATAAATGAAACTATGACTGGCCCTAATTCAAATACCATATTCTTACAACCGACAGATCACATTGAAGTTTATCGTGTAATTAATAGCCTGAACAATACAAACTCGGTAGGATTAGATGAAATAAGCACAAAGTGCATCAAACTCTGTGCAAAACACATATGTAAACCATTAGCTCATATTATCAATTTGTCAATCGAGCATGGTCAGTTCCCTGAAATGTTGAAAGAATCAATAGTAATTCCATTGTTAAAGAAAGGAGACAAAAGTGACATGAATAACTATCGTCCAGTAACTCTTATACCGATATTCTCAAAGATCTTTGAAAAAATAATGTTAAATAGGTTGTATAAGTTCGTTGCTAGCCAAAATATACTTAAAAATGAACAGTTTGGATTTCGAAAAAATAGCAGCACATCATTGGCATGTTTTAACTTAATTAAGAAAATAACTGAAGCTATTAATGAAAATAAGCCAGTTACAGCTATATTTCTCGATATGAGTAAAGCCTTTGATTTTGTAGATAGAGACTTACTTCTTTTCAAATTAAATAAATACGGAATAAGGGGAAAAGCTAACGATTGGCTAAAAAGTTACCTTTCAGATCGTAAGCAGTGTGTTGAAATATCAAGAATTAGTGAGGGAAATAAGTGAAAGTTCAGATCTGAGCTTTTATTAAATAATTTCGGTGTCCCGCAAGGAAGTGTATTGGGGCCATTCCTTTTTCTCCTGTACATTAATGATCTACCAAATGTTACCCAACATAATACTATTTTATTTGCTGATGACACAACAATTATAATTAAATGTAATGATTTCAATGAATATGAAAACGAAATTAATACAACTTTAGACAAAATCATTAGATGGCTTGATTGTAATAATTTAAAAATTAATATAACTAAAACTAAAATGATCCAATTCTGTAAGAAAATTAACCTAAATATAAACTATAATGCTGCTCAAATAGAAGACGTGGATAAAACCAAATTCCTTGGCCTCATGGTAGACAAAGATTGTAGTTGGAAAGCACATATTGAATACGTTTGTGACAAACTCAACAAGTTCGTGTTTGCTTTAAGTAAATTACGAGTCACGGTCTCAACTGAGGCAGCACTCACTGCTTATTACGGCTACGTCTCCTCAGTACTTTCTTATGGTCTTTTATTATGGGGCAATTCTGTGGACATTAATAAGGTATTTCGTGTCCAAAAAAAATGTGTCAGAGCCATTTGCGGTGCTGGTCCCATGGACAGCTGCAGACCTATATTTAAAGAGTATCGGATACTACCATTGGCTTGTATGTACATAAGAGAACTCTGTATTTTTGTCAAGCAACATCCTGAATATTTTGAAATCCACTCACAAGTTGTAAACAGAAGTGCTCCAACTAGAAATAAGTATAAATTGTATGTACCAAAAAACAGATTAAAAATATGTAAGAGAAATTCGTATGCAACTGCTATAAGAGTTTTTAATCACTTACCTAACAAATTTAAGGAGTTACCTCCTCGGTCTTTTAAAAATAAGATTTCTAGTTGGCTAATAGATATGACTTTCTATGACTTGGCCGAATTTATGAGTTACAAAGAAAATTGTTAAAGAATTATTATTAATCTAATATTGACGATGTTATTAAAAATTGACATTTTAAGTAATTCTAAGCATTAATAAGATATTGACATATGTTAAATAATAATTATGATCTTAATGAAATATTGACTTTGTTAGTAAATTAATAAATTATTTGTATCAATATGTTTGGCTTAAATGATTATTACTAAATTGAAAAATTGATAATATTGTTGCACACCATGATTATGGTAGGATACAAGATCTTTTTGTTTTACTCATATGACCATCCTGTATACTGTATTCATGCAATAAATAATTTGAATTTGAATTTGAATTTGAATCAATAACGGTCTATCGGTAAATGCCAGCAAAACCGTGATTGTGCCCTTCACCAGAAGATACAAGTTGGACAAGCTTGAAACAATTAAGCTTTTTGGCACATCCATACCACTCTCGAAAGAAGTTAAGTATTTAGGAATCACTTTGGATCAAAGACTTAACTGGAACGCACACCTTGATAAGGTTGTCAAGAAAGCAAAGATTGCTCTGGGAACATGTTGTAGGCTAACGAGCCGGAAATGGGGGCTAAAACCAAAATACGTAGCGTGGATCTACGAAGCCATTGTTAGACCCATAATCACATACGGCTGCGTATGCTGGTACAGAAAGACAATGCAAACAACATGTATCAAGACACTAAACAGCGTCCAAGGATTGGCCTGTCGTATTATAACCGGGGCCTTACCATCAACGCCAATTGCAGCAATGGAAGCAATACTTAACATTTACCCTCTACACATTCATGTGCAGAAAGAGGCCAAATGTGCTATTCTCCGTGCTGCTGAAAAAGGCAAGGCTAACTGGAAATCACCTGTCATGAGGGAACTCTACAGTAACCTCATTGAATGCAAAATTATGGCGATGCCGAGTGACGTCATTAACAAACAATATAGTTTCAACAAACTATACAAAGTAATTATACCATCTAGAGAAATGTGGGCGGATAAGGCATCTAACTCCCTCATAAATGGAGATATCATCTGGTTTACGGATGGATCGAAAAAGGAGGGACGCACAGGGGCAGGAGTATACGGTCGAAAACCTAGTTATAAATTTTACACCAACCTAGGCACCTATACAACTGTCTTCCAGGCAGAGATGTATGCGATAATTCAATGCGTTTATGAAAGCCTGGACAGGAATTATACTAAAAAACGTATAACGATACTATCGGACAGTCAAGCTGCTCTTCGGGCATTACAGTCCACTGAAACTCAGTCAAAATTGACTTTAGAATGTATCCGTGCACTCAACAAACTGGGCGCACACAACAGTGTAACCCTCGGGTGGGTGCCGGGACATGTAGGTATTTGCGGTAATGAAGTCGCTGACAAGCTGGCCAAAAGAGGTGCTGCGATGCCCTTCATTGGCCCTGAGCCAACGCTGGGCATCGCAAAAACCGCTTCCCGAACCATGCTTCAAATCTGGTCTACGAACCAGGGCAAAGGCCTATGGGTGTCCGCACCAGGCATGACGCATGCAAGGGCGCTAGTGGCTGGCTACTCAAGCAAATACTCAAAGCAAGTGATCAATCTAGAACGCAATGAAATTCGTCTACTTGTAAGAATTCTTACTGGTCACTGTAAACTAAACAGGCACATGTTTAAACTAAACCTAAGTTCCACCACTACTTGCAGATTCTGCAATGGTGAAGAGGAATCGGGTATCCACATCCTCTGCGACTGTGTCGCACTCGCACATAGCAGAAGTCGGATACTGGGCGGCAGCCTAGTCACATCGGAAGATGTCAAATCTATAGATCCCAAGTGCATCGTTCGCCCTTCCCCATCTACTCAAATAATAATAATAGCATACCTGACCGATTGGCTTTAATTTTAAGGCAAATGGAAGAAATAAAAATTTTTGATAGTCCTTAGTTACTAAGCGCTATAACAGCGTATCCGAACGCTTGGCATTGGTAGACTGCCAAAAATAAAAAAACTCGGTTTTTCGCTGGAGTCTTGTTTTTTGGTGCATTCTTAGCATACCTGACCGATTGGCTTTAATTTTAAGGCAAATGGAGGAAATAAAATTTTTCGATAGTCCTTAGTTACTAAGCGCTATAACAGCGTATCCGACCGCTTGGCGTTGGTAGACTGCCAAAACTAAAAAACTCGGTTTTTCGCTGGAGTCTTGTTTTTTGGTGCATTCTTAGCATACCTGACCGATTGGCTTTAATTTTAAGGCAAATGGAGGAAATAAAAATTTTCGATAGTCCTTAGTTACTAAGCGCTATAACAGCGTATCCGACCGCTTGGCGTTGGTAGACTGCCAAAACTAAAAATCTCGGTTTTTCGCTGCAGTCTTGTTTTTTGGTGCATTCTTAGCATACCTGACCGATTGGCTTTCATTTTAAAGCAAATGGAGGAAATAAAATTTTTCGATAGTCCTTAGTTACTAAGCGCTATAACAGCGTATCCGACCGCTTGGCGTTGGTAGACTGCCAAAACTAAAAAACTCGGATTTCGCTGGAGTCTTGTTTTTTGGTGCATTCTTAGCATACCTGACCGATTGGCTTTAATTTTAAGGCAAATGGAGGAAATAAAAATTTTCGATAGTCCTTAGTTACTAAGCGCTATAACAGCGTATCCGACCGCTTGGCGTTGGTAGACTGCCAAAACTAAAAAACTCGGTTTTTCGCTGGAGTCTTGTTTTTTGGTGCATTCTTAGCATACCTGACCGATTGGCTTTAATTTTAAGGCAAATGGAGGAAATAAAATTTTTCGATAATCCTTAGTTACTAAGCGCTATAACAGCGTATCCGACCGCTTGGCGTTGGTAGACTGCCAAAACTAAAAAACTCGGTTTTTCGCTGGAGTCTTGTTTTTTGGTGCATTCTTAGCATACCTGACCGATTGGCTTTAATTTTAAGGCAAATGGAGGAAATAAAAATTTTCGATAGTCCTTAGTTACTAAGCCCTATAACAGCGTATCCGACCGCTTGGCGTTGGTAGACTGCCAAAACTAAAAATCTCGGTTTTTCGCTGGAGTCTTGTTTTTTGGTGCATTCTTAGCATACCTGACCGATTGGCTTTAATTTTAAGGCAAATGGAGGAAATAAAATTTTTCGATAATCCTTAGTTACTAAGCGCTATAACAGCGTATCCGACCGCTTGGCGTTGGTAGACTGCCAAAACTAAAAAACTCGGTTTTTCGCTGGAGTCTTGTTTTTTGGTGCATTCTTAGCATACCTGACCGATTGGCTTTAATTTTAAGGCAAATGGAGGAAATAAAATTTTTCGATAATCCTTAGTTACTAAGCGCTATAACAGCGTATCCGACCGCTTGGCGTTGGTACACTGCCAAAACTTAAAAACTCGGTTTTTCGCTGGAGTCTTGTTTTTTGGTGTATTCATAGCATACCTGACCGATTGGCTTTAATTTTAAGGCAAATGGAGGAAATTAAATTTTTTGATAGTCCTTAGTTACTAAGCGCTATAACAGCGTATCCGACCGCTTGGCGTTGGTAGACTGCCAAAACTAAAAAACTCGGTTTTTCGCTGGAGTCTTGTTTTTTGGTGCATACTTAGCATACCTGACCGATTGGCTTTAATTTTAAGGCAAATGGAGGAAATAAAAATTTTCGATAGTCCTTAGTTACTAAGCGCTATAACAGCGTATCCGACCGCTTGGCGTTGGTAGACTGCCAAAACTAAAAAACTCGGTTTTTCGCTGGAGTCTTGTTTTTTGGTGCATTCTTAGCATACCTGACCGATTGGCTTTAATTTTAAGGCAAATGGAGGAAATAAAAATTTTCGATAGTCCTTAGTTACTAAGCCCTATAACAGCGTATCCGACCGCTTGGCGTTGGTAGACTGCCAAAACTAAAAATCTCGGTTTTTCGCTGGAGTCTTGTTTTTTGGTGCATTCTTAGCATACCTGACCGATTGGCTTTAATTTTAAGGCAAATGGAGGAAATAAAATTTTTCGATAATCCTTAGTTACTAAGCGCTATAACAGCGTATCCGACCGCTTGGCGTTGGTAGACTGCCAAAACTAAAAAACTCGGTTTAGTTATATCTAAATAAATTATATACTCTGCAACTAAGAATATTAAAAATCATAATACCTAATAAAATTAAGAAAGAATTATGTAGTACAGAAAACAACATAGGAATATTTAAATATTGTAAAATCTTGCCAGTACATGTTAAATTTAAAATGTTACTCTTGATTGAACAATTCAGTAGCAAAGACCTACAAATAAGGATACAACATAAAGTTACTACAAGAAAAATAACGCATAATAAACTCGAAATTCCATATAAAATATGTAATTATTACGGTAAACGCACAAATAAATATCAAATACCCACACTTATGAATGAAATACCTTATAATATTTTATCAAATATTAACGATGAAAACTATAAATATAAATACAAACAATACTTCACGAATTTGTTACAAAACTTCTAGCCATCTAACTCCTACTGTATACTGTATATTATATATATATATATATATATTTACATATTATTATGGTATGCGTTATTTTATTACAAAACTATATATTTTTTTAAATAGACAAAATGTATTTAGGATATAATATACACATAAGCAAAATAATATTTTTGAGAAATGTTCTGCGTCAACCTGTATATGGAGCGGAGCAAAAAATGTAATTCATATTAAAACTCGGACGCTGCGGACAATAAAAACCGGTTCCTTATCTGCACTACTCGGCCGGCGACAGTGCGATGGTTCGTTGTATAAGCCTATACTTGCTAATATTATAAGTATCATAAACGTACTCTTTACGTAGGGCTAATCTAATTTTTCATAGTATTGACTGTGGTATTGATACACAATTATAAAGCTACTTTTATTTTATTGCAAAATATCATAAATAACAAAAACAATATCTTGGGCAATTTGCTTTTTCTTTGCAATAACTTAAACAATAAGATAGCTACAGAACATTGTCTTGATTGCCACTTAGTTACTTACTGTTTTTGTTTATTAGGTAAGTAGGTACATATTTGTTTATTTAGGATACGATAACTTTTTGGTTTGTTATATTACGAGACTACCAGCATGCGGACAAACTGAAATAGTTTTTGCATGCTGATCAATTATAAATTGTAAAAATGTTTTTGTTATATAAATAAATGAAAAAAAAAAAAAAAAAAAAGTTACTAAGCGCTATAACAGCGTATCCGACCGCTTGGCGTTGGTAGACTGCCAAAACTAAAAAACTCGGTTTTTCGCTGGAGTCTTGTTTTTTGGTGCATTCTTAGCATACCTGACCGATTGGCTTTAATTTTAAGGCAAATGGAGGAAATAAAATTTTTCGATAATCCTTAGTTACTAAGCGCTATAACAGCGTATCCGACCGCTTGGCGTTGGTAGACTGCCAAAACTAAAAAACTCGGTTTTTCGCTGGAGTCTTGTTTTTTGGTGCATTCTTAGCATACCTGACCGATTGGCTTTAATTTTAAGGCAAATGGAGGAAATAAAAATTTTCGATAGTCCTTAGTTACTAAGCCCTATAACAGCGTATCCGACCGCTTGGCGTTGGTAGACTGCCAAAACTAAAAATCTCGGTTTTTCGCTGGAGTCTTGTTTTTTGGTGCATTCTTAGCATACCTGACCGATTGGCTTTAATTTTAAGGCAAATGGAGGAAATAAAAATTTTCGATAGTCCTTAGTTACTAAGCGCTATAACAGCGTATCCGACCGCTTGGCGTTGGTAGACTGTCAAAACTAAAAAACTCGGCTTTTCGCTGGAGTCTTGTTTTTTGGTGTATTCTTAGCATACCTGACCGATTGGCTTTAATTTTAAGGCAAATGGAGGAAATAAAAATTTTCGATAGTCCTTAGTTACTAAGCGCTATAACAGCGTATCCGACCGCTTGGCGTTGGTAGACTGCCAAAACTAAAAAACTCGATTTTTCGCTGGAGTCTTGTTTTTTGGTGCATTCTTAGCATACCTGACCGATTGGCTTTAATTTTAAGGCAAATGGAGGAAATAAACATTTTCGATAGTCCTTAGTTACTAAGCGCTATAACAGCGTATCCGACCGCTTGGCGTTGGTAGACTGCCAAAACTAAAAAACTCTAATAATAAATCGAAAGCTGTCTGGAAAGTAATTAACAATAACACTATAAATATACCTAAACAAGATATTAATGAAATCAAAGTGGGGAACCACATTGAAAAAGACCCACAAATTATCGCCAAAGAGTTTAATGACTTCTTCTTAAATCAAATTGAAGATAACTGTAATATAAAGATTAATAGTGATATACATAAAATTAGTTTTAACTGTCAACACTCATTTTTCTTAAAACCAACCTCACCCGACGAAGTTATAAAAATAATAAATAATCTAAATAATACAAATAGTACGGGGTATGACGGTATATGTACAAATATCATTAAACGCGTATCAAATATAATTGCACCAATACTAGCTTATAATATAAATTTAAGTATTGAAACTGGCATATTTCCAGAGAAACTTAAAGTCACAATTATCAAACCAATATTTAAGAAACAGGACAGACAGAACATGGGATGTTACAGACCTATAGCATTAATACCTATTTTTTCTAAAATATTTGAAAAAGTACTCCATGACAGATTATATTTTTACTTCGAAAAGTTTTCTATCTTTGCTGATGAGCAGGTAGGGTTTAGGAAAAACAAATCAATAAACATAGCAATTTATAATTTTTTACAAAAAGTAATGACAGGTTTAAATGATAAGAAACAGGTAATCGGGCTCTATATGGACATGACAAGGGCATTCGAGTATGTAGATCATAAATTGCTGATTAATAAGTTAGAGAAATATGGAGTCAGAGGCAATGCGTTGAACTTAATCAACTCTTACCTAACTGACAGAGAACACATAACAGAAATAACAAAAATTAATGAAATCACAAAAATTGAAGAGAAACACCATTCTCTCTCTAGGAAAGTACTGTATGGAGTGCCTCAAGGAAGTATTTTAGGCCCTTTACTTTTTTTAATTTATATTAACGATTTTCCTCAAGCAGTAAAAGAACCGATGATACTATTTGCTGATGATAGTACAGTAATATTTACAAATAAAAACACAGGTTCCTTTGAAAGTAATATAAATAATTGTCTTGAATCACTGATAGAGTGGCTAAATAGTAATAATCTTAAAATTAATCTTGATAAAACAAACATAATGACATTTAAAAATAGAGTATCATACGGACAACCAGTAAATATTAACTATAAAGGAAAGTTGATATCTGAAATAGAAACAACAAAATTTTTAGGACTATACATAGATAGCAGATTAACGTGGCAGTCACACAAAGAACACGTTTGTAAACAATTAAATAAGTTTTCTTTTGCTTTATATAAATTGGCCAAAGTTGTAAGCAAAACGGCGGTTCTAAATGCCTACCATGCGTACGTAGGTGCAACATTAAGATACGGTATAATATTCTGGGGAAACGCGACTGGAATTCAAACTGTGTTTAAGGCTCAAAAAAAATGCATTCGAGCAATATGTCAATTAAAACAAACGGATACTTGTAGGCCACATTTTCAAAATTTAAAAATAATGACGCTCCCTTCCTTATACATTTACGAGATCTCTTTAATGGTCAAAACAGAAATCACAAAATATGAAACCCTTAAATCAAAAAGACATAACAGTAAATTAAGTTTTTAACAAAAAAATAGAACCGACTTCAAACGGTAAAAAATAAAATTGTTCAGTACCTACTTCTTCTTGCTTATGGTAATGACTCTTAAAACTATTTCTGGAGTCGGGCCCTTAGTAAATGTCGTACCATTCGTTCTAAATTGGCACCGACAGTACAGACAGTGGGACAGTACCTACTTCTTCTTGCTTATGGTAATGACTGTTAAAACTATATTGGAGTCGGTGCCCATTGAGAAAGAAAGGTACACTATATTTACTAAGACAGGACATTTCACTAAGGGCCCGACTTCAAAAATAGTTTTAAGAGTCATTACCATAAGCAAGAAGAAGTAGGTACTGAACAATTTTATTTTTTACCGTTTGAAGTCGGTTCTATTTTTTTGTTAAAAACTTAATTTATTTCACTCTTTTTTGTAATTTTAATAATTCTGTATGTATTAGCATAATTGGAAAAATTTTCACTTAACTTCTAAACTTTAAACAGATTTACCTTTTATAATCATGTTTATCTAATAGCCATCTAAAAGTCTGAAAGAATACTACTATCAGTCCACCTGAACGTATAAATTAAAGAAAGAATTTGCTCTCAGCTCCTAAACGTTGAGGAGTTGTACCTTCAATCATCAGTTAAGCAACAGCAGGTGATAATTACCAGACATAAATATTTGTATTATGTTAAAAATATGACTAAAAGCATGTGTGTGCCTATTAAGTTTCAGTGTTTCCCTCGATTTCCCTAATATCACATCATCAGATTTTGACATGGTGACAGTTGGACCACCTCAGGAATGTAAGATTTCGAACAAAAAACCATTTATTGAAAGAATTTACTCTCAACTCCTAACCGTCATAGTACCTTCCATCATCAGTTCAGCAACATGATATGACGATAATTATACACAAATGTCTGTTTTGCTTTGTAAAAATATGAAAATCATTTGTTGTGCTATAAAATTTGAATGTTCCCTTCGATTTCTCTGGGATCCCCTCATCAGACTTTGACTTGGTGACAGTTGGACCATCTCGGGAATGTAAGATTTCGAATAAAAAACTATTTATTGAAAGAATTTGCTCTCAACTCCTCACTGTCGCAGTACCTTCCATCATCAGCTCAGCAACATGAGATGATGATTTCTATGCGTAAATATCTCTTATGCTTCAGAAACTATAAGAAAATCAATGTGTGTGCCTATAAAATTGGAGAGTTCCCCTCGATTTCCCTGGGATCCCATCATCAGATCCTGATTTGGTGACAATGGGACCACCTCGGGAGTATAAGCATACGAACAAAAAAAGAATTTTGAAAATCGGTCCACAAACGGCGGAGTAATCGGTGAACATATATATAAAAAAAAAAAATACATACAGCCGAATACAGTACCTCCTTCTTTTGGAAGTCGGTAAATTATGTTCAATCGCTTCCAAAACAAAACAATATCATAACAGTGTCTTTTGCATGGGACCAAAAATATATAACGGTCTACCGGAATTCCTCAAAATTAAAACGGGCAACGAATTTAAAAAAGGACTTAAAACGTATTTACTGAAAAAGGCGTATTATTCAGTCACTGATTTCATAAACGATAAAACGGCATAAAGGAATTCCATAAAAACCTGGGAGGTTTTTTTTCCGCCGGCTTTTTTTCCTCTCAGTGTACAAACACCCTGTGATATGGGTACCCAAAGCTGACGATCGGAACCGATCCGAAATATAAATAAATAAATATTTTTATTTTTGAAGTTATACTTCTTTAGGCGCGTTATGAAAAACTGATGAGAGTGAAATTTCAAGATGCGCGCGCATCACTGTAACACAAAATTAACAAGATGAAGTTGCCCACTCAACCGAATAGCTACCAACGAAATAGAAATAAAACCTCTCTTAGTCGCGCATGTTGGTACGCTTGTCGCCTCTGAGCACTGTTTTCATATTTATTTATAATATAATATTAATATTTATTCACATGGTTTTAGTTTTTACAGTCACAACACGTGTTTTATTTTCATACAAGTGCGAATTATATATGTGGCAATAAAATATATTCAGTAGTGATTTAAATTGAATATTTGGATTATTATTTAAGACAGGACAACGTCAGTCGTATTTGTCAACCGTTGGTGCGTCTCTGGTCTCGGCGTGTCGTTCAAAAATTTGACACACATGAAATATTCAGAGAGCTAAGCAATGAAAACTTGCAAACAATTTTCTAATAATATTTTATTTCAATTACGTCACATCAGCTCAGTGTTTGAAATCCATAATGAACTTTTGCCCCCACGATACCTATTAAAAAAATAAGCATTGATCATCAGTTATGAAAATATTTAAGGAATGGCGAAAGTTGTGAATGATTTTTTATATGAAAACTCTTGAACTAGCAAAATGATAGTTACTATTTTTAACGACTTTCATACGTGATTGATTACACGTGTCTACATGACTGAAGACCGTGAAACTTATCTTTAATTGACATACTGCTTGCTTCTAAATTTTCTGATTTTAGAAAAGTACTTGCAGTGAATATTTCATTTTAAATTGAGGTAAGCACCTTCTGCGCCAATTGTTACCAAATCCTGCTGACTGACAAAAAATATTATATACTCCACCAATTTGACAGAATATAATTTTTGTACTTTTTTGTCGTTTACCTCTCGGAATAGATCTCGAATAAAACTTTAAAACGACATCTTTCATAAAAAAAATCAATGACAGTTTATTGAACAGTAACCTAAAAACTTTTTTAATAGTCTTCATACATTTGTTGTAAGTATATTATTGTACCATGTTGGTAGTTTCTCCAAGAAACTAAGCGCACCGCGCATGGAGGATATCAGCACGTTCTACTGGAGATACCGGAGCCCTTTCTGCGCTGGCAGGCCACTGAGGAGGTTTTAGTGCGGTACAAATCCTACACAACCCGGTATCTCTCCTCAATCTGACACGTACCTTGTGAAGATTCCGTCCCGAAAACATAATTTAAGCATTAACAATATGAGATACGGTGTCCCCCAGGTAATCATAAAAGGCGATTAAGTAGAGGGTTTTAGGTGTTTACATGGCTATAGTGGGAACTTAGACCAACAGCCACGGGAAAAACGACGCGGCGACGGCGTGTTGGGCCGCACGACTATAGGCACAGCTACCTACATTGCTCTCCCAAGAGCATATTAAATTTGTAACGCCGCGCATGTAAGACATCGGTAGGTTTCGCTGAAAATCCTGTTCAGTGGGTTTTAGTGAGGTTGAAATGTTTAATAAATACATAAGTCGCTGTATCTCTCGGGCGTTGCCTCAGATTATCATCAATAAATAATATTCAGGAGATGGCACTGCAACGCGATACTAGATTTACTCAAAATATTTAATTAAAAAGTAAACTAACTCCTAAGGCGTGAAATAGGGGGGTGAAGTTTACATGGAATTTTCTCATTTCTGGACTTGAAAGTATCCAAATAGGAAAAAAGGTAGGTATATAAGTGCTTGATTACAATTTGAAATGATTTTTGTAGGTAAAATGGACAAAATTTTCGCCTAACTAAAAGGGACTAATTTTCGTCTAAAAGAATAAAAAGGGCGGAAATCATAGACATATAGGAAAATATACGAAATCACTATACTGTTTCATTTCCATATATATTTACGATATTCTTTTAAATTAGATTCGGCTATGACTATCAAAGTAATTTTCATTTTATTTGCGTAGAAATATAATTTAATTTTTTTTTACATATGTTTTAAGTACATGACCTTGCGATCAGTCAGACTTGATTGTTTCTGATACTTTTAATGCAGGACAACGTCTGCTGGGTCCGCTAGTAATGAATAAATATTTATAAAAATAAATGAACAAATAGGACAATATCTTGGTATAGGAGAAGACGAGTTACCGATAATTTTAAGTGGAGACTTCAACGTCAATTTTTCCCGTGAAGATGCTCGTCCATTTATTGATTTCCTTCAAAGTGACTTGAATCTAGCCATGAATAATAATCCTCTGATTTCGACAACACGACATGGTACTACCATAGATGCTGTATTTGCACGATATCTCAACGCTGTCAATACAAAACTTTTCGTATCATATTTTAGTTATCATAAGCCACTGATAACTGAAGTTCCGATTCAGTCATTACCGGAAGATGCTATGGCAGTAGACATAATTTAAAAATAACATTCGAATAATAAGAAAATTTGTGTTACAATTAATGTAAGAAAATAAATATTTATTTATTTAATTTTTCAAATTTAAACTGAACTATATTGACTGTGTTGACAATTTTTTTCCAGTCCTTTTATAATTTTATCCTAATTAATTATTTGCATGCAATTTAAAACTATTTTTTAATGATGCCAAAGAAGTATAACTTCTCACGCGCGTACATAAGTACACGCACCCATTTTTATTTATAAAAGGTGCAATATGGGACAAATAAAAATAATATTAAAATAGATGTAAATGCACATTTCGTAATTGTATTATAGTTTAGTTTTTTCCTTATAAATTTTTATCATTGTATATTTGCATACCTCATGGAAGGTAAATATGGCGAACTAAATATATATAAACAACTTTGTAAACACCCATATTTGTGCAAATAAATATCTTTGTCTTTGTCTTTGTCTTTGTCGGTTTTTCGCTGGAGTCTTGTTTTTTGGTGCATTCTTAGCATACCTGACCGATTGGCTTTAATTTTAAGGCAAATGGAGGAAATAAAAATTTTCGATAGTCCTTAGTTACTAAGCGATATAACAGCGTATCCAACCGCTTGGCGTTGGTTGACTGCCAAAACTAAAAAACTCGGATTTTCGCTGGAGTCTTGTTTTTTGGTGCATTCTTAGCATACCTGACGGATTGGCTTTAATTTTAAGGCAAATGGAGGAAATAAAAATTTTCGATAGTCCTTAGTTACTAAGCGCTATCCGACAGCTTGGCGTTGGTAGACTGCCAAAACTAAAAAACTCGGTTTTTCGCTGGAGTATTGTTTTTTGGTGCATTCTTAGCATACCTGACCGATTGACTTTAATTTTAAGGCAAATGGAGGAAATAAAATTTTTCGATAGTCCTTAGTTACTAAGCGCTATAACAGCGTATCCGACCGCTTGGCGTTGGTACACTGCCAAAACTAAAAAACTCGGTTTTTCGCTGGAGTCTTGTTTTTTGGTGCATTCTTAGCATACCTGACCGATTGGCTTTAATTTTAAGGCAAATGGAGGAAATAAAAATTTTCGATAGTCCTTAGTTACTAAGCGCTATAACAGCGTATCCGACCGCTTGGCGTTGGTAGACTGCCAAAACTAAAAAACTCGGTTTTTCGCTGGAGTCTTGTTTTTTAGTGCATTCTTAGCATACCTGACCGATTGGCTTTAATTTTAAGGCAAATGGAGGAAATAAAATTTTTTGATAATCCTTAGTTACTAAGCGCTATAACAGCGTATCCGACCGCTTGGCGTTGGTAGACTGCCAAAACTAAAAACTCGGTTTTTCGCTGGAGTCTTGTTTTTTGGTGCATTCTTAGCATACCTGACCGATTGGCTTTAATTTTAAGGCAAATGGAGGAAATAAAAATTTTCGATAGTCCTTAGTTACTAAGCGCTATAACAGCGTATCCGACCGCTTGGCGTTGGTAGACTGCCAAAACTAAAAAACTCGGTTTTTCGCTGGAGTCTTGTTTTTTGGTGCATTCTTAGCATACCTGACCGATTGGCTTTAATTTTAAGGCAAATATAGGAAATAAACATTTTCGATAGTCCTAAGTTACTAAGCGCTATAACAGCGTATCCGACCGCTTGGCGTTGGTAGACTGCCAAAACTAAAAAAACTCGGTTTTTCGCTGGAGTCTTGTTTTTTGGTGCATTCTTAGCATACCTGACCGATTGGCTTTAATTTTAAGGCAAATGGAGGAAATAAAAATTTTCGATAGTCCTTAGTTACTAAGCGCTATAACAGCGTATCCGACCGCTTGGCGTTGGTAGACTGCCAAAACTAAAAATCTCGGTTTTTCGCTGGAGTCTTGTTTTTTGGTGCATTCTTAGCATACCTGACCGATTGGCTTTAATTTTAAGGCAAATGGAGGAAATAAAATTTTTCGATAGTCCTTAGTTACTAAGCGCTATAACAGCGTATCCGACCGCTTGGCGTTGGTAGACTGCCAAAACTAAAAAACTCGGATTTCGCTGGAGGCTTGTTTTTTGGTGCATTCTTAGCATACCTGACCGATTGGCTTTAATTTTAAGGCAAATGGAGGAAATAAAAATTTTCGATAGTCCTTAGTTACTAAGCGCTATAACAGCGTATCCGACCGCTTGGCGTTGGTAGACTGCCAAAACTAAAAAACTCGGTTTTTCGCTGGAGTCTTGTTTTTTAGTGCATTCTTAGCATACCTGACCGATTGGCTTTAATTTTAAGGCAAATGGAGGAAATAAAATTTTTCGATAATCCTTACTTACTAAGCGCTATAAGAGCGTATCCGATCGCTTGGCGTTGGTAGACTGCCAAAACTAAAAAACTCGGTTTTTCGCTGGAGTCTTGTTTTTTGGTGCATTCTTAGCATACCTGACCGATTGGCTTTAATTTTAAGGCCAATGGAGGAAATAAAAATTTTCGATAGTACTTAGTTACTAAGCGCTATAACAGCGTATCCGACCGCTTGGCGTTGGTAGACTGCCAAAACTAAAAAACTCGGTTTTTCGCTGGAGTCTTGTTTTTTGGTGCATTCTTAGCATACCTGACCGATTGGCTTTAATTTTAAGGCAAATGGAGGAAATAAAAATTTTCGATAGTCCTTAGTTACTAAGCGCTATAACAGCGTATCCGACCGCTTGGCGTTGGTAGACTGCCAAAACTAAAAAACTCGGTTTTTCGCTGGAGTCTTGTTTTTTGGTGCATTCTTAGCATACCTGACCGATTGGCTTTAATTTTAAGGCCAATGGAGGAAATAAAAATTTTCGATAGTACTTAGTTACTAAGCGCTATAACAGCGTATCCGACGTATTTTTTATCCAGCGTATTTTTTGGTGCATTCTTAGCATACCTGACCGATTGGCTTTAATTTTAAGGCAAATGGAGGAAATAAAAATTTTCGATAGTCCTTAGTTACTAAGCGCTATAACAGCGTATCCGACCTCTTGGCGTTGGTAGACTGCCAAAACTAAAAAACTCGGTTTTTCGCTGGAGTCTTGATTTTTGGGGCATTCTTAGCATACCTGACCGATTGGCTTTAATTTTAAGGCAAATGGAGGAAATAAAATTTTTCGATAGTCCTTAGTTACTAAGCGCTATAACAGCGTATCCGACCGCTTGGCGTTGGTACACTGCCAAAACTAAAAAACTCGGTTTTTCGCTGGAGTCTTGTTTTTTGGTGCATTCTTAGCATACCTGACCGATTGGCTTTAATTTTAAGGCAAATGGAGGAAATAAAAATTTTCGATAGTCCTTAGTTACTAAGCGCTATAACAGCGTATCCGACCGCTTGGCGTTGGTAGACTGCCAAAACTAAAAAACTCGGTTTTTCGCTGGAGTCTTGTTTTTTAGTGCATTCTTAGCATACCTGACCGATTGGCTTTAATTTTAAGGCAAATGGAGGAAATAAAATTTTTTGATAATCCTTAGTTACTAAGCGCTATAACAGCGTATCCGACCGCTTGGCGTTGGTAGACTGCCAAAACTAAAAACTCGGTTTTTCGCTGGAGTCTTGTTTTTTGGTGCATTCTTAGCATACCTGACCGATTGGCTTTAATTTTAAGGCAAATGGAGGAAATAAAAATTTTCGATAGTCCTTAGTTACTAAGCGCTATAACAGCGTATCCGACCGCTTGGCGTTGGTAGACTGCCAAAACTAAAAAACTCGGTTTTTCGCTGGAGTCTTGTTTTTTGGTGCATTCTTAGCATACCTGACCGATTGGCTTTAATTTTAAGGCAAATATAGGAAATAAACATTTTCGATAGTCCTAAGTTACTAAGCGCTATAACAGCGTATCCGACCGCTTGGCGTTGGTAGACTGCCAAAACTAAAAAAACTCGGTTTTTCGCTGGAGTCTTGTTTTTTGGTGCATTCTTAGCATACCTGACCGATTGGCTTTAATTTTAAGGCAAATGGAGGAAATAAAAATTTTCGATAGTCCTTAGTTACTAAGCGCTATAACAGCGTATCCGACCGCTTGGCGTTGGTAGACTGCCAAAACTAAAAATCTCGGTTTTTCGCTGGAGTCTTGTTTTTTGGTGCATTCTTAGCATACCTGACCGATTGGCTTTAATTTTAAGGCAAATGGAGGAAATAAAATTTTTCGATAGTCCTTAGTTACTAAGCGCTATAACAGCGTATCCGACCGCTTGGCGTTGGTAGACTGCCAAAACTAAAAAACTCGGTTTTTCGCTGGAGTCTTGTTTTTTGGTGCATTCTTAGCATACCTGACCGATTGGCTTTAATTTTAAGGCAAATGGAGGAAATAAAAATTTTCGATAGTCCTTAGTTACTAAGCGCTATAACAGCGTATCCGACCGCTTGGCGTTGGTAGACTGCCAAAACTAAAAAACTCGGATTTCGCTGGAGTCTTGTTTTTTGGTGCATTCTTAGCATACCTGACCGATTGGCTTTAATTTTAAGGCAAATGGAGGAAATAAAAATTTTCGATAGTCCTTAGTTACTAAGCGCTATAACAGCGTATCCGACCGCTTGGCGTTGGTAGACTGCCAAAACTAAAAAACTCGGTTTTTCGCTGGAGTCTTATTTTTTAGTGCATTCTTAGCATACCTGACCGATTGGCTTTAATTTTAAGGCAAATGGAGGAAATAAAATTTTTCGATAATCCTTAGTTACTAAGCGCTATAAGAGCGTATCCGATCGCTTGGCGTTGGTAGACTGCCAAAACTAAAAAACTCGGTTTTTCGCTGGAGTCTTGTTTTTTGGTGCATTCTTAGCATACCTGACCGATTGGCTTTAATTTTAAGGCCAATGGAGGAAATAAAAATTTTCGATAGTACTTAGTTACTAAGCGCTATAACAGCGTATCCGACCGCTTGGCGTTGGTAGACTGCCAAAACTAAAAAACTCGGATTTCGCTGGAGTCTTGTTTTTTGGTGCATTCTTAGCATACCTGACCGATTGGCTTTAATTTTAAGGCAAATGGAGGAAATAAAAATTTTCGATAGTCCTTAGTTACTAAGCGCTATAACAGCGTATCCGACCGCTTGGCGTTGGTAGACTGCCAAAACTAAAAAACTCGGTTTTTCGCTGGAGTCTTGTTTTTTAGTGCATTCTTAGCATACCTGACCGATTGGCTTTAATTTTAAGGCAAATGGAGGAAATAAAATTTTTCGATAATCCTTAGTTACTAAGCGCTATAAGAGCGTATCCGATCGCTTGGCGTTGGTAGACTGCCAAAACTAAAAAACTCGGTTTTTCGCTGGAGTCTTGTTTTTTGGTGCATTCTTAGCATACCTGACCGATTGGCTTTAATTTTAAGGCCAATGGAGGAAATAAAAATTTTCGATAGTACTTAGTTACTAAGCGCTATAACAGCGTATCCGACCGCTTGGCGTTGGTAGACTGCCAAAACTAAAAAACTCGGTTTTTCGCTGGAGTCTTGTTTTTTGGTGCATTCTTAGCATACCTGACCGATTGGCTTTAATTTTAAGGCAAATGGAGGAAATAAAAATTTTCGATAGTCCTTAGTTACTAAGCGCTATAACAGCGTATCCGACCTCTTGGCGTTGGTAGACTGCCAAAACTAAAAAACTCGGTTTTTCGCTGGAGACTTGTTTTTTGGTGCATTCTTAGCATACCTGACCGATTGGCTTTAATTTTAAGGCAAATGGAGGAAATAAAAATTTTCGATAGTCCTTAGTTACTAAGCGCTATAATAGCGTATCCGACCGCTTGGCGTTGGTAGACTGCCAAAACTAAAAATCTCGGTTTTTCGCTGGAGTCTTGATTTTTGGGGCATTCTTAGCATACCTGACCGATTGGCTTTAATTTTAAGGCAAATGGAGGAAATAAAATTTTTCGATAGTCCTTAGTTACTAAGCGCTATAACAGCGTATCCGACCGCTTGGCGTTGGTACACTGCCAAAACTAAAAAACTCGGTTTTTCGCTGGAGTCTTGTTTTTTGGTGCATTCTTAGCATACCTGACCGATTGGCTTTAATTTTAAGGCAAATGGAGGAAATAAAAATTTTCGATAGTCCTTAGTTACTAAGCGCTATAACAGCGTATCCGACCGCTTGGCGTTGGTAGACTGTCAAAACTAAAAAACTCGGTTTTTCGCTGGAGTCTTGTTTTTTAGTGCATTCTTAGCATACCTGACCGATTGGCTTTAATTTTAAGGCAAATGGAGGAAATAAAATTTTTTGATAATCCTTAGTTACTAAGCGCTATAACAGCGTATCCGACCGCTTGGCGTTGGTAGACTGCCAAAACTAAAAACTCGGTTTTTCGCTGGAGTCTTGTTTTTTGGTGCATTCTTAGCATACCTGACCGATTGGCTTTAATTTTAAGGCAAATGGAGGAAATAAAAATTTTCGATAGTCCTTAGTTACTAAGCGCTATAACAGCGTATCCGACCGCTTGGCGTTGGTAGACTGCCAAAACTAAAAAACTCGGTTTTTCGCTGGAGTCTTGTTTTTTGGTGCATTCTTAGCATACCTGACCGATTGGCTTTAATTTTAAGGCAAATATAGGAAATAAACATTTTCGATAGTCCTAAGTTACTAAGCGCTATAACAGCGTATCCGACCGCTTGGCGTTGGTAGACTGCCAAAACTAAAAAAACTCGGTTTTTCGCTGGAGTCTTGTTTTTTGGTGCATTCTTAGCATACCTGACCGATTGGCTTTAATTTTAAGGCAAATGGAGGAAATAAAAATTTTCGATAGTCCTTAGTTACTAAGCGCTATAACAGCGTATCCGACCGCTTGGCGTTGGTAGACTGCCAAAACTAAAAATCTCGGTTTTTCGCTGGAGTCTTGTTTTTTGGTGCATTCTTAGCATACCTGACCGATTGGCTTTAATTTTAAGGCAAATGGAGGAAATAAAATTTTTCGATAGTCCTTAGTTACTAAGCGCTATAACAGCGTATCCGACCGCTTGGCGTTGGTAGACTGCCAAAACTAAAAAACTCGGATTTCGCTGGAGTCTTGTTTTTTGGTGCATTCTTAGCATACCTGACCGATTGGCTTTAATTTTAAGGCAAATGGAGGAAATAAAAATTTTCGATAGTCCTTAGTTACTAAGCGCTATAACAGCGTATCCGACCGCTTGGCGTTGGTAGACTGCCAAAACTAAAAAACTCGGTTTTTCGCTGGAGTCTTGTTTTTTAGTGCATTCTTAGCATACTTGACCGATTGGCTTTAATTTTAAGGCAAATGGAGGAAATAAAATTTTTCGATAATCCTTAGTTACTAAGCGCTATAAGAGCGTATCCGATCGCTTGGCGTTGGTAGACTGCCAAAACTAAAAAACTCGGTTTTTCGCTGGAGTCTTGTTTTTTGGTGCATTCTTAGCATACCTGACCGATTGGCTTTAATTTTAAGGCCAATGGAGGAAATAAAAATTTTCGATAGTACTTAGTTACTAAGCGCTATAACAGCGTATCCGACCGCTTGGCGTTGGTAGACTGCCAAAACTAAAAAACTCGGTTTTTCGCTGGAGTCTTGTTTTTTGGTGCATTCTTAGCATACCTGACCGATTGGCTTTAATTTTAAGGCAAATGGAGGAAATAAAAATTTTCGATAGTCCTTAGTTACTAAGCGCTATAACAGCGTATCCGACCTCTTGGCGTTGGGAGACTGCCAAAACTAAAAAACTCGGTTTTTCGCTGGAGACTTGTTTTTTGGTGCATTCTTAGCATACCTGACCGATTGGCTTTAATTTTAAGGCAAATGGAGGAAATAAAAATTTTCGATAGTCCTTAGTTACTAAGCGCTATAACAGCGTATCCGACCGCTTGGCGTTGGTAGACTGCCAAAACTAAAAATCTCGGTTTTTCGCTGGAGTCTTGATTTTTGGGGCATTCTTAGCATACCTGACCGATTGGCTTTAATTTTAAGGCAAATGGAGGAAATAAAATTTTTCGATAGTCCTTAGTTACTAAGCGCTATAACAGCGTATCCGACCGCTTGGCGTTGGTAGACTGCCAAAACTAAAAAACTCGGTTTTTCGCTGGAGTCTTGTTTTTTGGTGCATTCGTAGCATACCTGACCGATTGGCTTTAATTTTAAGGCAAATGGAGGAAATAAAATTTTTCGATAGTCCTTAGTTACTAAGCGCTATAACAGCGTATCCGACCGCTTGGCGTTGGTAGACTGCCAAAACTAAAAATCTCGGTTTTTCGCTATAGTCTTGTTTTTTGGTGCATTCGTAGCATACCTGACCGATTGGCTTTAATTTTAAGGCAAATGGAGGAAATAAAATTTTTCGATAGTCCTTAGTTACTAAGCGCTATAACAGCGTATCTGACCGCTTGGCGTTGGTAGACTGTCAAAACTAAAAAACTCGGTTTTTCGCTGGAGTCTTGTTTTTTTGGTGCATTCTTAGCATACCTGACCGATTGGCTTTAATTTTAAGGCAAATGGAGGAAATAAAAATTTTCGATAGTCCTTAGTTACTAAGCCCTATAACAGCGTATCCGACCGCTTGGCGTTGGTAGACTGCCAAAACTAAAAAACTCGGTTTTTCGCTGGAGTCTTGTTTTTTGGTGCATTCTTAGCATACCTGACCGATTGGCTTTAATTTTAAGGCAAATGGAGGAAATAAAAATTTTCGATAGTCCTTAGTTACTAAGCCCTATAAGAGCGTATCCGACCGCTTGGCGTTGGTAGACTGCCAAAACTAAAAATCTCGGTTTTTCGCTGGAGTCTTGTTTTTTGGTGCATTCTTAGCATACCTGACCGATTGGCTTTAATTTTAAGGCAAATGGAGGAAATAAAATTTTTCGATAGTCCTTAGTTACTAAGCGCTATAACAGCGTATCCGACCGCTTGGCGTTGGTAGACTGTCAAAACTAAAAAACTCGGCTTTTCGCTGGAGTCTTGTTTTTTGGTGTATCCTTAGCATACCTGACCGATTGGCTTTAATTTTAAGGCAAATGGAGGAAATAAAATTTTTCGATAGTCCTTAGTTACTAAGCGCTATAACAGCGTATCCGACCGCTTGGCGTTGGTAGACTGCCAAAACTAAAAAACTCGGTTTTTCGCTGGAGTCTTGTTTTTTGGTGCATTCGTAGCATACCTGACAGATTGGCTTTAATTTTAAGGCAAATGGAGGAAATAAAAATTTTCGATAGTCCTTAATTACTAAGCGCTATAACAGCGTATCCGACCGCTTGGCGTTGGTAGACTGCCAAAACTAAAAATCTCGGTTTTTCGCTGGAGTCTTGTTTTTTGGTGCATTCTTAGCATACCTGACCGATTGGCTTTAATTTTAAGGCAAATGGAGGAAATAAAATTTTTCGATAGTCCTTAGTTACTAAGCGCTATAACAGCGTATCCGACCGCTTGGCGTTGGTAGACTGCCAAAACTAAAAAACTCGGTTTTTCGCTGGAGTCTTGTTTTTTGGTGCATTCGTAGCATACCTGACCGATTGGCTTTAATTTTAAGGCAAATGGAGGAAATAAAATTTTTCGATAGTCCTTAGTTACTAAGCGCTATAACAGCGTATCCGACCGCTTGGCGTTGGTAGACTGCCAAAACTAAAAATCTCGGTTTTTCGCTGGAGTCTTGTTTTTTGGTGCATTCTTAGCATACCTGACAGATTGGCTTCAATTTTAAGGCAAATGGAGGAAATAAAAATTTTCGATAGTCCTTAGTTACTAAGCGCTATAACAGCGTATCCGACCGCTTGGCGTTGGTAGACTGCCAAAACGAAAAAACTCGGTTTTTCGCTGGAGTCTTGTTTTTTGGTGCATTCGTAGCATACCTGACCGATTGGCTTTAATTTTAAGGCAAATGGAGGAAATAAAATTTTTCGATAGTCCTTAGTTACTAAGCGCTATAACAGCGTATCTGACCGCTTGGCGTTGGTAGACTCTCAAAACTAAAAAACTCGGTTTTTCGCTGGAGTCTTGTTTTTTTGGTGCATTCTTAGCATACCTGACCGATTGGCTTTAATTTTAAGGCAAATGGAGGAAATAAAAATTTTCGATAGTCCTTAGTTACTAAGCCCTATAACAGCGTATCCGACCGCTTGGCGTTGGTAGACTGCCAAAACTAAAAAACTCGGTTTTTCGCTGGAGTCTTGTTTTTTGGTGCATTCTTAGCATACCTGACCGATTGGCTTTAATTTTAAGGCAAATGGAGGAAATAAAAATTTTCGATAGTCCTTAGTTACTAAGCCCTATAAGAGCGTATCCGACCGCTTGGCGTTGGTAGACTGCCAAAACTAAAAATCTCGGTTTTTCGCTGGAGTCTTGTTTTTTGGTGCATTCTTAGCATACCTGACCGATTGGCTTTAATTTTAAGGCAAATGGAGGAAATAAAATTTTTCGATAGTCCTTAGTTACTAAGCGCTATAACAGCGTATCCGACCGCTTGGCGTTGGTAGACTGTCAAAACTAAAAAACTCGGCTTTTCGCTGGAGTCTTGTTTTTTGGTGTATCCTTAGCATACCTGACCGATTGGCTTTAATTTTAAGGCAAATGGAGGAAATAAAATTTTTCGATAGTCCTTAGTTACTAAGCGCTATAACAGCGTATCCGACCGCTTGGCGTTGGTAGACTGCCAAAACTAAAAAACTCGGTTTTTCGCTGGAGTCTTGTTTTTTGGTGCATTCGTAGCATACCTGACAGATTGGCTTTAATTTTAAGGCAAATGGAGGAAATAAAAATTTTCGATAGTCCTTAATTACTAAGCGCTATAACAGCGTATCCGACCGCTTGGCGTTGGTAGACTGCCAAAACTAAAAATCTCGGTTTTTCGCTGGAGTCTTGTTTTTTGGTGCATTCTTAGCATTCCTGACCGATTGGCTTTAATTTTAAGGCAAATGGAGGAAATAAAATTTTTCGATAGTCCTTAGTTACTAAGCGCTATAACAGCGTATCCGACCGCTTGGCGTTGGTAGACTGCCAAAACTAAAAAACTCGGTTTTTCGCTGGAGTCTTGTTTTTTGGTGCATTCGTAGCATACCTGACCGATTGGCTTTAATTTTAAGGCAAATGGAGGAAATAAAATTTTTCGATAGTCCTTAGTTACTAAGCGCTATAACAGCGTATCCGACCGCTTGGCGTTGGTAGACTGCCAAAACTAAAAATCTCGGTTTTTCGCTGGAGTCTTGTTTTTTGGTGCATTCTTAGCATACCTGACAGATTGGCTTCAATTTTAAGGCAAATGGAGGAAATAAAAATTTTCGATAGTCCTTAGTTACTAAGCGCTATAACAGCGTATCCGACCGCTTGGCGTTGGTAGACTGCCAAAACGAAAAAACTCGGTTTTTCGCTGGAGTCTTGTTTTTTGGTGCATTCGTAGCATACCTGACCGATTGGCTTTAATTTTAAGGCAAATGGAGGAAATAAAATTTTTCGATAGTCCTTAGTTACTAAGCGCTATAACAGCGTATCTGACCGCTTGGCGTTGGTAGACTGTCAAAACTAAAAAACTCGGTTTTTCGCTGGAGTCTTGTTTTTTTGGTGCATTCTTAGCATACCTGACCGATTGGCTTTAATTTTAAGGCAAATGGAGGAAATAAAAATTTTCGATAGTCCTTAGTTACTAAGCCCTATAACAGCGTATCCGACCGCTTGGCGTTGGTAGACTGCCAAAACTAAAAAACTCGGTTTTTCGCTGGAGTCTTGTTTTTTGGTGCATTCTTAGCATACCTGACCGATTGGCTTTAATTTTAAGGCAAATGGAGGAAATAAAAATTTTCGATAGTCCTTAGTTACTATGCCCTATAAGAGCGTATCCGACCGCTTGGCGTTGGTAGACTGCCAAAACTAAAAATCTCGGTTTTTCGCTGGAGTCTTGTTTTTTGGTGCATTCTTAGCATACCTGACCGATTGGCTTTAATTTTAAGGCAAATGGAGGAAATAAAATTTTTCGATAGTCCTTAGTTACTAAGCGCTATAACAGCGTATCCGACCGCTTGGCGTTGGTAGACTGTCAAAACTAAAAAACTCTGCTTTTCGCTGGAGTCTTGTTTTTTGGTGTATCCTTAGCATACCTGACCGATTGGCTTTAATTTTAAGGCAAATGGAGGAAATAAAAATTTTCGATAGTCCTTAGTTACTAAGCGCTATAACAGCGTATCCGATCGCTTGGCGTTGGTAGACTGCCAAAACTAAAAAACTCGGTTTTTCGCTGGAGTCTTGTTTTTTGGTGCATTCTTAGCATACCTGACCGATTGGCTTTAATTTTAAGGCAAATGGAGGAAATAAAAATTTTCGATGTTCCTTAGTTACTAAGCGCTATAACAGCGTATCCAACCGCTTGGCGTTGGTAGACTGCCAAAACTAAAAAACTCGGATTTTCGCTGGAGTCTTGTTTTTTGGTGCATTCTTAGCATACCTGACGGATTGGCTTTCATTTTAAGGCAAATGAAGGAAATAAAAATTTTCGATAGTCCTTAGTTACTAAGCGCTATAACAGCGTATCCGACCGCTTGGCGTTGGTAGACTGCCAAAACTAAAAAACTCGATTTTTCGCTGGAGTCTTGTTTTTTGGTGCATTCTTAGCATACCTGACCGATTGACTTTAATTTTAAGGCAAATGGAGGAAATAAAATTTTTCGATAGTCCTTAGTTACTAAGCGCTATAACAGCGTATCCGACCGCTTGGCGTTGGTAGACTGCCGAAACTAAAAAACTCGGTTTTTCGCTGGAGTCTTGTTTTTTGGTGCATTCTTAGCATACCTGACCGATTGGCTTTAATTTTAAGGCAAATGGAGGAAATAAAATTTTTCGATAATCCTTAGTTACTAAGCGCTATAACAGCGTATCCGACCGCTTGGCGTTGGTAGACTGCCAAAACTAAAAAACTCGGATTTCGCTGGAGTCTTGTTTTTTGGTGCATTCTTAGCATACCTGACCGATTGGCTTTAATTTTAAGGCAAATGGAGGAAATAAAAAAATTCGATAGTCCTTAGTTACTAAGCGCTATAACAGCGTATCCGACCGCTTGGCGTTGGTAGACTGCCAAAACTAAAAAACTCGGTTTTTCGCTGGAGTCTTGATTGTTAGTGCATTCTTAGCATACCTGACCGATTGGCTTTAATTTTAAATTGGAGGATTTTAAAATGGAGGATGTTGGAAAAATTACAATGAAATTACATGCATGATTAATTAAAAAAAAAGGGATATGATTTTTATCTATGGTAATAATTTAGTTTGTCTTTACTTTTTACTTGAAGAAGAAAAAAAATTCTGTTCTGGTTCTATTCTAAATGTCAAGTTGTCAAATGCGTTGTGGTGTAGTTAAAATAAAAGAAAACATTTTGTGGAAGCAGAAATCCTTTCGTATTTATTTAATCCCAATAGGTTATGGGCCCAGGCACATAATTGGGAAAGGATTTGCGTCAAAATAAAGATATTTCCAAAAATTTACCGGCGCACGTTCCACTTGCCAGAAAGTTCAATCGGGAACAAAGCGTGGGAAGCAGAAAACTTGTTCTGGGTAGCGAACAAGGCAGGAAAGCAAAATGGAAGGTACTGGCAGCCACAACGTGATTAAACTGGAAGGAGCTAACAATTGGAACCTTTGGAAATTCCAGACGACCGTTTTGTTACGCGGGCATGGTTGGCTCGATATAGTCGAAGGGCGCACTACGAAACCAGAAGGCAGCGGCAAAGACACCTGGGAAAGTAAGGATGCCAAGGCGCAAACACTGTTGGTCACCAGAATAACTGAAAATGTGATGTTACACATTATTTCTTGTTCCACCTCAGCCGAGATGTGGAGAAAATTGCACAGTGTATATGAACAGAAAACAGAGACCAGCGTGCACATCATTCAGCAGCGATTTTTTCAATATAAGTATGAAAAGGGTACTGAAATGGCTACATTTCTTTCTAAAATTGAAGAGATGCAGAATCAACTGAAACAGATGGGTGAGCCAATCACAGATAAATTTGTTATAACAAAAATTTTGATGTCACTACCAGAGGAGTTTAAGCATTTTATATCAGCTTGGGAGTCCGCTCCGGATGACAAACAGACGTTGCATAACTTGATAGCGCGACTACTTATTGAAGAAGAGCGTATTAAAAACAAATTTGAAACTGAACAGCAAGTACAACCATCTACTGCATTTGTTGCTAAAAACAAAAAGAATATTAAATGCTTTAAGTGTAACACTCCAGGACATTACTCTAATGAATGCAAGAAAAAGTTTAATAAGGAAGGAAGAAATATCAACAACAATAAAGAGTGTTTTTACTGTGGCAAAGCGGGCCATTTGAAAGCCCAGTGTTGGTTCAAGAAGAACAAAGAAACTAAGAAAAGTAATGCATTTGTTGTAATAAATTCCACAAAAGAATATGAAAAATCTGAGTGGTTGGTGGATTCAGGAGCTACAGAACACATGTGTAATGATCAATCTTTATTTTCAACACTTACAAACACTACACAGAAGTCAGTTGTAATTGGGAATGGTACAGCAATAAAAGTTTTAGGCTCCGGAGAAATGGAAATGCAAGTATATAACGGAAAACAATGGATAGACACCTCATTACAGAATGTTTTGTTTGTTCCGGATTTAAAAGTAAATTTATTTTCTGTCAATTGTGCTTCTGACAAAGGATATGTCATGGTAACTAATAAGAGCTCATGTCGATTTTACAAGAACAATAAAGTATGTGCAATCGCAAACAGGATTGGAAACTCATATTACATGGTTTTTCGAAATAAAAGTGATGTGGCCAATATTGCACAAAGCCCAGACAGAACCCTAATAGAGTGGCATGAGAGATTAGCACACCAAAACTTTAACTATATAAAGAAATTTCTATTAAAACATGATATTAATGTACAGCAGACTTCAAACCCCAATTGTGAAGGTTGTCTAAAAGGAAAGATGCATAGATTATCTTTTAAGGACAGTGAAAGCAGAACTTCTAGAACTGGTGAGTTAATACATATGGATACTTGTGGTCCTATGGAAGAAAAATCAATTGGTGGATCTGTATACTTCGTTGTATTGAAGGATGACTACTCTAACTTTAGATATGTTTACTTTGTGAAAAATAAGTATGAAATAAAGGGATGTATAGAAGATTTTATTAACAAAACTGAGAATATTACTGGCAATAAAGTAAAGATGTTTCGAAGTGATAATGGATTAGAGTTTGTTAATAAGGAGGTGAAGGAAATATTTTCAAGAAAAGGAATTATACATCAAACTACTGTTCCCTACACCCCAGAACAGAATGGGAAAGCAGAAAGAGAAAATAGAACTTTAGTTGAGTGTGCCAGAACATTGCTTTACTCCAGGAGTTTGCCTAAGAAGTTATGGGCTGAAGCAGTACATACTGCTGCCTATGTTTTAAATAGAACAGGAAAAAGTAAAGTGGAAGATAAAACCCCATATGAAGTATGGACAAATAAAAACTACGATATTCACCAGCTGAAAGCATTTGGAACACCAGTTTTGACTCATATTCCTAAAGAAAAGAGAAGGAAATGGGATAGTAAAGGAGAAAGAGGAATCATGGTCGGTTATGGCGAAGAAGTTAAAGGATACAGAATTTACTTTGCAAAAAGGAATACAGTAGAAGTTAAAAGAGATCTAGTATTTTTAAACAGTGTAGATATTGAAAAGCAAGAACCTATTATTACAATGGATTTAAAAGATGATTGTCAAGAAAATGAAGAAAAACAGATGGATGAAATTAATGAACCCTGTATTCAAGTAGAAGAGAACTCTCTGAGTGTCAGCACCTTACCTGATTGTAGTCATGAAGTGGTGGAGTCTGAAAGTGAGTATGAACCATGTAGTAGTCAAGAGTCTGATAGTTCTGGTGATGTGTTACAGCCCTGTCACCGTCGTGAGCCAAGTAAGCGACCAAAGAAATTACCAGATCGTTATAGATGTTGCAATGTGTACAGTCATGATGCTGAGCCCTGTACTTATGAGGAGGCCATGAAAAGTGAAGATGCGGGTAAGTGGAGTGAGGCTATAGACCGAGAGTTGCAGACATTGTTAGAAAATAATACATGGGAGGTATGTAATGTTATTCCTAAAGATAAAAAGATAATTAGCAGTAAATGGGTTTTTAAAATTAAGAGATCGAATAATATTGTGCAGTACAAGGCTAGGTTAGTTGCCAGGGGGTTTGAACAAGATAATGATGTCGATTTAACTGAAATTTATGCTCCAGTTGCTAAATTGTCAACATTCCGATTATTTGTTGTTGTTGCAACCATGTTAAAGTTAAGGATTTAATAAATGAAAATAAAATAGTTATGTATTACATTAAGACTAATGAACAGCCAGCGGATATGTTGACAAAAGCATTACATAGGGAATTAGTTACTAGATGTTTGAAAAAGTGTGGTATTAAAATTAATTAAACATAGTGTGGTATTAAACAGTATTATGAACTTAAAGGTGTTTTATAGTGGCTTATATTGTTTATTTGTTAATTTAATTTGTTAGATATTGCTGAAAGTATGTGTACTAAGGAGTTGAAAGTTTTAAGTTGTTTTTTTTTTGTTTTAAATGAAATTAGTATATAGGAGTTAGTACATAGATATAGTATGAAATATATAAGTGTTGATGTAATTTCATTGAGGGGGGGTGTTGGAAAAATTACAATGAAATTACATGCATGATTAATTTAAAAAAAAAAGGGATATGATTTTTATCTATGCTAATAATTTAGTTTGTCTTTACTTTTTACTTGAAGAAAAAAAAAAATTCTGTTCTGCTTCTATTCTAAATGTCAAGTTGTCAAATGCGTTGTGGTGTAGTTAAAATAAAAGAAAACATTTTGTGGAAGCAGAAATCCTTTCGTATTTATTTAATCCCAATAGAGGAAATAAAATTTTTCGATAATCCTTAGTTACTAAGCGCTATAACAGCGTATCCGACCGCTTGGCGTTGGTAGACTGCCAAAACTAAAAAACTCGGTTTTTCGCTGGAGTCTTGTTTTTTGGTGCATTCTTAGCATACCTGACCGATTGGCTTTAATTTTAAGGCAAATGGAGGAAATAAAAATTTTCGATAGTCCTTAGTTACTAAGCGCTATAACAGCGTATCCGACCGCTTGGCGTTGGTAGACTGCCAAAACTAAAAAACTCGGTTTTTCGCTGGAGTCTTGTTTTTTGGTGCATTCTTAGCATACCTGACCGATTGGCTTTAATTTTAAGGCAAATGGAGGAAATAAAATTTTTCGATAGTCCTTAGTTACTAAGCGCTATAACAGCGTATCCGACCGCTTGGCGTTGGTAGACAGCCAAAACTAAAAAACTCGGTTTTTCGCTGGAGTCTTGTTTTTTGGTGCATTCTTAGCATACCTGACCGATTGGCTTTAATTTTAAGGCAAATGGAGGAAATAAAATTTTTCGATAGTCCTTAGTTACTAAGCGCTATAACAGCGTATCCGACCTCTTGGCGTTGGTAGACTGCCAAAAATAAAAAACTCGGTTTTTCGCTGGAGTCTTGTTTTTTGGTACATTCTTAGCATACCTGACCGATTGGCTTTAATTTTAAGGCAAATGGAGGAAATAAAAATTTTCGATAGTCCTTAGTTACTAAGCGCTATAACAGCGTATCCGACCTCTTGGCGTTGGTAGACTGCCAAAACTAAAAAACTCGGTTTTTCGCTGGAGTCTTGTTTTTTGGTGCATTCTTAGCATACCTGACCGATTGGCTTTAATTTTAAGGCAAATGGAGGAAATAAACATTTTTGATAGTCCTTAGTTACTAAGCGCTATAACAGCGTATCCGACCGCTTGGCGTTGGTAGACTGCCAAAACTAAAAAACTCGGTTTTTCGCTGGAGTCTTGTTTTTTGGTGCATTCTTAGCATACCTGACCGATTGGCTTTAATTTTAAGGCAAATGGAGGAAATAAAAATTTTCGATAGTCCTTAGTTACTAAGCGCTATAACAGCGTATCCGACCGCTTGGCGTTGGTAGACTGCCAAAACTAAAAAACTCGGTTTTTCGCTGGAGTCTTGTTTTTTGGTGCATTCTCAGCATACCTGACCGATTGGCTTTAATTTTAAGGCAAATGGAAGAAATAAAAATTTTTGATAGTCCTTAGTTACTAAGCGCTATAACAGCGTATCCGACCGCTTGGCATTGGTAGACTGCCAAAAATAAAAAACTCGGTTTTTCGCTGGAGTCTTGTTTTTTGGTGCATTCTTAGCATACCTGACCGATTGGCTTTAATTTTAAGGCAAATGGAGGAAATAAAAATTTTCGATAGTCCTTAGTTACTAAGCGCTATAACAGCGTATCCGACCTCTTGGCGTTGGTAGACTGCCAAAACTAAAAAACTCGGTTTTTCGCTGGAGTCTTGTTTTTTGGTGCATTCTTAGCATACCTGACCGATTGGCTTTAATTTTAAGGCAAATGGAGGAAATAAAAATTTTCGATAGTCCTTAGTTACTAAGCGCTATAACAGCGTATCCGACCGCTTGGCGTTGGTAGACTGCCAAAACTAAAAAACTCGGTTTTTCGCTGGAGTCTTGTTTTTTGGTGCATTCTTAGCATACCTGACCGATTGGCTTTAATTTTAAGGCAAATGGAGGAAATAAAATTTTTCGATAGTCCTTAGTTACTAAGCGCTATAACAGCGTATCCGACCGCTTGGCGTTGGTAGACAGCCAAAAATAAAAAACTCGGACATGACACGGGCATTCGAGTATGTAGATCATAAATTATTGATATATAAGTTAGAGAAATATGGAGTCAGAGGTAATGCATTAAACCTAATTAACTCCTACTTAACTGACAGACAACACATTACAGAAATTACAAAAATTAATGAAATCACAAATACTCAAGAAAAACACCTTTCTCCCTCTAGGAAAGTACTGTATGGAGTGCCTCAAGGAAGTATTTTGGGCCCTTTGCTTTTCTTGATTTATATTAACGATTTTCCTAAAGTCATAAAACAACCTATGATACTGTTTGCTGATGATAGTACAGTTATATTTACAAAAGAAGACGTAGGTTCTTTCGAAAGTAATATAAATAACGCTCTTGAAGCACTAATAGACTGGCTAGATAGTAACAATCTTAAAATTAATCTCGATAAAACTAATATAATGACATTTAAAAACCGAGTATCATATGGACAGCCAGTAAATGTTAACTATAAAGGAAAGCTAATATCTGAAATAGAAACAACAAAATTTTTAGGACTATACATAGATAGCAAACTTACATGGCAGTCACACAAAGAACATGTTTGTAAACAATTAAATAAGTTTTCATTTGCTCTATATAAATTAACGAAAGTTGTCAGTAAAACGGCGGTTTTAAATGCTTACCATGCTTATGTTGGTGCAACTCTAAGATACGGATTAATATTCTGGGGTAACGCGACGGGAATTCAAACTGTATTTGAAGCCCAAAAAAAGTGCATCCGCGCATTATGTCAATTGCAACAAACGGATACTTGTAGGCAGCACTTTCGAAATTTAAAAATAATGACGCTCCCTTCTTTATACATTTATGAGATCTCTTTAATGGTCAAAGCTGAAATCACTAAATATGAAACTCTTAAATCGAAAAGACATAACAATAAACTTTGTTCAATAGCTTCTAAAACAAGACAATTTCATAACAGTGTCTTTTGCATGGGACCAAAAATATACAATAACCTACCGGAATTCCTCAAAATAAAAGCGGGCAATGAGTTTAAAAAGGAACTTAAAACGTATTTTCTGGAAAAGTAAGTAACTGAGTGTAAGTAAGTAACTGTAAAATCAGTGACTGAGTAATAACTCAGTCACTGATTTTCTAAACGATAAAGCGGCATAAAGGAATACCATAAAAACCTGGGAGGTTTTTTTTCCGCCGGCTTTTTTTCCTCTCAGTGTACAAAAACCCTGCAATATGGGTACCCAAAGCTGACGATCGGATCCGATCCGAAAATAAAAATAAATAAAATAAATTAATTAAAAGGCGCAATATGGGTACAAACAAAGATAAACGTAGTATACATATAATAAAATAAATGAAACTGTTTCAATGTACATTTTTATGTTTGTAATTTGTAATTAGTTAAGTTTTTAATTATTGTAATATTTGCATACCTCGTGAAGGTAAATATGGCGAACCAAATGTATAAAAACACCTTTTGTAGACACCCATATTTGTGCAAATAAAAGTCTTTGTCTTTGTCTTTGTCGTTTTTTCGCTGGAGTCTTACCGCCACTCCTTCCGCCCCCCAACCCGCCCTCCCCCAAGCCCCTACGAATGTGTTTTATGTCAATAACTTTACCAAAAAAAGAGTATCTATTAATCAGGTAAGAAGATACAGGGGGGTCAAAAGTGGCTCGAAGCGGTTCGGGTAAATAGTGCACGGTGTGCGCGCGGCCTGTGCTTAGAACTTGGCCGGCGCACTTTCGTGCTTTGATTCTATACAATTTGGATATTTTTTATTAAAACTTCGTTTAAAGTAACACGATCTTGGTAATTGGATTTAAACATAGAAGAATTGATTAAATCTGTTCAGTTCTGTTACGGTTTTTTTTAATTTAGTCTTGTGAAATTTCTACCAACCAGTAGGTATAGAATATCCAGACTGTACAATGTAAAATATGGTATCGAGACAAACGTCATCTTAAATATAAATTGCGTGTCACTTTGTTTATCCGCGATGGACTCCTAAACTACTTAACCAATTTTATTATAATAAAATTTGCACACCGTGTGCAGTTTGATCCAACTTGAAAGATAGGATAGCTTACCTTCATCTCAATTTGTAGTCGCAATATTTGGTATTTTATTTCTGATACTTTAAGGCAGGACAACGTCTGCCGGGTTAGCTAGTATACTAAAAAAAATTATAAAACAGCCTTTATATGAGCCTGTAACAGAATGTGTTGTAAACCCAGATAACCTAAGTGACAAATTTAAGAAAAATGGTTATAAATTTAATTGTCAACAATCTGGGAGTAATAAGAGTAGTCACTTCCCTTGTCAAGGAACGACGTAAATTAAGCCCCATCAATCACAACCTCTACAAAAATAGTTTTTGAAGTGAATATCTTCTATCTGCGTCCCTCTCACTTTTATTCGATATAGAAGGTTTTGACATAACTTCTATAATTTGTTACTAAAACGAAATTACGTTTTAAATTTATATTTACAGAACTATCACGTTTACTAAGGAGGTATGTAAAAACCACGCTTGTTCATTGCAACCCCGAAGACTACCAGATTCTTCAGTTTTTATCACTAACAAACCTTTCTAATGGTAAAATGATATGTACTTAATAAATTAAAATAAAAACGACTGGTTGATAGTTTCAGTATATTACTTACGTTATGTTTCAAAACATGATCAGGCCGAAAGCGACTATATCGCGGCTTGTGTGGACTCAGCACCACTTCTGTGTGCTAAGTGCGAGTTTTTATCACCTACTCGATCGCGTTTGCGTTTACGCGATTTGTATGGAATCGAAGCAGCGCCATCTAGCTGTAGTAATAATAATATGAAACATTTTTTGCGAGTGCAAGTTTTTTACGTCTTCGGTTTCGAGCATCAAGTGTCAAACGACACTCGATAGTGACGAGGTCAGCGCTCGTGATTGGTTGATTATGTGTTATAGCGAGTGCGAGTTTACATTTTTGACACTTCGCACACTCGCATGCTTTCGATTGTCGACACTTTTGACGTTTATTCGATTAACGCGATGGTAAAGTAATTCGATTGGTTATTTGAAACTCGCACTTAGCACACTGATGTGAGTAAATCCAAACACTTAAGATAATAACTTAACTAGCTGACCCTGCGAACTTCGTGCCGCGTTTAAATATTTGAGGAAGGCCACCCTTATCACTTAGGGGGATGAACAACATCAAGTTGTCCGATTCGCAGATCCAACCGATGTGATAAATAAATAATAAATAATTCTTTTAATAAATAAAAAATAAGGGTTGATCATAGAGGGGTGAAAATTTAGGGTTGTATGTATTTTAATATGATGTATCATAAAAAAATAAAAACAAAAAAAATTGTCCAAAAAAATAAAAAAATAAATTTAAGGGTGGACCACCCTTAACATTTAGGGGGATGAAAAATAGATGTTGTCCGATTCTCCACCCTAGCCGATATCCTTGCAAACATTCACGAAAATCGGTCGAGCCGTTTCGGAGGAGTTCAATTACGCACCCCGTGACACGAGAATTTTATATATTAGAGATAATAATAATAACAATAACATAAATTTAAGTATATCCCTACATGTAAATGTAAGTATATCCCTACACAATATCCTACATATCACCAAATACATTAACAGTATAATTAGAACATGTTGGAACTCATATTAACTATTTATATAACTGTGAACTAACAACTGCACTTACCCAATCTAATCTTATGACACAGAAACAATCACCTCAACCACTTACTTGATACAATTACTGAATTACACTTAACTCACTTATAATGAACAACATTGTTATAAATCAATACTTATTTGAGCAGAGCTTTCGCGTACTTTTTACTAGGTACCTAATTCCTTGAAGACTAGAACAGTAATGAATTATCTCACTTTGCCGGTATTTATACAGAAACTTGAAGAAAATAGAAGGTACTTTATAAAACATGCATTAACAACTACCCGTATTATGATTAATAAATAAATAAATATTTTTCTACCCTCGACTGTTGCTATTTTACTAATTAAAATCGTTGGCGACAACACTTCTCTTACTTATCTAACCTGTTCACAATTTTGTATTCCAGTTCAAGAGATCGAGGGGGCCGTATACGAAATTTAGCCGATTTCGCTGATTTAGCTCATTTTACACACAAGATATTACAGTTAAAATACAGCATTTTGCACAATATAACTGATCGTTTCAATAATAAATAACTAGATTTGTTTGGGACTGTATTAAGGTTTCCTATAGGTTCGCCGGTTTTTGTTCGTTTAAAAGAATGAATTTATGTAGGCACTTGCAATACACCAAGAATCATGAGGAGAGAAGTAAAATGCACTCCACCAACCTTTGAACACTCCCACGCTGCTCAGGTGACGGCGGCGCAGCAGCTCCAACGGCAGGACTCCTGGTATTCCAAGGTGAACGTCACCCTGGCAATTGCAAGCTTACAAAGTTTGGATAATAACGGAGACACTAGCACTGAACGACAACACTAGTGGAGAGTCACAATGCTTGTGGTAGACTTGATGACCACAGGATATCGCTCGGGGTAAACACGGTTTACAATGTAGTAGTAGCGACTACACCCGATGAACGCTCAAACGTCTCTGTTCCGACCAACCTAAGCACGGCTTGTGTCGTCGGCCAGCGGAGCACGTATGTACAACTACCCTCATGATTCCTGATAAAACCAGCAAGTACCGTACAAGATTATTATTGAAATCAGCCTCTTTTTTATTTTTATTAGTTTTTTTTGCTTAATAGACCTGAAGACGGTAACAGTTTTGTGACTTTTCCAGAGGTAGGTATAATATATTATTATTTATCATATTTCCGGATCATTTTGAAACCTAAAAATGGATTGAAAAAATTATTTTATGAATTGCTGTGAAAATTGCGTATATAATACGAAAGTCACTTTTTACCATTCTCATACAAAATAAATAGTAAAAAATATTGAAGTTAGTCAATTTTGAGAGAAAACGGACCAGAAATTGCATTTGATTTCGGCTGATCGGTTAACAGTAATACCATGTAATACTATTTTAACTCACAAATTTATTAATTATTTAATCATTTATTTAATCCCTACTTCCCCACTAATATTATAAATTCGAAAGTAACTCGGCGCAATGGTTACCATGCCGGGATGCCGATCATAGGGTCCCTGGTTCGATTCCCGGCGAAGCAGGAATTTGAATGATGCAAAGATATAAGAAAAGACAAGAGAAATGCCATTAGTTGACATTGTATAGGAAGCCACTGTCTCCAGTTTGTCCCCACTACTTACAATTGCACTTGTAGTGAATAGATACAAAGTCTCACACACATTATCATATCTTAAATCAGATTGACATCTACAATCCAAAATAAACCGTATTTCTTATACGACAGCGTTCATATCCCCATACCTGACTGAATATTTCACACACATATGGGATAAATAAATAAATAACATAGTTTTTAAACATAATAAATAAATTCGTTATTTAGATTTAAATCAATTAGTTATATAGGTAGATTTAAGTGTATTTTTATATCTTTAATATAATAATAGTAATTTTCTTCTTTAACAACATTTGCATACCTTACTGAGGTAAATATGGCGGACTTTGAATATATAAAGCAACTTCTGTAATACCCATATTTGCGCAAACAAATCACTTTTCTTTCTTTGTTTTACACATACAGAAAAACAATATCTTGATGTTATGCAAAATTCATTTTTACACTAGAGATTGGCTGAAAGTAAAATTACCGGTTTTGTGTGATCAATACTAAAGTCCACTTATTCACAAAATCGATATTAAGTACCTTGAAAAATTAAATTAATAGAGGTATGCGGAATAAAATACGTTTTTATTTTGTAAAAAGTGTACAAATAGTGTAATGCACGAAAATCAAATACACACAATAACATAATAGAATAACTTTAATTTAATAAATTGTTAATGTTACCATATTAATTTTTGATATTAATTAACCAAATACTTTTACCCGAATAGGTACAATTGAAGCGCGCATGGCCTGGCGGCTAGCGTAGAACGCAAGCGATCTATCCAGCTGAGCCAAACGGGCGCGGTCGGGATGGGTGACCGCTAGTGGCAAAAAAAAACATGCGCGTTTCCGTGCTTCGGAGGGCACGTTAAGCCGTCGGTCCCGGTTGTTGTCGATAGATAACTGTCGTCAAACCTTGTCGGAGGCCTTATGGGCGGTTTGAAAACATCCGACAGCGGGTTGGCCACTAACCCGCATCTCCACCAACCCGCATTGGAGCAGCGTGGTGGAGTAAGCTCCAGGCCTCCCCAATAATGGGGAGAGACCCGTGCCCAGCAGTGGGACCAAAAAGGGTTGCAGCCAGGTATAATTGAAAAAAAAAAACAGGAGGTTCTTAATTCGACGCGATATTTTAATGTAGTACACGCATAACTTTTTACAGAGTAGTAGGATTCTTCTTATATTGGAAAGGGTATACCTAGAAATTGGTTCTATAAAAATTTGAAAAAAATCTTACCCTAAGCGTGGGAAAACAGGGGTGATTTATTAATCTCTCACAGATTTTAATGCAGAGTTGTGTTGTGCATATAACAATGTTTTCTAATAATGATAAGCCACAAAAAATTATAAAATAAAAAAGGCTCCACTTCAAAATTACATTAACATAGTTTAAAGTCACATTACCATTAGCAAGAAAAAGTATTGTATGCCAAATATTGTATTAGTTTATTATTTTTAACTTTTCAGGTTTTTCGACCGTAAACCTTAATAAATTAAAACTAAACGACTTTTAGACAAAAATAGAAACCAACTTTAAATTTTTATTTTATTTATTCGCATGTATGGATTTTTTTGCGCATGGTATAAACTCTGTAAGCGAAGCCCATTCAGAACAAAAAATACGCTTTTTAACTAAAAGTACAACTACAAAATAGTTTTAAGAATTATAAACATTAAGATTAATCCGCAGTGTGTTTCAGGTTCGATGTCTTGTTAGTCCACATCACTAAAACATGGACGACTTAACCATACTTAAATGCTGTGACGTAACCGTAATGGTACTGTTTGCAAAAAAGTGAATGTTGCAAAAATAACAGGCTATTTGAAACATTTCCTTCTAATGCTTCCCAGGATACATTTTAAGTTCAAATCTGATTAAATCACTCTTTATTTGCATGATCATTGATCATGGGTAGGAAATTATTATTTATTGATTTGGATCACTAACATAAGACATAGTTACTTACTTACTAAACTTAAATTAAAGATACATTCATGTGAAAACAGTTACAATTACAGGTGACCACAACATGCATTTAAATTTAACAAGCAAGGTATACACTTTTGACACACGATATTGACACACTAATAACAAAGTAACAATTGTTACCATAATCTATACATACATAGATCTGCTGACCTCTGCCTGTTAAGGCATACAAAATATTATATTAAAATAAATTATCTTTTAAGTTACATTCATTTCAATAAAATTGATATCGAGCAAAATAATATTAGGTCTTTAAAGGTTACAATCCACAAAAAATTACATGTCAAGTTCGTTATCGTTTAAAAATAGTAATGTTAGAAATGTCACAATTTAAAATAATTATTTAAATTATTTATTGTACTTACGATTTATCATTTAAAAAGTCTTTAACAGAATAGTAATCTTTAAGTGTCAGATATCGTTTTAGTATAGGTTTAAATTCCGAATTTTGAACATTTAATGTGTCTAGGCAAAGTGTTATAAATCCTAAGGTTCATACAAAATATTCTGTTGTAGTACAGTTTTTTCTAGAATAAACATTTTGAAGTCTTTTCCCGTGCCGATTTAATTATAATGTCTCATAATTACAATGTTATTACTTATTAGTAAGGTTTCTTCGAGAATATCGAAGTTGTCCGAGTTGTACTACAACCAGAGCAGATACCGGATACCGGACTTTGTGAAATAAAATATCTGTACCATTAATTAATAATTAAATATGGATTATTTCGGCTTGTCGCATGTCGGGGCGGGCAGAGGGCTCAAGCAGGACGCCGGCGCGGACTAGCAACTCCAAAAAGGGGCGGCGCCTCGCGCGTTTCTCGTATACCGCTGAACGAATTTCTGGAACAAAATCATTTATTTATTTATTTAATAAACTTATAGTTAACATTACATTGTTGACACCAATCCGTACTCATAATAATTTTAATCTTTATATGGTTTATAGCATATTGTGTAGCAAGGGGTGAAACAATACCATTTCTGACGAGAGCTGTCATCGCCCTGGTCTGAAATCGTCTTTGTTTCATCCCGTGCCACACACTGTATTTTTCATGTCACATGTAATGAAACAACGAGTTTTGATTTCTGTAGCCAGTCGAAGTAAGACTATTTTAGACAAACAGCGCAGTAATATCTTTTGACAACGATTTGACGACAGTAGTTGTCATTGCGATTCTGACAGACTTGAATATTTTTAAACAGGGCTGAAGTTTTTCTCCGTCTGCTCTTTTCTTCAGCTCAGCATTGCCTAAGCGCACCCAGAGCAGACAGAACAAAAAAAATAACGTTCACTAAGAGTTTGTAAAGGAACCGTACAGTGAATAATGAATATTTCATTTCATTTATGTATACAGGAAGCGCGCATTGCCCGGCGGTTAGCGTAGAACGATAACGATCTATGCAACTAAGCTAAACGGGCGCGGTCGGGTGTGAGATGGGTGACCGCTAGTGGCAAAAAATTTCATGCGCGTTTCCGTGCTTAGGAGGGCACGTTAAGCCGTCGGTCCCGGTTGTTGTCGATAGATAACAGTCGTTAAACCTTGTCGGAGGCCTTATGGGTGGTTTGAAAACATCCGACAGCGGGTTGGCCACTAACCCGCATCTCCACCAACCCGCATTGGAGCAGCGTAGTGGAGTAAGCTCCAGGCCTCCCCAATAATGGGGAGAGACCCGTGCCCAACAGTGGGACGCAAAACGGGTTGCAGCCATGTGTACAGGCATGTTGTTAGATGAACGTAAGTAACTTAGAATTATGTAATTAAAAAAAACTTATGCAATTTTGATAGCAAAATGAATGGTTAAAATTTTGCACTTTAGTTCTATAAGGCGCTAAAAACTTACATATTTTAAGATTGGAAATAAATCCATAATAATTGAAGGAGATATTTTCGTAAGCTATAAGTAACTTTCTTAGAGATATTTAGGTCTGCTTGTGAGAGCATATTGATGTACCGTTTTCAGCAAAATTTTTAGAATTATTTTGTTACTATGACAACCCTAATGGCGTAATGGTTGGCTGGAACCCTTTTTGCGTCCCACTGCTGGGCACGTCTCCCCCTTAGTGGGGAGGCCTGGAGCCTACTGCACCACGCTGCTCCAATGCAGGTAGGTGGAGATGTGGGTTAGTGGCCAACCCTCTGTCGGTTGCTTTCAAACCACCCACCCATAAGGCCATCGACAAGGTTTAACAACTGTTATCTAACGACAACCGGGACCGACATTTTTAATAATAATAATAATAATAATAATTCCTTTATTTCAGGCATCAAGGCCCATACTATAAATACCTTACAGACTAGCATACATAATAATTATAACTTAAAAACTACGTCACACTTTTTGCGGCGATGTGAGCGCGGGTCCGGTGACTTCTGGCGGTCGTCGACGTCCATGATACTTTCGGAACACGACCCCCTTTGGCCACAACTTCTCGTCCATGAAAGTACTGAGAAATTCAGTGGGGACACGCACCGCAAACGAACTAAACTTCACTGCGTTGCGTGACTCCAACTTCTCAACACTTAATACGAATTTCGTCTTCACCTTCAGGTACTCCACGACATCAGAGACCTTCGTAGTGAAGTGAAGTCGAGAGACGTAGATGTACGTCGCTGGGATGGCGGGACGCAGCAGATTGTTGTGTCCAGTCGGTGCAGTGCCGCACTGGTTGCGACAGGGAGGCCTCCTCTTTTTCCACTCCACCTTGATGAAGCCGTCCCTATCGGCCTGCCCCTTAGGCACTGCACTACGAGGGGGTTCCTTGCGAATATTTTCGCTCCCACTCTCGATCCTCAATTTAGTCCGCTTTTCGGGTTGCTGGCGGGCGGCAGCGGCGGCGTAGTCACGTTGAGGAGGTAACGTGAGTTGCGCAGGCGACACCTCCGCGGGGGGAGGTAGCGGGCGGGCGGCGGATGCGACACCGCTGTCACGTGCGGGAACAGCGGCCGGTGACGCGTCAAGTTTCGCTGACTCGACGCTTGACGGCGAAGCGATGCATGCCCCGCGACGCGAGTTAATGTTATTGGCCTCAGGTGACCTAGTTACTGCCAAAGTAATGCGCATTGTTTCAACTTCGGCCCGCAGGTCACTGATGGTATTCTGAGACGCCTCTAACTTTAGCACAACATCCGCGAGGCTCGCCTTCAGGGATGTAACCTCTTTCAGCAGCCTAGTGACGTCGACGTGGTCGAACGTAACGGGAGGCAACTTATGTAAGTTCCTTGCCACGAAGGTCGGCACGTCGTCAGGATCGGTCACCTTCAGTATGTTGATGATGTCCTGAAGGCTTCGCTCTCCCTTTTCATCCCTTCTGCGGGATTGCATCTGGTCGATCTTGCCTATCGACTCATACAGGAGCGTCTTCGATTCGATGATCTCCTCACATGAGTAGTTAGACGAGCAGATCTGGATGATACTGACCTCGTCCATCGTATCGATAGCGTGCTGGAGAAACGCCAGCAGTTCATTGGCTATGAGTTTTTCAGAACTCATAGCCATTATAACGTGTCGCGGCAATCGCCGCGCAGATCGCGAATAGTAATTTATTCGTTAGTGCACTGTATACGTACGACACCGAGCGCGTACAGCAATGCACTTTTTGCCACTAGTGGTCACCCATCTCACACACGACCGCGCCCGTTTGGCTTAGCTGCGTAGATCGCTTGCGTTCTACTTAAGCCGTTGGGCCATGCGCGCTATTTCTGATTATGGGCTTAGATAACAATATATTTAATTTTGTTTCGGTCGTTACCCACTGTATAAGTAACATACTACGTTCTCACAAACAGACCGAAATAACCAACTCCTGAACAGAGAATAATGGAATCGTGATGAACGCGCAAAATGTATAAATTTTTCCCTTCCCGGGCTTGAACACTGACCTCTGCACAAGTTTCTGATATTTGCGGATTTATCTTCCTCTTCTTTAAATAAGTTGTAGCCGCTCAAAAATTTAAACACGTCAGTTCCTTCACATGTGTAGCACACTACATCGACAATAATAACTTTCCAGGATTGAACTGGTAACCTCATGCAGATAACACATTTGCGATTATATTAAACGCATCAGCTCCTTCGCAGTCGTGATATGTGTCGCACACTACATCAATAATATTTTCTTCATGGGCTTCAACCCATGCCTGTATGCAGATGACACATTTGCCGTCATATTAATCGCGTTAGCTCTCTCGCCGTGCTGACGTGCATTGCACACTACATCAACAATATTTCCCTTCCCGGGCTTGAACCCGTGACCTGCACAAGATTCCAATAAGGCTGCAACGAGTTGTTGCTATTTTCGGCTTTATCTTGCGATCTGAGATTGGCGCTCGCGCCATATTGTGGGTTCATGTCGGAGTGGGTTTTGATGTATTTCGATACGGGAGAGTGTGAATTACCATTTGTAGATTAGATTGGGTAGTATGCGAATACTGTTTAGAAAATAACTTTGATCAAAGTTGCTGCAAAGGGTTGCAGCCAACATAAATAGGGAAAAATTTATATAAAACAGAGCTCAATATGTCTTTTTCGGTTTTTTGCCAAACCGACTGCGGTTACTGGTGGTAATGTATTGGTGAACTTACGCGTATTGGTTTTCAAGGCCTTGGTGGTGACCTGCGGGCCCAGCTCATACAGGATCTGGAAGTCGGCGTGGTTGCCGAAGCGGAACCCGAAGCCGAAGCGGTGGTCTCTCCCTGGATGATAAATAAATAAATAACGTTTCACAGTCACAGCCCCATAGTAGTTTAGATGTGTCGTTGGTACCATGGACACACACAAAGAAACACAAACAAGCAGACCGAGAACTGAAATTGAAACTAAGCTTATCATTCAAATTTCTTTTACGCCGGGAATCTAACCCGGGATCCTCCAATCGGCAGTCCGGCATGGTCACCACTGCGCTGCATGTGTCGTCATAATGTTTGCACTAAACCACGGATCGGATAAATTTGATTTTCGATATAGGTTAATTTTACAGTGCAGAAGTGTTGTGAAATATAATAAAACGGGTCGGAAATTTGTTTTTTTCAGCTTGTCTACAAAATTCCATGCCGCCACTGTTAATTACAGTGCAGAAGTGTTGTGAAATATAATAAAACAGGTCGGAAATTTGTTTTTTTCAGCTTTTCTCCAAAATTCCATGGTTACGTTCTGGTAAAGAAGCCATAGCTTTACTTGAATGTCTGACTGACTTCACTGACTGATTACTGACGATTTTTTGACTTTACCTATTATTACTCGTCCAGTTTCAACGAAACTGGCAAAAAAGTTATGCAAAAATTATACTTGACGCTGGAAATATGCACAGAGTATGCGATGCCATTATTGAAGAAAAACAATATCGGGTTGACGGTCTATTAGGCCAGTCATTATCGACATCAAACATCGCAAACGCGCATTTTTTTTTGGCCCAGAAGATGGAAAAGGGCGACCCTCCGGAGATACGCGGGAGGGAGGTGGTGAATGCTCATGCATTCCAACGCAGCCGGCTGTGTTGGATATGTGGGACTCACTATAACCTACTTTTGGCCCGGGGGCCTCTAAGCCTTCATCTGATGCGACCTCACTAGCGAGGGCTAAGCATGTATCTACGATTCTTTTATATGTTGTTAGGTCCCCTAAGAGTAGTCTATACCAAAAATTGCAACCCTGAAAACCTTGTGCTGCCACCATGATGCTCGAAAAACTGCGAAATTCTGGCTCTTGTTTCAGTTTTTTTGAAAAAAGTACCTTAAGGAAGCGTTTTTCAGATGTACTTGTCACATTATTTTATCAAGCTAACTAAATTTACTACAATTGAAGCCCAACATGAGCTCTCTAGGTCTATTAGTTGCGGAGGTACAGCTAGTCAAAGATGGGCATTTTTTTCCCAAAACGTGGCAAATTGTCGGTAGGGTTGTTTGTCAAGACATTTGCTGGCTAAACTAATGGTCCTAGAGTATAGCCATGAGACAAAAATTTATAAAAAAATTAATTAGCTTTAATTTAATTCCAAAGTAGAGCCTCTAGGCCTCAATAATTCGTAAATAATTAAAAAAATAAAAATACCGGATTTCGGATAAATGATGGAAATATTCTACTGAATGACGTGGGTATGTTTTTCTTTAAAAAACATGCAACATTAGTGGTGGTGAATTTGACATTTTAGATGTAACATGGTTCCGAATTAAATTACACTTAACTATTAGTAGACCTAACAACATATAAAAGATTCGTAGATACATGCGCGTTTGCGATGTTTGCCTTTTTTGTGTCGATAATGACTGGCCTATATGCTCACATTTTCATAATAAAAAAAGTGTCTGTTCATTCGCTTTGTATTTACCTTTAAATAGCTCGGACGTCCTTGTGATACTTATTTGCCTGGGACGTGCAGGCGCTTGTATCACATGTGATACAAGAACGTATGGTTAAGGCTTTTAAGGTTTAAATTGTATCATGTTATTGTCATGCATGAACAGTCAACGTGTTAAATAAATAAAAGTGTAGTCAATTGACTATAAAGGACTTTGACGTCACAATTCATTTTCTTATACAAAATGTATGAGGATTTAAGAATGACAGGTTTTGACAACTCACAAAAGTCAGTCAATTGGGATTGATGGAGTCCAAGATCGGGTTGTTACTTATAAGTAAGCAATTAAGCATTTGATTTTTATAATCATCTGATTCGTCTGACCTACATTTCAATGTACTTTGAAATCTTTACTAATTTAAGAAAAAGAAAGAAATAAAACAATAATAATTATGGTCACAATAAAAACAAAATGACAGTAGCGAACCAAATATCTTGTTAGCCGTAAAATGGTTTTATTTTATTTTTATGATGTGTCTGTAATAGCAAAAATTATAATATCAAGGCATTTCAAGTAAAATATTCTTGATTATATCCAACAATCTTTTTCTTATAAAAGACATCAACATGCGCAAAAGCATTACACCTTGAAACACTTACGTTCAAATACTTCACTTAGTCTTTAAAATCATGTTAATCCTATATCTTTATACATATAAAACTATTAGAGATCAACTAAAGGTTTATTTATTACAATAATTAGCAAATTATTTACTCCAAAGAATTAAAACAAATACTTTTTCACACAAAAGACATCAACGAAAGTAAAAGCATTAGTACGTTGACCTCTATTAAATACTTGTTTGTTTAATTCATCCCAATTAAAATGTAAACTTCCTATATATAATCATATATAATTACTTAATTATATACTTTTGTAGATGTTAGAAATTTTATGGTCCGCCCGGGGAAGTAGCACCGCTGCACCCACCTTTGCCGTGACGCAATTCTATTGTGTTCCATTGGAAAGGAGCAGTGTCCAGCCAGACTTACATGAGGCGACCATCAGCCTCCGGAGTAGCAGCGCAACTGCGTATGACCTCAGCTAAAACCTATACTTGAGGTTGTGTGTAGATGTCCATGGGCTGCAGCGACCACTTAACACCACGTGGCCTGCATGCTCGTCTGCTACTCCATCAAATAAAAAAATACAAAATTTATATTAAAGCTAACACATAAATAACCTACCGAGAAGAATACGCGGAGTAAACCCGTAGATGGCGGCGAAGGCTGTTCCAACGTCCTCCGGGACTATAAGAAACATTGCCTCATGTACGAAGAAACCTTGAAAAATAAATTATAATTAAATTACTTAAACTTAAAAATAAATAATAATTTTATTAAGAATTAATTATACACACAGAGCAGCGATGGCCGAGTGGTAAATAACCGCGGTCTTTGACGCGACCGACCCCAAGTTCAAATCCTCGGCGCGCACCTCTGACAAAGAAATTTGTAATGTGCGCATTTATCGCTGCTCCACAGTGATGGAAAATATCGTGACATTTCATTGATTACGATATTCTCCATCGCCGTACATGCTTGAGAGAAATTCATAATTTCTCGAAAGCATGACGTTCACCAATCCGCACTTGGCCAGCGTGGTGGACTATGGCCTAAATCCCTCTCACTTGTGACAGGAGACCTGTGCCCAGCAGTGGGACATAAAATAGGTTGAAAAAACAATTAAAATAACGTTATTTCATGCAAATAACGTTTAATGTTTTACACGTTTTACACTCATAGCCTGACAGTAGGGTAGTTATACCCTGTGTCGTGGGTGCCATGGACACACATAAAAACAGAAACACAAACACCAGACCGAGAACAGAAATTTGAACTCAACATTCAAATTTCTGCTTCGCCGGCAATCGAACCCGGGACTCTCCGATCGACAGTCCGGCATGGTAACCATTACGCCACGCGAGACGAAATAAATAATAATATATTATTTTTCTACCAATCCTCACTGGGTCAGCGTGATGGATGGCTTAAATCCCTCTAACTTTCGCTGTTAATTTTCATGATATAATTATAATTGTTTTTAAGTATAAATTTGCATGCCGCTGACCGGTAGAATAAGCTGGAAATATGTTTAGACTATAAGACCTATGTATGTAAAACCTTATTCAAGCAAATAAAGCTATTTGATTGATTGATTGATTGATTGTGCCCAGCAGGGAAAGGGAAGAGAGAGGAATGTAGGCCATAGTCCACCACGCTGACAAGTGCGGATTGGTACACATAATTATTTAGCTTGACACAAAAACCAAGATCCTAAAGTTACGTTCGTGTGTGCAACGAGTTACGTAAAGCCTGCGGACAACAGCCTTGACACGGAAAGGCGCCCTTAAGTATGCGTTTTGTTTGTGTGAGTGTGAGCTGTTAAATATTGAAGTGTAAGTGGGAATCGCACACAGGGTTCCATTAAAAAAATTTTAGGCTTGATTTCTTTTTTGAATCTTTGGCATAGGTAGTTTTATTTAAATAAAAAAAATCAATATTATTAGTGAGTAAAATTATGAAATTCAAATACCCAAATAACAAAAATTATGTGTAATTTATATCATGCAGTAATGAAGACAACATTTTGTAAGAATGTACTTTGACATGACATTTACACACAGTAGTCGATTTAGATAATAGTGTTATACTTGCTGACCCCGCGAACTCCGTACCGCGTTCAGATGTTTGGGGTGGGCCACCCTTATTACTTAGGGGGATGAAAAATAGATGGTGGCCGATTCTCAAACCTACTCAATATGCTCACAAAATTTCATGAGAATCGGTCAAGCCGTTTTGGAGGAGTACGGGAACGAACATTGTGACACGAGAATTTTATATATTAGATATAATAAGTTGTAACAACTATTGTTAACTTTAGCAAATAAATAAATTTAAAATTGAAATTAAAATATATAAATCCAAATATAAATAAATTGATGAAAAAAACATACACATCGTCAGTCATTCGAAATTTCCAATAAAGATGTCAGTCACGCGTAAAATTTACATTAAATCTAATATGATGACATGCGGGGCGCAATGGTTACCATACCGGACTGCCAATCGAGGGGTCCCGGGTTCGATTCACGGCGAAACAGAAATTTGAATGCTGAGTTTAAATTTCTGTTCTCGGTCTGGGTGTTTGTGTTCCTGTCTTTCTATGTGTCCATGGCACCCACGACACAGGGTATATCCACCCTACTGTGGGGCTCTGAGTGTGAAACGTTTATAAAAAAAAGTTGTGCTAAGTTATTAACTTGTAAGTATACTTAACTCCAGATTTAAAAAATATATATCATTTACACAATATAAAGGTTCCTATTTCTATTTCACAGTACCCTAAAAATGTTAAAGAGTTTGCGTGTATTCAACATCTTAATACAACAGAGTTTTAAGGTTCTTGCGGTAAATTAGTGGACATTTCAAATCTTGAAGTAAAAATTTATTCATTACCTTTAATTAATCCAATCATTAAAATATTGTTAAGCCTACATTTTACTTAGGTTTAGTTAGAATCTAGTCATCTAACTGTTAGATGATCGTAACGAATGTTTAGGTGATTAGTCCTGGTTACAGCAAAAGCGACCCACTTTTGTTCGTGGTCGCCATTCAAGAAATTTTCTTCGCATCCATTGTAGGTCCTCCTAACTATATGGCCTGCCCATTGCCACATCAGCTTGCAGACTTTGAGAGCTATGTCGGTAACTATCGTCTACGGATTTCATCATTTTTGATTCTGTTGAGAGAAATACCAATCATAGCCTTCTCCATCGCTTGCTGAGTGACTGTGGAAAAGGCTGACGGTGAAGGTCCATATTTCAGCGCCGATCTCACTGATGACCTAAAGAAGAGAGCGGGAAGCTGCTGGAGGGCACAGGACCGGACGGAGTGGCGAACGTTAGAGGAGGCCTATGTCCAGCAGTGGACTATATTTGTCAATTATACACTGTGTATGAGCATGGATTTTATCCGACGTATAATAATGGTTAATGGTCAAGATACCTATACTAATATTATAAAGAGGAAAGATTTGTATTTTTGTATGTTTGTAATGAATAAATTCAATAACTACTGTTACGATTTCAAAAATTATTTCACCATTATAAAGCTACATTCACCCTGAGTAACATAGGCTACTTCTTACCGCGGGAAAATGCTTCATTCCTACGTGACAACGGTTAATAATGGTCAACGCGGATGAAGCAACTGGCTAAATGCCTATGATTTTAATATAGCAATGAAGCCTTGAATAGCACATAGGCTATTTTTATCCTACAGGGACCCATTAAACGGATCCACGCGGGCGAAGCCGCTGGCGGAAGGCTAGTAGATAAATAAATTTTTTGTTGAGACTTTCTCAAGACTAAAGATAAGTTTTATTTACCAAATATAAGGTTTTTAAACAAAGTTAAATTAATTAAGGGCATTATTTATCAATAAAAATACGTAGACAAGTTATGAATCTTTATTTTCAGTTTAGGATTTTTTTTATTCTTATATTAATGCATTATTATATTTGGACAATTCACACAACACCATCTGATTCCAAACTAAGCAGAGCTTGTACTATGGTAATCAGAAAGCTGATAAACATACTTATATTATTCTAAATACATACTTAAATAGATAAATTAACACCCAGACACAGAACAAATAGTCATGTTCATCACACAAATATTTGTCCTGGGTGGGAATCGAACCCCGTTTCGCAGTCGGCTCATCACCCACTACGCCACGGAGGCTGTTCGACTACAATCTCAATGTACGAGTAGTATGGACACACGTAAAGATAGCAAGAGAGCTGACGCGTTGATATGAGGGCAAATGTGGCATGTGACAGATTTATAGTGATTGAATTTGAGTGTCAAAAACATTTCTACGATTTTTTTAAATAACATTTTAAGGTTGCAACCCTTTCTGCGTCCCACTGTTGGGCACTCTCACACACTCTTTCCTCATAATTGGGAAGGCCTCGAACTTCCTCCTCCACGCTATTCCAATGCGTGTTGGTGGAGATGCGGTTTGTGGTCAACCTGCTATCGGATGTTTTCAAATCGCCCATAAGGCTTCCTACAAGATTAATTAGCGATTGTTACCTGTGGATACAACCGGGACCGACGGCTAAACGTGCCATCTGAAGCACGGAAACGCACATGAAACTTTTTTCCACTAGCGCTGCGCTCACCCATCTCACACCCGATCGCGCCCTTAGCTGCATAGATCGCTTGTGTCCTACGCTATCTGCCATCTGCCATGCGAGCTTCAACATTTTTAAACCGCTTTTATTAGCTTGACCTGTATGTATGTAGGTATGTAACGGAATCTTTTAACTTCATTTTTACTTATACTTCTAGAAGTCTGAGAAACTTGAAAATTTGCACAGGGGTCAAGGGCCGATGACAATACAATAATCTCATAATTTTATATTAAAGTCCTAACTAGGATGATAAGGATAAAAAAATATACGAGAGGCGGCGGATAAGTTCGCGGCCTGAGGTACTTAATGAAACAAACATAAAGTTGTATATTAGCTTGTAGTGGTATTTAAGATAGCGTGGGGTGGTTTTTAAAATAGTATTGACACCATGCACACCACGCTTTTTTTACAGTAAAATACATTTTCTTCTTATTTTTTAATTTTTAGTACGTATTTTCTCAAAAGTGTGTTTTTTAGTTATTTGAACTACTTTATTTTTTTTTAACACTTGAGTTAAATAATAAATGTCTATTGATACTTACATTGAATCACCAAAATGACACAGATCAAAAACACCTTAAACGTCATGTTGACTTCACTACGTGTCACCGGAAATTTTGGCGGAATTCTGACAATTTGACAATTTTGACAAGCACAATATTCGTGTAAGGCTGATAAATGAGTAATGCTGAGAAATTCCCATATTGTGTGTTTGGGAAGTACTTCCTATTGTCACAAATTATCGGATTTCACACGAGTAGCTAAATTGTCCAATTTTTATATTGTTCTCGGTTGAATACTTTCGATAATCACTTAATGTCGATCCTTGTAATATTATTCCAGTAATATTAATTAATAATCTTATTTTTGTTTTGTTTGCTTGTTTTGTTATTTTTATTCTTATTTTACCACAGAGCAACGAATATTCACGTCGCTCGCGTAAGAGATACTGGGAGATGTGGGATAAGGGTTTTTTACTGAACGAAAACCCCTTTACTGGCCGGCCAAAGGAACGCACCGGTGATTCTGTCACCTCTGTCAGATCTTTGGATACTGCGCTTGTGGAAGATTTGAGTATTTAGGGTTTTTGCATTTCCAAATTACACCGAAATGCAGTCGGGTTTTTTAGTTTTTTTAAATTACAGTTTTTTATTTTGATATACCCAGTGTCACTCTCACAGTAAATACGAATCGACGACGCCTCTCAAGCTAAAATCCATCAAGCCGTTCAGGCTGCAGAGCTTGCCAAAACATTACCCTCCTTCTGGCGCAGTCGAGTAAACTGTCAAAGTGTGTGGTTTTGGGAGGGGCATGAGCCCCTAGCCCCCCCCCCTCCCTGGATCCGCTAGTGAGATTAATAATCACTTCTTTTCTTTAAATGTAATACATATTGAGTATAACGGTCACAAATGTTATAGCAGTTGTGTCAGTGGTCAATTAGGTACCATCTTGTTAATTCATTAACACATAAATGACTATAACAGACTGACGATGTTGAAGACATTAGCACCTAAATCTGGCTTAATGACATTACCTGACCGTTGACCTTTCTTACCCCATAACACAGTGATTACTGTGTCTCACTGTGTTTATGTTTGTTCGTGATAAGGTTTGGGTTAAACTGCTTTCTACGCTAGCTGGAAAACGACTAACACTCTTCGTTTCACTTATATGAAAGTGGTGGGCGTTTGTGTCTTAGTAAGTCTTAACTCAACTTTTATGTCAATGTAACATCAACTTTATGACGTGACAATAGAACTTAAATTCAATTGATACTGATATGGTACATGTAGTGAGTGAATTGTGTTCGATTGGCAGTGAATGGAAGACTCACACATACGAAGAAGGCTTGCTACAAACGAAATGCAACCTAAAATATTTATAAGAAGGGTTAAATTTAGATTGTTGCCAATTTAAATGCACCTCCACACGATTTTGATTTTCGTACGCATGTATCGGTTAAGCCTCGACAGAAAAATGACGAAACCGCATGAGTAATAGCAATGGAATGTGCATTTAATGGCTTTAAATTTAAAGTTAATTATCGCTCACTAATAGTAACACATAAATCGTTCTGATAGTGAAAGTGGTGGTATTCGGGTGTCATATGTTTCTGCTCAGTTTGGCGGCAAAGCTTGCGGTGACAGTTCGATTTTTGAATTCAACTTTTTAAATTCAAAGTGACAAAGACATGACGTGCGGGCGGCGTTGTTAAATAAAGTTAAATAAAATGTTAAATGTGATGTTAAGTTAAATCGTGTTGTAACTAGTGGTTAACTTGGTGAACATGGAAGCATTAGTTTTCCTGTTCCTACTTTCTTTAGGTAAGTGACGAAGTGTTTAGTTTGGTTGTTGTGTAACTAAGTTTATTAGAAATTTGGGTTGTATTTGGAGGGTTTGGTCATCACGTACGTAGGTATGTCATGCTTATTTATTTATTTATTTTAGACCAGGGTTTAAATAACTCAATTTCTTTATTACATTGAGCTATAACTAACGTAGCATAAATCTTAAATGTTTTTTCTAAATATAATGAATTTAACCATATTTCAAAGGAGCACATGCTAATCATACGGACATTCTTTACTTAAAAACAAAACAAACAAACAAACAAACGAATTAATAATCACATTTACTTTGTATTTCAAATGTAATGTGATTTAATAAACGTTACACACTTATAGCCCCACAGTAAGGTATTTAATACCCTATGTCGTGGGTACCATAGACACATATAAAGACAGGAACACATACACCCAGACCGAGAACAGAAATTTAAACTCTTCATTCAAATTTATGTTTCGCCCGGAATCGAACCCGGAACCCCTTGATTGGCAGTCCGTCCGGTATGGGACTAGCGCTACGTGGGTCGTCGTAAATTACTCCATATCTTAAGTGGTCCATATCTTAAGTCCATTCAAAATTCATTTTTCCGGTATTAATATTTGATGCCTAAAAATAACACAAATAAACGTAGGTATTAAATAATATTTCTATTAAGAAAAATGATTAAGATAGAGACTCTACATAATACTATTGCATATAATATACCATTGGAGTATGCATTTGTAAAATACGAGAACCGTAGATTAAGTAATAAGTTAATTATATTTAGTTTAAAATGTCAAAAATACTAAATAAAATAGCAGTTTCGCTTCCTTATACGACGACCCGCGTGGCACAATGGTTACCATGCCGGACTGCCAACCGAAGGGTCCCGGGTTCGATTCCTTGCGAAACAGAAATTTGAATGATGACTTTAAATTTCTATTCTTGGTCTGGGTGTAAATGCACTGATAAAGAAAAGGTATTCAAAGCCCAGAAAATGTGCATAAGAGCAATATTTTGCCTCGTAGTAAGAGAATCATGCAAAAAGTATTTTATTAAATTGTTAACACTACCGTGTACTTATATATTGGAATGTGCTAATTTTGTTAAAGTCAATATGGAAAAAAACTTTCATTTCAAATTTCTACTTCGCCGGAAATCGAACCTGGGACCATCCGATCGGCAGTCCAGCATGGTAACCATTACGCCACGCGGGTCGTTACAGAACGTAATGCAATCCAACTAGTACTGTACTAATAGATTGATAGATAGATTAATTTTAAAGACATACAGACAGACAAAGACAAGCCTTCATTTCTTACTATAAACCATTCTATAGAGCGACATGTGACAGCCTCCGTGGCGTACTGGGAGCCGACTGCGAAGCGTGAGGTCGTGGGTTCGATTCCCACCCAGGACAAATATTTGTGTGATGAACACGACTATTTGTTCTGTGTCTGGGTGTTAATTTATCTATTTAAGTATGTATTTAGAATTATATAAGTATGTTTATCAGCTTTCTGATTACCATAGTACAAGCTCTGCTTAGTTTGGAATCAGATGGTGTTGTGTGAATTGTCCAAAGATATTTATTTATAGAGATAAAAATTCTAAGATCATTTATAACGAATGAAATATAAACAGTTTTGCAGTGTGGTAAGTGAGTATTGCGCAGGCGTCCTCGCGACCGTGTGGTGTTGCCACACTACGAGTAGTTTTGTAACGATAGTTTAAATATCCTGGGTTTGGTCATGAATCAGACGCCTTAGTGTAAGTGTGCACACGCGAAAACGTTACTATCGCGTTTGCGTTAAGAATTTAACTATCGACCTTATTCCTTTCTTATTAAGATCTATCTGTCCAATTGTAACTCTGACGCAGTAGTAACGTAAGCGCGTTTACAAACTCACACTAAGGGCTCAGTTGATATCTTTACAGAGGATTTCTGGAATAAACAAATAAATAACGCTTCTCATAGCCCCACAGTAGGGTAGATATACCCTGTGTCGTGGGTACCATGGACACATACAAAAACAGAAACACAAACCCAGACCGAGAACTGAAATTTAAATTCATCATTCAAATTGACAGCCTCCGCGGCGTAGTGGGTGATGAGCCGACTGCGAATCGTGAGGTCGTGGGTTCGATTCCCACCCAGGACAAATATTTGTGTGATGAACATGACTATTTGTTCTGTGTCTGGGTATTAATTTATCTATTTAAGTATATATTTAGAATTATATAAGTATGTTTATCAGCTTTCTGATTACCATAGCACAAGCTCTGCTTAGTTTGGAATCAGATGGCGCTGTGTGAATTGTCCAAAGATATTTATTATTATAATTATATTATTATTATTAAATTTCTGTTTCGCCGGGTATTTGAACCCGTAACCCGTCGACTGGCAGTCCTTCATGGTGAACATTGCGCCACGCGGGTCGTCAGCGTATTACACTCATAAGTTTCCGGGCTTCAGATTGCACGTTAAGCTCCGTAACCACGCTGCTCCAAAGCATGTCAGTGGCTAACCCGCAGTCGGATGTTTTAACTGCCCAGAAGGCCTCCGACCAGATTTAACGACTGTTTTTTATCGACAAGAACGTGCCCTCCTAAGCACGGAAACGCGCAAGATTTTGTTTGCTTTTTTACGCATACCTGTTATTTTTGGTACCGGAGGGAAAATCTACGGCACCTTGGGAGAGGTGTTACCGGGTTATGTGGGATTTGTTACCGCACTAAAACCCCCTCGGTGGCCTACCTCTGCGCTTGGGGAGGACTCCAAGATCTCCAGTGGAACGCACCGGTGTCCTCCACGCGCGGCGCCCCAGAACGGGCCCATCCTCTGGAGAGCAGATGTGCTTTCCTGCACCCTCCAATGCTTACGGCGGCATGCAGCCATGCACATACCGCCGTCCTTCCCGGGCCGCTGGCTGAACGGATCGAGCTCCCACTCGCACCGCCCACAACCCCGGAAGCCCCCTTATAGTCGCCTTTTACGATCAGGCAGGGGATACCGTAGCTCTATTCTTAATCCCGAAGCTACAGGGACTAAGCCCTCGTCCCCAGTAGGGTACCACAGTACCCTAGTGACTAGGATATATCTACCCTACTGTGGTGCTTATTAGTGACAAATTAACATATATCAGTCCTATGCACAAAAAAGAAATAACATTTCGATCACCGCTTCCGATAATAAAACCAGAATTACGTTTTGTCGGTTATTATTTCATGAACAGGCAGTTAGCGTAAAATAAATTATTTGTTGACCCTGAGCGGGTTCTGTTTCATGGCCATGTGTTATGTAAGTGAATGTAAGCCTTTATTAAGCTATATTAATTATACTAGGCAGCGAGGGCCGCGCGGTAAAGACCGCGGTGTCCGACACGGAGATACCGGATCGGAATCGTCGGCGCGCACCTCTGACGAAGAGATTTGTAATATGCGTAGTGTCGCTGCTCCACGGCAGTCCTGGATTTATAAATAGGGCGGCAGCGTCCTAGGGGCGGCAGATTCCAGAGGAGGGTCTCTCGATTTCAGAGGATAAAAGTCAAACACGTTCACTGGTTTTCTCATGGTTTTTTTATACTTCAAAAATTCCCTATAGAAACTCATTCCTATCTAAACCTATATTGTCGTGTGAGTGATAGATGAGAGCAGCAAGGCGGGCGGACGGCAGTGGCAACGTAGCAACCCCCGCTTTCCTTAGGTATGTACATGGGGCGACGGAAATAAAGTAGCCTACACTCATAAAAAATATAAATCCGGCACTGCTCCACGGCACTACAGTGCATGTTTCATATTTTTTTAAGACTTGATGTCCATCATTTAGCACTTGGCCAGCTGGTGGATTATGGCCAAAATACCTCTCACTTGTCAGAGGAGACCTCTGCCCAGCAGTGGGACATAAAAAGGGTTGTTTTTTTTTGAAAATGGTTAAAATATAATACTAGGTTTCCGCCCCCAGTATCCGCGTAGTATCCGGTCAATCAATACGAATTTTTATCTCTTATTTCTTGCAAATGTAGGTCGAAATGTCAAGAATTCTAGGATCAAATTTAATTTACTTTCTATCCAGTGTGTAAACACAAAATTTTATGGTTTTATTTTCGGCAATATTTAATAACATTTCATAGAAATTTTCTTCCCTTACTTCAACTCTTTTAAGCCTATTTTTGCCGTTAAGATAATTACCTACATATACTCGCCGATAGATGTCAGGAAGAGTCATATTTTTCAGTTTATGTTTAAGTTAAAAACACGAATTAACGGTATTTTTAAATATGAAACGAAGATACATCGAATTTTTACCCCCGAAAACCTCAGCACACAAAATTTTATGAAAATCTTAGGAGCCGTTTTCGAGATTAAAATTATATAGGTATATTTAGGTATAGGAATTGATCGTTTAAAGGTATTAAATTGGCATCAAAACGTAACAGACACATAGAAATAATTACTTTGGCATTTTGTTTGTAAATTAGGCACAGAGATATAGATAGAGGAACACATAAGCTATATTTTTATTTTATCCCGGAAATATGTATTGTTCTCGTGGTATAGGTTCCTGTCATCATGTGTGATGGTTAGTAGTAAAACTTAACTTCACCAGAGTAGTACCAGCACTGCACCCACTTCTGCCGGCCAGACCTTCATGAGGCGACCATCAGCCTTTGAAGAAGCAGCGCAACTGCATACGACCCCAGACAAGACTGAGGCTTGCTCGAGGTTGTGTGTAGATGTCCATGGGCTGCAGCGACCACTTAACACCACGTGAGCTGAATGCTCGTTTGCTACTCAATTCGAAAAAAATAAAAAAATATCATCTCAGGTCTTCCAAAAAAAGTTGGGCTCACTCACTAGTATTTCATTTTAATACTAATGCATTATTTATGAGTAAATAATTGTGACAATGCTTACATTAGCCTTGACACGGCTTTAATAATTCTAATATTAAATACGAATAGCAAAAGTTTGCGTTTGTTTTGATGACCCGTGTGGCGCAATGGTTACCATGCCGGACTGCCAATCGAGGGGTCCCGGGTTCGATTCCCGGCGAAACAGAAATTTGAATGATGAGTTTAAATTTCTGTTATCGGTCTGGGTGTTTGTGTTTCTGTTCATGTATGTGTCTATGGTACCCACGACACAGGGTATATAAACCCTACTGTGGGGCTATGAGTGTAAAGCGTTTTTATTATTTATTTTATATAAACCATCCGCCTATTATCATAGTACATATAAATAATTACAAGTTAAATCTTATAGTACAGAAATATTGAAGACTCGTAGATGTCTTTTGTATCCGACTCGATGTCTTTTGTATGAGTGATCCGTTGCCGTGACATTGTTGCGGTGGTTTTTTTGCATATCAACTTTATATATATACTAGCTGACCCTGCGAACTCTGTACCGCGTTTAATTATTTGGGGTGAGCCGCCCTTATCACTTAGGGGGATGAAAAATAATTGTAGACCGATTCTCAGACCTAGCCGATATGCACACCAAATTTCATGAGAATCGGTCGAGACGTTTCGGAGGAGTATGGTAACTGACTTTGTGACACGAGAATTTTATATATATATATATAAGATATAACTTTATGCCGGTTTTTTAGATAAACGTACGGAACCCTTCGTGCATGATGAACCCCCCGAACTGCACTTGGTCAGTTTTACTAATCAATACCGTTTTTAAATTTCAGGTAGTTGTTCAGTGATCATCCCCGAGGAGTTGCCATCGCTACTCTCCGTGGCGTATTCAAACATTCCGCCTATAAAGAAAGGTACTTTTAATTATTTTTTTAATTTTTACACGCTTTATATTAGCTTCACTTGTATGTATGTTTGTATGTTTGTAACCGACTCCTTCAGATGCGATTTTGACCCACTTTAAACGGCCAGATTTCATTCAAACTTTGTAGATTTATCGAGGACCGATGACAACACACTAATTTGATAAGATTATTTCATTATTCAATTTGCGAAACAAGATTTTTGTCAATTTATAGAATTTTTGAAAATTATTTCCAAGCATAAATTAATAATGGTATAAATAATTTAAAATATGTATTTTATTTAAAAATGACAGTTTAAAAAAATTAAAAAACACTTTTAAAAATAAACCAAACTAAAAATTAGAAAATAAATAATAGTTTTAAAAACCAAAAAACAAGCTTTTATAAGAAATCCAACTAAAAAAATGAAAATAAATTTGAATTAAAATAGTAATTATAAATTTTTAAACACATCGTTCAAACTGCTTCGCCGGGAATCGAACCCGGGACTCTTCGATCGGCAGTCCGGCATGGAAACCATTACGCCACGCGGGTCGTCAAATATTATGATACTTATAATAACCCATTTTATGTTTTGCTTTCCAGGGACGGACTCACGTGTAGGTTTCGGCTTCGCGTTCGGCAACCATGCTGATTTCCAAGTAGTGTTCGAGTTGGGACCACAGACTAACACACTTAATCTGAGTAAGTTATACAAGTTTATCAATATCGTATGACAACAGCTGTAGCGACCTTCCGCTACTCATCAAGAGATGGCGCCACAGGTATTCCTGAATCACTATCAAAGTTTTCGGAATATCCTACCATATCATACAAGCTCCGAATTGAGTCAGATGGAGCGCGGCCGCTCCCCGGGCATGACCACCTCGCCCGTCGGGAGATCTCCCTTTACCAAACTGGTGACCCCGGACAAGAATACGTCACTTCTGACCTTCATCAGTCGCATCTTCGCTCCCTGGATGGACTGCAGCATCACTTCACCAGCTCGTCAGGTTCATCGCAGCGCACCATGTACACGCTTCCTGTTCCTGATCAAGCTGCCTCCTGCCACGTCGTGGACGACGACGACGTGGACGGCGGAACAGCAAATTATCACGGTAAATGATGCTCACGGAATGGTGATTGATTATAAGGAATCTCACCCATGGAAGTACCGAGGGGCAAGGGTAGCTGCCCCCTGAATCAAGGTTTTTTTTTGGTATCGGCGGTAAACCTTCAAAAGGTACCCGGCACCTTGGGAGAGGATACCAGGTCATGTGGAATTTTACCGCACTAAAACTCCCTCTGTGGTCTGCCCCTGTGCTTAGGGAAGACTCCGGGATCTCCAGTGGAACGCACCGGTGTCCTCCGGCGCCCTGAATGGGCCCATCTTCGGGAGAGCAGATGTGCTCTCATGAACCTTCCGATGCTTACGGCGGCATGCAGCCACGCACACACCACCGTTCTTCCCGAGGCTGCTGGCTCGGCGAATCGAGCACCCACTCACACCGGAAGCCCCCTTTTAGTCACCCCTTACGATATGGCAGGGGATACCATAGCTCTATTCTCAATCCCGAAGCTACAGCTGTTTCCTTTGTATATTTAATATTTTACATACATAATATACATGACATAACATAATTGTCGTCTTGGAAGGATGTACTGTTCTCATGGGATATATGAGTATAATCATATCAATTCAAATTAACCTGCCAGACGGATCACTAGCATTCAATAATCTATACTTGATCAGTTGCGGAAGTTCGCCACAAACGTAGTGATTGCAACTCTTTTTGTGTCCCACTGCTGGGCACGGGTCTCTCCACATTATTGGGGAGGCCTGCAGCTTACTCCACCACGCTGTACCAATGCGAGTTGGAGGAACAAACGTTATACTCATTTATATTAATCTTCTTTATTTCCAGCTGGGCAGACCTTCCCCACAAACACAAAGCGGCAGGCGCCGGCGCTGCCTCCAGTTAAAATAAATAAGAATAGAGAAAAGGTAAGATTATTAATAAATTCCATCCATCCATCCATCAACATTAGCCTGAGTTGCGCTTTGGATTAGAACTCGAGTCCTCTTCGTTGAAAACCGATATTTTCACCACTTGCTATCGTTGCTACTGATAGAACAGGAGAAAATAAACTTCTTAAGAAAGGCAATTGTTGCCCCACGATGAAAAATGCAATAATTTGATTACGGTAAAAAAAGGTATTTGTAGGTTTGTTACATAACAACCAAGGTCAAGAATAGAAATTGAAGCTCCTTATTAAATTGCCTCGTACGGAATTAAACCAGGGACTCCTCAAAGGTAAAACCGTTAAAAGTTTTTTAACTTTGCAACGCAGCGCCATCTACACCCAATCGTCAAAACTATTGCTGGATGTAATAAAAATAAATAAATAAATATTTTTGGACAATTCACACAACACCATCTGATTCCAAACTAAGCAGAGCTTGTACTATGGTAATCAGAAAGCTGATAAACATACATATATAATTCTAAATACATAAATAGATAAATAATAGATGAATTAACACCCAGACACAGAAAAAATAGTAATGTTCCATCCATCCATCCATCCATCCATCAGCCTTTTAAAGTCCACTGCTGGACATAGGCCTCCCCTAATGTTCGCCACTCCGTCCGGTCCTGCGCCCTCTGAATCCAGCGGTTTCCCGCTATCTTCTTCAGGTCGTCAGTCCACCTGGTTGGAGGGCGGCCTGTGCTCCTTTTGCCGAGACGTGGTCGCCATTCGAGGACCTTTCTTCCCCATCGGTTGTCAGTCCTCCTAACTATGTGGCCTGCCCATTGCCACTTCAGCTTGCAAATTTTGAGAGCTATGTCGGTAATCTTCGTTCGTCTACGGATTTCATCGTTACGGATTCTGTCGCGTAGAGAAATACCAAGCATAGCCCTCTCCATCGCTCGCTGAGCGACCTTGAGCCTGTGGAAAAGGCTAACTGTAAAAGACCACGTCTCAGCGCCGTAGGTCATCACTGGCAACACACACTGCTCGAAAACTTTCGACTTCAGGCACTGCGGTATTCTGGACGAGAAGACACTTTGTAATTTCCCGAACGCTGCCCAACCGAGTTGGATTCTACGAGTTACCTCTCTCTCGAAGTTGGACTTACCCATACGGATCGCTTGACCCAGGTAAATATACTCGTCGACAACTTCGAGAGTAACGCCATCAACAACGACCGGTATGGGTGTGACATGGACATTAGACATGATCTTCGTCTTGTCCATGTTCATCTTAAGACCCACCCGTTGGGAGGCGCTATGGAGGTCACCCAGCATTGTGCTGAGTTCTTCCAGGGACTCCGCCAAGATGACTATATCATCTGCAAATCGAAGGTGTGTGAGGTGTTCGCCATTGATGTTAATACCAAGCCCTTTCCACTCCATCAGCTTAAACACGTCTTCCAGTGCAGCGGTAAACAGTTTCGGGGATATAACATCCCCTTGTCGCACTCCGCGCTGCAGTGGAATAGGTTCAGTGCTTCCGTCGTGGACTCGGACTGTCATGGTTGCGGCTTTGTATAAACACTTCAACACCTCGATGTACCGATAGTCTATCTGGCACCGTTGGAGAGACTCTAGCACCGCCCAGGTCTCGATAGAATCGAAGGCTTTCTCATAGTCCACATACGCAACACATAGCGGCAGATTATACTCCTCGGTCTTTTGTATAACCTGTCGCAGCGTATGTATGTGGTCTATGGTACTGTAGCCTTTTCGGAATCCGGCTTGTTCGGGAGGCTGGAAGTCGTCGAGCCTGCGCGCAATACGATTAGTAAGGACCCTTGAGAACAGCTTATAGACGTGGCTCAGAAGCGCGATGGGTCTATAGTTCTTCAAAAGGGCTCTATCACCCTTCTTGAAGAACAGAACCACCACGCTTCTGCTCCACGCCTCCGGGGTAGTTCCGTTTCTGATGACGGTATCGAACAGTCTTTGGAGCGCCACTAGGAGGGGTTTGCCTCCAGCCTTTAGCAGTTCTGATGTGATACCGTCATCTCCCGGTGCTTTGTTGTTTTTTAGCTGACTTAGGGCCCCTCTAATTTCGTACAGGCTGACGTCCGGGATATCTTCGGTATAGTGTCGGGTCAATTTGGCTCTCTTGTCGTTCGCCATATTGGGAACGGGAGCCTGTGAGGAGGTGTACAACCGTCCGTAGTACCTCTCAATTTCTCTCTGAACTTCAGGCTTAGACGTAACCATAGCGCCAGACTCCGTCGTCAATCTCGTCAACTGGCTTCGCCCAATAATCAGATCCCTTGCGAACACTTTGGAGCCTTGGTTCCGCTCAATAGTGTTTTTGACGCGCTGTGTGTTGTGAGCACGCAGATCACGTCGTCTGCAGCAAGAGATCTGTTTATTTAGCTGCCTGTATTTCGACATTGAAGCCGGGGACCGGACACATAGTTCACGCCTTTCCTTCATGAGACCGAGGGTATGTTCAGAGAGCACTTGAGGTTTACTACTGGAGGGGGTCTTAAAGAACTTTGACCCTACCTCGTGGACGGTTTGTACCATCCTGGTGTTAATTTCGTCCACAGATTCGCATTCTTCTAGGCCCGCGAAACGATTTCGCAACTCCAGCTGAAAGTTTTCGGAGCTCTGGATTTGGACAGGTGTTGGTCGGAGCGTAGACTTCATTAGGCGTGACCTTTCCAGCTTAATGTTGATATTTAATGTGCCTCGTACCATTCGGTGATCACTTCCGGTTTTCACCCTGTTGATCACGGAGACATCATTAAATATGTGCCGTTTGTCGGCCAAAATGAAGTCTATCTCGCTTTTTGTGGAACCATTTGGACTTATCCAAGTCCACTTGCGCTGTGGCTTCTTCTTGAAAAAGGAGTTCATCATGAAGAAGTTCTCCTTTTCCAAGAAGTTAGCGAGCAAGCGGCCTCGGTGGTTCCGTTGTCCAAACCCAAAGGGCCCTACTTTCTGCTCGTCGCCGTCTCGCGTGCCCAGTCTAGCGTTGAAGTCCCCCATCACCACCGTGAAATGAGTCTTTGAGGCATGTATGGCTCTACTGACGTCCTCATACATAGCCTCAACCTCATCGTCTGGGTGTGATGCGGTCGGTGCGTATACCTGTATGACCTTCAGCGAATACCGTTTAGATATTCTGAGTATAAGGTACGCTACCCTTGCTGACACACTTTCGACTTGCGTCACGTTGTTGACGAGGGACCTGTGTACGAGAAACCCGACACCACCTTGGGACAGATGTTCGCCCTCCCGGTGATAGAACAAGTTGCCGGATTTGAGGATTACCGTGTCCTCGCCCTGTCTTCGGACTTCGGATAATCCTATGATGCTCCAGTTTAACTTGTCTATCTCTTCTTCCAGCTCCTGTATCTTCTCGTCTGTTCGCAGTGTCCTGGTGTTATATGTTGCCAGGTGCAGAGGTCGTCGTTTGCGACAGCCGTATCTCTGCCGGAGATTCCTAGCACCCCCTGCCCCGCCGTGACCGTGGCCGCTGTCATAGCCAGGAATAGCGGGGCCGCCGGGGACTGGGGGCCGGGGTATATGTGTACTCATCATGGGGGTTATTGCCATAGTCACCGCGCTTGGCATTGCGTGTTGGTGACCGCAGTAGATGGTATGTTACTCAGGAAGACGCTGCTGCCCATCTCCTGGTATTTGTCCCTCGGTCGCCTCCTACGACCTCCCGTGGGAAGAGTGGGAGTGGTGCTATTCTACGCCGGACACCACACGGCTTGATCGATCGATTGATCATATTTGGTTGGACTGAGAAATGCACCACCGCTGCATCCAATTCTGCCGTGAAGCAATTCTATTGTGTTTCGATGAAAACGTGTAGTTGCCACACTTACATGAGGTCATCATCAACCTTTAGAGTAGCAGAGTAACTCTCTATAGTCGTACACTCTTGACAGAGCGTCTCACGATAACTCTGGGCAATGTAACATCGTGTGGTAGATTTTATTAGGTCTGTCCAGCGTGTAGGGGATCTGCCACGTGACCTTTTTCCTTCCACGTGTCCCTCAACTACGAGCCCAACTCTGTGGTACAGAGTTTTCGTCACTACAAATGTGACCGACATATTTTAATATACGTATCTGGATGTTCGCAGATAGTCTTTCATTAATATTTAGCACTTTCAAGAATTATTATGTATTGGCGGTCCAGGGAATTCGTAGTAACCGCCTCCAACACCACATCTCTAGGGTATCGATTTTACGACAGAGCTTCATAACGTTATAAAAAATATGAAAATATAATGTTAAATAACGTTATACGTATTTCGTTTCGTTAATATTTTGACATTACTAACGAAAAGACGAATAGCGGTATTAAAAGAATAACGTTATGAAATATCAAAATCGAAATAAATAACGTTATAATATCGTTATTGCTAAGCGATATTACCGCGTTGCTAGCTAGCTGCATATGATAATAATTATTCCCCGTAAATATAACGTTATTTATATCGTTATTTTCTAAATAGCGTTTACTGATATAGCGTTATTTTGACGTGTAAATAATGTAAGGTTGTAAAACGTTATGTTTTTTATAACGATATGGGCACTTGTAGATAATAACGTTATGATTTTATAGCGGTATTTGAAGCTCTGTTTTACGATGATCTTGCATCGTTACGTTCATTATAACGTTACGCTGATTGTAACGGCGTTGAGCCTTGAGCGTCCGGCTTGCGCAGTTCGTCGACTGTTTATAAAGTGAAGTGAAAAGTTAATGTGGTTCTCACTGTTTTGTTTTTACAGTACATTGAGTTTTACAGTACATTATTCCGTTGTTGGGACATCCTTTTAAGTAAATAACATACCTGTGCCAGGATGCCCCGCTCTTCCATACATAAACCTTAAAACTCAGTATTAGGTAGAACTTAACTAACACTAAAACTAACACAAATGTGTGTAGTGTGTGTGGGTGTGTGTGTGTGTGTATGCATATGTGTGTGTGTGTGTGTGTGTGTGTGTGTGTGTTATGACGTTGTTACGTTAAACTATCGTCCGTAAACAGACTTTATAGACAACCAACTATTTTAGTAGTTTTATTACATACTAGCTGTGCCCGCGACGTCGTCCGCGTGAATAAAGACTTGTATAAAAGGGATTGATTAAAGATTATTTATTTGCATTGAATAAGTAGTAGGTAGATTATTCTTACATATTATAGGAAATCACTTATAATAAAATGTTCATATGTTCAGAAGACACCTTATTTATTTTTTCTAAATCCTTCAAACCTAAAACAGTAAGGACTGCTTACTGTACTCAGATCTTACTATCCAGTTTTCGCATGCTTCGCTTTTCTCGCGTAATCAGATTCTCTTTATAAATATGTAGCTCGTTTATTAAAGTTAAGAGATACGTAGTACTGATGTGCCCGTGGCTTCATCTATGTTAAAAATAAATAGTATCTTAATTAAATTGAGTGAATTATTTTTTCTGCAAATAATGCATAGGATACATAGCTTTAACCTACTGCAGAAAAGAGGTGCACTATACAACTACTTGTAGTTGGGAGACAAAATTTCTAAACATACACGTGCTTAGGATTAAACAGTCGGAAAAATTATAAGGCCAATTAATAGACTAAAGATTTAAAACTTGCGGACAGCAGTTTGGTCATAAGTCATAACTCATATAACATTGTGAAAACTAAAGCAGAAGGCAGGGTCTCTAAACAGTGTGCTATCTGTATTTGAAAATAAAGAATCTTTAATATCTCCATCAACCAGCGTGTGTGGATGAGCCCGTACGCAATAAAGAGACGCAAAGAAAAGAATAGTTAAGTTATCATTGGTCCAATTAACAATGTTCAGCATCATACGTATACCCAACGACGGGACAACCCGCGTGGCGCAATGTTTACCATGCCGGACTGCAAATAGAAGGGTCCCGGGTTCGAATCCCGGCGAATCAGAAATTTCAATGATGAGTTTAAATTTCTGTTCTCGGTCTGGGTGGTTGTGTTTCTGTCTCTGTGTGTGTTCATGGCACCCACGACACAGGGTATATCTACCCTACTGTGAGGCTTTAAGTGTGAAACGTTATTTTTTACACTATGTACTACTTACTTTTATTAGACTTTAGGCTTTAATTAATATAAGATTTTCTCAAGTTAAACAATTTCAATATTACATAGTTCAACTTAGATGAATTTAATTTTATTAAACAAATTAACATTAAAAATAAAAAAATTGAACATTTAAAAATTATAAATAAACTAGTACTAAATAATAATAATAATAAGCTATAACTAAAAATAAAAGTATAAACTAATTAACGTAAAAAACCGCATCCAAATTACTGTCCTGAGGGTGTGTGCCCAGAATGCTGGCAACATTACCTCTTTGAATAGCCAAAGCTATTCTTTGACCGAGGTAAGTGCCAGCCTTCTGGTCACCTGTTGCCTGGATCAATCGTCTGGATAAATGCTTAATAAAAACTTTAGCATCTGAGCCCCATGGTCCGATCGTTTAATATTTATATATAAATATTTATAATATTAATAATATGTAATATATATATTATTTATGTTTAATATTTAATTTTATATTTATCGTTTGGCTTTAATTTGAAATTATCTCCATCGATTCACTTTGTAGAAGAAATGAATATTGCTCAGTAACGCCATCTAACGTATGGCATGTAAACTTTGTGGTTGATAAATCGAATGCCAAATTACCAAATAGGTAGATATTGAGATTAACAGTTGGTTCAGTAAAAGTTTAACTATTCGTCACCTAGATGTCTGCAGTAGTCTCGTTTTGTTAAGGCTTTTTACCTTCTGTATGAAGGTTTAGAGCATTGAGGTTGTAAGATTTGGATTTCGGTTAGTCGGAGCTCGAGGCCTCCTCAATATTAGGAGAGCTCCATGCCCAGCAATGGAATGCTAAAATGGTTGCAGCCTGATATAATGTAGTGATAACAGTCGTTTCAGTAGTACGTACGATAAGGGTACCAATAAGAGACTGATTGATTGATGACTCACACAATTTTCGAAATAGTCCGGTATTGTAGGTAGTAGGTTTAGTATTACGAAACTTAATTTTTTTTGTTTTTGTAACTAAAATTAGTGAGATAAACTAATTTTAAGCAATAAAGTACACCCAATGTTAAATTAGATGAAATGAAAGTAAAAGATTACGTTTAAAGTTCACTTGAAGCACACACTTGGTTTATTCGAGAGATACACGGGATACTGGCTGCAACCCTTTTTACGTCCCACTGCTGGACACGACCTTTCCCCATTAATGGAGAGGCCCAGGGAGCTTACTCCAACACGCTGCTCCAATGCGGGTTGGTGGAGATGCGGGTTAGTGGCCAACCGCTGTCGGATGTTTTCAAACCGCCCATAAGGCCTTCGACAAGGTTTAACGACTGTTATCTATCGACAAACACCGAGACCGACGGCTTAACGTGCCCTCCGAAGCACGGAAACGCGCATGAATTTTTTGGCCAGTAGCGGTCACCCACCTCATACCCGAGCGCACCAATTTGGCTTAGTTGCATAGATTGTTTGCGTTCTATGCTAACCGCCTGGTTATGTGATTCATATTTAATATTTGTTTTTTTATTTACAGTTCCTACAATCAGACCCGGGCAAATACCTTCAAAACTGGGCGGAAAAGATGAAAAATCCCCCAAAAGCAGTGAAACGCCCCCCTCCTCCCAGACCTGGTGACGTCATGAATCTAGAAGATTCCTTAGTAGAACTGGTAAAGAACGAGAAAGGTGAATATGAGATCCACCAACCAAAACCTGGTCATATGCCACAGTTTGTGCTAGATTCCTTAAAAAGGTTGTACGGAGAGAAGAAAGAAGAAGCAAAGAAAATGACAGAACAGAAGAGAAGTCAGGAGGAGATAAAGAAGATAACGGAAGACTTGTCGAACGTTGATTTGGATTAAGGGAATAAATTGATTTTAGTTTAGTAAGTTATGTTTGTTTTTTTCTGAATCCTAAATTCTTTTTAGTGCAGGTACTTCACCGCTGCACTCACTTCTGCTGTGAAGTAATTTAATTGTGTTTTGGTGGAAAGGCGGGGTTACCGGACACATTGATAGTGTCTCGAACGATCAGCTGTCACGTGTACCCATTATCAACCCATAGCCATTCTGTTATCTCAAATATATAATGTACTTTTTTTGAAAAGAGTGCTGCTGGGAGTTTTTTTCCGTCACCTTTTTTCTCTCAGCTCAACATCTAGCCCAAACGGGCACCTAAAGGCGATCACCGGGAAAATTACATTCATTAAGCGAATATTTTTTATTCCTAATATGAAATAAAATTTTTCTTTCTTTCTTTCTTTCATTTTAAAGAGGCAACCATTAGTCTTAAAGTATTATACTGCTCAGTAAAAATTCTCTTTATAAAATTTTCCAAGAATGTTATAATTTTTATGTATTTTGATTAGCTGATTTTAGAAATTACACTAGTTTTTGTGTTGCAGCTCTAATTTTTGAGAGTTTTCAAACTACCCCTATTTAAAGTCATATATAGTGTATAATACTATGTCAGTATATCAACTAGTGCATTGAAAAAAACTTTCATAGTTAAAATAATGGCTACAAAAAGATGTTCTTTATTTATCTTCAATATCAAGACAATATTTGTTATCTTTGTGGCAAAAATATATTATTAATTGATTTATCATCTTTTAATCTGCGAACTTTTAACAACGTTGGAATGCAGTTGACGCTCATATACGAAGTTGTCTTCTGCTCAGATGCTTCTTATACACTCAGATCAGTCATCTGTGCTACTGCCATGGATAAGTATAATCAATATGTTTTGAGCTGATCGAAGTATATTTATTACCCACAATTCAAGTTTTAAAATTTCTTAAGTACCTTTGTAGCGATCTTCCACTACTCATCAAGAGATGGCGCCACGGGTATTCCTGAATCACGCTTTCGGAGTTTTCTGAATATCCGACCATATACCTATACAAGCTCCGAATTAAGTCAGTTGGTGCGCGGCCGCTCCCCGGGTATGACCACCTCGCTCTTCGGTTGATCTTCCTTTGCTAAACCTTGATAAAGTAACGAATATTTTGCTTATTATTATAAAAATAATTAACTGCATTGAGCGGAGAACAGTTGAAAGCAGTTTTCGTTGGACTACAAAGTAGCCAACCGATGAGACTCAAATTTACTCAAAGTATTGTAGTGTATTGTAGTTGTAGGTTTAATAATTTTGATTTGGCTGCTATTTTAAAATTAGAAAACGCTTAAAATCACACTGGATATTTTTCAGTGATGATCAGTGTTACACAGGGAGTCCTAATGTAAGGCTATTATAAATTTGAAGCGTTAATCTTAACCTTATATAATATATCTTAGAATAATCACATTAGGTATAGAAACAAAGTTCGCGCGGCCAAATTGAAGCATGTTAATTGTTGCCAAGCTTCGTGGCCAAATACTTACGTGAGCTGACTGCAGAGGTAGAGACCCTGGCTCAAACCTTAATCAAGCTTTTGAGTTTTATTTTTAGGCCGTATACGAAATTTAGCCAATTTCAGGTAGGCAGGTAAATCAGAGAAATCTGCACAATTTCGTATACGGCCTCTTAACCATAAAAAATCTGCCATCTACAACTAGCGCCCACTTAAAACCACGAGATAAATGTGAAAGTGTGTTTAATTTTGTTTCTTTGTCCTTTACGGTGCTACGGATTGACCTGATGATTTGTTTGGATATAGCTGTGCTCGAGAGTGACATAGACATTATTACCCAAGGAAAATACCTACCTGTACGGTACTTGCTTTTTTTTATCATTCAATATTTACTTTTCAATTTTAATAATGGCGTCGCAAACTCTGTCCATTTTTGCATCACTTTGTAGTCGTAGAAAAAAATCAGTTAGTCGTCAGGTATCAGTCAGTCTAGTCAGTCAAATGTTCAAGTAAAGTGATGGCTACTTTACCAGAACATGTCCGATGGCATTTTGAAGGCAAGCTGAAAAAACATGTTTTCGCACTGTTATTTTATTTCACAACACTCGTGCACTGTCATTAACCTATATCGAGCAAAATGCCATCAACTTTGAAAATAAAACAAGAGCACAACTTGTCCCTTCAGACTTCCCGCCAAAAAACCCCGGTACTTGCTGGTTTTATCAGGAATCATGAGGGTAGTTGTACATACGTGCTCCGCTGGCCGACGACACAAGCCGTCCTTGTTGGTCGGGACAGAGACGTTTGAGCTGTCGTCGGGTGTAGTCGCTACTGCTACATTGTAAACCGTGTTTACCCCGAGCGATATCCTGTGGTCATCAAGTCTACCACAAGCATTGTGACTCTCCACTAGTGTTGACGTTCAGTGCTAGTGTCTTTACGTTATTATTCAAACTTTGTAAGCTTGCAATTGCCAGTGTGACGTTCACCTTGGAATACCAGGAGTCCTGCCGTTGGAGCTGCTGCGCCGCCGTCACCTGAGCAGCGTGGGAGTGTTCAAAGGTTGGTGGAGTGCATTTTACTTCTCTCCTCATGATTCTTGGTGTATTGGAAGTGCCTACTTATATGCATTCTTTTAAACAAACCAAAAACCGGCGACCCTATAGGAAACCTTAATACAGTCCCAATAATCCTTAGATCATGTTAAACCTAGTTTTAAAATATTCAAGGGATTACACGAAGGGATCGATGACGTTGGCGCAAAGGTTACCATGCCGGAATGCCGATCGGAGGGTCCTGGGTTCGATTCCGGTGAAGCAGAAATTGAATGATGAGTTTAAAATTTCGACGACCCACGTGGCACAATGGTTACCATGCCGGACTGCTAATCGAGGGGTCCCGGGTTCGATTCCCGGTGAAACAGAAATTTGAAAATCTGTTCGGTCTGGGTGTTTGTCTTTCTGTCTTTGTAAATGTCTATGGTACCCACGACACAGGGTATTAATTACCATACTGTGGGGCTATAAGTTTTTAACGTTTATTTATGAGTGTGTAACGTTTAAAATTTCTGTTCTCGATCTGTGTGTTTGTGTTTCTGTCTTTGTGTGTGTACATGGTACCCACAACACAGGGTATATCTACCCTACTGTGGGGTTATGAGTGTGAAACGTTAATACAGAACTGAATATTTCACATTCGTTTCTACTTGATATTTTCACACTTTTCCAAGAAAAGTGGATAGAGGGAAGGAAGTCGAAGTAGTTTTGTAAGGATTTCTTGAATACTACGGACTATATCCCTTTTTACGTCCCATTGATGGGCACGGGCCTGTCCCCATTATTGGGGAGGCCTGGCGCTTACTCCACCACGCTGCTCCAATGCGAGTTCGTGGTTCAATACTACTACAGTACCCTAAAAACGTTTGGGCGATTCAAACATATTAGTGTCCAATTTTCCCATAGGCATCCCCGTGAGCAGTTGGTAACGCAATTAAAAACAAAAACAAATAATTGTAATTAAACGTACCCTCCCAGAATTGAATTAAGACGGTTCCGAGAAAAAATCGCGCAAATGAAACAGTAATTTCTGTTGCAATCGCGAAATTTTCCGCCATCCATTACGGGAGCGGGGTTTCGGAGGCCCCTCCCATTGCGAGTGATTTTCGGCAAAAACTGCTTTTGGGCGGAGCGTGACTGCGTAATATGTTATCACAACTCTCAATGCCGTTGCGTAAACCTTCCTTGCTCTTATTACGTAGCAATAAGGCTTGTTCTCGTTTGTTTTTGTGTTTGCAAGCGATGTTAAAGGATTGAAATGCAGTTTGGGAGCGAGTCGACCACAATTGCAAATAATTAGGTTCATTTTGAGTCCTGCGGTGGTATGTCACCGTTTTTTGAGCGATTCCTCTTACTTTAGTTGCGGGAGTTATGTCGTCGACGCTGCTCTGTGAATCTTGGATGTGGTATAGGTAATGCTTGAAATGTGAAAATTAAAAGCGTTGACTAGATATCTAGCCTATCTAGCCTATCTAGCTCGGGTAATCTAGCCTCGGTAATCTAACCACACGGGAACAGTACACTTTTCCGATATAAAATATAGTTCTTGTGCTGTTCCAGATGCCTAATGTTTCTCCGTTCTGCCGTTGTTGCGTGATTGAGTAACAAATATTTGACCAAATATCCAAACATCCAAGATAAGTAAATGATAGGTTGTTTAAATAAATAATTGGCCTATTAAAAAGTGTTTCTAGACGTTCATTTCAGAATATTTTCAATTTATGCTCTTACAACAATTCTAGCACCCTGGTTCTGGTTGTGAAACTATAATAAATTCTTGGGAACATATTTGTTACGACCTTCTGCAACTCGTCAAAAGATGGCGCCACGGGTAGTTTGAATCACGCTATTGAAGTTTTCTGTATATTCGACTACCTTTATAGTACAAGCTCTGAATCGAGTCGGTCGGAGCGCAGCAGCTCCCCGGGCATGACAACCACGCCTGGCGGGAGATCTCCCTTTGCCATCAGCCTTTCCACACGATAGGTTTACACGATATCTGATTAAATGAAAATTACATGCTAGATAGTTTTTTATTCACATGTTATTGCTTTAAAAGAATATTGCAAACATTTCCTATCCTAGCGTGATTCTTAAAATCGCGTACATCTCTAACAATGCCGTATCTATAACAATGCGTCTTTTCGCATATCGCCGCCAGAATTATGATGTGACGTCACGGCGGCGTATTCCGAGGTTTTTTCGCGAACATGCCTGCGTATAAGTAAAGAGTAAAAAAGTAGACAAAAATGCGGATTTTTGAGCGCTCATATCTCGTTCGTTGCATATAATTTTGGGGTGATTTTTCAAAACAGTTACCTTTACAACCTTTTTTTCGTATTGGAGGGGAAACCTTCAAAAGGTACCAGACACCTTGGGAGGGATACCGGGTTATGTGATATTTTTACTGCTCTAAAACTCTCGATTGCTCGACGAGCAGCGATGGCCGAGTGGTAAAAGACCGCGGTCTCCGACGCGACCGATCACGGGTTCAAATCCTCGGCGTGCACATCTGACAAATAAATTTGTAATCTGCGCTTTTATCGCTGCTCCACGGTGATGGAAAATATCGCGATATTTATTTGATTACGATGTTCTTCATCGCCGTGCACGCCTGAGAGAAATTCATAATTTCTCGAAAGCATGACGTCCACCAATCCGCAGTTGATCAGCGTGGTGGACAACGGCCTAAAACCCTCTTACATGTGAAAGGACACCTGTGCCCAGAATCGAGACATAAAAAAAGTTGAAAAAAAAATGGCCTGCTTCGGCACTTAGGGATAGGAACGGAGTGGCAGAACAATGGCGGATGGAGTTTGCTTAAGATGATTAAAACTATATTACGTTTACATTTCAATATTTTCTTACCGACTTCAAACCTGCCGAGCACCTCTGACAAAAAAAATGCTAAGTTCGTATTAATTGCTGCTCCACGATGAGAAAAACTACTGTTATATTTAATCAGTTACAAATTATTAATGGAAACCATCACCGTGCATGTGATTCCGGGATCTCCAGTAGATCACCGGTGTCCTCCGCGCGGCGCCCAGGTACTTACGGATGTGCTCTCCTGCACCTTGAGATGCTCACTATTGCTCACGGCGCCATGCGGCCACGCACACACCGCCGTCCTTCCCGGAAGCCTCCTTTTAGTCGCCTCTTACGATCAGGCAGGGGATACCGTAGCTCTATTCTTAATCCCGAAGCTACAGGGACTCCGAAAATATATCTGGCCATAAGAAATACGTAGAGTAAAAAAATCCATGTTTAGTACAAAGTAGTCAGTCTTTTTCGGTAATTTTGTCGTTTTGCCCAATAATTACTGATATAGTAATGAAAAATTGAAGTTCACGACCGCCGCTCGACAGGCTGAGGGTTATTAATGACGTGTTTTTGACTTTAATTAATGTGTTAAGGAGACGCCTTCTAAATGTTTGCAACAAATGCATCAAAAAAAACTAGCTGTGCCCGCGAACTCCGTACCGCCCTTAAATGTTCGGGGTGGGCCACCTTTATCAGTTTGGGGGGGGGGGATGAAAAATAGATGTTGACCGATTCTCAGACCTACTCAATATGCTCACAAAATTTCATGAGAATCGGTTAAGCCGTTTCGGAGGAGTATGGCAACGAAAACTGTGACACGAGAATTTTATATATTAGATTTGACACCTTTACTGTGAGCAAATTTGCCGTGAAATGATTATGTTATGTTTCTATCGACAATAAGGAATATGCATAATTTTTATTTTAATATAAAATATATATACACATTTTACACATACATACATATTTCAATCAGAAAATAGCAAATACTAATGACAAAAATATTAACAAAACAAAAAACTGACTTCAAAAGGAAACTATTCCAAAACAAATTAATATGCACTAAGAAGTACGAGTAAAAAAATAATTGCGTATTCTGCTACAATTTAACAGTCAACTTACATTTTCTACTCATCATAATGTAAGTACAATCTGTGTTTACAATGTAATGCAGGTACAATTACCTATTGTTATTTTTAACTACCCTACTGTGAAACGAAACATTATCCTACTTCCTACTAATCCTACTAATATTATAAACGCGAAAGTTTGAAATGTGTAAGTGTTGATGTTTGTTACTGTTTCACGTAAAAACTGCTGAATGGATTTTAATGATACTTTACAATAATATAGCTTATAAACCAGAATAACATATAGACTACAATTTATAAATATATTGTGTGAACTGTCCAATATATGACGATAAGTGTCAAGTAAGTAGGAAAAAATCTACCATCTGCAAGCAATTCTGGCGTGCGCTGCCAAAACCGCATATTATTTAATAAATTATGGAAATGTTTATCATAAATAGTCCTACAAAAAGCCCATCACATCTATCTATATCTCATGTGTAAGCCATTATAGCCAAAAAAGTGAACCGTAACTATAATAAAAATTGATAATTTACTGACCCTTTCTAACGCAGGTGAAACCGCGGGAGGACCTCTAGTTGATAATAAATCGTACGTGTACATCGCTTCTAAAGTTCTAACAGGAGGACATAAAATATAACTTTTTTAATATTAAACCAACAAAAAACGAGGAAACCACACGATGCCCGACTACCAATTTCCTTTGCGCACCTTTTTTAAGTTCCTGTCATGACATTTTCGCAATAGACCTTGGACTTACGATATATGATACGTTTACAAAGGGTGGTCATATTACAATTTTGAACCCCTGACGCAAACAGTGAGGTGTTATAAGTTTGAAAAGAAAAGATAATAGAAGAAAAGAAAAGAAAAGAAAAGAAAAGAAAAGAAAAGAAAAGAAAAGAAAAGAAAAGAAAAGAAAAGAAAAGAAAAGAAAAGAAAAGAAAAGAAAAGAAAAGAAAAGAAAAGAAAAGAAAAGAAAAGAAAAGAAAAGAAAAGAAAAGAAAAGAAAAGAAAAGAAAAGAAAAGAAAAGAAATTATTAATTGCGAAAGTATTACTTTTTCACGCCTAAAGTACTGAACCAATTTTAATGATATTTGGTACACAAATATAGTGAACCTTGGATAAGGACATAGGATGCTTATATATCCTGGAAAAATGTACTATTCCGTTCTTTCCAGATTAGTATAATCATATAAACTTAAATCACCCGACCGAAGCCGAGTCCGATCACTAGAAGCTAATAAGCAAATAAGGTTCAGTAAGCTCAGTAGCGGAAGCAGTTAAGCCAAACGGGCGCGGTCGGGTGTGAGATGGGTGACCGCTAGTGGCAAAAAATTTCATGCGCGTTACCGTGCTTTGGAGGGCATGTTAAGCCGTCTGTCCCGGTTGTTGTCGATAGACAACAGTCGTTAAATCTTGTCGGAGGCCTTATGGGCGGTTTGAAAACATCCGACAGCGGGTTGGCCACTAACCCGCATCTCCACCAACCCGCATTGGAGCAGCGTGGTGGAGTAAGCTCCAGGCCTCCCCAATGGGGAGAGACCCGTGACCAGCAGTGGGACGCAAAAAAGGGTTGCAGCCAAGCTCATTAAGCTCCAGGTCTCCTCAACGTTGGGAAGAGATCCGTGCCCAGCAGTGGGACGCAAAAAGGGTTGCAGTCGACCAATATGTAGGGATGATACATATTCTTATCTTGAAACTTCTCCTTAACCAAAATCTCTGTAAACCTGTTCGATCTTGTCTCAGTATTCTACGGTAGGATGACCACATGATCTATCTTACCTGAAATTAGGTAGTTGACTGATGGTTTGTAGTTTTAATTAATAAATTGTATGAATCAGAAATAAAACTAATAGAGTTTGTACACCCTAAGGGGTAAATATGGAGTTCTAAATATTTTGTAAAACCTTTTTTTTTTCACCCATATTTGAGCAAATAAAATATTTTCATTTCGTTTCGTTTCGTTTCGTTTCGTTCCGTTCCGTTCCGTTCCGTTCCGTTTCGTTTCGTTTCGTTTCGTTTCGTTTCGTTTCGTTTCGTTTCGTTTCGTTTCGTTTCGTTTCGTTTCGTTTCGTTTCGTTTCGTTTCGTTTCGTTTCGTTCCGTTCCGTTCCGTTCCGTTCCATTTCATTTCATTATTTAATTTTTATTGACAAGCAGAATGACAGAAAATAATAATAATAATAAATCATTTATTCTCAGGCAACAAGGCCCATACTATAAATACCTTATTGACAAACATACACATTTATGTCAAACTAAGCCCCTTTCTTCGGCGTTGTGAGACGCGACTACGGTGACTCCAGGCGGTCGACGGCTTCCGTACACTACCCCCCTCGGCCACACCTACTCCTTCATGAACGGAGTCAGAAGGTCGGTCGGAACGCGCACTACAAACGAACTTAAGTTCGCGATTCTAGCTTCAAAACCCACACTGGATACTTTGTCTTCGCCTTCACGAACTCCACGACATTGAAGACCTTCGTGGCGAATAGGAGATGGGACACGTAGATGCGTGTAGTTGGGACGGCGGGACGCAGAATCTGGTTGTTTTCTGCCGGTGGTGCCACATTGGTTACGGCAAGGAGGCCTCCTATTATTTTGTTCGGCCTTGATGAAGCCGGCCTTTTCCTGTAATGGCTGACAATGGCTTACATAGAGACGACTCCCTCCTTTTTGGCTATGGCTTGGCTTGGTTGAAGGGAAACGTCAATATTTCAAGGCTCCATCCGATTGGCTCCGATTGGCTGGCTGATACACTCGTTTAAAAAATCTTATATATTAAATTCTCGTATCACAATGTTAGTTACCATACCCCTCCGAAACGGCTTGACCTATTTTTATGAAATTTTATATGCATATTCAGTAGTCTGAGAATCGGCTACTGTCTATTTTTCATAAGCCTAAGTGATAAGGTTTATCCAACCCAAACATTTAAACGCGCTACGGAGTTCGCGGGGTCAGCTAGTAACAATATAGATTTGTATTGGTAGAACCACAGAACATATTAAAAGAGGTTAGAATGGAAATGTGGGCGGGGCAGACGCGCCAAGGATTTGAGCAAACGCTCGTATCTCTACAGGAATACGCGATCGTGCTACGATATATGTGCTTGTGTGATTGTGCGGCGCTAAGATTGGCTAGATTTGAAATTGCAAATATGTGCGTAAGCTTCGTATTTATTTAAGTGCAGATGTAATGGAGGTGAAAGGTGGGGCTTGATCGGCGACACCAGTTTTCATACGAACGGGGCATTATTGCCGTTCTACCTCTTTTAATATATTCTGTGGGTAGAACTTTAATAGTTCGACCGGGGAAAGACAACCGCTGCACCAAATTCTATTATGTTTTGGTGAAAACGTTTAGTTGCCGGCCAGACTGATGGCCTCATGTTAGGCGACCATCAGCCTTCGAAGTAGCAGCGCTACTACATACGACCATAGACCAGACTTAGATTTGCTTGAGGTTGTCTGTAGGTGTCTATGAGCTGCAGCGACCACTTAACACCACGTAGCCAGCATGTTCGTCTGCTACTCTAATTAAATTTAAAATAATTGAAGGGATCGTCCTTCTTTGCAATAAATCTGTGGCCACCCTCATAATATGATGCTGATGTATGCACTTCAAAAGATTTATAAAAGCCTTTTGTAGCTCACGCGTAATTAGGCCGCCACTGCACACGCTACAATAATTGCATTTCGCTTACTTCAGCTCTTCAGTCCAGCTGGTTGGAGGGCGACCTGTAGATTGCTTGAATATTGTACTAAAATCAAACGCCAAATTTTCTGCAAACAGTCATCAATAAACAAGTTTTTAAAAGCTTTTATTTAACTTGCAATGTATGTATGTTTGTTCAGGTGGAATCTTGCTACTCAATTTTGAAGCAGATATCTTCAATCCATTGAGCTGAAATTTTGTATACACGTTTAGTTTGGATGACAATACACGATAAGCTGTGTGACGTCATTCTACATCCAATATGGCGGACCCTCCAAGATGGTGAAATATTTATTTTTAATGCGTTTTTACAATATGAAAGATCAAATGAAAGGGCTTACCGAGAATAATTAAAAAAATATTTTGACATCACTCTTAATCCAATATGGCGGACTTTTGAAGTTTTTTATGTTTCCTAAGGTCTGGATATTAAATGAAAGGGTTGGTTGAGAATAAAAATCCAGCTTACAAAACCTAGCCAGCTAAAAAGTAAAAAATGACTGAGGAATATTTAAACTGAATAAAAAACGAGCAGTTTGTCTGTCGGTATAAATTTGTTATTTATATAGAGAGTATACGCCGCTGGTGTAGTTTTGCATATTGTGAGGCGATATCTCAATAGATTGTATTCACGAGTCGCTTTACGTATGCATAATATCACACCTTTATCAAAGTAGAGGAGTCCAAGAGGGGATTTTGGATTTATTCGAGCGCCTCAAATTTTGTATGGATGGCTACAGACGCGATCTGACGTGGACTGAGGAATATTTAAACTGAATAAAAAACGAGCAGTTTGTCTGTCGGTATAAATTTGTTATTTATATAGAGAGTATACGCCGCTGGTGTAGTTTTGCATATTGTGAGGCGATATCTCAATAGATTGTATTCACGAGTCGCTTTACGTATGCATAATATCACACCTTTATCAAAGTAGAGGTAGTCCAAGAGGGGATTTTGGATTTATTCGAGCGCCTCAAATTTTAGTATGGGCTTTACTTTGCACTCTGTTGAGTACTTAATGTGAAATATCTATAGGCGAGGGTAAACCGGGTTGTTGGTGTGGCGATGCTTGCCGTGGCGACGGGTGGCCACGCACAGTTGAAGCAATTAATATTTAATTTTTGTATTAAATGAAAATAAATGTTTATTAAGTAAATAGTCGTCATCCCCACCAGATGAGGCTGAATGGCCACCCATCCACTTTTGATCGCACTCGACATTATTCAGTTTTATTGACAGCCATTGCTGTGCAACTTTGAGCCTGCGGGGATGCCTAACAGTAATGGGAATGTGTCAGCGCCATAATATGTCATCACTGGTAATAGTATTTACTTACGTATTTTTTTTTATTTGACAAATCGTGAGTGTAACTTAACATGATTTTTTTATTTGAACGGAGTAGCAGACGAGCATGCAGATGCACGTGGTGTTAAGTGGTCGCTGCAGCCCATGGACATCTACATACAACCTCAAGCAAGCATATGAAAGTGTTGTCTGAGGTCATACGCAGTTGCGCTGCTACTCCGAAGGCTGGTGGTTGCCTCATGTAAGCGTGGCCGGCAACTGCACCTTTCCACCGAAACGCAATAGAATTGGTTCACGGCAGAAGTAGGATGAAGCGGTGGTACTTCCCCGGGCGAACCATAATAGTTCTACTACCTACACAAAATTTACCGACGGCAATACTCAGGGTGCATACTTGATAACACTCGACTAGTTTCGGAGCTGATCGAGGTCCTTCCTCATGAGCCGTAGCGGGCGGTCGCTAAGCGATAAATTAGTTGAGCAAGTATGCACTGTAAGTATTGCCGTTAGTAAATAGCAGTATTTATGTAATTTAATGTATTCAGAAAACATTTTATCTATTCTGTTTTTATTTCTTCGCTTGAAATTCACCTCATCCTTTTTTATTTGCAAACCTTTAACATTAAAAAAATTGTCTCCAGAGGGATGGGGGGGGGGGTGGCTGATGCATTTAACGTATACTCGGACCGCGCCTGGTTTGATTTTGTTTAGAGGTTTGTCAAGGGTGAGCTCGAAGGGTTTTGGGGGGACTTGATCCCCCTAGCCCTCCCTCGTGGATCCGTTAGTGGCTGAAACTATAATAACATGTATAATGTACTAGGACCTAGGTCTTCTTTAAGCTCGAGTGAATCCACATTAAGCCTCGTAGATTCCCCTATAAGGTTAAGTTGGAAGTATGTGACTGTAATGTAATATTCATGCTAATGAAAATATCTTGCAAATTGCGTGTGTATAGAAGAAAAATAAACACGTAGATTTAGGTAGGATTAACGCCAGATGAAGGAGAATCGTTGCAATGATGTCAAAACTATAATCTTTTATTTAACACGCTTTTATAGACTTGACCTGTATGGATAAATAAATAAATAACGTTTTACACTCATTACCCCACAGTAGGGTAGATATACCCTGTGTCGTGGGTACCATGGACACACATTGAGACAGAAACACAAACACTCAGACCGAGAACAGAAATTTAAACTCATCATTCAAATTTCTGCTTTGCCGGGAATCGAACCCGGAATCCTTCGATTGATAGTCCGGCATGGTAACCATTACGCCACGCGGGTCGACATGGATGGATGTCCATTCGGTCCATTCGGTGGTCCATGGAGGTCACATGGAGGAGGTATGATGTCCACCAATACACACTAGGAAAGCGTGGTGGACTATGGCCTAAATCCCTCTCACATGTTAGAGGAGACCTGTGCCCAGCAGTGGGACATAAAATAGTTGGAAAAAAAAGTAAACTAGTGGCCGCCCTCGACTTTGTCCGCGTGGACTTCAGTTGTAGAATTTTTCTAAAATAAAAGTACCTAGCCTAAGTTACTCCTTATTACATCAGCTACCTGCCAGTGAAAGTTTCGTCAAATCAGTCCAGCCGTTTCAGAGATGACAGAATGTTCGGATTTTTTTACTAATGCTTCAAAAGCTTACGCACAACAGGCGCGGTCGAAGTATTGAATTTGGGGGGGGGGGGGGCAACAAGAAATTTGGGGGAGGGGGTCACTAAGAGATTTTGGGGGAAGAGGTGTCCCAAATTGGCTTGTTTCGTCTTCCATCTACGCATGACTGATGGATTTGTGAGGGGTCGTGTCTCCTGTGACCCCCCCCCCCTTGGACCGCGCCAGACGCACACAAGCGCACTTGTCAGTACTACAACAAAAGTCGATTGGACTTCTTGAAATAGAATATTTATATCAATATGAATGTTGGATAACGTCAGGATTGTATCATACATCAAAATGTGTTTAAAGACTAAGAAAACCATCGCTATACTGGGATATGATTTCAGGAGTCATGGTGTCAAGTCACCCAGTAAAGTGATTGCTACTTTATCAGAACGTGTCCAATGGAGTTTTGAAGGCAAGCGATATAAACATATTTTCGTACTGTTATTTTAATTCAAAATACTCTGGCACTGTATTTAGCCTATCGAACAAACCATCAACTTTATCGGATATTATATGTACTAAGTACATGTTTATTTAATAAAACAGACATACAAACATAAGTGAATGACTGTAGAGTAACGTAATGCCAGCTTCACTTTCTTCAACGGTACATTAAACCGAAAAGGATGTAATTTTCATAACGCATAGCCATAAAGTGACAAAGTAACTTAAATGAATTCAGAAATAAATGCAAAGTTAAAATGGTTCATTTTTCGTTCTGAAACCCGATTCAAAAGTCAAAATGCAGAAATAAATAATTATTGGTGGCACTTCTGAGTGTTCTCAATGGAAATGTCCATCAGGCTGTCTTAACCCTTAAATTTCTACTGTGGTCTTTTTTACCCTGAGCTTTCATTGTTGCTAAGCTCTTCTATCTCTTAAATGTGACTTGTAAATCAAATGTTTTATAAAGTTATTTCGATAAATGGACTATCCAACACAAAAATATATTTTTTTCTATTTGAATACAAAATAAACTCTTCAGATTTAAAATATCAGTATGTACAATATGAGTGAAGTTTATTTCTATACAATTCTCGAATGAAATTAGCTTAGCGTGTGCTTTTACTGCAACTGTTTTTACGTGTTACGGAAGGCATGCTAAGTTTAAATCAGTTCGAATCAAAGTAGCAAACTTTTGTAAAGCTGCATTTCGGAAAATTGCAATATGATTGCTACGCGGCTTACAGGCAGAGTGTTTTATCATTGACTGGGTATGTAGTATGGGTCAATTCAACCTCACGCGCAAACTCAACCTACATGGACCACTGCGGACATAGCAGGGTTAACCCGAATCCCGTTACCCGCCATACAATGTGAATACAGGGAAACGCTCGATCTCAAGATAACGCGGCAATTCGCGCCAAAAGCCTCCGGGCGGCCGCCATGTTGCTTTTTGCGATGCATTTTGAGGTGATATGTAGTTGAACTCAACGTGAGACAGGTCGTCCTAAAATGAGATCATATACAGTGGGTTGCCAAATTATTAGGGACAGTCGTGCAAAAATTGTAATATGTATTGTTAATTAATTTTAATTCTATTGACCGCTGACTTAGAATCATCAGCAATTTCTGATAAATTTTCCTCTGTGAGTTGCTTCCATATAAAATTGCAGTCCAGAGTGTTTGAATCGAATGTAGGAAAATGACTGTCCCTAATAATTTGGCAACCCACTGTAGCAGCTCTTCTGCACCATCTGAGAGACCATAACCTAATTAGGGTTACGTAACCGAAGGGCAAACGCTTTGCACGCTCCTTTTTACCACGGACGTGTAGGTTATGGGACAACCTTCCAGCTGAGGCATTCCCAGTGGACTATAACATGGGGTTCTTCAAGAAAGCTGTAAAAAAAGCTCTCCTTCAAAGCCGGCAATGCTCGGGCGGCTCCCCTAGGGTTGCCCGTGTCCAAGGCGACGGTGATCGCTTAACATCACGCGGCCCGTCTGCCTTATTGTTAGGTTTATTTATAAAAATAAAAAAAAATTACTAAGCCTCCGCTGTACGTACGTTCGTCCGTCTGTCTGTCATCAGGGTCATGAACCGTCATTGCTAGACATTAGAAATTTCACAGATGTATTTCTGTTTCCGTTTTAACAACAAATACTAATAAATAATTTAGTTTAAAAAACTAATAAACACGCTTTTGTGAAAATACGAACTAAAAAGTAATAAAATGTATATTAATGTAAAAAAAAGCGTGGGGTGCATGGTGTCAATAATATTATAAAAACCACCCCACGCTTTTTTACAGTAAAATACATTTTCTTACTTTTTAGTTCGTATTTTCACATAAGCGTGTTTTTAGTTTTTTAAACTTCATTATTTATTTTTAATTTTTTAGTTGGATTTTTTTTTCATATTTGTTTCATTAGTACCTTAGGCCGCGAAGTTATCAGCCGCCCCTCATATATATATTTTTTATCCTGATGATCCTAGTTAGGACTTTAATATAAAGTTATGAGATTATTGTATTGTCATCGGCCCTTGACCCCTGCAAATTTTCAAGATAATCAGACTCCTAGAAGTAAGTGAAAATGAAGTTAAAAGATTCCGTTACATACATACATACAGGTCAAGCTAATAAAAGCATGTTAAAAATAGAATAAAGTAAATTATTAAGGTTATCCCATACATTATAATATGTACGTGATTTTTTTACACGCTTTTTATTAGCTTCACCTGTATGTTTGTATGTTTGTTTGTAACCGACTTCTTTGGGCGCGATTTTGACCCACTTTAAACGGCCAGATTTCGTTCAAACTTTGTAGATTTATTGAGGACCGATGACAATACACTAATTTGATAAAATTATTCCATTTTTCAATTTGCAAAATATGATTTTTGTTAATTTATATAATTTTCTGGTTAACTTGAAAATTTGCATAGGGGTCAAGGGCCGATGACAATGCAATAATATGAGAATAAAAATCCAACTAAAAAATTAAAAATAAATAATGTAGTTTAAAAAACTAAAAAAACACGCTTTTGAGAAAATACGAACTAAAAACTAAAAAAATAAGAAGAAAATATATATTAAGTACTGTAAATAAAGCGTGGGGTGGTTTTTAAGATACTATTGACACCATGCACCCCACGCTTTATTTACAGTAATAAGTATACATTTTCTTCTTATTTTTTTAGTTTTTAGTTCGTATTTTCTCAAAAGCGTGTTTTTTTAGTTTTTTAAACTACATTATTTATTATAGATGTGGTACGGAACCCTTCGAGCGTGAGTCCGACTCGCACTTGCCAGTTTTTGTTATCTTGTAAACTTTCTAAAGGTACCGGCAGATTCGGAGAAGTACCGAGTTTGGTATTTGTAGGTTTTTATCAGTTTTCCTGAGGCGACCACCAGCCTCCAGAGTAGCAGCGTAACTGCAGACTCAGACTTGTGTGACTTGTGAATGTGAAGCGCGCATGGCTCGGCGGTTAGCGTAGAACGATGGCGTACCCAGGTACTTGGTCAGAGAAGGGGGCAAGTTCTTGGTCAGGGGGGGGGGAGTTCTTGTTCAGGGTGGGGCAAGTTCGTGATGGTGTACATATACGATATACAAAGGAAACAGCAGGAGGTAGCATATCTAGCTTATTATTCTTTATAGGTTTTGTTTGATCTTTTAGATTTTTTGGATCTCTAGATCTGAACCTGAAGCGCGCATGGCCTTGCGGCTAGCGTAGAACGCAAGCGATCTATGCAGCTGAGCCAAACGGACGCGGTCGGGTGTGAGATGGGTGACCGCTAGTGGCAAAAAAATTCATGCGCGTTTCCGTGCTTCGGAGTGCACATTAAGCCGTCGGTCCCGGTTGTTGTCGAAAGATAACAGTCGTCAAACCTTGTTGGAGGCCTTATGGGCGGTTTGAAAACATCCGACAGCGGGTTGGCCACTAACCCGCATCTCCACCAACCCGCATTGGAGCAGCGTGGTGGAGTAAGCTCCAGGCCTCCCCAATAAGGGGGAGAGACCCGTGCCCAGCAGTGGGACGCAAAAAGGGTTGCAGCCAGCCAGATCTGAACCTTGATCCAAAGGAAAGGGAGGGGCAGTTGCCCCATGCATGTAACTTCATGGTAGCTTATGATTCAATTTTCAACGAAAAATAAATCCCGTCAGCAATCTAAAAATCTGCGCCAATCAAATATTTACGAGTTATGATGATGACTATGATTCATGATGAGCGCGGTGATGATGATAAAGCAACAATGTGTTGCTTCTCCATAAAGTTACACATGTAACATCAAGACAGCTAATGATTTAAAATTCAACCCAAAATAAGAATGCGAAGAATTTTGAACACGTCGGGATCAAAGCCGACCTCCGCGCTTGAAACTTGACGTAATTTCCAAAAAATAAATACCATCTAGTCTCAAGCATTCGGCCACAATGTAAACTAAAAGAATTTGATACACAGAAAGGTTTTGTAAATGTCAAAGGATCAACAATTAATCATATGATGAACGGATTAACAATAATAGTTTTGGGAATTAGTATCTTTATAATGACTATAGACTTGCATGTTATAAGTTGAATATCCATAGACAAAGACAAAAACAAAGACAAATGATTTATTTGCTCAAATATGGGTATTACAAAAGTTGTTTTATACATTTAATAGTCCGCCATATTTACCTCAGTAAGGTATGCAAATATTATTAATAAATAAATTTACTAATTTACTTATATTAAATTTACTAATTACGTCAAGTTGAAGCGCGCATGGCCCGGCGGTTAGCGTAGAACTCAAACGATCTATGCAACTAAGCCAAACGGGCGCGGTCGGGTGTGAGATGGGTGACCGCTAGTGGCAAAAAAAAATTCATGTGCGTTTCCGTGCTTTCCTTGCGAAACGGCTGAACCGATTTTGACGGGACTTTCACTGGCAGGTAGCTGATGTAATGTGGAGTAATTTAGGCTACTTTTATTTTAGAAAAGTTGTACATCTAAAGTCCACGCAGATGAAGTCGCGGGCGGCCGCTAGTTTATTGTATTATAAATTCAAAAGAAACTTTGTCTGTCAGTTTGTCTGTCTGTTACGCTTTCCTGCTTAAACTGCGCAAATAAAGATTTTTTAACAGGAGAGAGGCAGACATGGTATCATAATTCGGTTATTATTTTAAAATAAGCCAAAATTACAATATTTATTTACAGTCCACGTTCGGATTTATAAAATTAATTAATAAATAAAAAATCAATGCGTTGCACTCCGGGAGTGCCGGCAGAAGTGAAAACATTAACGTTGTGCATTTTTGATGTCTTGGAATCGTTAGGGAATAATTCCGCACGAATTGCTTGAATTATCAGTACCTATTAATTTCTATCTAGTATTTTTACAAAGTACTTTCTCATTTTCTTTCACTATTTCTTCGTCACTTTTTTCATTAATAGATGCACTTTGTTCAATGTCCATATTTTAAATACTTGATATAAACGAATTTTAAGATAAAATTATACTTGACGCTGGCAATATGCAGAGTTTGCGATGCGATAACTGAAGAAAAAAGTATAGACAGCCGTCAGATGAGCCGTCATCAGCTGTCACCCCTCCGTCTTGGTCTAAGAGCCGGTGAAGATATTCACTCGTTCGGTTGTTACAAGAGTGAAGGTGATATGAAAGAAAATTGATTAAAATTAATTAAATTAAAAATAGCTATGAACACTTTTCGATAGTCAAATTATCATAGGCATATATGTTTATAAATTATATTTGGTAAACAATAATATGTCTCATCGAATTATCAGATCGGTGAAGGTCGATCTTCCTCGTCTCCTCTACTATCTTACGAAATTTTGCGATCAGCACACGTGACCTCGCGCGAGTTTCATAGTTTTTACCCATCCCACAAAAAGTGCTCAACGCCGCTAAAGAAGTTTTCACTTCAATAAGATATATTAATATATGTATTACTCATAACTTTAAGAATATTGCATCACGATTTCGAAAATCGCCAATAGCCCATATAAGTAGCTAGTGGGGTGTGGTCGTCGTATTCATAATAATTATTAGGCCCTTTTAATGACCACCTAACCTCAAACTGACACTTAAAATTAAAAATCTATATTAAAACCGAACAAAATATTAGGAAATATGAATTTACTAATAAGCCGTAATCCCACACAACAATTTATTAAACGTTATTGACAGAAAGATTCAATAGAATTGTGAACGCTCATCTTTGACCATCAAAATTGATTATTAATCCAATTTTGAACCTTACCCTCTTGTAATAAGAACTAATCCTAATAATGATTGATACCGTCATTGATTTCTTTTATTTAATATTGAACTCTAACGTATTGGAATAAGGTTCAAAATTAACAGTGATTTTGGGATTTTTTGCTTGAACATCGAACCTTATGTAGCGGAAATAAGGCTGGAATTAGTAATTGTTTTTGTAATAAAAAGGTTTCAATTCAGGAGCCCAAGATGACAAACGTGGATTTACTCGAACGTCATTTGGACTGTGCATTATAAAGATTGAACTATAAAAAAAAAATACGTTACATAAAGTTTTTCATTTCACTGTGTACAAAGTGATATGAACATGTACATAGTACACAAGTACAAGTGTACACAGTAACTCAATAATATAAAAAAATGGACGGGTAAAATTTCGATCTCGGCGAATTTAAGCAGCATATATGAAACGCACTGAACAGTATTTCAATAATGATTTTAGTCTGAATGTTGTTAGAATGGTCACAAAACCGTAAGATAAGTAAAAAACATTTTGACATACTTTGATGAAATAGAATCCTTCTATTTTACTACATAATTTTTAGAAATATGTATAGTTAGTAAGAACGTAATAGTATCTTATACAAAAAAATAGTTTTAATGTTTTCATTTTTTGTTTAAAGTATTTTTTATTTCACAACTTTGCAACTTATACGATCAGATGTCACATATCAGATGCCCATTGTCGACCCATAGCCATTCTGTTATCTCAAATATATACTTGAACTTTTTTTAAATTAATGCTGCTAGGAGTTATTTTTCCACCGTTTCTTTTCTCTCAGGTCAACATCTAGCCCAAAGGGGCACTTAAAGGTGATGACCGAGAGAAAATGACATTGATTAAGCGAATGTTTTTTATTCCTAATATGAAATTAAAAAAAAAACTTTTCTTTTCCTGCTTCACCATCAACTCGCGTTGAAGCAGCGTTAGGGCCCAGCTTTGAGACGCAAAATGGTTCAATCAACAAGCAAATCCGCAACATGTTATTTTATTTATTTAGTCAATAAGTCCGTGACTTTTTGAATCAAACACAGGTTTTTAGATAGTAAGTTATTTTATTTTTCAACATAGTCTCCTTTGAGTTCTATACACTTAGTCCAACGTTTCTCCAATTTTTTTATTCCTTCCGAAAAATACGATTTGTCGAGGTCATCAAAATAGGCATTTGTTTGTGAGATGATTTCGTCGTTGGAGTCAAATCTCTTTCCGCCGAGCCATTTCTTCAAGTTTAGGAACAATAAATAGTCACTCGGGGCTAAATCTGGAGAATATGGTGGGTGAGGGAGCAATTCGTAGCCCAATTCATGAATTTTAGCCATGAAAACTGCACATGTGTGAACCCTTGCATTGTCCTGGTGGAAAAGAACTTTTTTCTTGGCCAAATGCGGTCGTTTTTTTTGCAATTCCTTATTGAATCGACCCAATAAGTTGGTATAATATTCTCCATTGATTGTTTTCCCCTTTTGAAGGTAGTCAATGTGAATTATACCACGTGCATCCCAAAAAACGGTCGCCATGACTTTATTGGCTGACAAACCCACCTTTGCCTTCTTTGGCGCCGATTCACCCCGAGAAATCCACTGTTTTGATTGCTGTTTGGTCTTCGGTGTATTGTGGTGGATCCACGTTTCGTCCACGGTAACGAAACGGCGCAAAAACTCGTCCGTATTGCGGTTGAACAATGCCAAACATTTTTGCGAAATTGTCACACGGTTGCGTTTGTGGTCCATTGTGAGCAAGCGCGGCACCCATCTTGCGGAAAGCTTTCTCATACCCAAATGATCATTCAAAATTGAAACCACTGAGCCATGTGAGATGCCTATGGCTTCGACAATCTCTCTTACTTTCAATCTCCGATCGGCTAAAACCATATCGTGATTTTCTTCAATTGTTTCGGAAGTAGAGACTTCAGCTGGGCGTCCAGAACGTTTGTCATCTTCGGTACTTGTACGGCCACAACTAAATTTAGTAAAGCACTTCTTTACCATGGAAATGGATGGTGCAGAGTCCCCATAATATTTATCAAGCTTAGCCTTGGTTTGAGTGATGGTTTTTTTCCGCAAAAAAAAAATGTTTAATGAGCACACGAAATTCACTTTTATCCATTTTCTTCTCAAAACGCGCGGTAGTCTGCTATCATCGGCTGCCAAACAAACGAAATGACGCAGCTTGTTTAAATTTTGACAGGAGGCAACTGACAGTTGCCTGTTGACAGGAACAGTGTTGCTATATCCATTAAAAGGTGGAAAATACAAAAAGTCACGGACTTATTGACCCGCCCTAGTATTTAAGGCATACCAACTAAGTACATAAAAGTCCTTATATGAAAACGTACAACTAAATAATTTCATATTATTTATTTAAATAAAATTATAGGTTATGCACAACATTTACATAATATGAATCACGATCCGACTCGCAAACATTTACTAAAGGTTACAATAAAAAATAAAGCAAAAGTTAAAAATAAAATAAAACAATACAATTACTCAAGAAATGCTACAGAGGAGTCCTTCTTTTTCAATATATCCTGGGAGTCAAAGAAAAGATCAATATCGACTATTATCGACATACTGAAAAACAGAGTCATGTTTCATGGCTCGGTTAAGAAAAGAATTACTCAGACACTTGGCTTGATTAGATTATGCTATGGCTATGAGATAAGGCTATGATTGAGATTAGTGGAGAAAGGGCGATTATGAAGTTTTGTGCAGGGTTAAAAACTCAAAGATCCAGAGCTGCAAGATATCTGACACGCTCGGGTAAACCCAACAATCCCCTCTGGGACGCCCTACTAGAAGGACCACGAAACGTCTAAATACATGCACAAAACGAATCGTACACATTTGTCTCCCTGCGTGCGACGCTGCGTTTATTTATTTAAAAAAGAAATACATTTTTAAATTTAAAAAAAGAACGAACACGGTCCGTTTTGTTTCTCTTTCGCTTGCCCGCGCTTCGGCCGATAAAACCCGGGTCTTGCATCTCGCTCTTTCGCGAACGAGTGAGCGGGACAGGGCGTTGTTTTGCTTTTTTCTTAACGTTCAGTTATGAGAGCTGTCTCTGGTGGAGATCATAAAGAATTTAAAAATGATATTACTACGACGTCGTTGGATATTTTGAATGTTTACCCTGATACCGCGGCCTTTTGTTTTTTTTTTCTGTTTTTTTATCATCAGTCCCTTCTCATAGAGCTGAATTTGAGCATTCAAGACATCCGGGTGTCTGATAATCATCTACTTTTATTGAATAAAAAAAAGTCGTTTAAGATGGTATCTTAATCTTGTTTAAAATGAGGAATGGGACGATTTTTGGGTGTGTTTTTGAAAAAATGAACGCTCGGTGCTTAAGCGGTCATTCTTGAGCCTTTATTGATTTTAAAAAAGTAAACAAATGACCGCCCATTTTGGTTTTGGCGGGAGATTATTATAAATTGTCTTACTGTGTTGTACGTATCAGTCAAGGAAATCAGGTTTCGGTGATGCATACTTGCATACCATTCTTCCTTGTTATTTGAATGTTTCTTTTTAAGCTTAGTGTTTTTTTATTTATTTAAATGGAGTAGCTGACCAGCTTAGAACAAATACGTATAGAATGAGTGTCTTCATACAAGTGTTCTGTCAAAATTGAAGCACTAAATAGATTCCTACAGCAGCTGTCATATCTGACAAACAAAATATTTTTATTCTAATCTTAATATATATAATAATATAAAAAGTAAAGGGTTTTCTTTGTACGTAAAGACACGGTTTTCTCTATTATCACTAACTCCAATCAACTTCCCGTTGGGGTGGTAAATACCCCTTAGTACGTAGATGATAGTAAGGGAGTTTGATCGCGGTGGGTGGAGTGGGGAGCTGATGATGGAAGGTAATGCGACGGTTACGAGTTGAGAGAAAATTCTTTCAATAAATGGGGTTTTGTTCGAAATCTTACATTCCTGAGATGGTCCAGCTGTCACAAAGTCAAAGCCTGATGATGGAATCCCAGAGAAATCGAAGGGAACATACAAATTTTATAGCACAATAATTGATTTTCATATTTTTACTAAAGCAAAACAGGCATTTGTGTATAAATATCATCATATCATGTTGCTGAGCTGATGATTGAAGGTACAACTCCTCAACGGTTAGGAGCTGAGAGCAAATTCTTTAATTAATTTATACGTTCAGGTGGACTGACAGTAGTATTCTTTCAGGCTATAAGGTGGCTATTAGAAAACATGATTATAAAAGGTAAATCTCTTTAAAGTTTAGATTAAACATGCGACGTATTTTAACCCGAGCAACGCCGGGTTTCGCAGCTAGTTAACTATAAAATACTACAAAATATTGAAAACACTGTGAAAAGTTATTTTATTAGATTTCTTTTGTTTTTAAAAAGTAATAAAATTTAACCTTTTTTAAGTCTTACGGAGCGGGCCGGCGTTTGGTGCCATTAATGGCACCAACCAACATGCTTCAATTTGGGCGCGCGAACTTGGTTTCTATAATGTAGTTGTAATTATTCTAAGCTAACCAGCATATAAGCCAGGTAAAGTCCTACACCTACTTACACAAGTATTTTTTCAACCTTTTTATGTCCCACTGCTGGGCACAGGCAGGTCTCCTCTCACAAATGAGAGGAATTTAGTCCCCTCGGTTTCAGGGCATAGTCCATGACCATTTTCCATCACCGTGGAGCAGCGATAAATACGCACATTACAAATTTATTTGTGAGAGGTGCGCGTCTAGGATTTGAAGTCGGTACCTCCGACGGTCTCCGACACGGCCGTGGTGGTGGAAATGTATTTTACTGTAAAAAAAGCGTGGGGTGCATAGTGTCAATAGTATCTTAAAAGCCACCCACGCTTTTCTTACAGTAAAATACATTTTCTTCCTATTTTTTTACTGTTCAGTTCGTATTTTCACAAAAGCGTCATTTTTAGTGTTTTAAACTACATTATTTATTTTTACTTTTTTTGTTGGATTTTTATTATCATATTATTGCAAATTTTCAAGTTAATCAGAAGCTTCGACGTGTTAAAAATATAAAACTTTATATTTGTTTCATTACGTACCTTAGGCCACGAACTTATCAGCCGCCCCTCATATATTTTTTTATCCTGATGATCCTAGTTAGGACTTTACTATAAAGTTATGAGATTATTGTATTGTCATCGGCCCTTGACCCCTGTGCAAATTTTCAAGTTAATCAGACTCCTAGAAGTAAGTGAAAATGAAATTAAAAGATTCCGTTACATACATACATACATACAGGTCAAATTAATAAAAGCGTGTTAAGAAAGAAAGAAAAAGAAAGAAAAAATATTTATTTCATATTAGGAATACAAAATATTCGCTTAATGAATGTCATTTTTTCCCGGTCATCGCCTTTAAGTGCCCGTTTGGGCTAGATGTTGAGCTGAGAGAAAAAAGGCGGCGGAAAAAAACTCCCAGCACTCTTTTAAAAAAAAAACAGTACATATATAATTGAGATAACAGTATGGCTATGGGTCCATAATGGGCACACGTGACAGCTGATCGTATGAGACACCATAAACCCACTTCCAGCTGCTCACAGTTGCGAGTAATTACTAAAACTATATATTACATTTAATTTAGAAATAGCTTTGTGTGGGCGAGATTCATTCCCACGCTCTTTTATCATTAAGATAGTCCTTAGTGTTGTAGTAAGCCTTGCGGCAGAGGACTTGTTTGACTGTCTTCTTAAAATGTTTTAAAGGCAGGGATTGAATCTTTATTGGGATTTTATTATATATCCTAATGGACATCCCAATAAAAGAAGAGCTTTTTTTATGGAGCCGGCATTTCGGAAATGCCAGCTTGTGGCCGTTCCTAGTTGAGACACAGTTAGGACTATGCAAGTCCAATATGGTTGTGAATTTCTCTTTATTTTTGCGTACATACATTATGTTTTCGTAGATATATTGCGAAGCAAATGTAAGAATATTGATCTCTTTAAATTTTTCTCTAAGTGATTCTCTAACACCTAAGTTATAAATTGCGCGAATAGCCCTTTTCTGCAAAATAAAAATTGATTCAATATCAGCCGCATTACCCCACAGTAAAATGCCATATGACATTAAACTATGGAAGTAACTGAAATAAACTAATCTGGCTGTTTCAATGTCTGTGAGGGAACGAATTTTCTTTATCGCAAAAACTGCAGAACTAAGTTTATTCGCCAACTGAGAGATGTGGGGTCCCCACTGTAATTTCGAGTCTATTGTAATTCCCAGAAAAGGAGCTGCTTCAACAATGGCAAGATCCTCACCATTTAATTGAGGATTTACATTTTCTTTTCTAACATTTGGGGGTGAAAACCTTATGCAATTAGTTTTTTTGTTGTTTAATAGTAAATTATTTACATTGAACCACTGAACTACCTTAGAGAGAGCATTGTTCACGTCGTCATAATTGGAAATTCGTCTATCGATTTTAAATAACAAAGAAGTATCATCTGCGAACAATACAATCTCATGACTGTTTTCAACCATGAAAGGAAGATCGTTTATATACAACTATACTGTTGTTAAAAAAATCGAACAAAGAAAAAACAAACTCTTCAACTTTATTGCTCGTTTAAAGATATTCTATACATTCACGTAGTATACTCACATAAAGCGATGATCCTTCTATTGCGACGGGCACTCGGGTAAAGTAACAATTCAGTTACAAAGTTTTATTTAAAGGATGAATAAGTAAGCCACAGCGGGACGATTCGCCTAATAAAGTTACATCCTATGCAAATGAATATTAATTTATTGACCTACTGGCTTCTAGGAATATTTTATGTTGGTAACTTTTATTATCTATTTTTGCATTGAATAATGATGAATAAAAAGTGGTTTCTAAGATGAGTTCACAATTAAAAGGACATTTAATTATATTTAATTTAGTTTTAAATATGTCGCTATAAGTGTGAAAGGAACTCTGTGTGTGTGTGTGTCTGTTACATTTACACCCCTAAACTACTAGTTAAATAGCGCCTATCTTTCTGAATACAGTATTTTACTAAAAAAAATTATTAGGATTATACTCTATATGGGAAAAAAAAATTAACATAGCTTTGGGAATAAGCAGTCGAAAAATGATAGCTTTAGTTCTTAAAACAACAAAATATATTGTATAACCCGTTTCGAAATTTTCACTTTTTAACCGACTTAAAAAACCGGCCAAGTGCGAGTCGGACTCACGCACGAAGGGTTCCGTACCATTATCTATAAAAATCACGTTTATTGTATGGGAGCCCCCTTAAATATTTATTTTATTCTATTTTTAGTATTTGTATAACATTAGCGGCAATAGAAATACATCATTACCTTTGATAATCCATAGAAATCATTGCATTAGGATTGAATGAAAGGTAAATTGTAGTTTATGATTTATGACGTATTAAAAAAAACTACTGACTAGATCTCGTTCAAACCAATTTTTGGTTGAAGTTTGCATCGTAATGTACATCATATATTTTATTTAGTTTTATCATTCTCTTATTTTAGAAGTTACGGGGGGGAGACACACATTTTACCACTTTGGAAGTGTCTCTCGCGCAAACTATTCAGTTTACAAAAAAAATATAGTAAAAAAACTCAATATCATTTTTGAAGACCTATCCCTAGATACTCCACACGTATGGGTTTGATGAAAAAAATTTTTTGAGTTTCAGTTCTAAGTATGGGGAACCCTCAAAATTTATTGCCTTTTTCTATTTTTGTGTTAAAATCTTAATGTGGTTCACAGAATACATCTACGTACAGAGATTCAACCTCTATGGCCTATGTCCAGCAGTGGACTATAAAAGGCTGATGGATGGATGGATGGACAGAGTTTCAACAGTATAGTTCTTATAGTTTCGAAAAAAGTGGCTGTGACATATGGACGGACAGACAGACAGACATCAGGAATCCATAAGGGTTCCGTTTTTTGCCATTTGGCTACGGAACCCTAAAAAAGGAGGTTATAAATTCGACTGTATTTTTTGTATGTTTGTCACCTCAGAACTTTCAACTCAGAACAGTGCGATCCGACTACAAAATTAAAAATTGTACCTACATTATATTATGGTAAACACAGATCGATTACTACAATTTAATAGGTAGAAGAATACGCAATATTTTTTTACTTTTTTTTTCAACCTTTTTTTTGTCCCACTGCTGGGCACAGGTCTCCTTCTCACAAGTGAGAGGGATTTAGGCCATAGTCTACCACGCTGGCCAAGTGCGGATTGGTGAACGTCATGACTTCGTCTTTCGAGAAATTATGAATTTCTCTCAGGCATGCACGGCGATGGAGAACATCGTAATCAATGAAATATCACGATATTTTCCATCACCGTGGAGCTGCGATAAATGCGCACATTACAAAGTTCTTTGTCAGAGGTGCGCGCCGAGGATTTGAACCCAGGATCGGTCGCGTAGAAGACCGCGGCTTTTACCACTCGGCCATCGCTGCTTGCTTTTACTTTTTAGTGCATATTAATTTGCTTTGGAATAGTTCTCTTATGAAAGGTTTTTTTTTGTTTATTATATGTATTCTTAATAGGAATATAAGCCGTCATGATATGAATTCATAGGGCTATGTAAATAAAAAGTTATTAACTTGCTGATTTGCCCATCCCCGTATTAGGGGCGTTTTTCCATCCGTTTTTTCCAGGATGAAAGTATTCAAATATGTAGTTCTCTTCTAGTAGTTCTCTTATGACATTGAAAATAATAGCGATAATATTAACTGAATAATAACTAATATTTTTTTAGAGAAGATAGAGCAGCGAGCGATCTATGCGACTAAGCCAAACGGGCGCGTTCGGGTGAAGATGGGTGACCGCTAGTGGCAAAAAATTTAATGCGCGTTTCCGTGCTTCGGAGGGTACGTTAAGGCGTCGGTTGCGGTTGTAGTCGTTAAATAACAGTCCTTAAAACCTTGTCGGAGGCCTTATTAGCGGTTTGAAAACATTCGACAGCGGGTTGGCCACCAACCCGCATTGGAGCAGCGTGGTAGAGTAAGCTCCAGGCCTCCCCAATATTGGGGAGACCCGCGCCCAGCAGTGGGACGCAAAAAGGGTTGCAGCCAGCCAGAGCAGCGATGGACGAGCGGTTAAACGCACGGTCTCCGACACTCAGATGCAATTCAATTCAAACCTCCGACGCGCATCTCTAACAAATATTTTTTACGTGCGTGTTTATCGCTGCTCGACGGTGAGGGAAAATATTGTGATGTCTAATTACGATGTTTCGTTCGAGGGCATAATGTCCACCAATCTTTTTTTTAAATAAATAAACCTAACAAAAAGGCAGACGGGCCGCGTGGTGTTAAGCGATCACCGTCGCCTATGGACACGGGCAACCCTAGGGGAGCCGCCCGAGCATTGCCGGCTTTGGAGGAGAGCTTTTTTTATAGCTTTCTTGAAGAACCCCATGTTATAGTCCACTGGGAGTGCCTCAGCTGGGAGGTTGTCCCATAACTACACGTCCGTGGTAAAAAGGAGCGTGCAAAGCGGACTGTGGAAGACCGCCACGAGTCCAGATGGTGCCGGTGGAATTTTAACCTTCGTCTGGTGGTATAATCATGGAATGGTGATGTAGGCATCAATTTGAAGAGTTCCTCGGAGCACTCATCATAGTAAAGTCGGTAGAACACGCAGAGCGAGCCTATGTCTCTTTGCAAGCTAAGCGGTTCTGACCTGTCAGTCAATCTTGGGTCGTTGACGATTCGGACTCGATCTTTTGGGCAGCGTGATAGACTTTGGCCTAAAATCCCTCTCACTACGAGACGAGACCTGCCCAACTCTGGGACATAAGAAGGTAGGATTGAATAATGGGCCCTTATGAAAAAAAACACAAGACACGTTTACATTGCCACCGATATGAAAGCAAACATGTGCACTCAGCCTAATCCCCTGCGGAATGCAAATAAAAAAGTTTGTATTGAATGCAAAAATTTCGAATTTCGAACATTATCATTGGAACCGCCATCTTTATTACTCAGTTTTGAGTTATGAAGGCGTTATTCACTTTGTTTTTTATTTAATTACTAGCTATGATACCCGGCTTCGCTCGGGAGTTGATATGAGATCACGTGGTAGTTGAAATAAAAAAAATAAACTATGACGTTAAAAGTAAAAAATAATAATATAGAAAACATATTCTCATTATTTACACTACCTGTTTATAAACATTTTTCATTTTATTGTCCGGGGTCGATATTTATAAAATTTTCGAATTTCCTACTCTTGAGCAAGCTACATATAGCTGACCGTGAGAGAAGAAGGATTCTTTGTGGTTGATGCCACAATATTTTAAAGTTTGCCCTTGCGCTTTGTTAATTGTTCGCAGCAATCTGCAATTGCTCGCAGCGCCTTTCGGAATGCAACCCAAATAATCTTTGTTCTGAATGAAGTTCAAATACTCGACAACAGATGGCGCCACTACACTTAATTTCCAAGTTGAAGGGTTGGAAAAGCCCTTATATCTTTAAAAACACGCCCTTTAGGTTAAAACGGGAACTTAACTTAACTTAAACGGTTCTTGTTCGAGGGGGGATAAAGGGCTAACACACTATATAAGTCCTTCTATCGTGCCGGGACTCCTTTCTAAGTTTTATCGGCACGCACATTTTATCAACTTAGTTTTATTATATATTTAATTATGTAATCACCTGGTGGCACAGTGGTTAGGTACAAAGCCTTACTGCCATTCGGAGAGTCCTGGGTTCGAATCCCAAAGAGGCATAAATTTGAATGATACATTATATTATGTTAACTGTATATTTAAACATTTGCACCCCGATTCTACCGGTAAGTACCTATGTTGTTGAAACACAAATAATATATAACCAAAATTCCATTGGTCACGTTCTGGTAAAGAAGCTTTCGCTTTACTTGAATATCTGACTGACTTGACTGACTGATTACTGACGACTTACACGTGATGCAAAAATTATACTTGACGCTGATAATTGAAGAAAAAAACTGGAAAAAGTAAAAAAATATCGTTTCCCTGATAATTTCAATAATTAAAAAAAACGTTACACACTCATAGCCCCACAGTAAGGTAATAAATACACTGTGTCGTGGGTGCCATGGACACATACAAAAACAGAAACACAAACACCCAGACCGAGAACAGAAATCTAAATTCATCATTCAAATTTCTGTTTCGCCAGGAATCGAACCCTCGATTGGCAGTCCGGCATGGTAACCATTGCGCCACGCGGGTCGTCAAACATAATAAAATAATTGTTTTAGTTCTTTTTGACACACAACGCAACATTGGAGCAGCGCGGGCCCGAATGATTTTATAAAAAAGCCGTTTATTATGCTAAATAAATGTATTTCTGCATCCTTCCCAACACCATTCTTTCTCATGTCTAATACAAAAATACTTAAGTTCGACAAAAAGGACATCAAGAAAAATAATAAACTCAATAAAATATAATAATAAATTTAGCACATCCGAACTGTTTGTTTGTCTGTTTGTACAAAATGGCAATTTGCATCGCCCCCGCTGGTTGTATGCAGTATTTTAAAATAAATACTATATTATAAATTATGTTTGGGATGTCTAAGGGGACCTTCACACTGGGGTTATTAAATGGTAGGTAAGTAAAAACATCAAAGCCTTAGCGTAGTGGTTAGGAGTTTGGAAACTCGCTGAGGATCGGGGTTCGATCCCGAAATATGAGCTATACCAGTTTGATCGTGGGAAGCGACTACTTTGAGTGGAATTGTAGGTGGGAGAACTATTATGGTTCGCCCGGGGAAGTACCACCGCTGCACCCACTTCTGCCGTGAACCAATTCTGTTGTTCAGTGAAAAGGTGCAGTTGCCGGCCACACTTACATGAGGCGACCACCAGCCTCCGGAGTAGCAGCGCAACTGTACCTTCTAGAGGTATGTAAATATTACAATGATAAAAATAAAAATATAGAATAAATAAACGTTACCCACTCATAGCCCCATAGTAAGGTAATTAAAACCCTGTGTCGTGGGTACCATGGACACATTCAAAGACAGGAACACAAACACCCAGACCGAGAACAGAAATTTAAACTCATATTCAAATTCCCGGGAATCGAACCCGGGACCTCTCTATTGACAGTCTGGCATGGTAATCATTGCGCCACGCGGGTCGACATAGAAGAGAAAAACTTAATTATAATGTGTCGTATAATATTCGTATCACGACTTATTTAAAAAAATGTATGCCAGATTGTGTACTGTGTACACAGCCTTATCAATATCTTTGCTCATGCAAATTCACCTTTTGAATTCATTTTAGAGTAAAGAGAAAGGCTTTGATGGTCAAATAGCTCATGTTTTCAGCCCAATTATCAGCTATATAACGACGAGGACCACACCAGGGCCTGTACTTTAGATCAGGGGCGTTATTGAGATGGGTGACCGCTAGTGACTAATTTCATGCGCGTTTCCGTGCTTCAGAAGATATGCTAAGCCCTCGATCCCGGTATTTATCGACGGATAGAAGTCGTATTGTTAAACTTTGTCGAAGAAGAAAAAGAAAAGAAAAGAAAACAAATTTCGCTGTAGCGCATAAAGCACACACACACACACACACACATATGTATGTAGCTGCAGGTATACAAAAAAGCAAAACAAAAAAAAAGAAATAAAAAATAAGCTAGTAGGCGTGGCAGTTCTCCATAGTCCTCTTTGCACGCTCCTTTTTACCATGGACGTGTAAGTTATAGTTAGAGACAACCTTACAGCTGAGGCATTTCCAGTGTACAATGATATGGGGTTCTTCAAGAAAGCTGTACAAAACTCCCTCCTCGAAAGCCGGCAATGCTGAGCTGGCTCCCTTGTTGTTACCAGTGTCCTAGGCGACGGTAATCGCTTAACACCACGCGGCCCGTCTGCCTTTTTGTTCGATTTATTTCTTAAATAACATTATACCTATAGGTGTAGTTTTCTAGCCATATAGGTATAATTTGAATCTCGGGAATGACTTCAACGATTTTCATGAAATTTATTATGCATACTTATTTGGCAAAGGGAGATCTCCCGCCGAGCGAGGTGGTCATGCCCGGGGAGCGGCCGCGCTCCAATTGACTCAATTCGGAGCTTGTATATATGGTAGGATATTCCGAAAACTTCGATAGAGTGATTCAGGAATCTCTTGATGAGTAGCGGAAGGTCGCTACACTTACAGTTTTGGGGGCAATAACCCAGTTAGCTGGGTTATACATATTTATAAAAATATCGTTTTATCCGTGTTTTCTACGATAATCAACTTAAACATCTCATAAAATGAAAAATATGATTCTTCCTGACATCAATTGGGAGCTACTTCAGTAGATGGCGTTGTTAAGCAACACTAAGTCAATGAGTTTCTGAAGAAAACCTAATGTTTTTATCCGAGGAACGTTCGGCCATCCGGGCCACTACTATAAACTCTACAGTATAAAACTCACCACAAAGTAATTCCTCAAAGGTTATTATAATAAGAACAGAGGTACTAATAATCTTGTTATTACCCAGAAGTCGTTCTCAACCACAACCGCAGGGCTATGGGCCCCGCATGGCGGTTTATGGCCAATATGGTCGTTTAACATTTAACGATCAATGCGAATTGCAATATTTATGAGTAAGATGTTTTAACTTTGTCTTTATAAGTGACGATTGTTTTTGACGTGACAACATCTTATAATTCGATGGAGCCGTCTGCACGCACGATATAACATGACTCATGCGGCGTGACTTCGCTCTGAGGCGTTCCATTTAAGGCTTGAAGTGCAAGCGAGAGCGCGGAACGAGCGACAAAGAGGCACAATCGGCCTCCGCGTTCGGCAGCGTTCGACATCTGTCTCTCTCCTACTTGAGTGAGCGATGCGTCCGAGTGGACAGCTGCTATACAATAATACATTTTGTATGTTTTCGTCAAGTATGCAACCATTCCATCAGAATTTTCTTATGACGTTGTCACGTTCAACTATCGTCAGTAAACCGACTTTATTGTTAATTTTAATAAAAATATTAATTTTATGCGATAAATTTTGTAATATTGCACAAAAATTGAATTAACTTCAAAAAGTGATATAATTAATAAGAATAAATACTCGTAGATACAAGATATAGCCTGTTTCGTGGGTAAAATATTTGCTTAATGAATGTAATTTTTCCCGGTCATCGCCTTTAGGCTACTTGCCATTTGGGCTAGATGTTGAGCTGAGAGAAAAAAGGCGGCGGCAAAACTCTTTTTAAAACAAGTACATATATAATTGAGATAATAGTAAGGCTATGGGTCCATAATGGGCACACGTGACAGCAGAGTGGTGGACTACTATGGCCTAAATCCGTTTCAATTGATAGAGGAGACCTGTGCCCGGCAGTGGGATATAAAAATGGTTGAAAAAAAAACATAGTCGGACTGTATTAAGCTAAATTTATTCTCCATCGTTTCAGCTGTTTTGACGACTGAAAAAGGGTTGCAGGTTGCAGCCAATCCATGGATACATCTTTTACATTTCTTTTTAACCGACTTCAAAAAGGAGGAGGTTACTCAATTCGACCGTATATAATATGCTTTTTATGTTTGTTCGCGGATAACTTTAACCGATTTTGATGATTTTTTTGTTCGAAAGCTTATACTTCCGAGGTGGCCCCATTGTCACTAAGTCAAGATCTGATGATGGGATCCTAGGGAAATCGAGGGGAACTCTCAAATTTTATATGCACACATATTGATTTTCTTATACTTTCTGAACCAAAATTGATATTTGTGCATAGCAACGATCATCTCATGTTGCTGAGCTGATGATGGAAGGTACTATGGTACTACGATGGTTAAGAGTTGAGAGAAAATTCTTTCGATATTTTGGAGTCGGGCCCTTAGTAAAATGAAGTACCTTTCGCTCTGAATGGGCACCGACTCCAAAACAGTTTTAAGAGTCACTAACATTAGCAAGGAAAAGTATCAAATGCGAAGTACTGAACAATAACCATTTGAATGCGGTTTTTTTAAATGAAATGAAATGAAATAAAATGAAATGCCAAAATGTGGTACATGAATAGTTGGTTTGTAGGTTATTACAGTCTCTCACATTAACCAAAATTGGTATGCAAATTTACAAAAAAGGGAAAACAAAAAATTACATGAATATTGGTACGCAAAGTTACTATAAACATTATTTGAAATTGCATTATTACAAAATTATATAAACTAATAAATTTGCATTACATTTGCCTCATCTCATAATCATAAACATTCATTAATAATTATTTTATTATAATTAATAATCATATTAAAGTATTTTACAATGTCAGCATTAGTAAACATATTAAAAAAAAAAAAAAAACATATTTTAATGTAAAGTTTATTCTCACTTGTAAGAGTTAGCATTTGTCAATAAGGCTCATGTCAAAATATAATAATTGCATTTGATGTCAAAATATTATAATTACAATTAATTAAAATTAGTCAATTTATGAATTCTCTAAGCGTATAAAAACATTTTTCAACAAGCCACTGATATAACTCTTTTTTAAAATTGTACAAAGACAACTTTTTAAACTTATCTGGTGTCTTATTATATATTTTCACACACATATGATATGAATTCCTTGAGCGCAAAGCTGTCCTAGAAAGCGGTAGGCACAGTTTTTATGGATACCGTGTCAAGAAATTGCAATGTTCCCTTTTCTTTTCAAACAATTGCATGTGGGTTTTTACAAAAACACATACTTCGTAGATGTATATGCTGGTTAACGTCAATATTTTAAGGCGTTTAAAAAGAGGCTTGCAACTCGTTTCGGGGGGAACTCCACAGATTGCACGAATGCAGCGTTTTTGAACAATAAAGGCTTTTTTGTGCTTTAGTCTCGGCTATAGTTTCATTTCCATGTCGTACATCTAAGTCTAGTTTCTTTGTTGCGTTATTACCAAATTGGATATATTTCGTTTAAAAAGTTGAATATATTTCGTTGTAAAAAAGTTATATAATCATTTCGGCAAACTAAACTAACGGAAATTTAAAAAAAGAATCTTCACAAAACAGTTCCTTGTAATTGTTTATTTATACAAAACGGTTACTTATAAATTATAATGTCTAGTCAGAAGCACTTCGTCTACCTATAAAACAACAGTTAGGGGTAGCAATAAATATTTGGGCGTTGGAGGTAAACATTTTTTTGGGGCTTCCTTTCCTACATTGTCCGTCTGTGAGTCATTGATAAGTTTTTGTGTCGTCTTTTTGTATCGACGTTGTCACTGAAAGTAAATTTGTGACTCTAGAAGCCGTTCTTACGGGGTTGTTGTAGAAGAAATACTTGACTAATTCTTTTACATTTCAATAAAATAGATGTGCGATGTTTAAAAATGGTGAACTCTAAAGGCCTTTTTCACTATCTACAAGTAAAGTGTTGATTAGTTACGTCCCAAGTAAAGTTAATTGGCAAGTAAAAGCTATGAGGGTACGGGTCAGTTTATCAGGATTAGGGCTACTCGAACATCGTGAAATGGAAATTACGGGTGGCTTTAACCGACAATTAGCCTACTTGTCACTTTACTTGAAGGTGGTGAAAGAGGCCCTAAGTGTTGGGTTGAGCAGCAATGGCCGAACAATTACCACCGCGGTCTCTGACGCTGAGATACGGGGTTCTAATCCGCAGCGCGCACCTCTTTTTTTTGGTATCGGGTGAGAAACCTTCAAAAGGTACTCTGCACCTTGGGAGAGGGTACCGGGTTATGTGGGATTTGACCGCACTAAAACCCCCTCGGTAGTTGCCTCTGCGCTTGGGGAGGACTCCGGGATCTCCAGCGGAACGCAACGGTGTCCTCCACGCGCGACGGCCCAGAACGGGTCCATATTCGGGAGAGCAATGTACTCTACTGCACCTTCCGATGCTCACGGCGACATACGGCCACGCACACTCCGTCACTCTTTCCGGGGCTGCAGGTTGGACGGATCGAGCTCCCACTCACACCGTCCACAACCCCGGAAGCCCCCTTTGCGGCGCGCACCTCTGGCAAATAAATTTGTAAAGTGCTTATTTATCGCTACTCCACGGTTAGGGAAAATATTGTGATATTTACTAGTAAATAATTGCGATGTTTTGCATAAAGAGAAATTTATAATTTCTCGAAGGAATCTTGTCCACCAATCTCCACTTGGCCAGCGTGACTATAGCCTTAATCCCTCTCACTTGTGAGAGGAGACCTGCGCAGAGGTCCCGCAAGGTCACAAATACCCCATTCGGTGGGAAAGTTCTCTAAATATGTTATTTAGAAGTGGGAGGAAGAGTAGTATGAAGGCTTTGTGAACGACACACTGACGGCGTAGTGTCCGCTGCGCCATACTGGTGGTAATTTTCTGTAGGTTCTGAAGATTTATTTAATTAAATGTAGTAAGTATCAGACAAGCCATGATGACCAGTGTGGTACAATGGTTACCACGCCGAACTGCCGATAGGAGAGTCTCGGGTTCGATTACTGGCGAAGCAGAAATTTGAATGATAACTTTAAATATTTTGTGTTCTCTGTGTGGGTGCTTGTGTTTCTGTCTCTGTGTGTGTCCATGGTACCCACGACACAGGGTATATCCACCTTACTTGGGCTAAGAGGGTGAATATTATTTTTATTTTATAAACTTTAATAAGCAACGAGTATGCATGCCACATGGTCACAAGGTGGTAAGTGGTCGCTGCAGCCCAAGGACAACCCCAAGGTCAAGCTAGAGTCATTTCTGATACGACCTCAGGTGTGCTGCCTATCCCTATGCTCATCTAAATGTGGCCGGCGACCATACGTTTTAATCTAGGTAAAATAATTAATTTACTGCAGAATTACTGTATATTACCATTTTTCTACCACCATATTTCTACCACAACTTTTGCTCTGTCTATAAACCATAACATAATATTTTTGCTGGTTATATTTGCATTCTGGGATTCAAACTCGTATTCCTAACGTGGGAGACCGAAGTTAACCAAATCAGGAGCAGGCAAAGCAAGCCCGAACACTCTCAGTAAATATTAGCGGTATCATATTGTTAAACAATACCAATCGGACAAAGATTGAGTCATCGGTTGGGAAGGATACGGGTTCGAATTGTTTGGGTTCCGTAAAATTAATTTAACTTAAAACTGAAATTGGAAACCTAGTGGTATTAAATGAACTGAATTTCTTCTATAATCCTTTCATAATACTAATATTATATATTCGAAAATAACTCTGTCTATCTGTCTGCTGCGCTTTCCCGCTTAAACTACTGCTACCGATTTTAATGATATTTGAAATACAGATAGAGTGGACCTTGGGAAAGGACATAGGATAGTTTTTATCCTACGGGAATATTTAAAACGGGTCCACGCGGGTGAAACCGCTGAAAAAAGACGTTTCACACTCATAGCCCCACATTAGGGTAGATACACCCTGTGTCGTGGGTACCATGGACACACAAAGAGACAGAAACACATACACCCAGACCGAGAACAGAAAATTAAACAATTTTCTGTTTCGCCGGGAATTGAACCCGGGGTCCAGGTCGAATGGCAGTCCGGCATGGTAACCATTGCGACACACGGGACGTGAATCTATTTTTTTAGAGGTGCAGTTACAGACCAGACTATTGAATTGACTGATTACATGAGGCGACCATCAGCCTCCGGAGTAGCAGCGCAACTGCATACGACCTCAGACAAGACTAGGGTTGCCATCTCTAAAATTTGTCAACCAGGACAAGACGCGTTATAACCCCGGATTTTAAAGCCAAAAACCCGGACATGTCAACAGCGGAGGACGGTGAATTTAGCGTGTCAGTTCGGCGGTTGATCACGACGTGCGAGCACAGTGCGTGTGTCGCGGGCGGCCCAAGACTTAATTTTTTCAAACCCGGATTACAAATGAAGTCCGGTCCGGATGCTCCCCGGACGCCCTTTAAACTAGGACAAATCCGGGGAAACCCGGACGGATGGCAACCTTAGACAAGACTTACCTAGTACTTATACCTTTTGAGGTTCTGTGTAAATGTCAATAGGCTGCAGCGACCACTTAACACCACGTGACCTGCATGCTCATCTACTACTCCATTAAAATAAAGAAAAAACGAAGACAAACACAGCAGTTTCTGTAATTGTAAACAGTTGTTTCTGCTATGGACAAAACATCCACATTAATAATAATTATAATAATATTTATTTAATGTCAGACACAGTGCACTTTGTTAGTATATTTTCTTAAAAACTATGTTAGTTGTTTGTCCTTATTATTAATTCATTACTGCATACTATCATTCCATTACATTAAATCAATTGAAATACATTATAAATAATAAATCAATAATATTGGAAAAATAATAACAATCATAATAATAATAATCACGATAAAATTACAATTAATTAAATTAATATCAATTACATTACAATTAAAATAAATCATGATATCATTAAACGCAAAAAAGTTCTTATCATTACGTCACGAACGATCACTAAGCCATTTCAAATCCCCACGGAACCCTAAAACCCTGAATCACACCGAAACGAGACACTAAATAGATAACCACCTATTATGACAAACGGGTACAAAAAACCATGTCAGTGGTCGCAGGGCTAAGGGAGGTGGTACAGTGAACAGCGGGTTAAAAATTTGTGTTTTACAGTACAATCATAAGCGCAGCGAGTAGAGCGGCCGTATAGAATAGAGGAAATTCAGGCCATCAACCACAGGGATATGACGGTAATTGACAAAACTTTAAAACGACTCCCGGACCAGACGCCGGGACTTCAACGGATTAAATATTAACACCACTAACAATAATAACAATATAATAGTTTAAAAAAATACAAAAAATACTAACATACTAAATAAAAAAATCGGGAGGTATTTAAAAAAAGAAAAATAAAGTAAAAAAGCAAACAAAATAACTTGACGCAAAAAGACACGGACGTCAAGTCTGTAGAGTTTAACTATTATAATTAAAAAAAAAATAGAGGAAATTCAAAAGTTTGTTCCAATTCGTGTGAACTGCCCGAGGAGTTTATTAATCTATTTTTTTTTAAATTTTGTTTTTATTTAATTCAAATTCAATATCAATATCAATTTTTAATTCAAAGAGGTAATGCTGCCAGCGTTCTGGGCACCATGCCGCAATCGGGTCTTTTGGATGGCATATTCATTTTATAAAATATGTATATATTTTTTTACTTTTAAATTATTTATTATGCAACCAATTAAACTTTAAAATATAAAAAAATATCAATTGACTGATTTTTAATTGATATTGTAAGCGTAAATGGTAAAATCTTTTGTAATCAATGAAATAAATAATTAATTAATTAATAACAAAATTGATTATCTTCTAGTTCAGAATATAGACAAACAACAATTTGTGAGGAATAAATAAATAAATAAGAACAAATCTGCGGAATATAATGGAATGAGGAAAAGTTTTGTTCTACATATTATAAAACAACTAATGACAGATGAACCCTTTACTATTATTCTGTACAACACAAAACTGTTCTTTATATTTTAAGATTATGACTGCAAAGGAAGGGCTAAGCGAAACGGTCGCGGTCGGGTTTGAACCGGGTGACCGCTAGTGGCAAATTTAATGCGCGTTTCCATGCTTTGTAGGACTGGTTAACGGTCCTGGTTATTACCGATATATACTAAAAAACTGCAGCCAATTTATATTATAGCATTTTTTTTAAATTATGTCATAGAATAATTATTCATTATTGATGGAATAGAATAGGCTTATAGGTACATAAACAGCTAGTCCCTGTAGCTTCGGCATTAAAAATAGAGCTACGGTATCCCCTGCCTGATCGTAAGAGGTGACTAAAAGGGGGCTTCCGGGGTTGTGGGCGGTGAGAAAGGGAGCTCGACCCGTCTAGCTAGCAGCCCCGGGAAGCGTATTTCCTTTTCCATGTTCAGTAGGCGCCTGTGAGGTCTCCAAACGCGCATGGGTTTGCAGGCATTAAATTGCCACCAAAGCAGTGTTCATTTGAACGCCAATAACGCACGGTTTTGAAATGGTATTACTTAAATAATAATAATCACAGTTCACACTCATAGCCCCACAGTAGGGTAGATATACCCTGTTTCGTGGGTACCATGGACACACACAAAGACAGAAACACAAACACCCAGACTGAGAACAGAAATTTAAACTCATCATTCAATCATCATCACAGTTTGGCAGAATACTAAAATAGTATATATTGTACTTTTTTGAAATAAATAAATAAATAAATAAATAAAAAATCTGCTTCGCCGGGAATCGAACCCGGAACCCTTCGATTGACAGTCCGGCATGGTAATCATTACGCCACACGGGTCGTCCTAACCCGTGTCAATTTCGAGCCAAATGAACACGCTTTCGCACATTACAAGCACAATTTTTCACATTTCGCACAATTACAAGTGTGTATCGAACTTTGTACTTTGTAGTTAACGTTTACTTGACAATATTATTCGATATGCATATAAGTATGTAATGTAAAAATGCTAAAATGTTAGAGAGTACGAAATATAATGTACTTATAAAGTTTTCTCTTTTATACGACTATCTACATGGATTAAAATAAAAAATTAGCTATGGCTGTTGCTAGTCGTCCGTTAAACGGATGATTATAATAAATTAATCGTCCGCTAAACGGATGAATTTTTTTTCAACCTTTTTTTTTATGTCCCACTGCTGGGTACAGGTCTCCTCTCACAAGTGAGAGGGATTTAGGCCATAGTCCACCACGCTGGCCAAGTGCGGATTGGTGGACGTCATGCTTTCGAGAAATTTAGAATTTCTCTCAGGCCTGCACGCCGATGGAGAACATCATAATGATGATGATCATAATGATAATGAAACATCAATATGACGATATTTTCCATCACTGTAGAGCAGCGATAAATGCGCAAATTACAAATTTCTTTGTCAGAGGTGCGCGCCGAGGATTTGAACCCGGCATCGATCGCGTCGAAGACCGCGGATTTATACCACTCGGCCATCGCTGCTCACGCCTGCCTGAGATGGATGAATAGCGCTTACGAAGTGTGCGTGGCCGCTGTGAACACCTGAATGTGCAGTAGAGCACACCCGCTCTCCCGTTCTGGGGCGCCGCGCGTGGAGGACACCGGTGCGTTCCACTAAAGATCCCGGAGTCCTCCCCAAGCGCAGAGGCAAGCCACCAAGGGGGTTTAGTAAGGAGTTACAAATCCCTCAAAACCTCTCCCAAGGTTCCGGGTACCTTCTGAAGGTTTCCCACCCAATAAAAAGATACAAACCGCTACCGCCTGTCACTTTGCTTTGAGCCCGCCAGGACAGTCGGCTACACAATAAATCAGGCAGATAGCGAGTCAAAGATGAACCGAACAAAAGTTAAGCTTAGAAATTCGAAACTTAAGGCGAAGCTTCACTTGAAAACTTTATTTTATTGTTGCTTTGTTTGATAATGTCAAATATATATTTTTTTCAACCTTTTTTATGTCCCACTGCTGGGCACAGGTCTCCTCTCACGCGTGAGAGGGATTTAGGCCATAGTCCACCACGCTGGCCAAGTGCGGATTGGTGGACGTCATGCTTTCGAGAAATTATGAATTTCTCTCAAGCATGCACGCCGATGGAGAACATCGTAATCAATTAAATATGACGATATTTTCAATCACCGTGGAGCAGCGATAAATGGGCACATTTTAAATATCTTTGTCAGAGGTGCGCGCAGAGAATTTGAACCCGGGATCGGTCGCGTCAAAGACCCCGGTATTTTACCACTCGGCCATCGCTGCTCTACTCGGCCATCGCTGCTCTTAGGTAGTATATAGTTCGTTTTAATGTAATTAACTGTAAAACGGTCATACGTAATCAATCATACTAATCATAATACAACTTTTAATTTTACTGGTTGATACTGCTTTTTCACATCCATACAATCATCAGCCTTTCATAGTCCACTGCTGGATATAGGCTTCCCCAAATAATGACGATAACGATAACGATTCACACTCATAGCCACATAGTAGGGTACATATACCCTGTGTCGTGGGTACCATGGACACACACAAAGACAGAAACACAAAAGACCGAGAACAGAAACTTATCATTCAAATTTCTGTTTCGCCGGGAATCGATCCCGGGATCCTTCGATTGGTAACCATAATCGCCAACTAAATGTCCGCCACTTCATCCGCTGTCTTCCTCAAGTGGTCAAACCATCTGATTGGAAGTTAAATGTGCTAGCGTATGGTGCGTTTAACCCTTTTATTGTTTTTTAAACCTCGTCAAACCTTGTTTGGAGTTATTACTTGCGTACGAAAATGAACGGTACCTTAACCACATACATACTGGTTAGTTAAGGTTTAACAGTTTTAATCCAGTTTTTGCCTGTTTTGTTGAAATCAGGCGATGTATTTTTTTTAAACGTTTCATACTCTTAGCTCCGCAGTTGGGTATATATATCCAGTGTCATCGGTACCATGGACTCATACAAAGACAGAAACACAAAAGCCCAGACCGAGAACAGAAATTTGAAAACATCATTCAAATTCCTGTTTCGCCGAGAATCGAACCTATCGATTGTCAGTCCGGTATGGTAACAATGGCACCACGCGGGTCGTCATGTTCATTGGTCGTAATGTCAAAAATGTTTAACGATGATGATCTTAAATTTATTTATTTATTTAAGGCTCACCAACGCAGAAAACACAATAACATTTCATAATATGGTAAATACAATAATAAATTAAAGGTCGTGTCCCCACAATTATAGGTGAGCTCGGCATACACAATAACAAGACGCTCTAAACAGTATATAAATTATACTATTTAATTTTATAATTAAATTGTCCTATTTGTAAATTATAAGTGCACACTTCCCCTTAAACGAGGCATGTGATACACTGCACTAGAGGCCGCCCCCGGAGCTGGTAAGCTGACACGTCGGAAGTGAGTGTGTGCATCATCTTTACCATTTTATTGTAATGTATCAGATCTCTCTCTACAACATTGTAGATTGAAATGTCCTTTTGTTCATGGTGTAGCGACCTTCCGCTACTCATCAAGAGATGGCGCCACGAGATTCCTGAATCACGCTATCGAAGTTTTCTGAATATTCGAGCATATATACAAGAAATCCGAATTGAGTCAGTTGGAGCGCGGCTGCTCCCCGGGCAAGACCACCTCGCCCGGCGGGAGATGTCCCTTTACGAAAATGGTAAAGCGTGCATGGCCCTGCGGCCGTCGTAGAGAACGGAAGCAACAAAGATAAGCGAACGGACGTGTAGGTGTTGTGGAGTCCTTGATTAACCCTACACTCTTTACAGTGTTGTGTATATTTACTTGAAACTATGGATGTACATGGAAAAACACTCGCGAATAATTTCTATGTATTTATTAATTACCAGTAGCTAATAATGAATTGAGCAGCGATGGCCGAGTGGTAAAAGCCGCGGTCTTCTACGCGACCGATCCTGGTTCAAATCCTCGGCGCGCACCTCTGACAAAGAACTTTGTAATGTGCGCATTTATCGCTGCTCCACGGTAATGGAAAATATCGCGATATTTAATTGATTACGATGTTCTCCATCGCCGTGCATGCCTGAGAGAAATTCATAATTTCTCGAAAGCATGACGTTCACCAATCCGCACTTGGCCAGTGTGGTGGACTATGGCCTATATCCCTCTCACTTGTGAGAAGGAGACCTGTGCCCAGCAGTGGGACAAAAAAAAGGTTGAAAAAAAATGAATTAATGTCTGATGACGTATGAGCACGCGCGATTGCCTTAGTGCTTGACTAAACTAAAGTAAAGTAGGTTTACGATCGAGATGTTTACGTGATAACGTCCGCACGAGAAAATCTCCATTCGTTTGTATGCCGCTAGAGTGAGAGAGACGGAAGATCGGTCCACTCACTCGAACGCTATGCCAGCCTCCGCTCGTGAGGATTCCGCGTGACAAGTTTGACGGAATGACTGGCAGCGCTCGAGATGAGACGGGAGATCGGTCCGTCTCTCTCGTTATACCTGCGATCGCGCTCGTGAGGTTTTGGTGTGACACAAGTTTCTGAACATGTCACCCGACTAAAACGATTTTAAAGACGTTATCACGTCAAAAACAAGTCCTATGCCGTGTTGTATTGCCGGGTTTCATATAGCCTATAGGAAAACAAGAACTATTTAAATGATAAAAAGGCTTGGGAAACTCACATAAGGCTGTTTCTATATACCATGTAATAATATTAACTTTTTGAAATTTGCGAGCGATAGCATTGACACACACGATGCTGTCTCGTGCGCTCCTTGTCGCCCTATAGTCATGCTGCATTTTAAATACCTTTGTAATTGAATATTTATCTAAAACAGAGCTGCAGTTCTTTTCCGCCTGCTTTATTCTCCTAGCCCATATAAGCCTTAGCGCACCCAAAGCGGATGACGGTCAGCTGATGGCCGTACAACAATGACAAACATCAAGTACATTATTACCCAGAATGTCAATAAACCATTTCATTTCATAAATGAATATTATTTAAGAATATTCTCATAATTTCGCACCAATAAAATTATATACGTGTCATATTGTGACTACTGGCTATACGAAGTACAATCGCGTCGTTAATTTCGTTTTTTTAACCTGTTTGCATAAGAAATAAATTTCCAGCGACTCGAGTGCCCTATGATGTAGTGTTTGCTTATGGACAGTCGCGCGCACAAGTGCTCACATTTTGTAACCGACTTCAAAAAAGGAAGTTATTAGTTTGACCGTTTTTACGTAATATTTTATGGTAAAGACGTATAGGAATTTATTTTGGTATTTAATTCACAATTCAATTGGGTTATATTATATATTGTTCATCACGGATAATGTCGAATTTAAATGGTGAAAGAATTTTTCAAATCGGTATAGCAGTTTCGGAGCCTATTTAAAGCAAACAAATAAACAAACTAAACAAAAAACAATCAAACCTTTCATCTTTATATCTTACTCTATACTTTGTAAATGTATGTTTGTTTGTATGACCGCAATTTTTTCAAAAACTTTAAGTGCTATTGTGTTGATCCTTTTTATTCCAACTTACGGAATAGTCTAATCAATCATCAAAATCCATTTAGTATTTTCTTGTTCATTATGTATTTTTAGATAAGGGTATCATTTAGCCTTTTGAGACGGAAAAGGTCGTCTTATACTTATTTCATGTTTCAATAATAAAAAAAGAATCATCAAAATCTGTTCACCCAGTCAAAGTTCTGAGGTCATAAAAAAATATACAGTCGAATTGATAACCTCCTCCTTTTTGATTGAAGTCGGTTAAAAAGCACCTTTAACTAAAGAAACCGAAATTTAAAATTGTAGAAGGACCACCACTGCCTTTCCTGCTATAAAGAATCTCTATTGTTTCGGTGTAAAAGGTGCATTTGTCGGCCATATTATAGGTATGACCGGCCATCTCTGAAGTACCAGCGTAATTATATAATTCTAGCGGCCGCTCGCAACTTCGTCCGCGTGGACTTTGGTATTAGTCATAGCACGATGTTATATAGCCTATAGCCTTCCCCAATAAATGGACTATTCAACACAAAAATAATTTTTCTATTCGAACCTGTAGTTCCTGACATAAGCGCGTTCAAACATACAATCTCTTCAGCTTTATACATATATGTATTAGTATAGATTATAGTCATGATCTCGGACACTATTCCGGCTTACTTAAAGTTATGTACATATATGGATAGCACTGATCACTTAGCACCACGTGGCGAGCATGATGAGTAATACTGGCTGGCTGTAACCCTTTTTTAACTGATTTCAAAAAAAGGAGGAGGTTATTCAATTCGACCGTATATATGTTTTTTTTTTCATGTTTGTTCGCGGATAACTTCGTCGTTTATGAACCAATTTTGATGATTTTTTTTTTGTTCGAAAGCTTATACTTCCGAGGTGGTCCCATTGTCACCAAGTCAATAATTGGATGATGGAATCTAGGGAAATTGAGGGGAACTCTCAAATTTTATAGTTACACATATTAATTTTCTTATATTTTCTGAACCAAAATTGATATTTGTGCATAGTAACTATCATCTCATGTTGCTGAGCTGATGATGGAAGGTACTATAAATGTTAGGAGTTGAGAGAAAATTCTTTCGATAAATGTTTTTTTGTTCAAAAACTTATGCTCCCGAGGTGGTCTAACTGTCACCAAGTCAAGATCTGATGATGGGATCCGAGGGAAATCTAGGAGAACTCTCAAATTTTATAGGCACAAATATGTGGAAATATCGCCATTTATGCTTAAACAATACAGAATTATTAAATTAAAGGTACTAAAAATTATATAACTTTATTTTAAAAAACCGCCTTCAAACGGTAAAAAATAACATTGTTCAGTACTTAGCATTTGATAATTTTCTTACTAATGGTAGTGACTCTTAAAACTATTTTGGAGTCGGGCCCTTAGTAAAATGAAGTACCTTTCGCTCCCCATTAATGGTAAAGGTCTGGCTTAGGCAGCTTACTCCAGCACGCTTCAATGCAAGTTTGTGGAGATGCGAATTAGCGACCAACCGGCTGTCAGAAGTTTTAAAACCGTCTATAAGGCCTCCGACAAGGTTTAACGACAACAATCGGCACCGACAGCTCTACGTGCCCTCCAAAGCACGGAAACGCGCATGATTTTTTTTGCCACTGGCGGTCACCCATCTCACACCCAACCGCGCCCTTTTGGCATATATACATACATCGCTTATATTCTACGTTAGACTTTTATTTAAGTGTTACTGTAATTAAATTTAAAAAGTAACTAAGAGAATCATGAAAGCCTATTTACCTTCTCAATATACTCTCACTGACTTTTTGTTCGGCTTAACATGTAATCAATGTCTGCGTGTTAATTACACAGATCATTAAGTACTCCGTAATACAGTAATTAATAAATCTGTCACATTTTCCCATAACTTTCTCACAATACACGCAATTCATAACACGAATATAATTCATATTCGTCCGAAACTGACTGAAATTTCATTAAAACGCCGTCAAATAAAACACATCAGTGTTCACAAAGCAACATGGCTGATATTTTTTTTATTTATTTTACAAATCTAATTATATCAATCGGAAATTCACGATAATGATTGATGACTTAGGGTGCGGTTATGCTGACCAAAATTTGGTGGTAAGTTTTGCCGCTGATAGCCAGCCGAATCCAGTATATTCAATCTCGTTAATTTTTTTTTTGTTATTTAGGCAGATTTTTTTTTACATTACTCACTTACAAATGTTTACATTGCAATATGTTATTTTTATGTTATATTCAGATGAAGATTCAAACTGAATTTTTGTACATTCGACTGTCAAAACAAAATGTTAAGTGAGTACCAATTAATACAATCTCAGACTGATGTTATAAATAAATAACGCTTCACACTCATAGCCCCACAGTAGGGTAGATGTACCCTGTGTCGTGGGTACCATGGACACACACAATGACAGTAACACAAACACCCAGATCGAGAACATAAATTTAAACTCATCATTCAAATTTTCTGTTTCGTCGGGAATCGAACCCGGGACTCATTGATTGGCAGTCCAGCATAGTAACCATTGCGCCACGCAGGTAGTCAAATCTGTTGATGATGTTCATCTCAAACTACGGGTTTTGGCCGTAAGACGCATAATCGTTGATTTAAATCCAATGTTTTAGAATATTCTGTTATGAATATTATTATGTGTTCTGAATATGTGTTTTTTTCCTGTTTCGTGGTAAATGAAGGATCCGCATTATTACAATACATTATTATAATATTCATGCATTTTAGATTAAAAAAACATTTTTTAGTCGTAACATATTATGTCATGTTACCCTTTTTATAAAATTTGTATGTATACATTAAAAGAAAAAAAAGGCTGGTGAAATTAACCCCTGCGAATTTTACAAAACTTTAGTAATTTAGTTTAGTTTCGTTTATTATTGTAGTTGCACATACAATTGTAATTTGAGACGTCTTGCCCCTGCGCTCGCCCCTCGCACGGCAGTCGTCTCCAACGCGCCTCACGCGCATGTTGTAAAAGGTTTTATTAAACGAGTGTGTCCAATTAAACGGCCTATTTCAATTAATATCATCCAGCACTTAAATAAGGTTGCACGAAGTCCACCGTCATAATGATTTAATACATTGTGTTATTTACTTTTCAAATCTGAAAGCTTTAAGTTATTTAATTTATCAAAGCTTGCAAGCGTTTCGAGCCCTGCAATGTGGCCAAGCCCTTACCAGCCAGGTGTAAATCCATCAGAGCACAGCAATGTTAATTTGGCAACGGCCGTCCCGAGGGTGATTACGGGCGAAAAAAGACCGAAAAAAATACGCGATAGGCTCTATCACGGGTTAATGACCCTGGAATTTGGTGCCATTTTTTCAAGGATAATGTTATGTAAGATCGGTGGTTTTTAGGGTTTTTTGACGTAAAAACTATAAACAAATGCCACTAACTGCAGAAAGTACCGTAAAAATAATAAAATGACAGTTTCTTATTCTTTGTCACTTGACACCCGCAGCCACCCGCGACTTGCTCGTGGACTTTAGTTTGAGAATTTTTCCATAATAAAATTAGCCTAAGTTACGATTGTAACGAATGTGTTAAAATAACAATTGTAAGGTACAATAAAACAAAATATAACAAAAAAGAAGAAAACTGGATTCATTCAAATTATTTGGCCTAACATGCCCTCTTAAATATAGGAACCCGCATAAAATTGGCTCTATTATAGTTTCGGTCATCGATTTTACACACGACCGCGTCCTTTTCACTTATGTAAATAAGATCATAACTAAGCGTTATTCGCAAACGTGGCCCTGTCCACGTTTTACACATAATAGACTTTTGAAATTTTTGAGACGTTTTTTGTTTTATCTATAAATGTATCTATATTTATAATATAAAGCTGAAGAGTTTGTCTGTTTGTTTGAACACACTAATCTCAGGAGCTACTGGTTCGAATAGATTTTTTTTGTTGAAAAGTCCATTTACTAAGGAAGACTATAGGGGCAAAGAACTAAAGTCCACGCGGACTAAGTCTCGGGCGGCCGCTAGTCTATAATATTATAATAACTTGTGTACACGACTGTACGCTAGCTGCGGTGGCGCGGCGTGTTATTCTTCCGCTACGACACTCTCATGTTAACATTCGACGCGACTGTACTCAAGCCTCTTTCTAATTTGTAACGTTTCTGTACATGCTACCTGTAAAATTATTATTGTATGAATATTACAAAAGTTACATTACAATTGAGTAATATTTAAATAACGACAACAGCGATGGCGGAATGGTAAAAACCGCGGTCTCTGACATGGAGATACCGAGTTCAAACCCCGACGCGCATCTCTGATGGAAAAATCTTAATATAATTATGCGTATTTATCGCTGCTCCACGGTGAGGCAAATTTTGTGATATTAACTAATTACGATGTCTTCAATCACCGTACGTTCCGGAGAGTAACTCAAAATTTCTCGAACGTATGATGTGCACCAACCTGTATTTGGCCACAGTGGTGGACTATGACCTAAAGCCTCTCACTTCCGAGACAAGTCCTGCAAAGGGACAAAATTCAATCAAAATAAATTTTATTTACGACGACCCACGTGGCGCAATGGTTACCATGCCAAACTGCCAATCAAGGGGTCCCGGGTTCGATTCCCGGCGAAACATAAATTTGAATGATGAGTTTAAATTTCTGTTCTCGGTCTGGATGTTTGTGTTCCTGTCTTTGTATGTGTCTATGGAACCCATGACACAGGGTATTAATTACCTTACTGTGAGGCTATGAGTGTGAGCGTTTATTTAAAACTGACTGACTGAGGGTCTTCCTACGCAGGGCTCTAGTGGCTCTAGTGCAATAGGGAATACGGGACACGAGGGACTCCTCTTTGCCTGGGCAGGCTCATGAGGTCAACGGCCTCAAGGTGATGAATATTTCGCCGCCGTTGGGCGGACTTAGTGGGCTTGATTTCGGTCGTCATCCGCCGACCGCGCTTGGTCAGCGGTCCTCCTCTTCGGAGGACTCCGCTAACCGCACGAGTCAGTCAGTCAGTCAGTTTATTTAAAAAAAACAACAGAGTTATAAGCTTTTACATGTTGTCTGTCCCTTTCTAGCAAAACGAAGCACTACTAAAAAAAGATTGACGTTTACAATAAAATAGGTGTACATTTTCTTCTTATTTTTTTACTTTTTAGTTAGTTTTTTTACGAACGCGTGTTTTTTAGTTTTTAAACTATATTATTTATTAATTCTGAGATCCTGTGCCCAGACCTGAGCTGTAGTGTGATATGAAAAAGCGTCGAAAAATACTGTGATGATAGAATCTTTAAACATAATTAGCACAAAAGGAACTATAACTTAGTAGTAAAGGTATTTACGATGTAAGGATGTGAGAGACATGTCATATGTAGTTGTAAGTCGGAAAAACTAGTATAGAATTACCTTGATACGGTGGATTCTTGATTCTTGGCGGATTTAACTGTATTTGGATGTTATGGGTTCACATTACTGTAGAAAAACAAAGTCAAGAATATTCAGGGTGTTTCTTCTTACTAAGCTTTACCTGAGTTTGTAAGATGAAGTCTGAAAATATTTAGACAGAGACAAATTTTTAATTTTCAGGATTCGGTACCTCGAAAGGAAAAAACGGAACCCTTATAATAATAATAATTTGTTTTATTTCTCACCCACAATATAGCTTATACATACTAAATTTTACATAGGTATTTATTTTCTTAATTATACATAAACGTTATCACTTATATTTAATAAACTAGTACATTCCAAACTTTGACCTGAATATATAAATATTTACATAGTATATATAAATATGTACATAGTTATAGGATCACTTAGTTGTCCGTCCGTTCGTCTGTCTGTCTTTCAAGACCCTTTTTCTCAGGAACGCGTGGAAATATCAAGCTGAAATTTATATCAAATACTCAAGTCTACTGTCCCTTAGAGCTGTGAAAAAATCAAACTTCTAAACCAGCGTAATCAAAAGCGTTTATGCCGAAAATTTCCGCAAATTTTCGACACTCGCAAGGCAATCAAAACCTACAGGGTACTTCCCTTGAACTCAAGAAAGTTTTTGAAGTGAAAACTTGTTTAGCGGCGTTGAGCACTTTTGTGGGATGGGTAAAAACTGTGAAACTCGCGTCAGGTCACGTGTGCTGATCGAAAAACCGTAAGACGGTTGGAGAGTAGTGTTGTAACATCGAAATCGATTAATCGAACAATCGATTATTTATTTTTTAATCGATTGTAAGGGTATCGATTAATTAAAAAATTGATTTTTAAAAAATCTATTTTCATAAAAAATGGGTCGAATTTTTTTTTCAAAGTCAAAAAAAAAATTTGAAAAGAATTAGAAAATTAAATATAAATTGTAATGTTTGTGTACGATACCGCAATAAAGAAATATTGTATTCTACGACATAAATAATAGTACTTTTATATTGATAATAAAAGCAATTCGTTCAAAATTATTCCCTAACTATTCCAATAAATCAAAAATGCACAACGTTAATAATCAAGTTTTCACTTCTGCCGGCACTACCTGAGTGCAACCCGTAATTTTTTTTAATGTTAAAATTTTATAAGATATACCTTAAATTTGATAATGAAATATATTAGCTATTTCTATACTATGATTTCTTAATACTCCATAATTGCTTAATTATAAATGCGAAAGTGATACTGCCGGTGTGTGTGTCTGTTACGGTTTTACGCCTAAACTTAGTAGATTGTAAAACCGTAATCCCTTTTAAAACCTTTGGGAAAGGACATAGTATAATGTTTATCGCGAAAAATAGGCTTAAGAGGAAACGCGAGTTCAGCCGTTTATTAAATATGTTTGTTCACAAATATCAAGAAATAGAATAAGTCTATGCCCCTATGTTTTTGTTTGGTCGTAAAAACCTTTTAAATTTGTTTTGCAGTTGTTGGATTAGGGCTGTATGAAAGAGGTATTTTCTACGATTTTTGAAGAGTCATATTTTCTGATCTAATTAGTTGATTGAAAAAACAAAACATAGGGGCATAGCTTTAGCAGACTTAGATATTGTTACAAAAAATCATTCCTTTAGAAGCATTATCCAGGGAGAAAATAGGAGAATACATTTTGCCTTTCAAATCATTCATTAAGAAATCGTTTCATTAAGATTGAATGAAAGGTAAATTGTGGTTTACGATTTATGACGTACTAAAAAAAATACTTACTAGATCTCGTTCAAAACAATTTTCGGTGGAAGTTTGCGTCGTAATGTACATCATATATTTTTTTAGTTTTATCATTCTCTTATTTTAGAAGTTACAAGGGGGGGGGACACATTTTACCACTTTGGAAGTGTCTCTCGCGCAATCAGAAAAAAATGATACTAAAAACCTCAATATCATTTTTGAAGACCTATCCATAGATACCTACCCGTGTGGGGTATGGGTTCGATGAAAAAAAAAATTGAATTTCAATTCTAAGTATGGCGAACCCTCAAAATTTATTGCTTTTTTCTATTTTTGTGTAAAAATCTTAATGTGGTTCACAGAATACATCTACGTACCGAGTTTCAACAGTATAATTATTATATTTTAAGTGGCTGTGACATACGGATGGACAGACAGACAGACATCACGAATCCATAAGGGTTCCGTTTTTTGCCATTTGGCTACGAAACCCTAAAAACAGCAAACAAAGTCCCAGAAACGGCCCACCCTTTGCTACAGTCCAACCAACACCACGTTTTGAAAATTATTACCACGTAGAAAAACAATTTGAGCCCTCACAAAGCTGGCTTTTTGTTGGTATTATGATAAAGTCTGAAGTCTAAAGTCTATTCGATATACGAACAGATTCCAACATGTCCCTTTTAATTACTGAACATCTTATTTCTTTAATTACTTACGCGAGGTAAGGCGTATAACAGTACAATAACTATTAACTAGAATTTTATTGATAAGTCAAAAACATGACAAATTATTATAAGAAATTTCACCGTTTATTTCTTCCGCAGTTGTTATTTTCAAATTATTATAAACTGTACTAGGCTTATTGTTTCCTATTAATTAAATAGTTTTCTTAACACTAAAAAGATTATGCCTTTAGAAAAAACAATTTTATGGGTAGCATTTATTGTACAAAATGGACAAACTGTAAGTGAAAAGATTATGTCGGAAATTTTGTAGTATGTTATTATGATAGTACATAGTTAATTTATTCATGAAAATATTAGTTGTCACAAATTACAAAATGTTAACTTACTTACAAATACTTAATAAAATATACAAGAATACCTAATTAGGTATTATTTTATCTAATTCTGTAATTACAAAATTTACTAACAATTTATTGGAACTCGGAATTTCGAACTATGTATAACAAATGTCAAAATTAAATTTGCTATATTATGATGATTATAATCCAATACATGTTCTCCTTCTAACTCCTAAATTTCCATTGGAACTTATCGTTTTGAATGTACGCACAATACCGGGATGTAAGTTGCCCAAAAAGTCAAAAATAAATATATTTATCTTTATATTTTATTATTATAAAAGATATTTCTCTTTGAATTATTTATAATCATGAATATTCAAACTCAAGACGCAAAAAACGTTATTAATAAAAGGTTTTTTATTTATAAAATATATTTACATATCAAAAAATAATACGGTAGTGTTATTTCTCCCATTCCAACCATAAATCATATCTAAAGAACGCCATAACCAATTCAGACCAACCGCACGTCAAATTTAATAAAATCAAGGCAAATACCATGATTTTATAAGCGCCTGAAGTGCCTATCAATGATTCACTATTGGAGGGCATAGCTCACGGCAACCGTAGCGATCTATAGATCCTGCGCTCGATCGTTCAAAGAAATCATCGGAAAAAAGTCAAACGAGACAGGGCCATAATGCATGCCATTATACCCGTCCCACTCACTCCCAACGCAACCAAAGAGTGCAAGCGAGACGCGCGAGTTTTTATTCAAGTATACATGTTTTAGAAACACCAGTCTTGCACAGGACGCGGTATACGTCGTACGTGTATAAAATAATATTCTAGTTTTTTTACAAAAAAAATTTACAGACTGCGCGGATTTTTGTTCAAAAATTTTGGTGGTTTTTGAGAAAGTTTTTAATGGTTAAGTGTGAAGGGTTGGGACGTTGGATGAGCAGTTTTTGATGGAATTTTGTGTTTTGTGCTGTAATATTGAAGTGGTGCCGTGAACTCGGATTTGGCGAGGAGCTTTCGGAAAACGGTGGGTTTTCACACTTTTTATATATATTAATATGCCTAATTTACCCAAAATAAATATGTATACTAAAAAATTGATCTAAACATCACGTGAAATACAAACACCGTCACATATAACCTTTTATATGTTTTGGTACCTATCATAGAAATTTATTTTCCTGATAATTTTACAAGTCTGAAAATTGACACATTTTGTCTGATAAATTATACAAGTCTGAAAGTTGACACATTATGTCAATCATTTTTTCACAAAAATTTAACAGTTAGTAGTCATAAAAATACTCTATATTTATTAATTTTATTAGTTGTCACATTAATAAATTTTAATTACTCTGAATTTCCGAACCATCTTAAATGCATTCGTCAGAATGTTAAAAAAACGTTCTATACAATATTATATAAATCCATAATTATGTAATTTTACAGTAATTTCCGTTACGATTGACGTTGCACGTAACTTTCAACGTATTATAACAGAATCATTTACTTTTTATTTAAATTTCATATTGAATAATATTTTATAAAAAATATTTTTACTTTATTTCGAGTCTAAAAAATTCTTTTTCTTATAATTTTGACAAACTTAAATAATTTAATAATATGCAGAATGTAAATTAACGGAAAACAACGGATTTAACAAATTGTCACAACTTTATGATGTAGTAACATTAAACTTACGGCAGCTCAGCACTTGACACACAAACATAAACGCCACACTATGTTTATAATAATGTCTGTACAATATTTCTTGTATAATATTTCTTAACTACGTAATATTATATTACAAGAGTTGCCAGTTCTTAGACATGATTAATATTTTAAATGAAATGGCATTTACACTTTATAAAAAATAATTTTACGTGAGAAAGATTATTTATTGGTCTTGGCGTGACTTATCTTGATTTTAGTAGCACATTGTGCTTTTCAATTGATTTATCTTATCTTATCCTGATACATTACATGCATTGAGTTTTAAAAAAAAGAATGATACAAAGTTTCTAATAAAATTACAATTACAATACATCTGTACACACTTAGTCTTTTATCTAAGCGGTTTTCTATATTGTCTATGAATTTAATTTATTTTAGTGATATAATTTAAAAGTAAGAAAAAGCAAAGGAAAATAATATTAAGTACATTATGTGTACTTTTAAACGACTACATTTACAACTCCACAATGCGTATAGGTACTTCATACTTTCCCCGAGTTTTGAGGTCTAAAATGATGTATCTACCTCTATTTACACAATACAGAGATTTTTATATTTTGTCAAAGTACCTATTAAGAAGTTATAATTTAATCAGAGAGAGAGTAGGTAGGTATAATAATGAAATTGGTGTTTATCGATAACTCTACAAAATATCTCTACATTTGCAAAGTTGGAGTTTTTTGAATTTTACTGATGAAATCTGCGAATTAAGAAGATGCTTTATGAATTTAAATAAATATTTGTGTGTAATACATCTTTGCACCCTTTATTCATTTTAGAAATACATTATCTGTAATAAAATATCTGTAACTATTACGGTTCATAGATACAGCCGATTAAAGCCTGGTGACGGACGGACGGACAGCGGAGTGTTAGTTATAGGTTCCCGTTTTACTTTTTAGGTACGGAACCCTAAAAATAAACATAAAGCACAAAAAAGAAGAGTATTTATAAATAAATAAATAACGTTTCACACTCATAGTCCCACAGTAGGGTAGATAAACCCTGTGTCGTGGGTACCATGAAGACACACAAAGACGAAACACAAACACCCAAACCGAGAACAGAAATTTAAACAGATCATTCAAATCGCTGTTTCGTCGGGAATCGAACCCGGGACCTTCGATTGTCAGTCCAGTATGGACGTCCAAATATATTAAGCCATTGCGCCACGCAGGTCGTCGAAATACTATAAATATGTAATTATAAAGAACGGAATACTGTCCTTCAGGTTGACAACAGGCGTGGTTGCCAGGGTGGCGTGGCAATCAGGTGGGGGGGGGAGCCCAGGGGACATGACCTCCCCCAAATTCCATCAGTCATGCGTAGATGGAAGGTGAAACAAGCCAATTTGAGACACCTCTACCCCTGATAGCATTGACACACACGATAGCTGTCTCGTGTGCTCCTTGTCGCCCTACAGTCATGCTGCATAATGAATACCCATTGTACCTGAAAATTTATTTAAAACAGGGCTGGAGTTTTTTTCCGCCCGCTTTTTTCTCCTAGCCCATATATGCCTTAGCGCACCCAAAGCGGATGACGGTCAGCTGATGGCCGTACAACAATGACAAACATCAAGTGTATATTGTTACCCAGGATGTTAATAAACTATTTCATTTCAAACTATTTTATTTTATAAACTATTTCATTTCAAAGTTTCTTGGCGACCCCCCTCCCCCCAAAATTGAAGGTTGCGCTCGCGCCTGGCTGACAAATGACATAAAATTTTTATTTACCTAAGCTGTCTAGTCTATCCGGTTCCAAAGTATTGAGTTGGAAATAACAGAAATACCGAATGGGGTTATTCATAGCCGAGAATGCAGATTACGTAGGTGCCGTAGTTATCTCGATAATATTGAGATTTGAAGGAATTGTTGTCAAGGCTTAGGTAGGGTAGAGTTTGACAGACTTCTGACAGAGACAAAGACCTGTTAAAATGTCAGCCATCGCAGGATGCAGTTACGAATATTTATTCTTAATCTAATTCGTACATTGATGTTAAATAAATAAATAAACGTTACACACTCATAGCCCCACAATAAGGTAATTGATACCCTGTGTCGTGGGTTCCATGGACACATACAAAGACAGGAACACAAACACCCAGACCGAGAATTTAAATTCATCATTCAAATTTCTGTTTCGCCGGGAATCGAAACCGGGACCCCTCGATTGGCAGTCTGGCATGGTAACCATTGCGCCACGCGGGCCCTCAAATTGTGTATGTAATTCATTTTTATTAATATAATTAATTTAATAAATATATTTAAGATAACATTTTGCATGAAATAATTATAATTTGAATAACAGTCATTTTTGTTTTTAATTTAATTTTATGCTTCATAAATTCTATGTCATGTGTACTTGTAGTTAATTTAAACGTTTATTGCCTCAATCTCACAATCATTTACAAAATACATTTACACTATTACATTTACATAATTTCATAGTATATTAAAATGTGGCATTATTAGAATTCAGGCATTGGGCAAAAGGTAGCTCAGCTTTTGCTACCGCGAGGTGCTGACCTCGTGCAGCGCTGATTTTCAGTCGCCCCATCTCCCTGAGGTGTTGTGCGGGAGTTGAGGAAGTTTGTACCCCCGTCGACTAGTTACATTTTTAACTGTACACATGATTACATAATTCATTAAATTAACAGAAAATTACATTATTTGTAAATGATGTTAAAGTAATAATAATTGATTATTTGGCATTGCATGCGACCGACAGACATTCCTTAAAATATATTGTTACTACTAACATTTGTAAGCCATTATATGGCTAAGTGTACTGGGACTCGTAGATACGTTTTATACCATCACTATGACAATTTTTACAGAACAAATGAATAAGTAGATGTGATATATCTTAATTATTTTGCGGAGACAATATGAATACCAGGATAGTTTTTGTTCTTTGAATGATTGCATCGAAAACTGTGCATATTGCCAGCATATTATTATTATTATCGTGTATAATTATTGCATAATTTTATTCCCACTTTATTGAAACTGAACGAAGCAGTAGTAGAAAATCAGTAAGTCACCAGGAATCAGTCAGTCAAGTCAGTCAGATATTCAAGTAATGCGATGGTACTACACGGAAAGTGGCGATGGAGTTTTGGAGGCAAGCTGAAAAACACATGTTTTCGCACTGTTATTTTATTTTATAACACTCGTGCACTGTAATTAACCTATATCGAACAAAATGCCATCAACAATTTAATTGTCCTCCAAATTTACCTCAGTAAGCTATGCAAATGAAGTGCGCATAGTTCGGCGGCTAGCGTAGAACACAAGCGGTCTATGCAGCTAAGCCAAACGGGCGCGGTCGGGTGTGAGATGGGTGACCGCTAATGGCAAAAAAAATCTTGAGCGTTTCCGTGTTTCGGAGGCCACGTTAAGCCGTCGGTCCCGGTTGTTGTCGATAGATAACAGTCGATAAACCTAGTAGGAGGCCTTATGGGCGGTTTGAAATCATCCGACAGGCCAAATAGAGCTACGGTATCCCCTGCCTGATCGTAAGAGGTGACTAAAAGGGGGCTTCCGGGGTTGTGGACGGTGTGAGTGGGAGCTCGATCCGTCCAACCAGCAGCCCCGGGTAGAGCGGCGATGTGTGCGTGGCCACATGTCGCCGTGAGCATGGGAAGGTGCAGGAGAGCACATCTGCTCTCCCGAAGATGGGCCCGTTCTGGGGCGTCGCGCGTGGAGGACACCGGTGCGTTCCGCCGGAGATCCCGGAGTCCTCCCCAAGCGCAGTGGCAGCCACCGAGGGGGTTTTAGTGCGGTCAAATCCCACATAACCCGGTACCCTCTCCCAAGGTGTCGGGTACCTTTAGAAGGTTTCCCCCCCGAAAAAAAAAGGCCACTAACCCGCATCTCCACCAACTCGCATTGGAGCAGCGTGGTGGTGAAAGCTCCAGGCCTCACCAATAATGGGGAGAGACTAGTGCCCAGCAGTGGGACGCAAAAAGGGTTGCAGCCAAGCTATGCAAATATTGGTGATAGAAACAAAATTACTGACTGAAATAAAAAAAACTAAACGATAGGGTTAAAAAAACTAGGCAGAAATAAACAAATTCCCACCAAAGTTCCTACAAGTCAACGCTAACAAAGAAATAGTATCCAGTATTTGGTTCCAAATGGTTTCGCATTACATGTCCTGCAATGGAAGGCATCAGTCGCCAGCCCACGACCAAGCCGCGTATATCTCGTAAACGTGCTCTATATTGGGATAATGTCTGTCAGTTTGTCTATCGACTATTCGCGGAGATTTATGGTAATGTTACTTTCGCTCAAGAATAGATTTAGCAATTTTCAACCCCCGCAAAGCTTTATGGGTTTAGATATTTTGTAATGGGCGTACGGTATAGGTCTTTTGTCAGAAGGACTATGCGTAGTGTAAAGATTGTTCCGCCAGGCTGTTCCAATGCAGATTTCTGGGTTTACGAGTCAATAACTTAACCAAAAGAGCAGGCCATATAGTTAGGAGGTCTGACAAACGATGGGAAAGATAGGTCCTCGAATAGGTCCTTAGTAACCATAAAATCATGTGGCGGGTTATGTGGGATTTGACCGCACTAAAACTCCCTCGGTGGCTGACTGTACGCTTGGGGAGGACTCCAGGATCTCCAGTGGAACGCACCGGTGTCCTCCATGCGCGACGTTCCGGAACGGGCCCATCTTCAGGAGAACTGATGTGCTCTCCTGCACCTTCCGATGCTTACGGTGGCATGCGGCCACGCACACACCGCCGCCCTTCCCGGGGTTGCTGGCGGGAAAGCGTAGCAGACAGACAGACAGACATAGTTACTTTCGGATTTATAATATTATGTATGGACTAGTAGTGCGGGACTAGTAGGCCGAGTGCGGATTGATGGACAACATTCCTTCGAGAAATTATGAGTAAGGCATGCACGGTGATGGAAAACATCCTAATTGGTTCAACATTATAACGTCTAGTGCGAGTGGGAACTCGGACGGATCGAGTTCCCACTCTCACCGCCTTCAACGCCGGAAGCCCCCTTTTAGTCGCCTCTTACGATCAGGCAGGGAATACCGTAGCTCTATTATTAATCCCGAAGCTCATATCGCTGCCTCGCTGTAAGGGGACGACGTTATAATGTTTAACCAATTAGGATGTTTTCCATCACCGTGCATGCCTTAGAGTAACTCATAATTTCTCGAAGGAATGTTGTCCATCAATCCGAACGCGGCCAGCGTAAAAAAATATGGTGGTAAACAAATTATATAATCCATACTAGTCCATAATATTATAAATCCGAAAATAACTCTCTCTGTCTGTCTGTCTGTCTGCTACGCTTTCCCGCTTAAACTACTGAACCGATTTTAATGAAATTTGGAACACAGATAGAGTGGACCTTGGGAAAGGACATAGAATGGTTTTCATCCTACGGGAACCTTTAAAACGAGTGAACGCTGGCGAAGCGGAGGACTAGTCTTAATATATACGTTGGTACAGAAATAATAAATAACAAAATAATAATTACGTTTGTAATGTAACGAATTTACATCTGCCAATTAAAACCATAGAACGCAACAGGTAGCTAATTATCCAATTAAAGAAAATTAATTTTAATTAATTAGATGAAGGATAAGATAGCATCTCTCGTTAATTAAGCTGTATAGCTTTACATGGCGTGGATGATTTTGTGGATTTTGGGAACATATTTTGATTTTAGTATTGGGTTTCGTTTACATCAGCTCATGTACCTTTAAAAATTACCCGACACCTTGGGAGCGATACCGGTCTACCTTTAAAAATTACCCGACACCTTGAGAGCGATACCGGTTTTTAAGACATTTTTACTGCACTAAAACCCACACAGCGGCCTGCCTCGGCGCTTGGGGAAACTTCGGGGTCTCCAGAGGAGACCGCTGTGTCCTCCACGCGTGGTACCTCAAACTGGCTATCATCTGCTAAGCGAGGCTGCTCTCCTGCATTACCTTGTGCTTGCGACGGTATGCAGCCACGCTCACACCGCAGTCCTTCCGACAGTTCGGCAGTTAGTTGGTGGTTTTGTAGGTGGTAGAACTATTATGGATCGCCCGGAGAAGTACCACCGCTGCACCTACTTCTGCCGTGAACCAATTCTTGTGTTTCGGTGGAAAGGTGCAGTTGTCGGCCACACTTACATGAGGCGACCACCAGCCTCCGGAGTAGCAGCGCAACTGCATACGACCTCAGACAATACTTACCTATACTTGCTTGAGGTTGTATGTAGATGTTCATGGGCTGCAGCGACCACTTAACACCACGTGGCTTGCTTGCTCGTCTGCTACTCCATTCAAATAATAAAAAATAAGCTCCCACTCTCACCGCCCGCAACCCTGGAAGCCCCCTTTATTCGCCTCTTACGATCAGACAGGGGATACCGTAGCTCTATTCTTCATCCCAAAGCTACAGGGACTTGAGAGTACTCGTACCTATGTCGAGTGAGTTTTTGATGGGAAGTTGAAAAATACATTGTGCTCTTGTTGTATTTACATTTTCTTGGTATATTTTTAAGTTGTTTCATAAAACTGATGGCATTTTTTTGACCACAGTGCACGAGTGCTTTGAAATGAAATAATGATATCGCACTGATATCATGTTTTTCCAGCTTACCTCCAAAACTTCATTGGACAAGTTCTGATAAATTAGCATCGCTTTGCTTGGACGTCTGACTGACTATTACTGACTGGTTTCACTTTGACTATTATTATATCGCCCGACAACCGATGAGGAAGAAAGGTCCTTGAATGGAGACCACGTCTCGGCAAAGGAGTACAGGCCGCCCTCCAACCAGGTGGACTGATGACCTGAAGAAGACAGCGGGCAGTCGCTGGATTCAGAAGGCCCAGGACCGGGAGGAGTGGCGAACGTTAGGGGAGGCCTATGTCCAGCAGTGGACAGTAAAAGGCTGATGGATGGATGGATGGATATCGCCCGATTTCAACGACACGAGCCAAAAGAAAAAAAAAGAAAAAAAAACTACTTAAGTTTTTGGCGGAAAGTCCAATAGTGCAAGTGAGCATAAGATTATATCTTTTCTACCTATTTTGCTTTATTAATTAATAAAGATCCTATATAGGTATACTAGCCTTCCGCCAGCGGCTTCGTACATATGGACCCGCTTTATATTTATTTATTTATTTCATTTATTTGCATTGAATACAGATTACATTCCAGGTCTTATGAATAGTGGTACATATTATGGTTTTGTATTCAGCTAAATTATTATAATTATGCTAATTTAGCATGCAAATATTCATTTATATATATATTATATATATATATAGGTTCCAGTAGAATTAAAACCATCCTATGTCCTTTCCCAAGGTCCATTCTATCTGTGTTCCAAATTTCATTAAAATTGGTTCAGTAGCTTAAGCGGGAAGCGTAGCAGACAGACAGACAGACAGAGTTACTTTCGAATTTATAATATTAGTAGGGATTAAAAAATCCATAGTTATTATTATATATTTAATATGAATATGTATTTGTTTGATTGTCCTTTGATTTTGGGGGTAGAGATGGGTTCGGAGAGTGACAAATACTACTTTTTATCTGGAAAAAAAACTTATTCCTATGGAAAAAACGAATAGTACACGCGGGCGGAGCCACGGGCAGAAAGGTATCAGGTTGAATATAATAAAATATCTTAGAGCATCACGGGTACTGACAGGTATGACACCCGTCAGAGGAGTGGCCTTTACGGGCGAACTTTACTTTACCCTCGTCCCAACGTGCATGCACAATGTGCCTTCTAGTTATATACAAGTAGTGTGTGTGTGCGTCGGTGTCAGTGTTGTCGGTGTATAGAAAATGACGTTGATAATTGAAATTGACATATTTAGAAATGTATGCGTCTGTAGCGCTGAAAGAATATTTGTGAATGTGTGACAAAATTAAAATGTGTGCGTTCTTCCCCCGCACCAGATTTGGCACAATTAGGTATATATCGAAGCGAGGCGCAACGCCCTTTCCACTTACGGGTGAGTCAGTCAGTCCCTTTGATGCTTTAAGTAAAATATGTACCTATGTTAAATATATCTTATATGACTTATATCACATTCATAACGGACAAAAAGTTACAATTAAACCATTTTTATTAAGAAACTTAAAACCTACTACAAAACCCCCTTATTCGAGCCATATCTCGTTCTATAATCTTCCCCTCGATTATTTTGAAATACAACGCGTGTTCAATACATAAATAATGCAAGTTTGACTCGCTCCCACGAGGCTATATCCTAGTCATAACCGTCTCGAGTACTTTGTTGCGCGTTAGAATCTAACTCACCCATTTTATAGCACAATTTAACACAATTGCTACTATGCCGGACTGCCAATCAACTATCCCGTGTTCTATTCCCGGCGAGCTTGTTGAGCGGCCCCTTCCCCCTGTTTTCTTTAACCAAAATCCTCCTTCATTTATAACCTAGAATAATTATCATTTTAACTTTAACAGATATTGCCTTTGCATCTGTGTAGTGTACATTAAAATTTCAATAACATAGTAACAACGTTGTCAAACAATTCAATATTGTATTCTAACCAAAACCATTTAATTATCTGCGCTTGTCAAACTATCGAGACACAATAATTAAATGCTGACAACAGTTTCTCAATAAGCAGGAATATTTCTGAATCATTCAGAGACAAGAATCATGTTTTAGAAATCAATTTGTTAATTATCTGCACGACGGGTAAAGTGATTGCTTTATGTAGAGCGAGAAGCTAGAAGCGGATTGCATGTTTTGAAAAAAATATCATCGAATACTAACATTATTCTACAACTTGAACATTTATGTGGTACACTTTATTAAAAAACTATTACGCCTATAGATTTGTGCATTAACATAGTAATTTAAATTCATATTTTAATAATAATAATTGTCTATGAAACTACTGAGAAATCAGGTATAAATAAATTAATAGTCAGTAATTAATTTTATTAAAACTTATTACCAGCTAAAAATTATTTAACTTTATCACCAAGAACTACGCGAGTCCTACAAAGCTCGGCTGTTTACTAGTTTTTAGAGGTGGTAAAACCAGTATACCTCAGTGCCTGAAAGTGTGTGTTGCCGACCTCCTAGTAACGATCTAGCACTGAGACGTGGTCCTTTACGGACGATGGACGATCGAAGGTCACCGACATAGCTCTGAAAATTTGCAAGTGGTAATTGGCAGGCCATGTAGTTTCCTAACAATGACCGAGGGGATGAAAGCTCCTAGTATGGCGACCACGTCTCGGCAAAAGGAGCAAAGAACGCCTTGCAACCAGGTGGACTGAAAACCTGAAGAAGACTGTGACAAACCTCTGGATTCAAAGGGCACAGTACCGGATGGAGATAGCCAAATATAAGCGTCTAAATATGACATAAAATGACCATTATGATTATGATTTTTCAACAATTGCGGTAGTCCATCTCGCACCCAACAGAGCCCGTTGCACTTAGCTGTGTAAACGAAATGTTGTATTTTGTCTATATTTTTCTTAACTTTCCCTTGTATTCTACGGCAATTGCCTATATATTAATACAATTAACATAATCATAATCATAACACTCCAAACATTTTCGTATATCGTACCTCTTTCGCTATAGAACTACTCCTAAAGCCTTATTTATATAACGACCAGAAATTTCGCAATAGTCTTGATAAATGATATTTCAATCAATAGTTTTTATTTGGTCAGGATTCAATTTATAATTAATTGTCTACACCATAAGACCGCCTTTAATTATATCTAATGCTGCAAAAACGTTTATAAATTTAAATAGGATTTGAACTTTAAACTTCGGTACATTTAGAACGTTGAGAATTTTGTTAATGAATGTTATTAATATAAATAATTGTGAGTAGTTCGTCAGTTTATTTATTTATTTATTTATTTATTTATTATTCACAACAATTGCTTGTAGCGCTTACAGCGATGCCAAATCGCACTACCAGCTAACATTATTACATTATAAAAATATTATTGAAGAACTACAATATTAATCATATTAAACACAAATATTATAAAATAGTACATAAGCAATTATATTGTATTACAAATTAAATTAATTATTATTTAACATAAAATTTAAGAATTTAATTAGATTTCAATTATTATTAATTCAATTAAAATTTATTAAAAACAAATAATTATCAAAGATTATGTATTGATACAATTTTAGCACAATAAAATATAAACTTATTAGTGGACGTATAGAATAGGTCGAGTTCTGGTTCATGAGTGATAACAGCATTAAGCAAACGTATGGCCTGTGCGGTGGGAGCGTGCCGCGCGGTCTGCGTGCGCGCCGGCGGGCCCGCCAGCAGCCGCGCCGCGCGCCGCCGCCCCGCCCCGGGACCGCGAGTGAACAGCGAGCTAAAGCGGATGGATTGTCCACTTTATTATTTAGCAGCATGTAATAGTGAAGCATTAGAGCACACTTACGTCGGAGCTCCAATGTTTCGATGCCCACCATGCCTGATATGAATAGGGATGGATAGAGATACGGATAATAGCCATACATTTTTTTATAGAGGAAGCGGCTGAATTTCTTTTGAATTTTTTCTATCATTAATTTATATTTTGCCTCGTGAGGATCCCATATTATTGCATTGTACTCTAATTTACTTCGGACAAAAGCATAGTAAAGAGTAACTATGGTGTCCCGGTTTCTGAATCGAGCGGCTTGCCTCATAACAAAACCGAGAGACTTATATGCTTGGTCACAAAGCTCTGTTATATGCGTGTTAAATGTTAGTTCGGCGTCAAGAGTCAAGCCTAAATCCCGAATTCGTGTTACTCTCTCAAGTGGAACTCCAGATATGCTATAAGGGTAAGAAATGGGAGAACGGGAGCGTGTAAAAGTGATGCACTTGCATTTCGATATGTTAAACTCCAGGTGGTTACGCTCACTCCATTTTATTACCCTGTTGATGTCGGCTTGTAAAGCCTCGCAGTCTGAAGCATTATCTACGCCCAAAAAGAGCTTCAGATCGTCGGCAAACATGAGACACTTAGCAGAACGTACAACATTTGGAAGGTCATTGATAATTATTAGAAATTGAGTAGGCCCTAATAATTGTGTTAGCTGGAACTGATTTGATTAGAATAGTTAGTTGTGGATTTAACATCCTGTATTACCTTGTCCTGTATTACTGACGCAGTAATATTTTTTACATGGCAATCTTATTTAAAGCTCTTTGAAAGTTATTAGTTTTTGTGATGAGATATAACTTTCAGGCACACATCGAAATCTTGCAACGTTGTCATTAATTTTAGAGCTGCAAAAAAAATTAGCAAGAAACTAAAAGGTACGGGTCTGGGATTTAACCGGAGTCTTCTGAGTCGGACACCAGTGTCTTAACCAATCGGCTAACGCTATTCAAGTTTTTTGGTCTCATGTAATAATAATAATAATTCATTTATTGCCGTAAAATTACATAATACATAATAATACAAAGTCTTATTGCTAAAAAGGGGCAAAAGTAGTCGGCTCAGCTTTTGCTCACGCGAGGTGTTAGCTTCGCGCGGCGCTGTTTTTCAGCCGATCCCTGGTCCCAGAGGTCTGTCGGGAATCTGATGTCTGTGGTTCCCTAATTGACCGCACATAAGTTAATAAGTTACATTATAGGCAAATTTTAATAACAGAACATAGGCGATGTGTGTGTGTGCGTGTGTGCATGTGCATGTCATGTGCATGTGTTTTTAAAGCATATTTCATATCATGTGCATGTGTTTTTAAAGCATAGGTCATTTAATACCACTACAACTTTCTGCAGACTTAGTACTTTAATAGTTACAATTATTGAAATAAGTACGTTCGACAATTCTCCAGATATCAACTCTGACTAACCTTTAACTTGAACCATTTATTTAAAATCACTTTCTTTAAATCACGATTTCGGGGACTTTTTACCGACGTTAATTTTTCAAAACCACTGAAACTTCATACTATTTTGCACCTTTCTAGGTTAGTTATAAGGCTGGTTTTAGCTTACATTCATCTACAATGACATTACTAAGGTTTTTCCAACAACCCGACCGTATCGGTGTCAAAGGGCAGACGGAATTAAAATTTGAAAAATCCGGTCAGCCGTGACCATTTTTTGGTTGCAGTTGTTTTATTTTTGTAGATGACTCATTTATAAGTGAACTGAGAGAAGTGACAGCTCGGTGTAGAACGCAGGAGTTCTAGCAGTTAAGCCACATGAGTAGATAAACGGGTTAAGCGAAACGGGCTCGGGCAGGACTAAGATGAGTGACGGGTTTGATGTAATTTTTTTTAGAGTGTTAAAATGTCGGAGGCCTTATGGACGGTTTGAAAACATCCGACAGCGGGTTGGCCACTAACCCGCATCTCCACCAACCCGCACTGGAGCAGCGTGGTGGAGGTCAAGGCCTCCCCAATAATGGGGAGAGAACCGTGCCCAGCAGTGGGACGGAAAAAGGGTTGTAGCCAATATTAGTATAGATATTTTTTGTTATATCTTTGGACAACTCACACAACGCCATGTGATTCCAAACTAAGCAAAGCAAACATACTTATATAATTCTAAATACATACTTAAATAGATAAATTAACACCCAGACACAGAACAAATAGTCATGTTCATCACACAAATATTTGTCCTGGGTGGGAATCGAATCCACGTTTCGCAGTCGGCTCATCACCCACTACGCCACGGTGCCTGTCAAACAACAGTAAGATTTGTATTAAAAAAATGAAGACCACATTTCGTCTGAACACAGCCTTAGTCTTTATTGTTACAAATACTTGTAAACGCGATCCTTTATACGATTCCCACGAAGTCGCGTTATAGCGTATAGAAAAAGTTTTGGGGTCAAATTTTATTACTCTGCTTTTTGTCGTTTGGTCAGTGTTTGTCACGTTTGTATTTATATTAGTGACTTCAAAAAGGAGGTTATCAATTCGACACGTATATTGTATTAAATTATACAATGTACCTACATTTTTTTGTATCAGTGGGGGGGGGGCTTCAAAAGGTACCCAGCATCTTGGGAGAGGATATCGGGTTATGTGGGATTTGACCGCACTAAAACCCCCTCGGTGGCCTGCCTCTGCGCTTGGGGAGGACTCCGTGATCTCCAGTGGAACGCACCAGTGTCCTCCACGCGCGGCACCCTGGATCGGGCCCATCTTTGGGAGAGCAGATGTGCTTCGTGCAGATGTAACTTTCCGATGCTTACGGCGGTATGCGACCACGCACGTACCGACGTCTTTCCCAGTGCTGCTGGCTGGACGGATCGAGCTCCCACTTTCACCGCCCGCAACCCCGGAAGCCCCCTTTTAGTCGCCTTTGACGATTTTTTTCAAACTGTCTATAAGACCTACGACAAGGTTTAATGACTGATATCCATCGACAACAACCGGGACCGACGGCTTACCGTGTTCTCCGAAGCACGGAAACGCGCATGAATTTTTTTGCCACTAGCGGTCACCCATCTCACATCCGACCGCGTCCGTTTAGCTTAGTTGTTTGCGTTCTAACCGCCGCGCCATGCGCGCCTCTACATACATATTCATAATGTTAAGTTTAAGTTTTTCTGTATTATTTAATTTTGTAGTATACTCGTATGTGGTGTATTCAAAAATCTTGTTTGTTATCGGCTGACACCTGACACCGGCATAAAGAATAAAGTGAATTTTGCAATAAAATATTTTATTCTCTTCGGAAACGTATTTATAGTGGAAATAAATAACGACTTGCAGATCAAGATATCTTCATTTGCTAGGCGATGCAAAGAACTAGTTATCAGGGCTGTCTGTTATCAAAAAGGTTGTTTGTAGAATCTATTTACCAAGAAAAAGACGTGTGATTGACTGTTGTTTATCACAGTTTCGTTTTTGTTTTTGTTTCTGGTTTGACAACTTTATAAATTCGCATCTTCAACAATTGCAGAAGAATTGGTGCCCAGCAGTGGGATATAAAAGGGTTGCAGCCAGCTATTAATGCTTATTTTATGTACTGAAGTTTTTCTCCGTCTGCTCTTTTCTTCAGCTCAGCATTGCCTAAGTATACCCAGAACAGACAGGACAAAAAAATAACGTTCACTAAGAGTTTGTAAAGGAACCGTACAGAGAATAAAGGATATTTCATTTCATTTCATTTCACTGATCAAAGTCGGCTGAGGCTGAGGCAGGCTACCGAGGTTTTTAGTGCGGTAAAAAATTCCACATAACTCGGTATTTGTCCCAAAGGGTCTGGTACCTTTTGAAGGTTACCCCTCACATACAAAAAAAGATATAAATTACACAGAAAAAGGGATGTGGCAACCCTAGATACAATATTGACAATCGTCGAGATGAACAAGCGATAAGAGATACTAAAAAGAATCGGCGAGGCGCGAATAATGTTGTACCTAGCTAAGTTTAACCCGCGATTCTACATGAATTTCTATAAAAGAAAAGAAATAAAATTAAAAAAAGTTATTGATGTCTATGGCATGATGTGGCAAAAGGCAGGCCATATAGTTAAGAAGAGAACCGATGGGGAAGAAAGGTCCTCGAATGGCGACCACGTCTCGGCAAAAGGAGCACAGACTGCCCTCCAACCAAGTGAACTGACGACCTGAAGAAAATAGCGGGAAACCGCTGGATTCAGAGGGCGCAGGACAGGACGGACTGGCGAACATTAGGGCCTATGTCCAGCAGTGGCTGATTCAAGGCTCATAGATAGATAGATGATGTATACCTTTCATCCGCGTGAACATCGGTTTCCATTCCATTAGAATTTTCATCTTCTGTGTCTTCCCTATGTACATAGTCCGAAATATCAAGAACTTCATATTTAGTTACCTCCTATCCAGTGCCTAAATACAAAGTCTCTTTTTTATCTTTGACGATGAAAACGATACTAATTTTTAACCCTTATTTCAACAATTTAAGCCTATTTTGCAGGATAAAAACTATCCTAGTCCTTTCCCAAGATCCATTCTATCTGTGTACCAAAGTTCATTAAATTGGTTCAGTAATTTAGGCGTGAAAAAGTAATTAAGACACACGCATATACAGAGAGAAAGAGAGAGAAAGGGTGAAAGATTATAAGAACCATCACATTTTTTATATTAAATACCTTGTTATATTAAATACCTATGCAAATCACAAACTATCACTGCACCACGGCAAGGGTATATTATATTGTGATATTTCACTCATCGCACTTGGCCAGACATATCTTTAATCGGCAGTGCGCGTCACAGTTTGAACTAGGGACGACCACGTCCTACAGATACCTCTAGCCTTAGAATAATTACAATTACATTATAGAAACCAAGTTCGCGCGCCCAAATTGAAGCATGTTGATTGGTGCCATTAATACCAAACGCCGGGCCGCTCCGTAAGACTTAAGGTTAAATATCACAACACTTTAAAAAAATAAAAGAAATCTAATAAAATAACTTTTCACAGTGTTTTCAATATTTTATAGTTAATTTGATTAAAATAAAATATTTTGTTTGTCAGATGTGACAGCTGTAGGAATCTATTTAGTGCTTCAATTTTGACAGCGCGCTTGTATGAAGACACTCATTCTATACGAAGGTATTTATTCTATATTATATTATTATATAAATTAAGTTTAAAGGTAGGTAAATCTATCTATCTTTCAAACCTACTGATTTTATTAATCCATTCGTCCACTAGCCTTTAGAAGTCCACTGCTGGACATAGGCCTCCGCTAACATTTGCGCCTACGTCCAGTCCTCTGCCCTCTGAATACAGCTGCTTTCCGCTGTCTCCTTGGGGTCGTCTGTCAATCTGTTTTTTTAATACAACAACTTCGTACACACAAACGTAGTAACAATTTAAGTGTATATGAACTCTTAGTTTCGTTACCTGTCAGTTTGGAGCCGCCGACTGACTCGCAAAATAAAAATATTTGACCTTTAACTCGAAAGAACAATCAAAAATCAAGGAGTACAACGAATATTGTATGAATTGCAGTTCGTTAATAAATGTGGTCTGATTTCGATTCGATACAGTCATACCGACTTATACCTGATTATTTTTTTACCGACTTCAAATCTATACTGATATTATAAACGTCAAAGTTTTTTTTAATTTGAATGGAGTAGCAGACGAGCATGCAGACTACGTGGTATTAAGTGGTCGCTACAGCCCATGGACATCTAGATACAACCTCAAGCAAGCATAGGTAAGTCTTGTCTGAGGTCGTATGCAGTTGCGCTGCTACTCTGAAGGCTGGTGGTCGCCTCATGTAAGTGTGGCCGGCAACTGCACCTTTCCACCGAAATACAATAGAATTGATTAACTTAATTAACCATAATAGTTCTACCGCCTACAAAAAGTGGGTTTGTTTGTTTGTTGATATAAGTGGATCGCCAGCGAAACATTTCATTAAAAAAAAATATTAATAAGTATGTAATGATACCCCCATTTTAACATCGGCAAAATGGTCGAAAGGCGAAGACACCATTCGAAAATTAACAAAAAATAGAACCGACTGAGTTTTCTAACGGTAAAAAATAAAATTGTTCAGTACCTCTTTCTTATTGGTTTACTTTTTAACGTTTGAAGTCGGTTCTATTTTTTATCTTTTATCCATCCATCCATCCATCCATCAGCCTTTTACTGTCCACTGCTGGACATAGGCCTCCCCTAACGTTCGCCACTCCTCCCGGTCCTGGGCCTTCTAAATCCAGCGATCTCCATTCAAGGACCTTTCTTCCCCATCGGTTGTCGGTCCTCCTAACTATACATACGTATACCTTATAGTATACCTTTTATAATCATGTTAATCTAATAACCATCTAATAGCCTGAAAGAAAACTACTATCAGTCCATCTGAACATATAAATTATTGAAAGAATTTGCTCTCAGCTCCTAGCCATCGCAATACCTTCCATCATCAGCTCAGCATCATGAGATGATGATTACTATGCACAAATGTCTCTTATCTCAGATAGTATAAGAAAATTAGGTAATGTGTGTGCCTATAAAATTTGAGAGTTCCTCGATTTCTTTGGGAAACCATCATCAGACCCTAACTTGGTGACAATGGAACCACCTTGGGAGAATAAGCATAAGGAAAAAAAGATTTTTGAAAATGGGTCCACAATAGGGCTTTCGAATACCGGATTTTTTCAATACCGGTATAAATACCGAATGTTTTTTTCTCAATACCGGGATCCCGGGATACCGGTATTGAAAAAAAAGAAGGCTTATTTTTTTTTCAGAATTGTAATTCTTTTTTGGAAGTACGTATTTAGAAGGTATTTACTGAGGTAATATAAATAAACAAAGTTTTAATGTAAAATCATCGATTATTTACATGTAAAAATATATTTTTCTAATAACATTAAGTGTCAGTTAGATCCGTCTTTTTACCATAATTCGCGTTATTAAAATTATGACTAATCATATTTATTATTATAGAATTTCACAAGACTTGTCTAACAACATTTCTGTAAATAATAAGAATCTCAAAAATATTTGGGTTTTAACATCTAAGATAGACAACAACAGGGGCGTCCAACACTACTTTTGCCTGAACTCAACTCGGTCTCCACTCCAGAAGCCGTCTCGTCCAACGATTGTCGGCTCTTCGGCAGATGTGACCAGCCCACTGCCACTTCAGCATACTGGCTCTTAGAGCTCTCTCCATTGGTCGCTGCACGACTTTGAGCTTATGAGCCAGTCCACATCGTCAGTGTCCGTCCACGTTTCGGCTCCGTAGATCATAACGGGTAGGACGCACTGATCGAAGACTTTCGTCTTGAGGCTTTGTGGTATGGATGACGAGAATATATGACGGAGCTTCCCGAATGCTGCCCAGCCCATGGAATCCTCCTATCGGTTTCCTTCTCGAAGCTGTTTTTGTCAATCTGGATAGACTGCCCAAGGTAAACATATTCTTTAACAGCTTCGAGTGTCGTACCTTCGACGCTAATTGGGGTAGGAATAACATGTGCGTTGAACATAACCTTGGTCTTGTCCAAGTTAATTTCTAGTCCCACTCGTCGGGAGGCTTCATTTGGGCTTGACAGCATTTCCTGCAACTCCTGCAGCGATTCTGCCATAAGGACTATGTCATCGGCAAAACGCAAATGTGAGATGTATTCGCCATCTATGCGTATGCCACGTCCTTTCCAGTCCAATAACAAGACATCTTCCAGTGCATAGGTAAACAGTTTCGGTGAAAGAATGTCCCCTTGTCTCACGCCTCTGTGCAGCTGGATAGGTTTTGTTTGGACGTTCTGGATTTGGACGGATATAATGGCTGAGTTGTATAAACATCTCAACACATCGATGTATCGATAGTCAACTTGGCATCTTGGGAGTTCCCCTGTCTGCAAGACGAAATTAAAAATTCGGGCTAATTGTGTAAGGATTGGTGTACCGCCGGCTTTAATAAGCTTTGCTGTTATTCCGTCCTCACCAGGGGCTTTTCCGTTTTTAAGTTGTCTGAGGGCCAATCCCATCTCTCAAGATCTGGGATCTGTGGATTGGTACTCAGGCTGCGGAATACGTGAAGCATGTAATCGGCTGTAGAAGTCCTCAACCTCGGACAGTATTTCTAACTTAGAAGCGACCGTTTTGCCGTCATGCTTCTTAAGTTTTGAAAGATGGCTTATACCCAGACGATGCGTGAATATTAGGACACACCGAGCATAGCTTTCTCCATTGCTCGCTGCGCGACTTTGAGCTTATGAGCCAGTCCCATCGTCAGTGTCCACGTTAGGCCCCGGTTCTTCTCAATTGCCTGTTTTATAACAAGTGTGTTGGAGCGCCGGAGGTCTTTCGCATGCATTTTCGAATATCTCTTGTGAGCTTAGTGAGAATATCGCTTGTGGAACGCACCGGTGTCCTCCACGCGCGGCACCCTGGAACGGGTTCATCTTTGGCAGAGCAGATGTGCTTCATGCAGATGTGACCTTCCGATGCTTACGGCGGTATGTGACCACGCACGTACCGCCGTCCTTTCCGGAGCTGCTGATTGGACGGATCGAGCTCCCACTTTCACCGCCCGGAAGCTCCCTTTTAGTCGCCTTTGACGATTTTTTTCAAACTGCCTATAAGACCTACGACAAGGTTTAATGACTGATATCCATCGACAACAACCGGGACCGACGGCTTACCGTGTTCTCCGAAGCACGGAAACGCGCATGTTTTTTTTTGCCACTAGCGGTCACCCATCTCACATCCGACCGCGTCCGTTTAGCTTAGTTGTTTACGTTCTAACCGCGCGCCTCTACATACATGTTTTGAATTTAAGTTTTTCTGTATTATTTAATTTAGTAGTGTACTCGTATGTAGTGTATTCAAAAATCTTGTTTGTTATCGGCTGACACCTGACACCGGCATAAAGAATAAAGTGAATTTTGCAATAAAATATTTTATTCTCTTCGGAAACGTATTTATAGTGGAAATAAATAACGACTTGCAGATCAAGATATCTTCATTTGCTAGGCGATGCAAAAAACTAGTTATCAGGGCTGTCTGTTATCAAAAAGGTTGTTTGTAGAATCTATTTACCAAGAAAAAGACGTGTGATTGACTGTTTGTTTCTGGTTTGACAACTTTATAAATTCGCATCTTCAACAATTGCAGAAGAATTGGTGCCCAGCAGTGGGATATAAAAGGGTTGCAGCCAGCTATTAATGCTTATTTTATGTACTGAAGTTTTTCTCCGTCTGCTCTTTTCTTCAGCTCAGCATTGCCTAAGTATACCCAGAACAGACAGGACAAAAAAATAACGTTCACTAAGAGTTTGTAAAGGAACCGTACAGAGAATAAAGGATATTTCATTTCATTTCATTTCACTGATCAAAGTCGGCTGAGGCTGAGGCAGGCTACCGAGGTTTTTAGTGCGGTAAAAAATTCCACATAACTCGGTATTTGTCCCAAAGGGTCTGGTACCTTTTGAAGGTTACCCCTCACATACAAAAAAAGATATAAATTACACAGAAAAAGGGATGTGGCAACCCTAGATACAATATTGACAATTGTGGAGATGAACAAGCGATAAGAGATACTAAAAAGAATCGACGAGGCGCGAATAATGTTGTACCTAGCTAAGTTTAACCCGCGATTCTACATGAATTTCTATAAAAGAAAAGAAATAAATTTTAAAAAAATATATTGATGTCTATGTGTGGCAATAGGCAGGCGGTATAGTTAAGAAGAGAACCGATGGGGCAGAGAGGTCCTCGAATGGCGACCACGTCTCGGCAAAAGGAGCACAGACTGCCCTCCAACCAAGTGGACTGACGACCTGAAGAAAATAGCGGGAAACCGCTGGATTTAGGCTCAGGACCGGATGGAGTGGCGAACATTAGGGGAGGCCTATATCCAGCAGTGGCTGATACAAGGCTCATAGATAGATAGATAAATTGATGTATATACCTTTCATCCGCGTGAACATCGGTTTCCATTCCATTAGAATGTTTATCTTCTATGTCTTCCCTTCCCTATGTACATAGTCCGAAATATCAAGAACTTCATATTTAGTTACCTCCTATCCAGTGAATAAATACAGTCACATTTTTTATCTCTGACGATGAAAACGATACTAATTTTTAACCCTTATTTCAACAATTTAAGCCTATTTTGCAGGATAAAAACTATCCTAGTCCTTTCCCAAGATCCAATCTATCTGTGTACCAATGTTTATTAAATTGATTCAGTAATTTGGAGGTGAAAAAGTAATTAAGACACACGCATATACACAGAGAGAGAGAAAGGGTGAAAGATTATAAGAACTATCACATTTTTTATATTAAATACCTATGCAAATCACAAGCTATCACTGCACCACGGCAAGGGTATATTATATTGTGATATTTCACTCATCGCACTTGGCCAGCGTTGAAAACAATGGGCCCAAATCCGTCTCAGTTCCTAGAAAAACCATGTGCCCTAGTGGTAGAATATTAAAAAAGGTAGAAAAAAGAATATTTTCTATACCGATATAGGCCTTTCATGAATCTTCAAAGCTATGGTGAAGCATACGTTATTGCATAAAATACGAGAATATAATAAAATATATAGCACAACGATAAAACATATCTTTAATCGGCAGTGCGCGTCACAGTTTGAACTAGGGACCACCACGTCCTACAGACACCTCTAGTATAATACTATATGAATTAAGTTAAACGCTAGGTAAATCTAGATTTACAACCTACTGATTTTATTAATCCATCCGTCCATTAGCCATTAGAAGTCCACTAGGGCCTACGGCTCCCCTAACAGTTGCCCCTACGTCCAGTCCTGTGCCCTCTGAATACAGCTGCTTTCCGTTGTGTCTTTGGGGTCGTCTGTCAATCTGTTTTTTTAATACAACAACTTCGTACACACAAACGTAGTAACAATTTAAGTGTATATGAACTCTTAGTTTCGTTACCTGTCCGTTTGGAGCCGCCGACTGACTCGCAAAATAAAACTATTTGACCTTTAACTCGAAAGAACAATCAAAAATCAAGGAGTACAACGAATATTGTATGAATTGCAGTTCGTTAATAAATGTGGTCTGATTTCGATTCGATACAGTCATACCGACTTATACCTGATTATTTTTTTACCGACTTCAAATCTATACTGATATTATAAACGTCAAAGTTTTTTTAAATTTTATTTGAATGGAGTAGCAGACGAGCATGCAGGCCACGTGGTGTTAAGTGGTCGCTACAGCCCATGGACATCTAGATACAACCTCAAGCAAGCATAGGTAAGTCTTGTCTGAGGTCGTATGCAGTTGCGCTGCTACTCCGAAGGCTGGTGGTCGCCTCATCAAAGTGTGGCCGGCAACTGCACCTTTCCACCGAAATACAATAGAATTGATTAACTTAATTAACCATAATAGTTCTACCGCCTACAAAAAGTGGGTTTGTTTGTTTGTTGATATAAGTGGATCGCCAGCGAAACATTTCATTAAATAAAATATTAAAAAGTATGTAATGATACCCCCATTTTAACATTGGCAAAATGGTCGAAAGGCGGAGACACCATTCGAAAATTAACAAAAATAGAACCGACTGAGTTTTCTAACGGTAAAAAATAAAATTGTTCAGTACCTCTTTCTTATTGGTTTACTTTTTAACGTTTGAAGTCGGTTTTTTTTTGTTAAAAACTTAACTAATTTCACTCTTTTTAGTCATTATAATTTAAATATTCCGTATATACAGTGAAACCTGGTTAAGTGAGACATCAAGGGAGTTGCAATGTTGTTTCACTTATAGAGGTATTCCACTTACCCAGTGTCTCAGATATCCAGGTATAAATACATATATGTCTTATTTACAGAGGGTTCCATTAATAGAGTTCAGAATACAGGTTATTTCAGTTATAGAGGTGCGATCGTGAAATAAAATATTGTGTTATGTAAACATTATAAAGAGTTTTAATAAAAAAAGGTAATCATACAAATGTAATAAACAAAAATATTCGAGCACGTTTAAATGTATTACAAATATGGAAACAGAATGTATCAATTATAAAAATCTGTCATCCCACTTTCATAAATGGATATTAACTTCAATTTTTCACGTAATGATAAAGAATGTAGCTTTCTTTTTGACATTTTTCAAATAAACATCCATTTGATAGTAAACCAAAACTAAAACTGGAGGTCATTGAAGCTCAAATTTCTTACGTAGTTAAGTGCGGAATATGTGGGTAGAATAAACATAAGTAAACAAACAAAACGATGTTATCTCAGTTACAGAGGTTTATGCATATAAAATTCACTCGCTGTCTCAGTTGTAGAGGTAATTATAATGATAAATCGAAAGAACGAATCCCGGATATAGAGGTTTACCTCGTCCCACTAACAGGGGTAATTCAGTGCCAAAGTGTTGGGACCTCAGCATGAGTTCCAGTTATGGAGGTTTCTCACTTATCCAGGTCCCACAGGTCCCACTTAACCAAGTTTCACTGTAATAATATGTTTGGCAAAGGGAGATCTCCCTTCGGGCGAGGTGGTCATGCCCGAGGAGCGAGCGGCCGCGCTCCAACTGACTCAATTCGGAGCTTGTATATATGATCGGATATTCTGAAAACTTCGATAGCGTGATTCAGGAATACCTGTGGCGCCATCTCTTAATGTGTAGCGGAAGGTCGCTACATATGTTTAGCATGATTGGAAATTTTTCACATTTCTTCTAAACGTTAATGAGATTTACCTTTTATAATCATGTTAATCTAATAACCATCTAATAGCCTGAAAGAATACTACTATCAGTCCACTTGAACGTATAAATTATTGAAAGAATTTGCTCTCAACTACTAGCCATCACAATACCTTTCATCATTAGCTCAGCATCATGAGATGATGATTACTATGCACAAATGTCTCAGAAAGTATAAGAAAATTAGGTAATGTGTGGGCCTATAAAATTTGAGAGTTCCTCGATTTCTTTGGGATCCCATCATCAGATCCTAACTTGGTGACAATGGAACCACCTTGGGAGAATAAGCATAAGGAAAAAAAGAATTTTGAAAATCGATCCTCAAACGACGGAGTAATCGGTGAACATATTATATAAAAAAAATACATACAGCCGAATAGTACCTCCTCCTTTTGGAAGTCGGTAAACAAGAGAACAACATGTACCTTCCAACTTCCCGCCATAACTCCCGGATGCGGGTTGGACATGATCGTATAAGTCAACCGTGGACGACCCGAGTTGCGCAATGGTTACCAGACTGCCGATCGGAGAGACCCGGGTTCGAATGCCGGCGATGTCGAAATTTGAATGATGAGTTTGAATTTCTGTTCTCGGTCTGGGTGTTTGTGCTCCTGTCTCTATAAGTGTCCATGGTACTCACGACACAGGGCTGCCTTACTAGACTATGAGTGTGAAATGTTATTATTATATAGCAGTTATCGTCTCGATAAATTCGATCTCAGCCCGTAAGCCTTCGCAAAAAGTGGACTCTCTAAAGCCTTCATAAATATTACCCATCGCATTTCAATACGCGATTTGTATCAGTCGTGCTGGTTTGACGACCTTCTTAAATTTGTTGCATAATATAAGAGTTTGTTCGATATCGGTTTTGTTATTTCATTTCCGTTCTGGAATTTCGGTGTTTGATATATCTATTGACGACCTGCGTGGCGTAATGGTTACCATGCCGGACTGCCAATTGAAGGGTCCCGGGTTCGATTCCCAGCAAAACAGAAATTTGAATGATGAGTTTAATTTCTGTTCTCGGTCTGGGTGTTTGTGTTTCTGTCTTTGTGTGTATTCATGGTTCCCGCGACACAGGGTATATCTACCCTACTGTGGGGCTATGAGTGTAAATCGTTACATTCGTTACATTTTTATATATTAATATATTATTATAAAGCATTTCCGTTCTGGAATTTCGGTTTTCGATAAATCTATATTAATATATTATTATAAAGCTGAAGGGTTTGTTTGTTTGAACGCGCTAATCTCGGGAACTACTGGTTAGAATTGAAAAAATATTTTTGTGTTGAATAGTCCATTTATTGGGGAAGGCTATAGGCTATAACATCATGCTATGACTAATACCAAAGTCCACGCGGACGAAGTCGCAGGCGGCCACTAGTTTTGAATATGCGTCATGTTTACGATGAAAAAATGGTTAAGGCTGCAAACCAGTTTCTTTGTATTTCATACCTTATAACTTTAACAATAATGATAATGATAAAAAACTGCTTGTTTTGCTTTCACAGGTCTCCTCTCGCTGTGCTTGTGTCCTTATGCGTGCTTGTGTTTTGAAGCGTTAGCAAAGAAATTTTAATATCTGTCATTAAAAAAAAGAAATTCAAAAAATATACCTACCTAATAGTTATTAATAATAATAATTTAACAGGTAGTAATAATCGTATATTTACCTGTAAGTTGCTTGTATACCTTTTTAAAGTAACTTACAAAAATACCACTTTCCTAAACTTACTATGGTGTAACATAAATATTAATTGATATATATTATTATCTTACTAAGACTCACTCTTAACTTTTCAAACTATTTCCGTCATATTAACAAACATCTGATTTCTGGGATTTCTATTGAAAAATCCGTAAATCCATAGAAAAGACTTCAACGCAATACTCAACATTCATGAGTAAAATATTTTAAGATATTTATTATTTAAGTTTATTGGAAAGATTTGGTAGTTAAGTGCGACACGATTGTAACCAAAAGCTTCTACGTTAAGTTAAATACAAAACTGGTATCACAGTTTCAAACAATTATGTATAACTTTCTTTTATTAAGGTTTATTTCCAAAAAAAACACCCAGTATCCACAGAACCCTTAAAAATACGTCAATATAAGCCAATAATCTTAACAAATATACTTTTTCTTAGCTAAATAAAAACCTCAAAACTTTTGAACGACGACCCGTGTAGCTCAATAGCCAAACTGTAGGACCGCCGATCGGAGGGTCCTGGGTTCGATTCTCGGCGAGGCAAAAATTTGAATGATGAATTTTAATTTCTGTTCTCAGTGGGTGTTTATGTTTTTGTCTTTGTGTTTGTCCATGACACCCACGACACAGGGTATATATACCCTACTGTGGGGCTATGAGTGTAAAACGTTATTTATTATTCCATTTATTTAAATTATTGTTTTTTGGTGCAATGGTTACCATGCTGGACTGCCAATCGAGGGGTCCCGGGTTCGATTCCCGGCGAAACAGAAATTTGAATGATAAGTTTAAATATCTGTTCTCGGTCTGGGTGTTTATGTTCCTGTCTTTGTATGTGTCCATGGCACCCACGACACAGGGTACTAATTACCTTACTGTGGGGCTATGAGTGTAAAACGTTATTTATTATTTTATTTATTTATTTAAATTCCTGATTTTTTGTAACCGACATCTAAAAGGAGGAAGTACTGTCTTTGGCTGTTTGTATTTTACTTGTATTATTTCAGAATAATACGAATTATACGACGACGACATAATAATACGTATATACGAGCTTATAAACGTTCATACGCTCGCTGACTATATCGCTAATAGTAGACGAATTTTCTGAAGCGCGCATGGCTCGGCGGCTAGCGTAGAACGCAAACGGTCTACGTAGCTAAGCCAAACGGGCGCGGTCGAGTGTGAGATGGGTGACCGCTAGTGGCATAAAATTTCATGCGCGTTTCCGTGCTTCGGAGGGCACGTTAAGCCGTCGGTCCCGGTTGTCGATAGATAACAGTCGTTAAACCTTGTCGGAGGCCTTATGGGCGGTTTGAAAACATCCGACAGCGGGTTGACCACTAACCCGCATCTCCACCAACCCGCATTGGAGCAGCGTGGTGAAGTAAGCTCCAGGCCTCCCCAATTAGGGGGAGAGACCCGTGCCCAGCAGTGGGACGCAAAAGGGTTGCAGCCAAGACGAATTTTCAATTTTTTTTATTTCTTCAAAAGCTTATACAAAATAATAGTCAAAATAAAATTGTTAAGAATTTCTTATACGATACTTTTAACTACTTATTTTTTTTTTGTAGTCGATTTTTTTATATTAAAAAAAAATCACCCAAAAAAGCCCCCAGTCCCACAGAACCCCCAACAATTAAAACGATACAAGCCGACGAATTCGTTACAAAACGTCTAATTGCGACCAATCGTTCCTTCCGAGAACAAATGCCTTCCCATACAAAGAGATTCCTCACTCATTAGGAACAAGCCGCGTTTTTATCGATCAAGAATCCGATCCGAACGACGGAAACCTAAATCGATATTTCGGTTAATTACTCGATAATTATAATTGGGGTAATTATTAATTATGTGAGGTCTAATTGCTACGTAATTGTCTTTATTCTTTATTTCAACCGTTTTACTAGAGGTCCTGAGTTCGATTCTGATTCGATTCGTGGGTGTCCTAGGTCTTATGCATACAAAGAGCTTTATGTCTATCCTAGGTCTTATGTGTAATAAGGGTCTTATGTGTCCTAGGTCTTATGTGTAATAAGGGTCTTATGTCTTATGTAGCCTAGGTATGTGTTATATTATAAGACCTTATGTGTTATAAGACCTTATGTGTTATAAGACCTTATGTGTAATAAGACCTAGGACAAGATTTAACGACTGGGGCTCTAGCGATAACAACGACGGCGTAATGTGCCCTCCGAAACACGGAAGTTTGCCATTAGCGGTCATCCATCTTACACCCGACCGCGTCCTTTTTGCTTAGCTGCGTAGATCGCTTGCATTTTAATACAGCCTCTGGGGCATATCCACACCAATATTGTACATGCCAAAGTAACTCTGTCTATATCTGCGTTTATGTATATATATTATGTTTGTATGTGTGTGTGTGTGTGTGTGTGTGGTGTGTGTGTGTGTGTGTGTGTATTTGTGTTACGTTAACAGTCCTAAGCTACTGAACCAATTTTAATGAAATTTTATAGATCGAGTGCATCTTTTTATTAGTGTTTATCGCTAGAAGGTTAAAAGAATTGAACTTAGGGATGGAAATTTGTACGAAATGTTGTCATCGTCCTCAGTCGTCATTGCTGTCTCCGGCGTGTACCCAAAATAATGTCTACGCTACCCCCTTGTATGACTAGACTTATGCTTTGCCCGAGGTAAGAGCCAGCACGTTGATCATCAGTACAAATAAAAATAGTATATTTCATTACAAGTGCGGAAAGGCTGTCATTGCAAGGAGTTCCGACAAAATGTCTACCTGAGCCGAGGCGCAGCCGAAGGTGAGGGTTGACAGTCGGAACTCCTTCCAATGACGGTTCCGCACGTGTACTGAACGACTATTTTTAATACAGTTGCGAAAAAATGAAGCAATTTAATAAAATAATAAAAACTCGCAAATAATATTTTTGAAAAATGGCGCCAACCGTAAAATAATACCTATATGCAGATATTATTTTTTTGTTTTCTTCACCCATTCTGAGTAGGCAAAGGGAACTATGCCCATACAGCCAAGTCTTTAGTAGATTTTTTTTATTGATATGAAATAAAAATGTTAATGAGATGAAATGAAATGAAACCTAACCTAACTCATTGAATAAAAACATTAAATCTGATATTGAAACAAATTAGTAGCTTCTTTTTAGAAATATTTGCATGAATCATAAAAACTTCTAAAACTTCGTGGTTGGTTTTTTTTATAGACATTATTTTGACAGTTGGGAAAGAGAAAGCACGAGTTCGGAAAAGGTAAAGAAAAAGCACGAGTGTGTAATAGCCCACTTCCCGCACGCTATACGTCCCTGCAATACGTCACTTTTTGAGCAACTGTATTAAAAAATAATTATTAGGTGCAATTTATATTGTAAACAAATCGGACCCCATATCGTATATCCCAGCGATATTTGTCTAAAACTTCGTCTGATTCCACGTGATCAAACCCACGGGCGGATAGCAAGTTCAGAGCTTCAAATACCGCTATAAAATCATAACGTTATTATCTACTTGTGCCCATATCGTTATAAAAAACATAACGTTTTACAACTAAACGTTATTTACACGTCAAAATAATGCTATATCAGTAAACTCTATTTAGAAAATAACGATATAAATAACGTTATATTTACGGGGAATAATAATAGCGAGCTAGCAATGCGGCAATATCCCTTAGCAATAACGATATTATAACGTTATTTATTTTGATTTTGATATTTCATAACGTTATTCTTTTAATACCGCTATTCGTCTTTTCGTTAGTAATGTCAAAATAATAACGAAACGAAATACGTATAACGTTATATAACATTATATTTTGATATTTTTTATAACGTTATGAAGCTCTGAGCAAGTTCTAAAATAAAAAGTTGACGACCCGCGTGGCGCAACCATGCCGGACTGCCAATCGAGGGGTCCCGGGTTCGATTCCCGGCGAAACAGAAATTTGAATGAAGAGTTTAAATTTCTGTTCTCGGTCTGGGTGTTTGTGTTCCTGTCTTTGTATGTGTCCATGGTACCCACGACACAGGGTATTAATTACCTTACTGTGGGACTTTATTTTAAAATAAAAATACCAACTCCATTAACATTTGTGACGCATATTTCATAACACATTAAGTAGGTAATCTAACGAGTATCGAGTTTCATCCAATTTGTATGTTTACTTTGATCGACTAATCGCCTATTAATATACTGGAAATGACTATTCAACATACCAAATGCGCTGTTAGTGTGTTTGTTTGTTTTAAATTGAACTTTAAGACGAGAGTTCCCGAAAATGTTATTTTTTATTTTAGTCTTTGGTCCAGGAATTTGTGTATCTCAGTTCATGATAATATTTATTTTTCTGCAGTGAAAGAATTGCAAGTATTGGTTAGTAAAGCCGTTTAATATTGGATTATTTAAATTGGCTTAAGAAATCGAAAATATATCGCATACAAAAAAATGATTATTGAGTATTGATAATAATATTTTTTCCGAAAATTCATTTATTTATTTGTTTATTTAGTACACAAACAAATTGTTAGAAACGACAATAGAAGAGAAATATATACAGGGTACTGCTTATTTCTTATAAATAAATTTCTTCCAGCAGCACCAGGAATGTATAGAAGATGTAAAAAAAAAACGGCAAATTGTTTGTAAAGTAGGTTTACGATCGAGATGTTTACGTGATAACGTCCGCACGAGAAAATCTCCATTCGTTTGTATGCCGCTAGAGTGAGAGAGACGGAAGATCGGTCCACTCACTCGAACGCTATGCCAGCCTCCGCTCGTGAGGATTCCGCGTGACAAGTTTCACGGAATGACTGGCAGCGCTCGAGATGAGACGGGAGATCGGTCCGTCTCTCTCTCGTTATACCTGCGATCGCGCTCGTGAGGTTTTGGTGTGACACAAGTTTCTGAACATGTCACCCGACTAAAACGATTTTAAAGACGTTATCACGTCAAAAGACAAATTTATTTTGTACAATAGAAAGAATAATAATTAAATAATAACCGTACATAACAAAAAATACCAATAATAATACATACAAACATACATACATACATATATACATACGCATACAATAAAATATTCATATTTTTTTCGCCAATTTTATCCGAGTTTCATCCAACGAAGCTCTCACTTGCGAGTCGCGTAGGTACCCGGCACCATGGAAGAGGATAACGGTAATGTGGGATTTGACCGCACTAAAACCCCCTCGGTGGCTGCCTCTGCGCTTGGGGAGGACTCCGGGATCTCCAGTGGAACGCACCGGTGTCCTCCACGCGCGGCGCCCTGGAACGTGCTCATCTTTGAGAGAGCAAACGTGCTCTCCTGTACTTTGCGATGCTTACGGCGGCATGCGGCCACGCAACTCCGACGTCCTTCCCGGGGCTGCTGGCTGGACGGATCGAGCTCCCACTCTCCCCGTCCGCAACCCCGAAAGCCCCCTTTTAGTCGCCTATTACGATCAGGCAGGGGATACCGTAGCTCTATTCTTAATTCTGAAGCTACAGTGACTATAATATTATTATCTACCGTGTAGAAGAGATAAACCCGGACGCTAAAGCTTGTCAAATCAAAACAACCTTGTATTCAAACCGTAGACAATTAGTTGCATAATTGAATAATTCAGCCTCGTTTACACGTATGGAAATTATACAGATCGATATATTAGGTACTTGTCTTACTTCTAGCAAAGTACTATACGTGGACTTGGGATGTTGACTATATTCTATTGGATTACTTGGATTGAAGTATTCTTGTAAGAGCTTTAGTGACACGGGCGCGGGGTGCGAGGCGCGCGGGTGGAGGTCACTGGATTGAGCTCTGGACGCTGGACTCGAATAACATTGACATTTGACAAATAAAATATTGATTGATTGATTGATTGAATGAAATATGTTTACATTCATCCAGTGCCGATCCCGCGCTGGAACGCATCGTCGTTACATGCCAGCGCTGGATCAATGTAAATCAGCCCTTAGCACACAAAAAAAAAAAATTTTGAATAACTTACAAAATATTTAAGAGATCCGAATGGCAGGCAAACAATTATTCATATTTCATTGATGAAAACCATAATACCGCAGACTTAATAAAATATCATCTAATCAGAATTGTTTTCGAAAGCCTTTTGAAAGATAGAAAGATGAAATGTTTATTGACGCAATTATGGGTAGTATTAAAGTTATTTTATATACATTTATTACTTCGCCATATTTACCTTTGACGTCATGTTGTAAACACAAAAAACATATCTAAATTAAGGACCAATTACCTTAGCTTAATAATTTTAATTATGGAGGTCTCCATATTTATTAAATATGACTCAATTTTTGATTAACATCAACATATTAAGTGTTGTTATATGCTGAGGCTATGAAAATTATAAAAATTAATATACGACAATTTTACATTTTTTATAAAAAAGGTGAAAAAAAATACTTTTTAAAAACTAAAAAACACGCTTTTTAATCACATCAAACTAAAAAATTAAAAATAATTTTTAAAATAGTGAGCGTCTACGAAATATATTATACAATATAACATACGAAAAACACGGCACAAGGCGCCCACGCTTTATTCAATTATTTTTAACTTTTGAGTTTGATGTGCTTAAAAAGCGTGTTTTTTTTAGTTTTTTTTAAACTATATTTATTTTTTCTACATCATCGAATCTGTTCACCAACCAATCTTTCTTCAATCTGAAACCTTTTATTTTAAAACGCAAAATAATTAATTTCGATCTTCGTTTGTTTACATAATTGGTCTTAGAATCTATACTGGTAGTATAAATTTGAAGAGTTTATAATAATAAGAACGCTTCACACTCATAGTCCCACAGTAGGGTATACAACTGTGTCGTGGATACCATGGACACATAGACACAGAAACACAAACACCCAGACCGAGAACGAAAATTTCAAATTTATGTTTCGCCGGGAATCGAACCGGCAGCCCTCGATTGGCAGTCTGACATGGTAACCATTGCGCCACGCGGGTCGTCTTTTTGTGTCAGTCGTAGTTTGTTTGTTTGAAAGTTACAGTGACACATCCAGTTGTAAATAAATAGCATCACCGCCTATCGCTTGCAGTGTGACTCTAATTAAATATCCGGTCGAAGCGAGAAAACAACTATAATAATAGATTCGTCCGTCTTTACGACGTTATAATGTAAACAGCGTTATTTTTATGAGCGAAACCGATTTCTTTATTAGTATTATTTAATAGTTTCTGCTTGTTTCTAATGGCTAATTCGATTAAGGAAGATTTAATTTTTTTCTTTGGTGTCAATAGACTTAGAACATCACATTAATAATAAATGTCATAGATTCGATTTCATGGCCCGTATTTTCCACGGTATTTCACGGTTAGCGTAGAACGCACGCGATCAATGCAATTAAGCCAAACGGGCGCGGTCGTGTGTGAGATGGGTGACCGCAAGTGGCAAAAAAATTTCATGCGCGTTTTCGTGCTTCGTCCCGGTTGTTGTCGATAGATAATAGTCATTAAACCTTGTCGGAGGCGTTATTGGTGGTTTGAAAACATCCGTCAGAGGGTTGGCACCTAAACCGCATCTCCACCAACCCGCATTGGAGCAGCGTGGTGGAGTAAGCTCTAGGCTTCCCCAATAATGGGGAGAAATCCGGCTTCGATATGAATGAGCCACAGACGATTTATATTAGATTCTAATTTTACGAATGTTAATTGTATTACAACTAATATTAGCGGCCCCCTAGACGGTCAATTATATTGCACAATATTGCGAATTGTGCAATATTATTGACCGTTTAGGGTTAATATTGAAGACTACGCAATGATTGACCAAAAGTTTGAGCGAGTTTAATTTTTATTGCACAATATTTTTCCATTGCATCGTGTAGGGTCAGTATTGCGCAATATTTTTCAGTATGAAGTTCGTCGTCACGAGGAGTACACGTACAAAAGAGAATCCAAAAGAAAACGAAAGTGAATTTATAAGAGACTTTTTTAATTCAAATGTATTTGAATTATTTTGAATTTGAATGTTTAAGTTTAGCCACAAGCAACAAAACTACAGCTGCAGTTTAATCTTGTTCGGACATGTTTTTGATTTTGATTTTTATTTGTTTGTATTACAAAAGCTCCTCTGGAATGACCAGAGTCCTTGATTGCTATGACATAATATCTGTAAATACTTTTAACTAACAATAAATTCCGAACAATATGAATATGTAACAAAATCCCTAATAATAGTAGTGCATAATAATATTATAATAATAAAATTCAAAAATTTTACATCCTACATGTCACAAAATTTATAAAATCCTTAATCGGACATGTTGCTTCGCATGGTGCACACAGGTTCAATCCTATTCTCCGACTGAACACGAAAACATTGTCCAGTTCGTATTATTGTGCAATATAATTGATCGTTTGGACTCAGAGCGCCTTTCAATCTTATTGTACAATAAAAATATTGTACAATGTTATTGTAGGTCTAGGGGCCGCCTTAAAAACCGAAATTTTCCAAATAGCCGATATTATATTTACACTAATATTATGAATAGGAATTTTGTTATTGGTTGTTTGTATTGAATTGAATAGTTTCCTAAACTACTGGACCAATATGAAAAATTATTTTACTATTAGAATTTCTGTAGGTGGTAGAACTATGATGGTTCGCCCGGGGAAGTACCATCGCTGCACTCACTTCTGCCGTAAACCAATTCTATTGTGTTTCGGTGGAAAGGTGCAGTTGCCGGTCACACTTACATGAGGCGACCACCAGCCTCCGGAGTAGCAGCGCAACTGCATACGACCTCAGACAAGACTTACCTATGCTTGCTTGAGGTTGTGTGTAGATGTCCATGGGCTGCAGCGACCACTTAACACTACGTGGCCTGCATGCTCGTCTGCTACACCATTCAAATAAAAAAAGAAGCCCTGAATCCCTGATGAACATAAGCTATTTTTTATTTATACCATGGGAAATAGGGTCCACGCGGTTGAAGCAACTGGCTAAACGCATATGATTTTAATATAGCCATATATCAAATTATGTCGTATTTCAAATGGATGGAAAAAAGTTATAGATAAAGCCTGGAATAGCACATAGGCTATTTTGTATCACACGGGGACCCATAAAACGGGTTCACGTGGGTGAAGCCGCTGGCGGAAGGCTATCGCTTATATTTTACGCCATTCGCAGGGCAATGCGCGCCTCTTTTACGTAAAGGTCATTAATTCTCCATTACCTCCAAAGCGCCTCAAAAAGACTTTTGAATCAATTTTGGAATATCTTCGACTACCCATACGATGTGATAGAGCCGTCCCGGGAATCGAACCCGTCGTCTCGATAGCATCGCCCGCCGACCGCCGGTATTCCAAAAATTCCCTACCGAGATAACGGGTAGCGTCAGCACAAGTAGCAGACATTATTTTAGTAGGAATTAGTAGATTTAGAAGGGTTTTAGTGAATAATTAAAAAATTAAAAAGGAGGTTAACAATTTGATACACATACTACGTATAGTTATGTAATATTACATATTTTATTACAAAAGTTCGGGAAAAATCCGGTAAGGATTTTCAAACACATTTATAAAATTTTATAGGTGTATTTTTGTTTGTTTGTTTTGTGCAAGTGTGTATGTTTTTATATAGGATTTTAGTCTTCGAATTTATCTGAATCTAGGAGTTAGATTTTGATTGATCTTCTATCACTTGATTATATTTTTTTCCACTTAAGGAAAAGTGCTGGTTTCATTCAATTTCAACTGTTTCATGATTTTCAGTATTCTTTTTTATTAAGTCCCGGCTCACCTCGCGGATTATTTCGGAGGCACCCATGAAATGACAATCATGAAGTTTCAATTGTTTTTTTCAATAATTGTATACAATTTCTTCCCCTAAATATTTTTGCTCCGAATCGAAATCAAAACTTATATAACCGGCTTCCTCCCTATCTAAAAAAGGGGAAAATGGTAACTTGATATAAACAGACTACAATAGCTTTTGTTATTTGAGTCTTTTTTTAATAAAATACAAGTAGTATTCATCGGGTTCTTTGAATTAAAATCACCCTTAAAATGTAATGATTTAATTGCTTTTGGTGTAAATGTTACGTAATTTCTACGTGTGTTTGGAAATATTTTTAGTAGTGGCCGCCCACGACTTTATCCGCGTGGACTTATATTTTAGAGTTTTTTTTAAATAAAAATAGCGTAAGTTACTCCTTATTACATCAGCTACCTGCCAGTGAAAGTACCGTCAAAATTGGTTTGTCCAGCCGTTTCAGAGATTAGCCGGAACAAACAGACAGACAGATAGACAAACAGACAGACAGACAAAAATTTTAATAAATGTTGTTTTATCATTTGTACCGTATATTCATTTATATGCATGTAGTAAAATGTGGTTATTTTAATATTATAAACAGACACTCCTATTTAATTTAAGTATTTGTATTTGTATATTTGTATATATTTAACAAAGAAGCAGACAGCAATTCATACGAGTGTCGGGTTGAAAATAGATTTAAGCCTTAGGCAGCTTAGTAGTTAAAAGGCTCTTACGAACTAGACTAGCAGAAAAATCTCTTTTTATTCCAAGTTCGTTTTATTTTGTAAATAAGTATTTTAATTCGTCGTTGTTGACTATCAAATAATTATTTATTTATTTATAAACCCTTATCAACTAACATAACAGGCGATTGCCTAATGCGTTAGTGAAATTGAAATATATTTAGTTTACATATTATACACATTACAGTCATAAAAAAAGTCAAGTAAACTAATTGTCAAAAAAAATTAAATTATAATTAAAACACATTAAATTTAAATTAAATCATAATTAATTAAAATAGTCAATAATAATAAAAATAAAAAATCATTCAATAAATTACAATTAAAATTAAACGTACAATTAAAATGAAATCAAATAAAATATAATTAATTAAAATTTAAAAATAAATTAAGATTCAATAGTCATTAATATTTAATTCTAATAATAGTCAATAATAATAGAAATAAAAATCATTCAATAAATTATAATCACAATTAAATAAATCGAATTGAAAATTCGAATTCGAATCGAATTTAAATAAATCGAATCGAAGCGAATAAAATTCAATTAAGACCTTTTTCTGCTGTAGCTACAAGCGTCAGGGTCGTATCATTCAAGCTCGTACCCGTATGTATACCTGTGTTCCCTGTTGCTTTTTATTTTTAATTTTTATTTTTTTCTGCTCGAGGCACCAGCGTTAATGTGAGTATGTACTCTTAAACTGGGAGTTGTAAGTTATCGTTCGATACATCGAGGCAGCCTCTTTCGAAATTCATTTTTCTAAAATTTTTTTCGTAAATGTTTCTGAGAAGCTCGTAATTGGGAAGCTATCTCTGATTTGTTAATTATAGTTGTTCTCGGTTGGTAATTCGATAATTGTAGAGCTGTCAGGATTTTCGGGTTTGCTCAAAATTTTGGTCAATATTTTGACAAGGGTGTTGAGTTTTGCTAATCGATTACCTTACCTAGAAGCGCGCATGGCCCGGCGGTTAGCGTAAAACGCAAACTATCTATGCAACTAAGCTAAACGGGCGCGGTCGGGTGTGAGATGGGTGACCGCTAGTGGCAAAAAATTGTATGTGCGTTTCCGTGCTTCGGAGGGCACGTTAAGCCGTCGGTCTCGGTTGTTGTCGATAGATAACAGTCGTTAAACCTTGTCGGAGGCCTTATGGGCGGTTTGAAAACATCCGACAGCGGGTTGGCGACTAACCCGCATCTCCACCAACCCGCATTGGAGCAGCGTGGTGGAGTAAGCTCCAGGCCTCACCAATAATGGGGAGAGACCCGTGCCCAGCAGTGGGACGCAAAAAGGGTTGCAGCCAATCGATTACCTACTTTAGAAAGACAATATGATTTATTTGCGCAAATATGGGTATTACAAAAGTTGTCTTATACATTTAATAGTCTAGTCTAAAGTATGCGAATATTGTTAATAGAAATTAAATTACCGACTTAAATTCACGAAGGGCCTCTTTCACCACCTTCAAGTTAAGTGACAGGTACGCTAATTGTCGGTTAAAGTCACCCGTAACTTCAATTTCAATTTCACGATGTTCGAGTAGCACTAATCATATGATAAACTGACCCGGACTCAAAGCTTTTACTTGCCAATTAACTTTACATGGGACGTAACTAATCAACACTTTACTTGGAGATGGTGAACGAGACCCTAAGTAACCAATTTATTTAAGTACTAGCGGCCACCCGCGGCTAAGTACTTAGTATAGATTAAATTTACTAACCATATTATTGACATAATATATTTATCCCCTTGTTCTTTAGCGGAACATTCAGGTGGAAACAATTTGGGCCACTGGAAATGTTTTTTAAATATTTTTTTTAATTTATAAGTAATTTTCCCATATAAATTGTTCCTACCTGTCAAACGTTTGTATTTCGTGCCGTGTCGTTCTAAACTTTGACACAGTCAGAATAACAGGCAGTTCGTATGTAATTATTTTGTTTTATATTTTTGTTTGACAGTAACATGAAATCAAAGTAAATGAATTTAAGATAATTAAAAAAAATCCTCTTTGGACAACGTCTGCACCCGGGCAGAGCTGGGCGGGACCACTAGTATATAATAAAATCTAAACCTTGTAGCAAAACCAAATGAAGTTATGCGGGAAAAAAAACCGTTTTATTCATGTAGATACCTGGGTGGGCACTAGCCACTCTAGGCAAAAAGCCACTCAAAACGCGACGACAAATCATACGGACAAACTATATTTTATATAGACAGTAATAGCACACGATAATGACCGGTAATACAATGGTAATAAAGGCGATATTAGGATCTTTACGAGTTGGCAAATGACATCCTAAGAGGATCGAAGTGAAACCATAAAGTTTAGGGCCGGTTCCACCGTAAATTAGTTTGATTGGCGGTTAAGGTAAGGGCTAGTTAAGGGACCCGTGGTTAAGTTATGGAGTAATTCATGTTTAAGTTGTTTTATACTTTACTGCCGTGGCTCAGCGACCCAAAGTGGACCTTGGCCTCCGATGTGAGAGAGCGCCACTGGACTCGGTTCTGCGCTATCTCTTGCCATTTACTGGCGTTGAGCTCTCGGAGATCCGTCTCCAGCTCGTCTATCCAGCGATACCTCGGTCGGCCAACGGGTCTACGCCCAGTCGGTTTTCCCGAGTATGCCTTCTTGACGCTTCGGTCCGGTCCCATTCTCTCAAGGTGGCCAAGCCACCTCAATCGGTGAGCCTTTATCTCACCAATGATGTTGGGCTCGGCAAAGATATTTTCTATTTCTTTATTGTTCCTTACTCTCCAGTTTCCATCTACCATGCGCGCGGGTTCAAAGATTTTTCTAAGGGTTTTTCTTTCTGCTACTAAAAGTTTATTTTCCTCTTTTAAATTAGTGTCCAAGTCTCACATCCGTATAGTAAAATAGGTCGTATAACTGTCTTATATAATCGGACTTTTGTTTTCCTGCTTAGGAGTTTGGACACTAGAACTCTATTTCACGCTGCACTACATCTTAGGGCATTCTGAATGCGAAGGTCAATTTCCTCTTGTCTGGTGTTTGTGTCCGTCAGAGTGCATCCTAGATATTTGAAAGCAGCGCGCTGGCCCTCACGGCGTATGGGAAGCGTCCCTTGGGTGGCGGATAGGGGAACGGTCGGTAGTACAGCTTAGCTAGCTTCCGGCTAAGTCCGATGGACTCCCTGACCAAAGTAGGATGTGGTCCTCCGATATGCTGGGGGTTGTGCAGCGGGCTGACGACCCGCTGACATAAAACAAAAACGGTTACGAAACCGATAAGAGAGATTATACGATCCGATCCCAATAACGACGACTTAAGGCAATACATAACTTGTTTATATTTGGTTGAATATGTATGTATGGAAGTGCAAGATTTTTTCTTTAATTAAATTAACAATAAACATTGGTTGCTGTAATTTTTGCGTCCCACTGCTGGGCACGGATCTTTTCCTCGTTATTTGGAAGGCTTATTACTCACCACAATCACATTGCTGCAATAGGAGTTGGTGGAGATGCGGGTTAGTGGCCATTCTGCTGTCGGATGTTTTCAAACCGTTCATAAGGCCTCCGACAAGGTTTAATGACTGCTATATATCGATTAAAACTGGGACCCGACGGCCTATTGCCCTTCGAAGTACAGAAACACGCACGAACTTTGCTTCTTTAGCAATCATCGATCTTTCTCCCGACCGCGCTTGTTTTGCATAGCTGCGTAGATTACTTGCATTTTACGCTAGCCGCTGGGCCATGCGCGCTTCATTCACAGGCAAATATCGTGATCAAAAACATCGTAATGAAATATTACCATGTTTTCTCTCACCGTGAAGCAGCGATAAATACGCACATAAGAAATTTCTTAATCAAAAGTGTGCGCTGGGGTCTGAACCCCGGATCTTCCGCGTGGGAGGCGTAATAAAAAAATATTTTTATGGTTCTTAGCCTTTACAATACGATTGAGAGGTCGCAATAAGATAATGAGCTTTGTCTTTAGACGTGAATATGCATATGCGATAATGTAATGGTTGGTCTTTAATTATTTTGATGTTTCCTGTTGCCGCCTTTAGCTGACTGGTTGTAAAATATTTAACTATAGATAAATTTTGTATTGTTTATGTTCGTTTCTTAGTAGCTGTGCCCAGTCATCCATCAGCATTTCATAGTCCTCTGCTGGACATAGACCTACCCTAAGATTCGCTCTTCCATCCGATCCTGCGTCCTTTGAATCCCACGGCTTCCCACTATTTTCTTCAGATCATCAGTCCACCTGGTTGGAGAGCGGCCTGTGCTCCTTTTGCCGAGATGTATTCGCCATTCATGGACCTTTCTTTTCTATCGATTGTCTGTTCTCCTAATTATATGGCCTGCACATTGTTATTTCAGTTAGTTAGAAAGACTTAAATGCATTATAATGGATCTTCTTATGGGAATTAGATATTTTACCGTGGTAAAATGGAGGCGGCCATCAGTCTCCGGAGTAGCAGCGCAACTGGATACGACCTAAGACAAGATTTACCTAAGCTTGCTTGAGGTTGTATGTAGATGTCCATGGGCTCCAGCGACCATTAAACACCATGTGGCCTGCACGCTCGTCTGCTACTCCTATCAAATAAAAAAATAAAAAATATAAAAATATAAAAAATAATTCCAAAAGATCACTCTATCGCGACGTGAACTGAGGACAAAACAACAAACAAGCACACTTTCCTAATTATTATTGGTAGAAATTGGTATGTGGTAGATATTGATAGAAGTTGTAGTTCTTCTCATATCCATCGGCTGCAGTGACACCACGTAGCCTGCATGATATCTTCTTGATAGTCCATAATTTCAATGATTGTGTTTTTTGGCGTATCGTATTCTATAAGTGTAGATATTTCATTTGATATACCCATTTCTGGTTTATTGTATAAAAATATGTAATCCACCATTTTGTTGTGGCAGCCATTTTGGATTTACAACAATACTGATAGAAGAACATTGTCAAGCAAACAAAACGTTTATACCGGTTGAAGACATCAGTTTCAAAGTGCGAGTTAATAAAAAGCTTGTAAAAGGTAAAAAGGTCCAACTCGGACCGTCCAAGTGGAAATAGAATCCATCCAAGATGCATATTTAAAGTTCTGTTTCATTAACATTTATTTGGATTTTTTTTGGGTTACAATGGTTACATTTTTAAATATATAAATATGAACTACAAAAACAATGTTGTCGTTTAAGGTGTCCCAAAAGTTAGAGTCAAATGGTACAGTTAATTATTAATACATCGCAAATTTTAAACATTCACACAAGTCTAATAAAATTATTTTAAAACAAATTACAAGTACAATAGGTCAGTAATATATCGAATTAATACATCCCTTTCTTATTGCGACATACGTAAGCTGCCTTTAATTTTTTTTCAACCTTTTTTTGATGTCCCACTGCTGGGCACAGGTCTCCTTCTCACACAATTGAGAGGGATTTAGGCCATAGTCCACCACGCTGGCCAAGTGCGGATTGGTGGACGTCAAGCTTTCGAGAAATTATGAATTTCTCTCAGGCATGCACGGCGATGGAGAACATCGTAATCAATGAAATATTACGATATTTTCCATCACCGTGGAGCAACGATAAATTCGCACATTACAAATTTCTTTGTCAGAGGTGCGAGCCGAGGATTTGAACCTGGGATCGGTCGCGTCGAAGACCGCGGTTTTTTACCACTCGGCCATCGCTGCTCAAGCTGCCTTTAATAATCGTTTTTAACTAGATCCTAACCGCAGTTTAACTAGCGTATGTGACCGACTGCAATTTGACCCCAGCGATCCTATTTCAGAGCGCTGTCTGTGTGAAGCAGTACCAATACTTTCCTTTACATTAGTAGATTGCGCCCATGGCCCCGCGACTGGCGTAGAACGTAAGCGATCTACGACAATCGGGTGTGTTGATGTTGACTATTGGTGACCGCTAGAGCTAAAAAATTCATACGAATTTCCGTGTTTCGGAGGCCTTATGGGCAGTATGAAAACATCCGACAGCGGGTTGGCCTCTAACCAGCATCTTCACCAACCCGCATTGGAGTATCGTGATAGAGTCCAGGCCGCCTCAATAAACCCGTGGCCTGCATTGGGACGCAAAAAAGGATATAGACAAGTAAATAACGCTTCGCATATTGAGATCATATTTTGTATCGTGGATACCATGTACACACGCACACACACACACACACACACACGCACGCACAGGCGCGGTCGCAGCCTTCGATTTTGGGGGGGTCAACAAGAAATTTTGGGGGGTGTCACTAAGAGATTTGGGGGAAGAGGTGTCCCAAATTGGCTTGTTTCGCCTTCCATCTACGCATGACTGATGGATTTTGTGGGGGGTCATGTCCCTGGGACCGCGCCTGCTCACACACATAATGGGAGAGAGAGAGAGAGATATTGGAACTCAAACACTTTCCTTCCTAAGATGTCTCCCCCACTCTCTCATATTTTCATGCCTCCGATCCCGACCTCCGATCTATTCCCACCAAGTTATCTAAATTATGACTTTGGAGATCTTTTCCTCGTCTTGATCTTTCTGTTCTTGTTTTTGTATCCACTGTCCATAGTACCTACGACCAAAGATATTAAAAAAGGGAAGATATGTTATAGCCGCTCAGAAAATAAAAAATATGACAATCTGGCAAATGTGTTAGGTACTCCATACCACTTATCTTAATATATATAGGTAAATTACGTGTCACGCTGTTAATCCGCGATGGTCTCCTAAAAAATTTGCACACCGTGTGCGGTTTGATCCAACTTGAAAGATAGGATAGCTTACATCTCAATTTATAGTCGCAATATTATTTTATTTCTGATACTTTAAGGCAGGACAACGTCTTCCTGGTTCACTAGTATTACATAATAACCCGTATAAATATTATGACGACCTGCGTGGCGCAATGGTTACCATGCCGGACTGCCAATCAAAGGGTCCCGGGTTCGATTCCCGGCGAAACAGAAATTTGAATGATGAGTTTAAATTTCTGTTCTCGGTCTGGGTGTATGTGTTTCTGTCTTTGTGTGTGTCCATGGTACCCACGACACAGGGTATATCTACCCTACTGTGGGACTATGAGTGTGAAGCGTTTATATGGTTAAATGGATAATGAGAATGCTGGATTGCTGATCGAGGTGTCCCGGGTCCGATTCCCAGCAAGGCAGAAATGTTAATGATGAGCTACAAATTTTTGTTCTCGGTCTGTTTATGTTCCTGTCTTTTTGTGTGTCCATGGTATCCACGACACAGGATATCATAAGGATATGCATGAAGCGTTATTTATTTATAACTACAGGATATTTTTTCTACAAAACTAAATTGAATTTCGCAAAAAACACATCAAGTTAACATACAGTAATACTTACGGTTTTCAAATCGATAAAAATAAGTTTATGACGGTTGACGAAGATCAGGTGTTGGTTATGGACAGTTATGTATAGTTATGTGTCGTTATGAATCGTTATGGCCTGTTATGGGCACTTTAGATTCCTTCGGTCGTAATAGGAACAGGTTTTTTGGACCAAAAGCTGGAAATTATTATGTTTATTTATATTATTGCACTCTTTACGTGGATTAAGAATGAGTGTAGTTTTTCGCTTGAATATTTTGAACAAAGGTGTTTTTAACATAATATTAAGAATATTCTTGTGGCTTATGGAAACACTAGTGACCTGTTCCGGCTTTATTCGGGTGATGTGAGATATTATGCGTGGCGTATTAATAGCACAGCAATAATAGCTTAATTTTAATAATTTTATTATAACTTCCATATTCTTCAATACCACCATTCGTTGTATCTCATACCATCCCAGGTCGACTGGTAGAGAATGCTCATAGCATTAAGTCCGCCTATGTACATCTGTATTTTGGTACATGAATAATAAATAAATAAATAAATAAATAAATAGTACAATAATTGAGTGGCAAAAAATTTCATGCGCGTTTCCGTGCTTCGGAGTGCACGTTAAGCCGTCGGTCCCGCTTGTTGTCGATACATAACAGTCGTTAAACCTGGTCGGAGGCCTTATGGGCGGTTTTAACAATCGACAGCTCCATTATAAATGTGAAAATGTGTTTAAGTTTGTTTGTTTGTCCTTCTTTCACGTCGCAACGGCGCGACGGCGCTACAGGTTGACCTGATTATTTGTATGGAGATAGTAGGCATAAGAATAAATAATACATAGAACGTAAACTCCCGCTCCGGACGGGCTCAAAGTCACGATATTAGCCTACACGTTAAACAGAATACTAAGTCGGGCTGTCTCGACTGGCGTGTAAATTACAATAATGGCGCCAAGTTATTGTGGTGTGTTTGGTTGTACAAACAATTCAAAAACAATGCCATACTTAAGTTTTTTTAGTTTGCCCAAAGAAGATGCAAGGTAAGAGTAGAGTAATATTTTTATTAATATTATTCCGGTTCCGTAGGTACCTAATTCATCAAAAGGACATGAACAGTTCTTTTTGTATATCTTCACCCAATTGGAAAAATTCTGTTAGATACATACAGCATATTAACATGTCTCCAAAATCTATAATAATAGCCCCCCCGCCATTGGTCGTTGTAGGTACCTTTCTCGATTGTACTATTCTTCGATTGCTATTCTTATATAATAGACAAATGCTATTATTCTATCGATGAGTACTTACGTGACACTTAGCTAATGAAATGAGATAGTTTCTAATTTAGTTTCTAATTGACATTATTAAAAAAGTTGACTATATAAAGAATCTAATTTAATAATTAATTGATGTAAATGCAATATTTTTCTTTAAGATTGACATTATTAAATTAAATTTTAAGTAAATTTATTGTAATTGAAATAGTGATTTTTGTATTTGCATGTATAAATTCATTAATATGTAATAAGTAGTAAAAAAATCAAATGTTCTCTATAAATTTGCATACCCTTTTGGGTTAGGATAAGAGTACTGTATTCACTACTTGTAACAACTGTTTAACCTTATCTTGCAAATAAATGAAATTGAAATTGAAAAATTGAAATTGCTTTGGCTCGCGACGGCGGCGCCGTGGCGCACATATTCGTTAATTTTAAACCTAAAATATCCACATAAGTACTAACACCTATGTAGGTAAGTAATACTTACTGGCTTCATTTGGTAGGGTACTCAGGATAACTTTACTTATACCTAATGTAAAGTACTTTTATTTATAAGTATTTATAGAGTAGGTAATTATTTATCATTCTCATATTTTGTAATACTAAACTAAAATAATGATTTTATTTTATAAAGGAAAACTTACATTTTTGCGATATTATCTTTAGACATAAGCATTACTACCAGTTCACAACCCTGGCAACACGCCTGGGCGACAGAGGGGCGTAACGAGGTGAAGAGGGAAGTAGGTATATAAATTGCGGTGTATCAATGGCGGTCAAAGGAGATTCCGTTCTATGTAATTATTATTTATTCTTATGTAGTAGGAACATAGGCTACTTTTTACCCGGGGAAATATCTAACTCTTATGTATTATTATCCTACAAAACCATATTTCAAAATAAAAATGTCTTATGCTCTATAAAATAAACGTTGTTATAATTTGTCATAGGTAGTTATAATAAACAAGGATCTATTGAACATTGATACAACCTTTACAAAATACCCTTTTTTCGGTGGTGTACTCCGCGCGCGGCGCCCTGTACGGGCCCTTTTCTTTCACCTTCAAATTCTCACGGCGTCATGCGGCCACGCACACACCACCTTCTCAATCTCCTCCATTATCACCGCCCGCAACCCCGGAAACCCCTTTTAGTCGCCTCTTACGATCAGACATGGGATACCGTAGCTCTATTCTTAATCCCAAAATACAGGAACTTTATACCCTACTAACCAACTATTCGATTTCAAAGTGATAACCTTTTCCAACATATATCGACGTCCTTGTTACTCTCAGTAACAAGTAAGCAAGATAGAGGATATTGCTGTCACAAAGGCCACACTGTCATTCCGTTTGTAGGGTTCCGTAGTTGAAGAGGAAAGTAAAACCAAATGAAATCAAATCAAATTATTTATTGCGTTCAGTAGGTATAAATAGTTGGTAATATAATAAAATAAACATCCAGGTCAATGACATCGCAACGTCCTTTATTTTGGTATCGGGAGGGTTTATTTGGTATTGGAAGCTTGGGATTAAAAAAATTTGTCTCTAAATATAAAAAACGCAACTTGCCTACTTGAGGTTTGAACCCGGGTCTCTAGCTCCGTAGTCAGCTTTCGTAATCATTCGACCAAGAAGGCTTAAATTCCATTGACGAAATTTTTATAGAGGTCTTTCATATCGACATTGTCATTTGTTTGAAGGGCGGATTGACGGTCGACATTTGACGGCTTTCTACGCCACAATATCACTATTATTAATATTCTCCAACAGATGTCAGTAAGAGTAATTTTATATTTAACGGCATAAACATTAAATAAAACGACAATTTCTATCAATAAAAAATTCTGGATCGATTTATGACCCCCGAAACCAGGGTACTAAATTTCATCAAAATTGGAGCTGTTTCCGAGATTCAAAAAATATATTTAGATATATACAAGAATTGCCCGTTTAAAGGTATTACATTATTTTGACAGTCCAAGGTTTACTTTGTCAAAAATAATGCAAATTCAAATATAATACATTCAGCTTCGTTTATTACAAAACACATCAATATTAGTATCTACATGAAATCTACAATATTAATGAACAAGATCACATTATAATGGAATTATATAATATACAGAATTCGATTTCTAATGTATATAATTTAAATAGTCACATAAACTGTATTGTAATTTAGAAACTCTTTTTAAATTTCTTACATCCTTTCAAAATTCAGGTTTTGCCCATGTATCTCTTTATCTGTCTGTCACTTTCACGAAAAGGCGTGGATTTCAAATATTCGGTAATCTCTTTAACCTATAAAAATCAAACTTCTATGTCATTCGAAATTCATTTTCAAAGAGAATATAGGCAAAACTATTTGTTACGTTTTGCTGTCATGAAATTCGCCAAAAAAGCGATGAAACCAAAATATTCCTAAGAGCGTGAAAAATTGCTGTTTTAATTCGTCTCTAACAGCTACTGTTCTCCATACATTAAACGGAACCCTTAATAAAAAGCCAGATTCACTTTTGTCCAGTTTTTTCCCGAACCCAATCCGTTTATAGAACGAACGACTACTGGCTACATCCATCACACTTGACAAGCCAGCAATATCTGCGATCTAGAATCGACTTTACGCTCCAAATAATTAGGTATAATTTTCTTTGTCGTACTCACGACAGATCCTGCCAGGAGCTTTTACATTTGCACCCGTCAAAGTCTTTATTGCAACGTAATAAAGTTTTTCTTTACTTGTTTGCAAACATGTGTCTTAGCGCTGGACTGTCGTTTAATATTTACACGTGACATAATCTTTATTGCGATGCAATAAAGTGCTTTTTTGCTTGTATTAACGTTGCCAGCTTTTTAAGCTTTTTTGACACGTGCGTTCGATTTGCTCTTGTTGCTTGAAAAATAAGGTTGAATTTTGATTGTTGTGTTGTTTAAAGTTTTTGCGCCTCCCTTCCGTACGGCTGGTTTCACGCAATATGTCAGAAAGCTGAATTTTGGTGCGTCAATTTGACAGGACTTAGGTTGAGTTATTTTCTTTTTGTCGGAATTTTGATTTCTGACTTATTATGTTTGGCTAGCGATCGCTCTTGGGCTGTCAGGCCTGTAGTCCCACGCTGCTTCTGCGTGTCTCTTTATACTATGTCTGCGTCTTTGTGTACTATTACTTTATCACTATATTATTATACCTATTTGCGGGATAATTAAGTCCATTGGCGACCCGCGTGGCGCAATGGTTACCATGCCGGACTGCCAATCGAGGGGTTCCGGGTTCAATACCCGGCAAAACAGAAATTTGAATGATGTTACATTTCTGTTCTCGGTCTGGGTGTTTGTGTTTCTGTCTTTGTATACATATATCAATGGTACCCACGACACAGGTTATATGTATCTACTCACCGTACCCGTACCGTACTTATAGCTTTTACTTGCCAATTAACTTTACTAGGGACGTAACTAATCAACACTTTACTTGAAGATGGTGAAAGAGGACCTTAGTCAGACGAACTGACTACTACTAACTAAATTTGATATAATATGATCAACGCGCAATGATATGTCTCATATATGTATATCTCAAAACGATAATCAAATGGGATTTTATTGAAATTCAAAAACGACGGTTTTTTTAATGTATTTTTATACTAATACTAGCTGACCCCGCGAACTACGTACCGCGTTCAAATGTTTGGGGTGGGCCACCCTTATCACTTAGGGGGATGATAAATAGATGTTGGCTGATTCTCAGACCTACTCAATATGCTCACAAAATTTCATGAGAATCGGTCAAGCCGTTTCGGAGGAGTACGAGAACGAGTGACACGTGTGACACGAGAATTTTTATAAGATGAATTGTTGGGAAAATGGTCGAGGCAATACGACTAAACCTACAATGTAAAACAAACATTAAAAATTCCTAATATTAATAATCAAAGGGCGCATGGCCCGGCGGTTACCGTAGAAGCGGTGTCTGCAGCAAAACCAAACGGGCTCGGTCGGGTGTGAGATGGGTGACTGCTAGTAGCTATATATTTGAGATAATAACAGTATGGCTATGAGTCCATAATGGGCACACGCTCTGCTCTGCTCAGGAATCTGCTCTCCCGAAGATGGGTCCATTTTGGCCAAAGCCTTAAGGCATAAAGTTAACTGGATCCAGGTACAACTTGTGTGTTTGTGAAATACCAAAATAAAAAACACTAAGTTAGCATTGCTTTTACACATTGCGAGGAGGAAATGTCGCTTCTCAGTTGTACGTGTGAGTGATATCACAGGCCTTTCTAAGAGCCATAAGCCACGGACGATTTTCACGATGCGGGATCCGCTCTAAAACCGCACTAAACATAATATATGTACTAGGAAATTGTATGGTGCATACTACACTGCGCGATTTTTCGCTGCGGTTGTCGGGTGGGAGAAATACGGCCGCCGAATGCGGCGTAAAATCGCCGCGGATAACCGCTCCTACACCAAACCTTGGCAAAAATGCCTACCGCCTAACGGCGGTGTGAAATCACCATGAGGCAGTGATCCTCATGAGTCTGCCCGGGTAAAGAGGTTGTTCCTCGCTCCCGTAGTCCCTTACGTTTGAGTGCTTAATGTCTCGCGTAGGAAGTAACCGCTCCTACAAACTACACGATGGCGGTTTTCCGCAATTGCGTCATTCTCAGCTGGAGCCTGCAAGAGCGCTCGTCAAACGTAGATTGTATCATATTGATTCATTCATCATATTGTTTCATTGTTGAAATACAAGATCAACCTGCTTTGTATGACTTGAAGTCGAAGGACTAGAAGATAGGCCAGGAAATGGTAGCTCATAGGGTTGATATAGGACCAGAAGAAACAAAAAAAAGTTAATAAAATTTCGTTTAACTTTATTTTTTAATAATTCCATAAATATAAGATCTGCAAGAGCAGTGACTTTTGCAGACCAATGTTAAGTAATAAGCAAAACACAGCGGTAAACCACAATCCGTGTAGCTTGATCTGTCTGCAGCAGCTTTCTACGTTCCCGAGCGGTTTTCCGCGGCTGGAGAACCGTCCGTGTATCCTTAGCCTAAGCACGAGTCAGCGTGACGGAGCTTTTCTAAACGAAGCCTAACTTTAATTTTGATTAATGCCCAACGACCAACGATATGTTACGGCTCATTTCTCAAAGCGATCATCAAATGGAATTATTGATTTTGAAATGGCGTTTCTGTTTTGTTGTTTGTGTGTTCAGGAAGAGAATGGGCATAAAACGTTACACGTACACTCATAGTCCCACAGTAAGGTAACTTATACCATGTGTCGTGGGTACCATGGACGACTCGCGTGGCGCAATGGTTACCATGCCGGACTGCCAATCGAGGGGTCCCGGGTTCGATTCCCGGCGAAACAGAAATTTGAATGATGAGTTTAAATTTCTGTTCTCGGTCTGGTTGTTTGTGTTCCTGTCTTTGTATGTGTCCATGGTACCCACGACACAGGGTATTAATTACCTTACTGTGGGACTATGAGTGTGTTTAAATAAATAAATAAAAACTCTCCTTTGGACTCTATTTTAACCCACTTTCAACGGACAGCTTTAATTCAAACTTTGGACACTTCGGCGACGGCCATAACTAGACCACAAAACGATATTTTCTAGTAAACCGCGAACACACGGATATCGCGCCAATTTGTGGGCCATCATGCCAAAACAGACCAAGGTACTCATAAACTCCCGTTCCACACGATGACCACAATCTTCGCCACAATGTTGGCCAACGTGTGGAGCGGGCATTAGGTATTTTCAGATTACGATGATGTATAAAATGTCAATATGGCGAAATATTCGCAAACATCTGATGTGACGTCGACACAATATTTATAGCGAGCTGGGACTGTCGGTGATACATTCACGTCCAGTGGGCGGACAGTAGACGCCATTGCACTGAAATATTGGGTGTAGGATATCATCGGCATAGCCCTGTGACTAGTAAGAGAAATAAACGATAAATACACAACATTGCATTAAGCTCATAGGATATCCTGTGTCGTGGGTCCCATGGTGACGTAAAAGACAAGAACAAAAACACACATAAATTGATCAGTTATATGCCTGCCCCGCTGGAAATCGAACCCAAGATCGTTTGTATCGTTGCGCTGACTACTGAACACTTGCGCACTCACACTGAACGAAAGCGGTCTATGTATCTAAGCAAAATGGGCGCGGTCCGGTGTGAGTTGGGTGACCGCTAGTAGCAAAGAATTTCATGCGCATTTCCGTGCTTAGGAGGGCACGTTCAACCGTCGGTTCCGGTTGTTATCGGTAGATAACAGTCGTTAAACCTAGTCGGCGGCTTTATGGGCGGTTTAAATACATCCGACATTGGGTTGGCCGCTAACCATGGAGACCCGTGAAGCAGCGTGGTGGAGTAAGCTCCAGGCCTTCCCAATAATGGGGAGAGACTCGTGCCCAGCAGTGGGACGCAAAAAGTGTTGCAGCCATTATAAATTAACTCCTCCTTTCAGCTTTTTTCAGTTGAAACGTTTATTTATGTCTCTAAACAATCCAAATATTCGAAAATTTGTGAGTGTGTGCCAATATAGTGGTATATCGTCAGATATCTGATTCGATTTGGAGGTATTTATAATAATAATAAAGGGTCCAATCAATTTCCGAGAAATGGAAATTCTCGACTAATTTTCCATATTAAGGTTGACCCTTCGTAAACCTTCAAATAAAATTAGCAAGTCCGAGTTAATTGTAAGAAGCCTATCGAAGGATCTTGCAAGACACGGCTATCGGAAGATGTACGTATTAGGCCTGATTCGCATTCTTGTGTCTTACGAGGTACTTAGCTTATAGACACGTAATTGGCTCACTCCAAGAAAAAGAAATGTCAATATAATTGTGTCGCTGTTGTTGTTGCATCGGTTAAAATTTCTGTCAAGTTGTAAATTTAGTGAGAAAAATAGTTGAAATTGAATAAAAGTTCATTTAAGTTTCACTATTTTTATATTTTTTATCGATTTTAGTGACGGTTAAAAGTCAATTTTTTACAAAATTCCTTAAACATTGATTTCATCAAAATATATGACTTATAAACTCTTGGGCAACATTACATTTTTATTTGTTTTACTGACATGCATAGTTGAAATAATTTAAATTAACCAGATATCTTGATGTTATGTTAATGTATGTTATGTTATCTTAATGTTTTCTTCGTTCTTATACGATCTTAATAAGTATGCAAAATTTTTGACAATTTGGACATAAATTAAAGTTAAAGAAAAAGCAATTTAAAGAAAACTTAATTTATTTTAAAAACTTAACTTAATTAAAGTTAAAGAAAACATTGCACAAACATACTGGTCAAGCTAAAAAAGGTTATTAAAAACATAAGCCAGCTATTTTTCTCTATTTCCTGCGATCCCTATTATTTTTTCTCTATTGCTTAGGAATCAACTAAGCATTTGACTAATAACAATTGTGATGTGTCCATTACATTTCTATGAACGACATACTCGTTGGCTGCGCGGAATTCTGCGTAAAAACAGTCAGTTACCAAGTGCGGCTCGCCGCTCCTAAGGGTCCTAGAGCGGAGACAAATGTGGTCTAAACACGCAACTGGGAACCGAACCCACAGCCCGAACACTCGAAAGAGTAAGAGAAAGTGTTACTTGAAGATTTTATAGAATTATCTACGTATGGAATTTATTTCTAAGTATTTTAACCGGTTTTAAAATGGAGGTCATCAATTTGCCACGTAGTAACATAATATCACTGAAATAAACTTTGTTTTTAAATTGTTTGTTTGCTTTGCTTTGTTTTGACAAGGAATATTACACGTTTTACAATGTTTTTAAACATAATACAAACAGTACATTTTCCGGGATAAAAAGTAGCTTGCATGCTATTCCAAACAATAATCTATACCTGAGCCAAATTTCATCCCGATCGGTTCAGCCATTATTGCGTGATTTAGCAACAAACATCCATCGAAACATTCAAACTTTCGCCTTCACATTTCGCATAAAGTAGCAAATAGGATTTTTTTTAAATAAATAAATGGTTTATTAACTTGTAGGTAGTTATTGTTGGACGGACAGACAGGTTTTAAGAACTATTATGGTTCGCCCGGGGAAGTACCACCGCTGCACCCACTTCTGCCGTGAACCAACTCTATTGTGTTTCGGTGGAAAGGTGCAGTTGCCGGCCACACTTACATGAGGCGACCACCAGCCTCCGGAGTAGCAGTGCAACTGCATACGACCTCAGACAAGACTTACCTATGCTTGCTTGAGGTTGTATGTAGATGTCCATGGGCTGCAGCGACCACTTAACACCACGTGGCCTGTATGCTCGTCTGCTACTCCATTCAATGGGAGCTGGAGGCCAGGGTGCTGGCCACCGTCTATGATTGGACGGCGGCGCAAAAGGCGCTGGGTGAGTGGCCAGCCCCTGAAGAGCGCGACGCGGTGAGGCGGGATGCGCGCGAGGCTATGGTCCAACTGTGGAAGGAGGACCTAGCCTCCGCGCAGTTTGGACGCCGCACTCTCGACGCCCTCAGTCCTGTGATCGAGGCGTGGGAGGAGCGGCCGCATGGGTTCCTCACCTTCCGCCTGGTGCAGGTACTTTCCGGACACGGATGTTTCGGCAATTACCTGTACCGAATCGGAAGGGAGGAGTCCCCGTCGTGCCACCATTGCGGCGCGGCGGAAGACTCGGCGCAGCACAGCCTTGAAAGTTGCCGGGGCTGGGAGGAGCAGCGCCGAGTCTTGTGCACCGTTGTCGGCCGGGACCTTTCGCTGCCGAGCATCGTTAGGGCCATGCTCGGAAGCGAAAGAGGCTGGAAAGCCGTTGCCTCCTTCTGCGAGGAAGTCATCTCGCATAAGGAGGCGGCGGAGCGGGAGCGAGAGGGCGATCCGTCCCAACCCCCGCTCCGCAAACGTAGAAGGGGAAGGAGAAGACGGCAATACGACCGTTCTCTCCCTCCCCCCGGTGGTGGCCTGCAGGTTGGAGGTACGGGGGTGCCTCCACCTGCATTGCACAGGCCATCACTGATGGACAGGAATGACCCGGCGCTCCCGGTTATTCCTGTAGCCTCCCCATAAGGGGAGCGTGTAGGGCCTGCCAAGATAGGCAGGCAGTCGCCGACGATGTTGTGGAAGCAAAGGCTCAGCCGATTTCCCACGACATCGTCACGATGGCGATGGAGGAGCGCAGTAGGGTTTAGTGGGTATACCCCTGCCTCGTAACGGCAGGGGGGAGTCCCACACACCTCCCTCTGTCCCCTCGACAGAGGTCGAGACGGTGCGTAATAGCATTCCCTACTTTAAAAAAAAAAAAAAAAAAGGTTGTATGTAGATGTCCATGGGTTGCAGCGACCACTTAACACCACGTGGTCTGCATGCTCGTCCATTCAAATAAAAAAAAAGACAGAGAGATTAAGTTTTTTGCCATTCGGCTGCGGAACACTAAAAGCGTATAAATAGGTAGATAAACTTAAACAAACATGAGTAAAGATCAAATAAATTATAATCGTTCATAGCTGCACGGTACTGTTAGGTCTTTTATTCCAATCCAGGTCGAGAGGGCCCTCGGACTTTCCCGCGAGGTTTGGGTTGAAGATGTCGTGTCATTCCGAATAATCACTGGGGTACCGGTTTTACTACCAACGAACAAACGATTGGTAGCTAACGAATTTGTTGGTACAGTTTATATTGTAGTCCCTGTAACCTCAGGATTAAGAATGTGTAGCGACCTTCCGCTACTCATCAAGAGATGGCGCCACGGGTATTCCTGAATCACGCTATCGAAGTTTTCGGAATATCCTACCATATATACAAGCTCCAAATCGAGTCAGTTGGAGCGCGGCCGCTCCCCGGGCATGACCAGCTCGCCCGGCGGGAGATCTCCCTTTGCCAAAAATGGGACTACGTTATTCCCTGCCAGATCGTAAGAGGTGACTGAAAGAGGGCATGAGCGTAGCCAGCTATGGGCTCAGGGACAGCAGTCTCATATAAAAAAAACATAAAGAGAACTTGTTAAGACAAATCCAACAAGCCTAAACTCAATTGGTTTACTAAAAGGCAGTCCAGGGTTACGTCTCCTATCTTCGAGCCCTAACAGCAGACCAGCTCAGAGGTTGCAGAAGACATTAGTGTTTCAAATGTCAGATCCCACTATGCTTGCAAGTAAACTGAGCGTGTAACATTCCTATCACACGTAACAAACGACCTAATGACCTTGAACACCTGAACCGATTTCCACCAAACATAGCTAAGAACACTCTCGACTGATATACCTTTCAATAAAAAAACCGCATAAAAATCGGATCATCCGTTTGGGAGCTACGATGCCAAAAACAAACACAGGACACACATATTTACACACACACAGACACGTCAAACTTATAACACCCCGTCGTTAAAAATAACGCTTCACACTCATAGCCTCACAGTAGGGTAGATATGCCCTATGTCGTGGGTAACATGGACACACACAAAGACAGAAACACAAACACCCTGACCGAGAACAGAAATTTAAACTCATCATTCAAATTTCTATTTCGCCGGGAATCGAACCCAGGACCCTTCGATTGGCAGTCCGGCATGTTAACCATTGAACCACGCAGGTCGTCAGTCGTCTTAAATAAGTGTAACTAGGAAACTATACTCGTGGTCTTATCATGGTTAATTTTTTTATACAAAAAAGTTATGGTCTATAGCATTATATTTGAGACTTCTATACATGGATGTAGTATATAAATTTAAGTGATGTTTAAACAAACCGATATATGGTTATATAATAACATAATAGGGATTCTATAATAACATAGTAGACTTGCGCCCCACATTGCCCCACCGTGGCTTCGCCCATAGCAGTAGACTTTTAAATACTAATGAGTTCCGATTTCAGGCGATCATGGGATGGCCGCAACCCTTTTGCGTCCCACTGCTGGGCACGGGTCTCTCCCCATTATTGGGAAGGCCTGGAGCTTACTCCACCACGCTGCTCCAATGCGGGTTGGTGGAGATGCGGGTTAGTGACCAACCCGCTGTCGGATGTTTTCAAACCGCCCATATGGCCTCCGACAAGGTTTAACGACTGTTATCTATCGACAACAACTGGGACCGACGGCTTAACGTGCCCTCCGAAGCACGGAAACGCGCATGATTTTTTTTTGCCACTAGTGGTCACCCATCTCACACCCGACCGCGCCCGTTTGGCTTAGTTGCATAGATCGTTTGCGTTCTACGCTAACCGCCGGGCCATGCGCGCTTCTCGATCATGGGATACTACTTAAAAATGTATAACTATTTTGTTTTTGGACAGCTAAAGCGAGAAACCAGTTAATCGTTACTCGCTTTCTATACGGCAAAGGAAGTTTCTCTCTGTCACACTATCAATAACTTATAATATTTGGTATTATTTTAAGCCCACATATTTTTGTTACTTGACTACAGCATAAAGAGATACGCTTTCTATAAATTATCTTCTATAACTTTAACTTGCGGTTTTACTCCTGTCAAATAGTCGTGTTTACTATAGAGGAATGTTTGAAATTTTCTTAATAAAATATATTCCAGTTTTAATTTAATTTACGACCTGTGTGGCGCAGTGGTTACCACACCGGACTGCCAATCGAGGGGTCCCGGGTTCGATTCCCGGCGAAACAGAAATTTGAATGATGAGTTTAAATTTCTGTTTTCGGTCTGGGTGTTTGTGTTCCTGTCTTTGTATGTGTCCATGGTACCCACTACACAGGGTATTAGTACCTTACTGTGGGACTATGAGTGTGCAACGTGCAACGTTCAATTTAAAAACCTGTAAGCTTAAAGATACCTATTATTAAAAAATAGAAATTTGAAATGAGTATTCATGAGTTGTCTGATGAATGTGTCTGTCTGGGTGTTATTTGTGTCCATGTGTACATGGTACACAGGGAAACCTAGTGTCTGGCTGAGTGTTAAGAGGTATACGAAATTTTGCCGATTTCGCTTATTTATCTGATTTAACACGAGACTTTGCAGTTAAATTACGGTATTTCCATAAGTTTCATTGCACAATATAACTGATCATTTCATTAATAATCGAATACATTAGCCACTTTTTTAGCTTGCTTCAAGAATTATAATGCGAGATTTAGGTTACTTTAAATAATTTTAATGCCAAATTTTTATTATTAATTTGCTTTTTTTTCAGGAAACGGATTGATTATGAACTAAAGTGTATTTATGTCAAATAAATTTTATGAATAATTACATCAATTTGCCGATTTCAAATGCAAAATCTGGCCCATTTTCTCTCAAAATTGACTAAGTTCAATGATTTTTTTTACGAATTAAGAAGATTTAAGGCTAGAAAACATATATTACTGTAAAATAATAGATATAACTATAATCGCTGGGAACATCTCAATTTCAGCCTTTCATAATCCACTGCTGCTGCGCCTTCTGAATCCAGCGGCTTCCCGCTGTCTTCTTCAGGTCATCAGTCCACCTGGTTGGAGGGCGGCCTGTACTCCTTTTGCCGAGACGTGGTCGCCATTCGAGGACCTTTCTTCCCCATCGGTTGTCGATCCTCCTTACTGTATGGCCTGCCCATTGCCACTTGAGCTCGCAAATTTTGAGAGTTATGTCGGTAACCTTCGTTACTCTACGGATTTCATCGTTACGGATTCTGTCTCGTAGAGAAATACCAAGCATAGCTCTCTCCGTCGTTCGCTGAGCGACCTTGAGCGGAAAAGGCTAACTGAAAAAGACCATGTCTCAGCGCCGTAGGTCACACTGCACGAAAACTTTAGACTTCAGGAACATCTATAATTATATAAAATCTTTTACAAGAATTAATGGTCGGACGAGAGAAGTTAGGTACATACTCACTTCTATCTGTGCTTCTATCGTGAAGCGATTCCATTATTTTTTCGTGGAAAGGTCCTCTTAACCATAAAAATACTATCAACTGACTTTTTACTCTAAAATCAAAAATGTATAACCGTACAAAAACTTAAACAAACACGTAAAATTAGTTACAGTACGAATCGAACCTAAATGTTTATGTTCCAACAAGAAGTCAACGAGGCATGACATAGAATGTGTTTAACAAAATTCCTACAAGTGAAAAAACGAGAGAAAAAAGAAAAAGGTAAAGAAAAAAATAAAAAAGAAAGAGACAAAAACCGACTGCGTTTGCCGACACGGCATACGGACTTGTTAGGCAACTTAGTGACCGGTGTAGAGATGATATTACCACCATCTAGAAACTGCTTAATATTTACTAAAGTCGTTTTATATCGTACTAGCCTTCCGCCAGCGGCTTCGCCCGCGTGGATCCGTTTTATAGGTTCCGGTAGGACAAAAACCATTCTATGTCCTTTCCCAAGTAGCAGACAGACAGACAGAGTTACTTTCGAATTTATAATATTAGTAGGGATTATAAAGGCAAAGCAAGGAAAGCGTCATGTTTGAAATATTTAGACTATATAACCTTTATCACTAACTCTATGAAAATTGGATAAGTTGTTTTGGAATTTGGTACTGAATTACTGCCAATAAAAAAAAATGAAAACCGAAAAAAAACGGAACCAGGGAATCTTATTAAATAGTTTTCTATTTCTTAAGATTCCCTGGTTTTTGTATTTATACATATTGGGAACTCACAATTAGTTAGTTTTCATTTTTAACTTTTACAGGCCTTAATAAGCATTTTGAAGACGGTAAAATGAATATTAAAAACCTTAAGTGGTAATAACATCTCCATAAAATCCTGCGCACGTGTCAAATGGGCGTACATCCTCGCTCGGCCGTAAAAACAATTATGTACCAACTAATTGAATTATTATTGGAAAATTACAGTCCTGTGATTGGGGGGTGTTGCAGCGCTATATAATTCCACGTTTGTTTTACACTTTGATTGTACCATTGGTTTTTTTTCGTTTGAAAGTTTCTTTTTTCTGTGGTTTTATTGATGTTAGTTTTGGGTTGTTAGGTCGCTTGTAACGTAAATGATATGTCATGTTGAATAATACGGTGTGGTTAGCCTTAAAGAGTCTGTTATGGCTAATTTGTACAAGCTAGTGGCAATTTTAGAATTTAAGTAGTATCGGGTATTCAAAGTATTTTTTGGAGACACAACTCGTATAAATAACGTTTGAACAACGTTGCACACTCATATGATAGTTCCACAGTAGGGTAGATATACCCTGTGTCGTGGGTACCATGTAAGTAACGCATACAAAGTTAGAAACACAAATACGCAGACCGAGAACAGAAATATTAAACTCATCATTCAAATTTCCGCTTCACTGGGCATCGAACCTGGGTCTCTCCGATCGGCGGTCCAGAATGGTAACCATTGCGCCACATTAGTCGTGAAATGTATGGTTCAAATAAGGAAATATCACCGCTACAGCCTTCTCGGCTGCGACTCTTTTTGATTTCCACTGCTGGGAACGGGTCTCACCCTATTAAATATATGGGAGACCAATGCTTACTCCACCACGCTGCTCCAATGCGGGCTGGTGGAGATTCGGGTTAGTGGCCAACCCGCTGTCGTATGTTTCGACTTCAAACCGCCCAACAGGCCTCTGACATGAGGCACGGAAACGCAAATGAAATATTTTATTACACTAGTGATCACCCTTCTCACACCTGACCGCGCCCGCTTGCCAAGCTGCGTAGATCGGTGGTTTGGTGGAGTAAGCTCAAATCCTCCTATAGTAGGGAGAAACCCGTGCCCAGCAGTGAGACGTAAAAAGAGTTCAATAAATAAATAAATATCTTTGGACAATTCACACAACACCATCAGATTCCAAACTAAGCAGAGCTTGTACTATGGTAATCAGAAAGCTGATGAACATACTTATATAATTCTAAATACATAAATAAATAAATAAATTATCACCCAGACACAGAACAAATACTCATGTTCATCACACAAATGTTTGTCCTGGGTGGGAATCGAACCCACGGCATCGCGCTTCGCAGTCGGCTCATCACCCACTGCGCCACGGAGGCTGTCAAGTTGTAGTCAACTTGTCCACATATTCTTTACTTCTGATGCATATTTATATTATAAATGTCATTGCATAGCAGCCATCTTGAAACTTCCCGTATAAGTTTATCTGTTATCTTAATCTTTGTAATTAAGAGCTTTACACCAATCACAGACGAACAGAAGTAGCTTCAATCATATGTAGGATTAGTAGATATGCTAGATAAGACAGTCCTATGATATGATAATGAAAGCAAAAATAATAACGTCTCCATCCGGTCTTGGACTACCAAGTCAATTGAGATACTTTTAATGAGCTGTCAAAACGTGACATCCCCATACATTTACTATGAGAAAATGATAAGTGACGTCACTTATCATATGTAGTCAATTGACTTAATTATTATTGATTTAAACGGTAATAAAAATCATGTATAAAAAAGAATTAACAATTATATTGCTTTCCAAGCGTCATTTAGTGCAACCTTTTTAAGGTAAGGATTTTGATTTTTTTTTGTGCATAGTGTCCAAGACCCTGTTGGGTAGGTGACTGAATCTGAATATCTTGCAATTACTCGTATCAACAAAAGTAAGTATCTGGACGACCGAGCGTTGCTCGGATAAAAACAATTTATTTTCTTGGTTTAATTTCAAACGAAACACTCATTTGATAGTGTTCTTTAACAACGCCATTTGAAATAGCTCCCAATAAAAGAAATCACAAAAAATAAAAAATTAACGCAATATGGGTTTTGATTGAGGTTCGAACCCTGGTTTCTAGTTCTGCAGTCAGTCCATATAACCATTCGGCCAAGGAAGCTTACATTCAATGAACGAAATGTTTATAGAGCCTTTTCAAATCGGCATTGTCATTTCTTTGAACGATGAACGACTGAATGGCGTTTAACGGCGTTCAACGTCTCAATATTATTAATGCTCTCCAATAGATGTCACGAAGAGTTGCCTTTTTCAGTTTATTTTTAAGTAAGTTGATTTTCGCAGAATTTTTTTTCTTAATTTAAAATTTCTAAAAATAAAAGCTGGCTTAAAGTTATCACCCGAACCTAGAGCACTAAATTTCATTAACATCGTTGGAGCCGTTTCCGAGATTCATAAAATATATTAAGGTATTCATTCAAAAAATATACAAGAATTGCTCGTTGTTGTCTGTCCCATTCTTAGAGCATCAAAGTTACTGACTCACCCTTCAGTAGAGACGGCATAGCGCCTCGCTTCGATACATATTTTTTGTGCCAAATCGGGTGCGGGGGAAGAACGCACACATTTTAATTTTGTCACACATTCACAAATATACTTTCATCGCTACAGAAGCATACATTTCTAAATATGTTAATTTCAATTAATAACGTCATTTTCTATGCACCGTCAACACTGACACCGACACACACAGACACACTAGTTGTATTACTAGAAGCCTAGAAGGCATATTGTGCATGGATGTTGGGACGACCTGTCATACCTTGATGCTCTAAGGTTCCATTAATTCTCATTTTTAAAGTTATTTTGGTTTTTATTTGGGTGCTATAATCTTCTTATAAAAAGTTTCGATTGAATCAAAAAATCTTTTAGTTACCATCCCAATTGAATTTAGTATTTCCAAATCTTATGTAGACCAAAAATTGATTGGATAGACATGATTTTTGAATAATAATAACGTTTCATACTCATAGCCCCACAGTAGGGTAGATATACCCTGTGTCGTGGGTACCATGGACACACACAGAGACAGAAACACAAACACCCAGACCGAGAGCAGAAATTTAAACTCATCATTCAAATTTCTGCTTCGTCGGGAATCGAATCCGGGAACCATCGATTGGCAGTCCGGCATGGTAACCATTGCGCCACGTGGGTCGGGGTTGAGTGATTTTAGTTTGGGACACAGGCAATTTTTTCCGGGGAAAATATCTTATTCCTATGGGAAAAGACGTTAGCCCACGCGGGCCGAGCCGCGGGCAAAGCTAGTTTAGTAGCACTTCCTCAATAAAGCTTAAAGCAGATACTATATATATCTGTTATCTCTCATCTCAGTAATTAAGAGATTAACACAATCACAGACGGACAGAAGTCGCGTCAGTATGTAGGATTAGTAGGGCTGTCATGTCGATAAGTTTTAATGATAGTATGAGAGGGAAGACTTACTTAAACTTACTTATCAACAAAGTTAAGCAATGTCCAGTGCGGTCAAAAGTAGGATGGGTAATTAACCGACATCTAGTGCGGTCGTAAAAAGTCATAAGCAGGATGGGTGTCAATAAAGCTCGGCAATGTCGAGTGCAGTCTTAAGTAGGGTATGATGGCTGCGAGGCTTGTTTACAATGAGGCTAAACGTGAGCCGCCATATTGTAGAACGTATCGCAATGACAATCCGGCTAATCGTGGACCCACCACAATACAGAACGGCCCTGTTTTAGGAACCGGCTAGCTGTAATGTTATACGGCGTATTATACGATCCGACTGCCGATAATAACCGAGACGGCGCGGCTAAGCTTTCCCTTCGAACCACGGAAATCCCTCATCAACGTTTGCCACTAGCGGTCACCCGTCTCGCACACGGCTGAGCACGTTTCACTTACCTACGTAATACGCTTTCTACGCCAGCCGCTGGGCCTTGAACGTTTTTTAATTGATTAAACTAAATACCCCGTACTAGAAACGGGATTGGAGGTAGCCCTAAATTAGACAAGCATTTGACACATAACATCATTATACCGTGTCTATTAAAAAGGCATTTAGACTCCACGACTAGTCGTCTTATTATATCGTCGTATCGTGGTCGCGGTAAAATTGTATTTCAATATGAGTTAATCTTCTGAGTGGTTTAAATTTTCATAAGACTTTTCGTGGGAAAATTATTTATTTTATTTTCATTTTCTTAGTGTATTATGTATTTAGAATATGGAACAAAGTTGATGGTATTTAACTTACATAGTTGTGTTCTGAAATATATATGTCTAAAAAGCGTACTGGTTAAACCATTCCTTTACACAGATAATATCTGACTGATTTGACTGCCTGATTAATGACAATTCACTGATTTTGATTGAAAAGAGAAGATTATCCTTGAAATACATTTATTTATATTTATGGAGGTAATTTTCACATATAATAATGTGAAACGCACTCTTTGTCAGCACGGAGAGGAGATATATGTGCCTATCAGTGAGACATAACAATATTGAAAAAAATATCGGTCTTTTAACCTCGTAAGACCGCAGGTCCTTTTAAAAGAACTATATGTTTGTAGTCAGTAATACCGGCGAATTTTAAGAGTCAACTACGAAGTAACGCCGCCGGTCCTTCTAAGAGTACCAATTATTTGACGCTTCGTAATTTTAAAATTTCGCACGTTCCGAAAAAGAACAGAGTATTGTCTATGATTTTATAAAATTAAGTTTTGTGTATAGGGGGTTTCATATAAAAAAAAATATTGCTGCTTGTCAAATCTGACATTTTGTTCGTGAAGTTGGTGCGCACACGTGGACGTAGTGAGTATTTTAATAAATTTTAATGACTTTTTTGAGTTTTTGTGCTAAAATCAAGATCTGGTCGTATACCTTTGAATAATGATCAACATTTGGGATAGTTATTTTGCTTATTTCGTATCGAATTTAAACGTAAATCGTATCAAAAGTTATTAGTCCCTTGCAAGGGACCGTTCGGCTTGTGTGTGCGATATTAATTCAAACTTTTTTGCAATATTATGAGTAACTTTAAATTGTTCTTTACGCTTAGTTAGTAAATCATTAAAAAACAAAGATAAATGTAGCCGACAATTTTATAGTCCTTTGCAAAGGACTATCGGTCTAATTAACAATAATTTTATAAATAGGAATGTCTTTATTTTTGATTGAGTGTGGAAATGGAGATTGTAGATGAAAGTGTGAAATAGGGATCGGAATTAATTTTTATTTTTTTGTTTTATTAACCTTTTTTTTTTTGTTTTAAACTAATATTGCAATTTGATACCATGTTAAATTATTAAAGCCGAAAGTTCTTTTAAAGGGACTTACTATAAAATATGAAATAATTCCATTCATTTTAATAATTTTTCTAATATTTTATTTTAACGCTTTAATATAGGCACAATTAAGCTTAAAAAAAACTTGCATAGTATATCCTGAAATTCATATTTGCGTTGATAAAATTTAAAAAAGAAAAAATTACTTTTTATAATCAATATGACCGAAAGTCCTTTTAAAAGAACTAAAAAAATATTACTTTTATCCATATATCAAATCCATATACTCTAACATAATGCCCCAGTGAGTATGACACTCATAGGATTACTCTATCATATTCAAATATGGACTTGAAGTGTTCGGCGTTACTTAGTATAAAAAGTTAGTCCTTTTCAGAGGACCTTCGGTCAAATCTTCAACTTGCTTGCAATTACCGTTCGGTCTTACGAGGTTAATTTGATTGAGCGTGACGATAATCTTCATCGTAAGGTATAATCATTCCTCCTTATCTTCCATCGCTACATATTAGTTTTTACATGACGTTAGTAATAAAAGTTTATCGTTATATCAATAATTTTAATTACCGAGTTATGATCAGTAATAATAAATTTGTTTGTTAAATTTATAATTTACTAGTCTTCCGCCTACGGCTTCGCCCGCGTGGATCCGTTTTAAAGGTTCCCGTAGGATAAAAACCATTCTATGTCCTTTCCCAAGGTCCACTCTATCTGTGTTTCAAATTTCATTAAAATCGGTTCAGTAGTTTAAGCGGGAAAGCGTAGCAGACAGACAGACAGACAGAGTTACTTTCGAATTTATAATATTAGTTTGAATTTATATTCACATGTTTCGCGTGAGTACACTGTAAGGTAAAATATTTAGACTTGAATTAGCTGACCCCGCGAACTCCGTACCGCGTTCAAATGTTTGGGGTGGGCCACCCTTATCACTTAGGGGGATGAAAAATAGATGTTGGCCGATTCTCAGACCTACTCAATATGCTCACAAAATTTCATGAGAATCGGTCAAGCCGTTTCGGAGGAGTACGGGAACGAACATTGTGCCACGAGAATTTTATATATAAGTTAATTTTGGTTATAAATTAAAACTCTTCTCAAGACAACTATTTTTTTTTTCAACCTTTTTTTTTATGTCCCACTGCTGGGCTCAGGTCTCCTCACAAGTGAGAGGGATTTAGGCCATAGTCCACCACGCTGGCCAAGTGCGGATTTGTGGACGTCATGCTTTCGAGAAATTATGAATTTCTCTCAGGCATGCACGGCGATGGAGAACATCGTAATCAATTAAATATCACGATATTTCCCATCACCGTGGAGCAGCGATAAATGCGCACATTACAAATTTCTTTGTCAGAGGTGCGCGCCGAGGATTTGAACCCGGGATCGGTCGCGTCGGAGACCGCGGATTTTTACCACTCGGCCATCGCTGCTCATAGACAACTATTTACCATCCTTTAAAAGGGGTGACAGACATGACATGCGAGTAAGTACGCGTACTTGGGGTACAGTACAATACAACAGTACAGTAAGTTCATATTATGAAGTTACTGTACTGCTTGTTCTTTGTATTGTACCGCAAGCTTGCGTACTTACTCGCACGTCTGTCCTTTTCACAGTCCAGTCCAACAATTATATTCGCCACTCTGTCTTGAACCCAAAACAATATCACTCACCACTTATTCCACAACGGGAAAAGATGATGGTCAGTAGGATATTTATAAATCACCCATAAGGCCAAGAGAAACACCAAAAATTAACACCTTCAAATCCTAAATACCTATTGGAATAATAAGATTCTTGCAACATATTATGTATCTATGTATGTACGTAATTATTTGTATTTATATATTTATGTATATTATATAGTTTTGTATGTAAGTATATATATGTTTATAAGTATAAATATTTATGTATGTCTATGTATATTTAATTTTTTAACTATGTGCACCTCACCCACACGCTACCTTACGAAGCCTTTTATCCACTAAAAACAATAAATGTATAAATTGGTATGTGTTGATTTTACTGTTATGTATTAAGGCCTCCGACAAGACGTAACGACTGAACCATCGATAAATCACTGGGAGCGACGGCTTTATATGCCTTCCGTGCTTACCCATCTTGCATTCATCCGTGCCCATTTCGCTTGCTACCTTGATTGCCTGCGTCATCGCCAGTCGCAGGGCCTTACTATATTATCTCTGATAAAGGATTATTACTGATAAAGATTAGAATAACTAAATAAAGAAATACCTCATAATAATATCAAATACCTACAATTGATTTCATGTCGCAATAAATAATTACAATGTAACGGTATTTTTTCAACATTTTTTTATGTCTCACTGCTGGGCACAGGTCTCCTTCTCACACAATTGAGAGGGATTTAGACCATAGTCCACCACGCTGGCCAAGTGCGGATTGGTGGACGTCATACTTTCGAGAAATTATGAATTTCTCTCAGGCATGCATGGCGATGGAGAACATCGTAATTAATTAAATATCACGATATTTTCCATCATCGTGGAGCAGCGATAAATCCGCACATTACAAATTTCTTTGTAAGAGGTGCGCGCCGAGGATTTCAACCCAGGATCGATCGCGTCGATGACCGTGGTTATTTACCACTCGGCCATCGGTGCTCTCAGAATAATTAAATAAAGAAATACCTCATAATAATATCAAATACCTACAATTGATTTCATGTCGCAATAAATAATTACAATGTAACGGTAGAGAGCCGCCATACTCCATTACAAAATACAAACTAACAAGCAAAGCAGTTCGCCACAAATAGTTTACGACGGCAATTGAATATTTATCAAAGACTAGTTGCAGCCCCCGGCGATGCGTTTAATCGAGTTGGAAATTATTAAACGAGTAGAGGCACCATGAAGTATTACTAAAACGAGAATAAAATATGTAAAAAATATTTTGTAAATGAATAATTGGGGAACGAGAGAAGATAAAGAAGTTAAATATGTACTTACCTTATTATGAAAAACTGCCGGGATGATTTGAATTTATATCCCACGGGAACACTCCCGTGTGTAAAGTGTGTACTTTGCCAGGAAAAAACTTTCCTTCGTCTTCACGCAAAGTCCACCTTATTTGTATACCAAACTTTCTTCAAATTGGTACTTAATTCTATTTATAATGATGGACAGCAATATTTTAAGGAGCTATATAAACTAAACAACAAGAGAAATCATAAATAATATCATTTTTTAGAAAGGATAAGTTAAAAATGATAAGGATAAGTCAAAAATATTTGCATCGTGGTTTATATTTTATGTTCAGCATATTTTTTCAAATTCAAATTCAAATTTATTTTTTATTTTTTATAGTTGGAATTTTAAAAAAACTAAAAATTACTATAACATACACTGTTGTTCCTATGACTAATATCTTGGTCACCCTACAGACACATCCTGTACTAGTTGAAATTGATTGCGAATTGAATCCAATCCAGACGAGAAGAGGACTCGTCTGATTGATCCGATTAGTCAAACGCGATTTGCACTTAAGTCCGTTAAGGTTTTCTACGTGAAGGTTTCATGTTAAATTAGGTAGTTCGAAACATAGGGTCATCGGCCACGTGGTATAAGTGGTCGCTGTAGTCTATGAACATCTAAGTGCAACCCCATTTTACATCCCACCGCTGGGCTCGTGTCTCTTCCCATTATTTATTTATTTATTTATTTATTTATTTATTTTTTTATTTTTTTATTTATTTATTTATTTATTTATTTATTTATTTATTTATTATTGGGGACCTTACTCCACCATATTGGTCCAATTCAGGATGGTGGAGTGGAGTTAGTGGCCAAACCACTGTTGGATTTTGATAAGGCTTTACACAAGGTTCAACGACTGTAATCTATCGATAACAACCGGTACCGACTGTTGAAAATGCCCTCTTCCTGCCTACTGGGAGTTTTTTTCCGCTGCCTTTTTTTCTCTCAACTCAACATCTAGCCCAAACGGGTACCTAACTTAAAGGCGATGACCGGGAAATAATGACATTCATTAGGTGTATATTTTGTATTCCTAATATGAAATAAATATTTTTTTCTTTTTTTCTTTCTTCCTTTCATCTAAGTTTGGAATTTTTGAAACACAAAAAAGTTTCTTCACTGTTAATACTTACCCTTGTCAAACAATGAAAGTTCTACCGCATATACAATAATTCACAAAATTTATTTATTCTCCTATTGTTTCAGATCATACCATGGCTTCAGACTGACCTCCATAAAGTGAAACACAAGATGGCTGCCGCGCAATCAGCTGATGGACAAAGAAGCGAATTCAAACTATGTAATTCCGAAAGGATACCAACTTTAGAAGATATAAACCACACTCAAAATAGACGTGAATTGAATAGTGTAGAAGAAAAGTTCAGAGTCCCAATACAACTAAATTCGTTATACAGAATGAAACAGAACTACGTTCTATACAACCATTTTGGGTACAAAGAAGACTTGTCAAGAAGAATCGCGTTAAAGAGAGAATATAGTTTCTATAACTTCTGCTTTCTGAGCGTTTGTCTTAGTTTCATTTTGGGTTTCGTTATAGGAGTCGTCATTGTCGGCTCGCCTCAGACTCAGATAGCAAGCCCAAATTTCGTTCCTAGAAAATCAATTAAAATAAACAATACTAGAGATATCCGATCCAGGAGTTTAAATTCTCTCAAATTCTCTAGTAACTTCAAGACTGAAAACGATTTTGATACGCAAGAAAAAGAGAAAGACAAATTCGCAACTGTATCTTTTACGGGAGCAGGAGAATCTCACAAATACAAAGAAGATGTGTACCCAAAAACTTTAACAGATGATATGAAGGAAATTTTAAAAGACAACAAAAATATACACCATAAGCATTCTATTTCAAGTGTCTTAAATAAGACGGATTTTACTCCAAATGACTTGACAGTATTATACGATAATGTATATTGGGGGCCTGAGGTAGAAAACTCAATGCCTCAAGGCTATGGTGAAAACACAGCAGAGCTATGGGAGAAATATGTAGATCATAGTAAAGTTGTGAAAATGGAAGTCGGCTGTGGCAGAATGCAGAACCGTCTAATAACGTTTAATGATGGAATACAAGCCTGTGTACGATACAGACAAAATACCGATCAGATTCAAGGGGAAATCTTCAGTTTCTACGTCGCAAGGCTGTTGAATCTAACGAATCTAGCGCCATCTGTTGTCAAAATAGTTGATTTGAAGGATGAGCTATGGCAAAACGTAGCCAATGACATTGCAGCAGCACAGTGGAATACTAATCGAGCTGTAGTTCTGACCCAGTACATTCCGAGCTTAGAATCTGCCACTATTCCAGAAATATTTAAGCCTTCAAGCCGTCACTTGAACAAAAACGATGTCTTCAAGATGTCACTAAAAGAAAATGATACCGTTGACACATCAAAGCAAATTCTCATTGACAAACTTAAAACTAAAAACGTTAAAACTACGAATAAGGATGTGATAGGTAATTTCGACCATATAGACGCCAAATTAAATAAGAAAACGATTGATTTATTCTTGGAATTAGCACAATGGTCGGATCTGATAATTTTCGACTATTTAACAGCTAATTTGGATAGAATAGTAAATAACTTGTTTAACTATCAATGGAATATTAATATAATGGACGGGCCAGCGCATAATTTAGCAAGAAAGATGGATAGTGGATTGTTGTTGTTTTTGGATAACGAATCCGGACTTTTACATGGATATAGACTATTGAAGAAATATAACGTGTACCACAGTTTAATGTTAGACAATTTATGTGTGTTTCGAAGAAAAACTGTTGATGCTCTAAAAAGCTTATATGAACAACAGTCAGTGGGTAGAAAATTAAGTGATATATTTCATAGGAAAAACAATGCAGTGATTAGAGATATTTTGCCTCCATTGCCAGAGAAGAACGCTAAGGTTCTCCATGAAAGAATTGGGAAGGTTTTAAGTCAAGTTGAAAAATGTGAACAAAGTTTCGCTAATAGGAGTAGATAGCTTGAAATTTGTTTTTAGCTCGTACCTTTAAAATGTATTATGGATTTAATTAAATAATCACATTTAATTTATCTCTAAGACAAATAAACTTACGATTTTTAATAAATTACCTTTAAAATAAAGTTACTGAATGTATATTTCAGTTCTAGTTCGTTTCTAGGTACACAAATATACTCAATAAATAATTGAGTATTGAGTATATTTGTGTACCTAGAAACGAATATTTTGATGTTCTGTTCACCGTTATTTGAACTATATTTTGCTCTACTTTGTGAATGTAATAATTTTTTTACAATAAAAAAGCTGTGGATTCGCTTAACACTCGCAAGCATTACAATCACAAGTTATTTATAAATTGTCGAGAAGTCTGTTACTTTTTAAAGTAAAGTGTCACTTCGTCACAGAACATTCAAATATTTTCATGCCACGTGAAGGTAAACTTGTTCTTATACGTTTGGTTCACCATTTGTTTCACATATTTGTGAAAATAAAAGTCTTTTGTCGCTGTCCCGGTCTTTGTAAAATAATAAAGTTTATTAATTTTTATTTTATTTGAATGGCGTAGCAGACGAGCATGTAGGCCACGTGGTGTTAAGTGGTCGCTGCAGCTCATGGACATCTACATACAACCTCAAGCAAGCATAGGTAAGTCTTGTCTGAGGTCGTATGCAGTTGCGCTGCTACTCCGGGACTGAGTCGCCTCATGTAAGTGTGGCCGGCAAATGCACATTTACACCGAAACACAATAGAGTTGGTTCACGGCAGAAGTGGGTGCAGCGTTGGTACTTCCCCGGGCGAACCATAATAGTTCTACCACCTACAAATGATAGGCCATTAAGGAATTCAGAATTAATTTTGAATATTGTTGAAATAATGGTAATACGCTTAGCGTTACTTAAAGTTATAAGTTTTGATCTTCATGTGAGATAATTAACGTGATTAAACATTAATGCGATCTATTTATACATTTTATCGGTACGAGTATTCCAAGTGATATGTGTAAGCATGTGCGATACCAAATAACATTATTTATTGTATAAATACATCAATTTCGTTATGTGCCAGTATATTGTATGATAATTTTTTTGCAACGTGATATTTAATTTGTTTAATTTTATTTTAATATAGTAAATTAATTAGTAATTGTAAATACTCACTTATTATTGCCTTTTGACTGGTCACCGGTGTAATTTAATATGATAACTTAAAGCTCCAGGCCTTCCCAATTATGGGAAAAAACCACTGTTATAAAGTTAGGTTATAACTATTTTGCAGCAATTCGCAAGCAAAACGTATGATGGTGTATATTTTTCATACAGTGCACCTCCCTACAATCTATATAATTATAATAAATATAAAATATATACCAACATACGTACCACCACCATCACATATTTCGCCCCAAAACCGAGTTCCGACAGGCTTATAGACTCTACGACGATAACTCGCAGTTAGGCGCGGTCGCAGCCTTCAATTTGGGAGTCGCCAAGAAATTGGGAGGGGGGGGGGGGCTCTAAGAAATTTCGGGGACGAGGTGTCCCAAATCGGCTTGTTTCGCCTTCCATCTACGCATGACTGAGGGATTTGGGGGGGGGGGGGAGGCATGTTCCCTGGGACCGCGCTTGCTCTCAGTATTAATAAAGTGTACTTTTAACCTAACTTTATAGGAAATCAAAGATATTTAAAAAGAGAAACATGTGATCAACGTATTTTTAAAATTATACAACTTCACTGTGTATATTGTTATTTTGAATCTATTCCATTATAATCTATCTATTCTACGACGATCTGATGATTTGTATATTTGTATTGTTTTCTACACAAATAATTATCGAAATAAATGAATGTATCTGTATTTTACTCATATTTATGTCAATTTAGTGTTTCAAATAAGTCTATTGTTTCAGTTTCAATTATTAACAGTTTTTTTCAATCAGAAAATATTGTAACGACCACATTTTTATGTAAATTCCACTGTTTTAATAATGCATGTTTAAATTTTAAATCATTGTACAAAAACTAGACACGCTTCGGTGCCAGCAAGCTTTAAAGATATGTAAATATATGTAAAAATATGTAATTATAATAAATAAATGAATCCTCTAAAGACGGAACGCATTGTTATTTACATTTGGGGACTTGGGGCGGTCATTTATAAATAAATAATTATTAAGGCGAAGACCTTTAGAACTTATCTTTTTAACCATTTATGTCCCACTGCTGGGCATAAGAACCTCTGGGACATGAGAGTAATCATATAAGCTTCACTGCCATAGTCCACCACGATGGCCAAGTGCGGATTGGACATTCATGTCTTCGAGAAATTTTAAGTTACTATGTAAAAAATCGTAATTAATTAAATATCGCACTATTTTCCTTCACTACTAAGCGGCGATAAATTCACACATAAAAAATTTCTTTGTCAAAGGTGCACCGGGGTTCGAACTCGGTTCTCCGTGTCGGAGAGCTCTCACGGTCTTCCCCACTCTGCCACCGCTGCTCACATTGAATAATTCTCTCGAATAGTTCTCGAGCTGTGTCTGTTAATGAAAGGTCTCAGGTTCAATTCCCGATAAAGCAGAAATTTAAATGATGATTTTAAATTTTTGTTCTCCGACTGTATTTGCTATGGGTCCCGGGTTCGATTCCCGGCGGGGCAAAAATTGACGTGATCATTTCAAATTTCTCTTCTGGACCTGCGCCTACTAATAAGCGGCAATTTCCATCTCCTGGCACATATGGGAGACACAGGACATAAAAAGTTGAAGAAAAAATATTCAAGAAACAAATACAGTTTATGCCACTATCAAGGTAATAGAAACCTAAGGTTCTTAATTAATGTCATTGGTCAAGAAGTGAGAGCTTACAGTAATAAATTAAAAAAACATAACATACTTATGGCTACAACACTATTTGCGTCCCACTGCTGGGCACGGGATTCTTCTTCTACCATATATAAAAGCTCCGAATTGAGTCAGTTGGAGCGCGGCCGCTCCCCGGGCATGACCACCTCGCCCGGCGGGAGATCTCCCTTTGCCAAACCCCTATCATTTTCAGAATGCTGTTGGGGCTGGCTTGGCTCGCACCCGCCGCACTAGTGACGCTGCTCGCAGCCGCATCGTGACCCAGAAGCATGGCACACGAGCGTCCGCCAACATGCCAGATGCACTGCAAGAGCGAGGCAGCCCCATCAGCATAAAATTTAGGAGGAAACGCGCATAAAACTTGCCAGTCTTGCCATTGCCACTACTGTTCACCCATCACACTACCGACCGCACTCATTTTAATTACGTGCGTCGATCTGATTTACGTTTAAAAAATATTGCTGCGAGTGAGCCAAGAGTATACTGAGTATTTCAGCTGTTTTAGAATATCAACTCCTACTTTGATTCGTTCAATTGAAAAATTTGCTAACAACAACTCTACTTAGCCTCAATTATGAAGAAACAGAACTGCTTATTCTCTAAACACACATACACACACACACACACACATTCACACACACACACACACACATTTATACACAAACATATACAATTTTACTCTTTCTTAAATATCTAAAAATTTCAAAATTTCATGTCTAAAGGATTGTTAGAGCACTAATATAATATGTACTATTATTATCCTATGTTTCAAATTGTTAAAAAAATTGTCTGTTGGAAGAGTGGGGTACCCCGTAACACAGGTTTTACCAACCCAGTACCCTTGCCACTTGTTTGTTAAACCTTTTTGAAACGAAATAAACGATTTTTGATTTTTTGATTTTGATCTCCTTTGATCAAATAGTTTTAATTGAAATTGTGTTCCATATATCTCTGGAGTATCCAGAAGTGAACTTTGATATTAATGATCCTGCCTAATGCGCGTAAATCCGTGGGGCACAGTTAGCTTAGTATAAATCCAATAATAAACAAACTCTACTAGCTCTCTATATAAGGGTTTAACGTGGGGATTGAACTCGGACCACCGGTGCCGGTGAGCATTAAACGCTATCAGTGTTCAAAGCGGAAGTATAATCCATGTAATACGATGATAAGACTATTAAAATAAGTTGATAAAGACCTCCGAATAATTCTACATTCCACATTTTGTTAAATTGAACACCCAGAGTGCTTGGCCCTTATTATAAAAAATAAGTTTGTAAAATAAATTTAAGGAAAGATAAAACCGATTTCTAAAATACAACTATTAAATGCGCGCAAAAAAGAAAAAGTAAAATAAGAAGCGCGCATGGCCCGGCGGTTAGCGTAGAACGAAAGCGATCTATGCAACTAAGCCAAACGGGCGCGGTCTAGTGTGAGATGGGTGCGCGTTTCCGTGCTTCGGAGGGCACGTTAAGCCGTCGGTCCCGGTTGTTGTCGATCGATAACAGTCGTTAAACCTTGTAGGAGGCCTTATGGGCGGTTTGAGAACATCCGACAGCGGGTTGGCCACTAACCCGCATCTCCACCAACCCGCAATGGAGCAGCGTGGTGGAGTAAGCTCCAGGCCTCTCCAATAATGGGGAGACACCCGTGCCCAGCAGTGGGACGTAAAAAGGGTTGCAGCCAACAGTATAAATAATCTTTAAAAAAAAGTTGAAGTCGGTGCACATTGAGAAAGAGAGAGAGAGCTTGAAATGAAATGAAATATACTTTATTCACTGTACGGTTCCTTTACGAACTCTTAGTGAACGTTATTTTTTTTATTCTGTCTGCTCTGGGTGCGCTTAGGCAATGCTGAGCTGAAGAAAAGAGCAGACGGAGAAAAACTTCAGCCCTGTTTTTAAAATATTCTAAGCTACTTAAGTTTGCAAGTTTTTTTGTTATATATAAAGCATAACATAATACTTTATTATTATTACAATCTAGCCTAATTTGTTTGGCTAATGAGTAATTTTACTCTAACTTAATTAGCTAATAAAGTAGTTATGAAGAATGCGTCCTCTGAAACAACACTTCTTTGTTTTTGCACATAAAGGTATAAACACACTGTTCTCGTGTTTTAATTGTCACTAAATAATTGTTTTAGTAACTTTTCACTATCACTATACCAATTCATGGCCTTCAATTGCATTGGCCCGGCGTTTAGCGTAGAACGCAAGCGATCTATGCAACAAAGCTAAACGGGCGCGGTCGGGTGTGAGATGGGTGACCGCTAGTGGCAAAAATTCATGTGCTTTTCCGTGCTTCGGAGGGCACGTTAAGCCGTCGGTCCCGGTTGTTGTCGATAGATAACAGTCGTTAAACCTTGTCGGAGGCCTTATGGGCGGTTTGAAAACATCCGACGGCGGGTTGGCCACTAACTCGCATCTCCACCAACCCGCATTGGAGCAGCGTGGTCGAATAAGCTCCAGGCCCCTCCTAATAATGGTGGGAGACCCGTGCCCAACAGTGGGACGCAAAAAAGGGTTGCAGCCATACCAATTCAAATGGTAGAGAAGAAAACGAGAAAACATCGTTGAACATAAACAATATTCTCATTCTCCTTAACAACAGTCCATAGCATTTGTTTGTGCAGCATAATGTGGCCACGCCCCACGCTGCCACTGCGCTATGAGGAAGGACGTGTTCAAAATAATACTTTTCATGTCATCCGCAGTAAAAGCCTTAACAGTAACATAGACTATGCGTGGGTATGATTTACAATGGTAAGTTTGTAGAACTTCAAACAAAATTATAATTAATTCAAAGTAGAGATGCGCCGAATGTTCGGCCGAATATTCGTATTCGGTAGATTCGGCATAATTTTTCATGATCATATTCGGCCGAATATTTGGTTGATTCGCCGAATAATTAACGAATATCTAAATTATTTTTAATATTTGAAAGAAGAGCATTAAATTAAACAGTAAGGTTAACTAATTACTAAATAGATAAGTGTGGTTTATTCTGAAAGTTGTACATAGTTGTTTGTAAATAAAAGAAACAGTTGTTCTTGTACCAATTATTTAACATGAAATAAAAAATATTTACTTTAACAATAAATTAAAAAAATAATCAAATTAAGTACTGCCTTTTTACAAACGAAAAAGTTAATTTCTATGAAATTAACAATTTTAAGGTCACTGCTTTGATTAACAACTATTATCAGAATATATTTTTTAGAATATAATAAAATAACTACTATCTTTAAGAATCATTACAAGTATCAAAATATGTATGTGTGCAAATCAAATAAATTTTTTTAGCGCAAAGGTGCTGCGGGTTGCGCGCGGTGCGGAGAGGGAGCGGTGGCAAACACCGCCCGGCTCTTGCGGAGTGCCGTACTGACGTGTACAAACCTGTTTAGAGCGCAGAACGCGTACATTTTGCACCGAATATTCGGCCGAACTTTCGTATTCGGTTAAACCTACATTCGGTGCATCTCTAATTCAAAGTATTCTGAAAGTTAACTCCTTTATTAGTACTCCTTTATAACTCCTATTATTAGTTAAACACAACCTCAAGCAAGCAAGGCTTATCTAAGGAGCTTGCCACTGCTACTCCTTCCTTGCAGAGGGTACCATGAACACACGAAGACATGAAAACAAACACCCAGACCGACAACAGAAATTTAAATACATTATTCAATTGCCTACTATGCCGGAAATTGAACTCGAGACTCTTGTTTATTTTTTTATAAATAACCGAACACAAAGGCAGACGGGCAGCGTGGTGTTAAGCGATCACCGTCACCTATGGACACGGGCAACCCCAGGGGAGCCACCCAAGCATTGCCGGTGTAGCAACCTTCCGCTACTCATCAAGAGATGGCGCTACGGGTATTCCTGAATCACGCTATCGAAGTTTTCGGAATATCCTACCATATATACAAGCTCCGAATTGAATCAGTTGGAGCGCGGCCGCTCCCCGGGCATGACCACCTCGCCCGGTGGGAGATCTCCCTTTGCCAAACCGGCTTTGGAAGAGAGCTTTTTTACAGCTCTATTGAAGAACCCCATGTTATCGTCCACTGGGAATGCCTCAGCTGGAAGGTTGTTGTTCTTGTTCGGCGCCACATATATCGTCGATCTAGTAAGTTATGAAAGTCACTTCATTTCAGAAGCGAGAACAAGCGCGGTCGCAGCCTTCAATTGTGGGGTGGGTCACCAAAGAAATTTGAGGGGGGGGGGTCACTAAGAAATTTGGGGGAAAGGTGTCCCAAGTTGGCATGTTTCGCCTTCCATTTACGCATGACTGATGGATTTTGGGACCCCCCCCCCCCTTGGGACCGCGCCTGACCGAGACGCAGTAGAATTCTTTTTTTAAAAGTAAATCCATCATTAACACTGCTCCGATGTAAGCCCAAAACCATATTTTTTTTACTACACCAGCCAAGTGTTATAAAAAAACTTAAGACTTTTTTTGTAATCGATTTGTCAAAAATAAAGTAGTCCACTTCGTGGCGAAGTCAAAATTATGTGTTTTGGTGTAAGTTACGAGGTGACTGACGGACCGATAGCGTATATATAGCTCTCAGTGTATACTACTCTCCTCACGTGGTCTTACTCCATCCTTACCTTCCATTATTGTTAGCCGCTGTAGCGGCGCGATACCTACAGCAACATGACCCGCGCCTCACATGTAATGCTGACCATGCAAGACGACGCAAGCAGCGAACATTGTAAACAATAGAGTACTCCGTCACGCGCGTCATACTGAAGTGGCCAATCAGAAGACGTATAGTAAGTAATCACGCTATCGAAGTTTCTTAGATTCTCAGTATATATACAAATGATCCGAAGTTAGCATTAGGACCGCGGTCCCCAGGCAGTGACATCGCCTGGTGGGAGATTTCCCCTTTTCCTCCACAGCCGCCTTGTTCTAAAAGTTTACTAAATATTAGTAAAGCTGTATTATATTATAAAGTTGGTTTGTTTGACAGTGCTGATGTCGGAGACTACTGGTTCCTACGGGCACCTAAAGAAGATGACCGGGAAAATGGCATTCATTAAGCGAATATTTTGTTTTCCTAATCCATACTAATATTATAAACTCGAATTTAACTCTATTTGTCTGTACTGAACCAATTTTAATGAAATCGGGAACAAAGATAGTGTAGAGTATACGTGTAAGTGTACCTTGGGAAAGGTCATAGGATGGTTTTTATCCTACGGGAACCTTTAAAACGGTTCCACGCGGGCGAAGCCGCTGGCTGAAGGCTAGTCTGAAATAAATATAGGGAAGTAATTTTATTTTCTTTTTCTTTTCTTAACTGTTTTTAATTTAAGAATAGCCTATAATACAAGTGTTTAATAGTCGCTACAGCCCATGTAAATTTACACACGACCTCATATAGGTCCAGGCCTAAAATTGCCTGTGTCGTACGTAGTTGAGCCTTAAGCCGCGAAAATCTTTGGAGTTTATACCCAAGTCATTCAACGTATGCACAGACAAACACATTTTTAATACAATATATACCGTGTTTAAGGACGTAATAAACCAACCGGGTTCTGGCGCACTTAGCGGGGTCAGTGGCCGATTACATACAATAAGGGAATGTGTGCTTGTACATCGGTTCTGTATAATTTTTTCCTTAATATAACCAACGATAGCAGAGGGGTAAAAACATCGGTCTCCGACGCGGAGATCCCGAGATGAATAACTGCCGCGCACCTCTGATAAAGAAATTTGTTATGAATATATTTATCGCTGTTCCACTGTGATGGAAATTATTATAATATTTCATTCAATGTTTTCTTTTACCGTGTAATATTTCTCAAACCTCTCTCAAAAAAAATTCTCTGATACAAAATTTCCTCAAAAGCTCATTTCATGAAATTATATATTATTATAGTTTAATAACATCCTGGGTAATGAAATGAAATGAAAATACTTTATTGTTGACTGTTTAAATACATAGAATAAGATGTTTAAAAATATAATTGGAGTTTTAAACAGTCTACCATGTTCTGGCATACAATATTATTAATTAAAATTAACTAAAAATATTTTGTTTTAAGATCCGATAAGAATAATCTTAACTAATATAAGAAGAATAAGCTTTTGATGCCTACCCACCGCTGGGTCAATGAGAGAAATAAATAATGTAGTTTAAAAAACTAAAAAAACACGCTTTTGAGAAAATACGAACTAAAAACTAAAAAAAGTTTGAACGAAATCTGGCCGTTTAAAGTGGGTCAAAATCGCGCCCAAAGAAGTCGGTTACAAACAAACATACAAACATACAGGTGAAGCTAATAAAAAGCTTGTAAAAAAGCCGGACAATTCACACAATACCATCTGATTCCAAACTAAGCAGAGCTTGTACTATGGTAATCAGAAAGCTTATATAATTCTTATATTATTCTAAATACATACTCAAATAGATAAATCAACACCCAGACACAGAACAAATGGTCATTTTCATCACACTAATATTTGTCCTGGGTGGGAATCGAACCCACGACCTCACGTTTCGCAGTCGACTCATCACCTACTACGCCACGGAGGCTGTCGTTCTTTTCTGTTGATAGTTTATGTTGGTAGTATCCTATTCTTCTTATATATTTGATCGTGGTTAGACTTAAATTTAGTTAGGTACATGTATCTTTATTAGTTGACATTTGATTTAAAATTCGTATATGCAGTGTTTTTAAGTGTTCTATGTGTATTTTAAGGTGCATCCGCGACAACTCAAGACGTAACCGATTTTTCTACATACCAAAGAAAAAGGTTTTCATAACCACATATTTGTGCAGGGATCCCTAAGGCCGTTGTCACTCGCTAGGACACTACTTAACGGCGGAACATTTCAGTAAAAAACAAACCCTTTATGAATCATGGGCCTTATCGCGGCTTTAAACCTTTCGATAAATGGAGTAAGCCAAAGATTAAACAGATTTAGAGGAGGTATGCCAAAGAGTCTGAGTTTTGTATGTCAGCAGGATATGTGTTTCTTAAACAAACTCATAGCCCCACAATAGGGTAGATACCCTGTGTCGTGGGTGCCATGGACACACACAAAGACAGATACACTCAGACAGAGAACAGAAATTTTAAACTAATCATTCAAATTTCTGCTTCGCTGGGAATCGAACCCTGTGCCTTCCGATCGGCAGTCCGGCATGGTAACCGTTGCGCCACGCGGGTCGTAAATTTTCTCGAATGGGATTTTTTTTCCTTTAAGAGATGTCCTTATCGTAGAAATCAACTGAGCACCTATCATGTTTCTAGCTTCAGTTGTAAGTCTCAAGCTCTACCATAATAATAATACCATAACACTGATAGTCAATAATTATTATTGACTATAATTCCGGAGCAATTCGGACTTTCATCATTACGAGTGTGTTACGTACGGACAAAGTGACTAAGTGTATATAAGTGTTAAAATGCTAACGTTGGCGACATCTGATGCCGTGCAGGTGTCGCGCATCGTTCCCACGAACGTGCATTCCCGTACCTAGCATCGGACGGGTCTCACCAATTTTAGATGTAGTATAAATATAAAAAAGTATGTTTAAGTTAGGTTAAATAATGTAATACAATCAAGTTTTATTAAAAGTATTCTATAAGTGATGTCTCGACTTGCTGATTTCACCCTGGCTGTGGCCGATCCTTAACTAGTGTATAAATTTCAGGTCTTAAAGAAAAATCGTAACATTTAACGCAAATCTGTTTTTTTACAATGGCTGCAACCCTTTTTGCGTCACTCTGCTGGGCACGGGTCGCGTCGGAGACCGCGGTCTTTTACCACTCGATCAACGCTGTACAATACCACCTACAACAAATAGGTTCAATGGATTTTCTATTCTGAATTTTTAGTATGAGGATCTAACAGTCGTCGTCTTAACCTGCAGAGCTTGTTACACGTCAGTTTTTTTTTTTTAATTGGAGTCTTTAATTACAACAGGTAGATAACAATATCTGCCCCCTCTGCGAGCACAACTCTATGAGCACTCCATTTGCCGGGAGGTCCCGCGAGTGACGAGAGGCCTCAGTTAAGTGGCACGTCTTGACATGTCAGCCGGTGCCAGCCTTGCCAATAATGCGCCAGTATGTCCCATGCCGAGAGTTACTTCAGTCAAGATTAGCAGCTAAACAAGACTTTTACTGCAGGACTAATGCTTAAAGTTTTACAATTGTCATATTTGGCGACAGCTTGACGCTTTGGTTATCAGGTCGGAACACCAATGGTAGGTTATAGGTTCGTTTACAAGCGAGCTGGAAATTTAAATTAGCTTTAAGTACAGTTCTCGAAAATGTACTTCGAAAGGTCCACGTTTCATTGCAAATTAAAAACCATTTTAAATGAAAATATAAGAAACATAATAACTGGAATGGGATAAGAATTACCAACAAAAATACTGAAAAAAATATCGCGTGGATTTTAACCTCTACTCTTATAGTAAAAAGTACATATTATTTTGAGTCTTAAAAAATATCATGTGGTTGTAACATATTATTTTAAACAATTGTTTATGTGTGTAGCTCTCGGTAGAGAGTACTATGTTCCTTGGTGTGTAGTTAATAATACAAGATGATGAAATCAATCATCACGTGTATTAGTTCTCTTATGGTTGTGATTTGGACTCTACCCTATCCAATAAGAAAGAATCATCAAAATATTTCTACTCTCTAAGTAAAAGTAAAGTTAAGCATAATAAACATAAAAAAATGTAGGCATATAAAAATATGCACATAAAAATATGGTTGGTCTTTAACCGTTACACTTCTATATTCAAATAACTCACTCCGTCAGAAGTAGACGGACCACAGTTATAAAACAAACAACATAACACATAAAACAACCAAATACATACAACAATAACTTTAGAAATAAGATATCACACACAAAACGCAAAATATTAACACATTAAAATTTAAAACGTATTCCAATATGGCGTAAACCAAGATGGCGGATATCAATTCAGCTGTCAAAAGTTGTGCTTTCGCGCGTATGTCATGTAAGATGGCGGCTGACAAATTACCGGCACCGAGTTTCGAATAAATTTAATGAATGTGGCATTTATATTTTTATTACTTGCGATGAACAATAGTCACTGGGCTGAACTCCCGGTTCGATTTACAGTAAGGCAGAAATTCCAATGATGAGTTTAAATGTCTGTTGTCGGTCTGGGTGCTAATGCTCCTTCGTCTTTATGTTTCCATGGTACCTACGATACAAGGAGTCCTAGATATATATGTAATCATGAGTATAATATAATAATATTAATGGTAACTTTATTTCTGTTTATCTACGTTCTACGTAAAAAAGCTTACTAAAACTAGTACTAGGCCATTAAAAGCTGTTTTTGGTCAGAAGCCCTTAGGGCCAGTTTTAAAAAAAATGACCCTTAATCTTAAGGTGAAAATGAAAAAATGAAAAATAGTTTATTTTTAACCAAAATAATTGTTACATAGTTTTACGGGTTGGGACACCCTTTTAAGTAATTTTATACCTGTGCCAGGATGCCCCGCTCTTCCATAGCATAAATGAGTAACAAAACATAATAAGTGTAATATTAATTTTAAAAATTTTGATATTAAAGAGTAAATAAACTAATTCTATTGTGTGTGTGTGTGTGTGTGTGTGCGCGCGCGCGTGTGTGTGTGTGTGTTAGTTTGTAATTATGTGTTCTATTATGTAATATTATTATTTAGTAGCTCTTCAGTCTCACCATAGCTTATTTTAAATAGCCACTCAGTAACAGATCGCTTCAGTTGATGTGTATTAAGGTTATACATGTTAAGTATTTTATTAATAGTATTATATAAAATAATTGAGTGTCGTTTAAATTGATGTCGGGCAAAGTGCGTTTTAACTATATTCGTATGTATCTTTATCTTTCCTCTTCTACTTATATCAATATCTTGTTTAATATATTTGTATTAGTGTATGTAGTATATATAATTTCCTTACGCTTAGTAATCTACAGGTTTTGTAAAGTTCCTCAGTGGAAAATCTGTATGGTTTGTTGTACATTACATTTATAAGTGATCTTTGAGCTCGTTCTAACTCCAAGAATTTTATTTTAGAAGCCCCACCCCATATTGGAATACAATATGTAATGATCGGTTGAGCATTACATATTCCCTTTTTGCGGTCTATTGCTGGGTACGACTATTCTGATAATTTGTGAGGCTTGTAGTTTACTCCACCACGCTGCTCCAAAGCATTTTTAAACTGTCTGTAAGACAAAGTGTAAAGATTGCTATCTGTTGATACTATACGACACGATACGATAACATCCGAAACCAATAGCATTATGTGCCTTCCGATTCATGGAAACGCGCATGACAGGCATTATTTGGCTTTGGCTTTTATTGTTCCAATGAATATTAGTTTTTTTTTCTTTTTATTGTACAGACATCGGTAACTTACAGTTTTATTATGTACAGATGCCGCATCCAAAGTTTACTGCTCCACCGACATCGCGTCGAGCTAACGACAAAATTATTCAAATACGTCTAATTTATCGCCTAAATCAATGAATCTGCCAATTTCTGTGTGTGTGTTTTAGCGCATTATGTAAAGAGCAACAATAAATCCAAATCTATTATATTTGTATCTATTCTAATGCTGGGACAGCTTTATGTAACCTTCGATATTTATGTTGTAAATCGAAAAAATATTAAGGGTAATTAAATATTAAATAGTCGTTATTTCGCTTTGAGTCATCCAAAGTTATAGATATTCTATTTCACGAAGTCCAATCAGCTCTAGTTGTAGTAGTGATGTGTACTGAGAAGTCCATTTGTGTACTTAAGATTTTGAACCGTGAGCAAAGAAATCTGAGCATATTTATCTGAGTCATTAACAAAAAAAACTTTAAAAAAATATTATGTGACTTAGACAATTCTTCTACGTATAGTTGTCATGCTCGACGTTACACACACACTGAAACAACAAAGCATGTGTGTACCTCATACCATTCATAGCCGAACGGACTTAATGATATAGAACAAATGTCTCAGCAAAACATAATAACAGTAAGACAGTGCTGAATTGTAGAAAAGGCTGAGCTTAAATAATAAATAAATAAATATCTTTGGACAATTCACAAAACGCCGTCTGATTCCAAACTAAGCAGAGCTTGTACTATGGTAATCAGAAAGCTGATAAACATACTTATATAATTCTAAATACATACTTAAATAGATAAATTAACACCCAGACACAGAACAAATAGTCATGTTCATCACACAAATATTTGTCCTGGGTGGGAATCGAACCCACGACCTCACGCTTCGCAGTCGGCTCATTACCCACTACGCCACGGAGGCTGTCTTAATGCGGTAAAGTTTGGGTGGGCGGCAAATTTGGCCTAATTTTTTTTTGTTTCACAAAATTATACTGCGTAAAAAGACTTTCAATATGAACATATTGAAGTTTTCTTTAGAAAATCGAATTTCAGGGAATTCAATTTTCAGAGAGGTGCAAAAATTTAATAGCCTACTGGCGGCTAATTTCTAAACTGTACAGAGTAAATTATATTACTACACCAACTTGCACTGGAGCAGCGTGGCAGAGTAAGTCTCAGGTCCACAATAATGAGGTGAGACCGAAAGGTGGAATGAGGTGCCCGTTGGACGTATAAGGGTTGCGACCAAAACTACTTCTAGCCAGCCTAGGGGCGGCAGCGTCCTAGGGGCGGCAGATTTCAGAGGATAAAAGTCAAACACGTTCACTGGTTTTCTCATGGTTTTTTATACTTTAAAAAAACCCTATAGAAAATCATTCCTATCGAAACCTATATTATCGTGTGAGTGATAGATGGGAGCAGCAAGGCAGGCGGACGGCAGTGGCAACGTAAGTAGCAACCCCCGCTTTCCTTAGCTATGTACATGGGGCGGCAGAAATAAAGTGGCCTACACCCATAAAAAATATAAATCCGGCACTGCTTCTAGTTCTCGCAAAACTTGAATAAATGAATGTATGGCAGCGATATTCACCATATAGTACCTTCTATTGCAAGTAAAACTGCGAGGCAAAGCTAGCTGATACTAAAATACTCCACAAAAAAAATATTTAAAAAAAAATGGAATTCATAACCGCATCTGACCATTTCTCGGATATATAAATAAATGGATATTGCTAATTGAATCTGAGCTTCCAACATAACCTTTGATAGATTTCCCATAATCATTAAAATAAAAAATAATTGTGCAATATTATAAATATCAAGTGCAGGTGTAAGTCAAGGTAGACTACCTAGTTAAATAATAATAATTTAAACACAGGCAATATCTTATTGTAGAGCCCAAGAGGTGATTTTATGATTTACTCCAGCGCGTCAGAATACGATATGGGGTATAATTAGAGAGGCCTGGATAACTCCAGGCTTCTCTAATGGAGTTAACACTCCACAAAGATGCTTCAGCGATGGTTTTTGACCATTCCAACCGGCCTCCGATAAACTTTAACGACTGCTATGTAAAGATAAAAACAGGGGCCTATAATTTTTTTATCGTAAATTACCTCATGAGCAGATATGACCAAATAATTCGTAAGACTTTCACCAATCATGACTTGGCCAGCGTGGTGGGCTATAGCCTGCCTCCTTCTCACTTCTGAACTTCTTGTGCCCATCAGCGGGACAAGGTTTAAAAAAAGTGATTGATATATTGAAAAATGAAAAAATATGAAATGAAAAATAAATTTATTGCCACAAAAACACAAATATTACATAACAAATTTTAAAAAATACATATACAATTTAAACATACAAATATTTTGGCAAAAGGGAGCGACTCAGCTTGTGCTGCCTCAAGAAAAAGATCCTCAGCAGCGCTGATTTTCAGCCGTCCCTACTCCCTATGTTGTAATGCGGGAGTCTTGGGATCGGTTCCCCTGACACTGCCACTCAATGATATAAAAACTGGCAACATTAAAACCAATCTGTGTAAACATGAAAAAAAAATGAAGCTATAATTACATACAAAAATTTACCTGTGTGCATGTTTGTGAGTGTGTGAGTGTGTGTGTGTGTGTGTGTATGTGTGTATGTGTATGTTGCTTACGTTGCATATATTGATATTTTGATAAACTTTTTCTTCTTTACCAATAGTGTCTCGGTCGTTTGACCATTTTGCCAAAATCATGTCATCATCCAGTGTTTACCTGTGTCTTTGAAACATAGCGATATCATAAAAGTCGGAGTCAAAATAGTCGTCAGTAATCAGTTAGTGAAATCAATCAGTTACTTGAATAACTGACTAATTTGACTGACTGATACTACACTGTATACTTTACCAAGACGTGTCCGATGGAGTTTTTTTAGGCAAGCAGAAAACATATTTTCGCACTGTTATTTTATTTCACAATACTTGAACATGCCATCAACATAATCCGATATAAATCAAAAATACAACAGAAAATGAAAATATAACAGGATCACAATATGTTTTTATTTCAACTAAAAACCTGGGAGGCTTTTTTCCGCCGGCTTTTTTTCCTCTCAGCGTATAAAAACCCAGTGAATTGGGTGCCCAAAGCCGACGACGTGGGAAAATCACCGTTTAAATAATTTCATGACTATAATTTCTTGACTAAAATAAAAAACGCAAAATATGGGATAAATAAATAAATAACATGGTTTGTAAACATAATAAATAAATTAGTTATTTAGATTTAAGTCAAAAAGTTATATAGGTAGATTTTTTTTATTTCTTTAATCTAATTATAGTAATTTTTATTTCCTTTAACAATATTTGCATACCTAACTGAGGTAAATATGGCGGACTTTATATATATAAAACAACTTCTGTAATACCCATATTTGCGCAAATAAATCATTTTTATTTCTTTCTTTCTTTCTTTCTTTCAAAGTCCAAATCCAAAATTTCATGTTCCACTTTTGTACACAACCATCCACTTGACATTTGAGTGGAAAGTTATTCGCATTTATAAAACCAACCAACGTGAGGTCCGAAGCGAGCACAGACCGACAGACCTCTATAATTTATTAATATTGCCGAGAGGTGTAAAAACAGGACGCTCTAGGCTTAGAACCAGACTGGCGGGACAAGTGTCGTAACTAATTTTATTTTTAACATAATAATTATATTATTGTTTTACTCGGAAGCCGTTTCGAGTTAAAACTATTTTTTATTTATTTATTTATTTCATATACTTACAACTAACATTACAGGATAGCCTAATTCGTTACATATTGGCTGCAATAAACGGATAAAATTGAATTTTTCAACGTTCAATTTCAACTTAAATTTTCTCAACAACAATTTTTTTCAACTTAATTACATACTTTTATTAATTTATAAATAAAACACATTAAAATATATATATATAAAATACTGCATCCAGATTATTTCCATGTGGAAGAGTACCCAGAACACGTGGCCAAGCTTATTCTCTGGCCGAGGTACGTACCAGCTCTCTGGTCACCGGTAACCTGGACAAATCGTTTGGATAGATGCTTCATAAAAGTTTTGGCTTCTTTCTGAACCCCATGTCGTCATAGTTTCGACGCCAAAAGGCAGAAATATGTAGTCTATTTCAACTTGTCAAATTGAATTGCAAAACGTATTACTATGTTTTCCCTCCTCTCCGTGGAACAGCGATTAGTACATACATAATATTTTTAGGCATAATAATAATATGTGTGCATCAGGTTTGAACTAGAGACCCCAGCATCGGAGACCGGTGTTATAATGGCGACAACCCTTTTTTTTTAAGCCCTTCACACTCATAGCCCCACAGTAGGGTATATATACCCTGTGTCGTGGGTACCATGGACATATACAAAGACCGAAACACAAACACCCAGACAGAGTTATATACGTATAAGGATGTACATTATCGTAGAATGGCAGTGGTAGGGAAACCGATAACAAAACTCCCGCACTACATCATAGGAAGAAGAGAAGTCTGAAAAACAGCGCTGCCCAGCCAGGATTCTTTCTTGAGGCAGAACAACCTGAGCCGCTCTCTTTTGCCAATAAAATATCTGTATGTTAAATTGTATTCTACCTGTGTTTGTTATGTTTATTATTTAATATTTGTGAGTTTCTTGGCAATTTTTTTTATTATGTATCTCTCCTTATTGGCCACGGGTCGAAGATTTTATTCGACCCGGTCATTTAGAAGGCTTGCGTGGGGACATAGGTCCAACACGTAGAGGCCCCTTTGAGACACTTCTATGTTGTTATGTGGTAACACATGGCAGATACCTACCATCCTTGGCCGTATCATATAAAAAGTTATATGACCCAGATAGTCCCCGCCAGGTGCACAGGAACTATTGCTACAAAAAGGGAAACTAACATTGGGTCTTTAGTGATGAACGAACGAGGGACTGGTAGATGGGCTATGGAGAACTATGGGACACCTGCCTGAACGCCGAATAAATAATCTTAAGTGAGGTGGTGACCCGCCATTCACTGAATGGGCCCCCAAAAAATGGCGTACCTGCCTGGGAAGCAACATTGGCGTGAGCACTTGGGGTGTTGAGAGGAGCCGCACCGATTTCACCAACGCGGGGGTATAAATCCAACCCGGAGCGGGTTTCCTCGCTATTGCGCCAATTGCTTAGTTACACTTCCACCCCCGAGCATATAGCTCTAACAGCTCCACTCTGGACGGCCAATTAAGGCAAGCCAGAGGTGGAGACCTGTTCCTCTGGGTTTTCACTCCGCCTACCGGAGACGAGGAACAGGGGGACTTCCCCGGGAGAACTCAGGTCCGTGGTGTCGTTACTCACCAACGGCTCGCCGCAAGCCGCCCTGCGGGGTTATTATTATTATTAACACCACGCGACCTACATGTTCGTCTGCTACTTTTTTTAAAAAGACTGTAAGCAATAGTCCACCTTGTTGGCTAAGTATAGGGCTGCCATCCGTCCGGATTTCCCCGGATTTGTCCTAGTTTGAAGGGCGTCCGGGGGCCGTCCAGCAGGGGTTTTGAAAAGTGTCCGGGTATACCCCGGACTCTTTTGTTGTCAGAGGAAATCCATTTTTTAACTCGGCAAAATAGTCAACGATCGAATGGAATTAAAATATTATAATGATGTTTTTATTTTTGTTGCAAAAAATAATTTTCCAGAGATGTCCGGGGAAAAAACCATATTTTGCCCAAATGTCCGGGATTTTTGCCGTGTTTATCCGGCGTCGGCAATTTAGGTGATGGCAGCCCTAGCTAAGTATAGCTTTAAGCTTTTAAACAATTTAATTCATACAATATTATTCATCACATATTTTATGATATCACTTAGCTTTTATATAACTAATCATTAGGAATTCAACTTGACCTTTCGAAATTTCGTCCAAAAAAACCGAAGGTCTTTTTAATATTTGCTTTTCCAAAATATTGTGTACAATAGAGGTGATTATTTATAATCATTATATATTAGAACTTTTGACATTTAAAACTTATTATGTCTCATAAATAACTCATATTAGAAGCTACCTAACATCTAGTGACAAAAAATTTGGAGAGGATGGGTTTGTATCGGAAGCAAGAACATTTTTATAACGCGTGTTTCACCGAAATATTCCTTTTTATTTTTTAAGCGATGACCGAACGTTTAACAGCGCGGTGTCCTAATACCTACCTACAGTCCCACATAGATTTTAATCTGATAAGAATCTCAATTTTACTGCAGTGTATTTAATCTAATAGGTACCTTTTCATACGTCATTTTGTCAACTTTTTATAGTATAACTAGTGGTCTGGCCCAGCTCCGCCCGCTAAACTTTGACACAGTCAGAATAACAGAACAGTTCGTATGTCATTATTTGTGTTATATTTTTGTTTGACAGTAACGAAATCTCTTTAAGATAATAAACAACAAATCCCCTTAAAATACTTTTAAGGCAGGACAACGTCTGCTGGGGCCGCTAGTTTCTATTTGGCAAAAAAAATTCCTTTTTTGTATCGGGGGGAAACCTTCAAAAGGTACCTGGCACCTTGGAAAAGGATACCGGGTATGTGGGATTTCATCGCACTAAAACCCCAGTGGCTTGCCTCTGCGCTTGGGGAGGACTCCGGGATCTCCAGTGGATCGCACCGGTGTCCTCCACGCGCGGCGCCCTGGAACGTGCTCATCTTTGAGAGAGCAAATGCTCTCCTGTACTTTGCGATGCTTACGGCGGCATGCGGCCACGCACACACCGCCTTCCCGTGGCCGCTGGCTGGACGGATCGAGCTCCCACTCTCATCGCCCGCAACCCCGGAAGCCTTTTAGTCGCCTCTTACGATCAGGCTACAGGGATTTGGGAAAATTACCTATTAATTAGTTAAGCGTAAATAATCACAGGCTCTAACTAGCCCCGCATCCTTTATTCAATGAAGAATCCATTAAAAATTTACATAATTCTTTAAATTTATAGATAAAACATCAATTAGTGGCTCACAGCCCAATAAATTATTATCATTTATCTATTTGTTTCCGTTTTTAGGGTACCCTGTGCGAGTATTATCGAAACCCTTTTATGTACTGATGAATAATTACCCATTTTTAGGTCAGAATCCACAAACCCTGTAGTTTCAGGATTAAGAATAAATAGAATAAATAGCTCCACAGTAGGATAGATACATCCTGTGTCGTGGGTACCATGGACACATACAAAGACAGAAACACAAGCACCCAGACCGAAAATAGAAAATTAACTCATCATTCAAATTTCTGTTTCGCCGGAAATCGAACCCGGACCATCCGATTGGCAGTCCGGCATGGTAACTATTGCCGTCGGGTCGTCATAATAGGGTTACGGTATCTCCTGCGTGATCGAAAGAGGCTACTAAAAGGGTGCTTCCTTCACCAAGTCTGACCTGCAACCGCACCGTACCAGGCTGCAACCCCTGTTAGCATCCCACTGCTGGGCACGGGTCTCTTTTGATCTACCCGGCACTCTTCGAGAGAGCAAATGTGCTCTCCTGCACCTTCAGATGCTTACGGGGGCATGCAGCCACGCACACACCGCCGTCCTTCCCGGGGCTGCTAGCTGGACGGATTGAGCTCCCACTCTCACCACCCGCAACCTCGGAAGTCCCCTTTTTGTCGCCCGTTGTGTGTGTGTGTGTGTGTGTGTGTCGATTAGTCGAAATCTGTTTCAATGTACATTTTTATATCTGTAATTACTAATTAGTTAAGTTTTAATTATTGTAAAATTTGCATACCTCATGAAGGTAAATATGGCGAACCAAATGTATAAAAACACCTTTTGTAAACACCCATATTTGTGCAAATAAAAGTCTTTGTCTTTGTTTGTGAAACAAAAATTACTAGACGACTCTTGTAGTCTAATAAATACTATACCGGACAGCTGATCAAGGGTACCGGGTTCGATTCTCGGCGAGGCAGAAATTGGAATGATGAGTTTCATTTTCTGTCCTCTGTCTGGGTGACTGTGTCGTGAGGTCTTTGCGTGTGTCCTTGGTACCCTCAAGGAGTCCTAGTGTGGGGGCAATGTTGTGTAGGGTTTTGATAGTTCTCACTTCCGAGACCTGTGCCCAGCAGTGGGAATTAAAGTAAGGTATTTTGGCAAAGGGAGATCTCAGGTGGTCATGCAAGGGGAGCGGCCGCGCTCCACCTCCAACTGACTCATTTCGGAGCTTGTGTAAGATGATCGGATATTTAGAAAACTTCGATAGTGTGATTCAGGAATACCTGTGGCGCCATCTCTTGATGGGTAGCGGAAGGTCGCTACAGTATGAAAGAAAACATTCTAAAAACAAAAGATTAATAATTATATTAAAACATTCTCTATCCTACGTTTCCTTTAGTATGCGAGCCCGACTCATGCTTATCCAAAGTTTTATCCGCAAATTTGTCGGCTGTAATAAGCTATACTATTATAGCGACATTTGCATTTAAATGTGCGGGTTTCCGCTCAGACGTTGAGAAATATGCCCGAAGGTGTGAAAAAAGCCACAAATGTTATTATTCAATATTAATCTGTTTGAATAAACGTTCATGCTCCTTGCAAATTTCTCGACTTGAGTCGAATCTGTGAGACAACCATGAGTAAGCTCAAGGTTTCTCAGACTTACGTAGAAAAGAAAATCCCCAATACTTAATTAAAATTAAATAAATAAAATAAAAATAAAAATAAATTTGGAGTCGGTGCCCATTACTAAAACGGTAAACCATGATCCATTGTCCATCTAATATAAGAAGCACAATTAGACAATGTCAGTTCCATAGTAACATCAACCTATAATAAAAATGGTCTAAGAGCCGGTGAAGATCGACCTTCACTGATCTGATAACTCGATGAGACATACTTTTTATCAAATACTAGCCTTCCGCCAGCGGCTTTGCCCGCGTGGACCCGTTTTATAGGTTCCCGTAGGATAAAAACCATCCTATGTCCTTTCCCAAGGTCCACTCTATCTGTGTTCCAAATTTCATTAAAATTGGTTCATTACTTTAAGCGAGAAAGCGTAACAGACAGACAGACAGAGTTACTTTGGAATTTATAATATTAGTAGGGATAGCGGCCGCCCGCGACTTCGTCCGCGTGGATGTTTGATTGTTTGAACACGCTAATCTCAGGAACTACTGAAAAAATATTTTTGTGTTGAATAGTCCACTTATTAGGGAATGCTATATGCTATATAACATCATGCTATGCGACATTAAACTCCTCCAACGATGTATTCTGTGCTCCAACGCACACACGCACACTATTTTGATAGATATGATCTTTGACGTTAGGAACACACCTACATTGCTTAGACAACAGTGAGTGCTTGTAATTTAATATGAACTTTATACAATAGCAATAAAGCTCAAATTGACTACGTTTTAGTTAGAAAACATTTGTATGGGAAAAAGAAAAGGGCTGTTTTTTATGGTTTTTCCGGCAATTATTCCAATTTTTCTCGCCGTAAAAACCATCCTAAAACTTCAACGAACATTTAAAAAAAACAATTGGCCAAATTGGTCTAGGCGTTGTTGAGTTATGCGCTTACTAACACATTTTGCGATTCATTTTTATATTATAGATAATTTATAAACATATATGCTTATGATAACTTGTATATCGAAAAATGTTCATAGTAATTTTTAATTTAATTAATTTTAATCAATTTTCTTTCATCACCTCACTCTTGCTGTTCACATCTACTTGCCAGGTAGCCATGCACGGAAATAAGTAGGCAAGCCTACCTAAACAAATTCAGTGTATTATAAACTATCAATTGAAATAAAACTCATTCGGTTATCACAAGAGGGAAGGTGATATGAAAGAAAATTGATTAAAACTAATTAAATTAAAAATAGCTATGAACACTTTTTGATAGGCAAGTTATCATAGGCATATATGTTTATAAATTATATTTGATAAAATATGTCTCATCGAGTTATCAGATCGGTGAAGGTCGATCTTCCACGTCTCCTCTACTAAAAGTTGATTCAATTAAAAAAGGATAAAACGTCAAAAAGTACTTATTAGATTTGACAGTCTGTAAGGGCTAAATTAATAAAATGTTTTTGTGTTTAATACGCAACAATAAGAACTTAAAAAAAGTTCTGAAGTTTCCAAATGAACGAGAGTATAACAGTTTCAGGATTCATTTTGAAGATGTTTTCAAGTATAATGATCTTTATGGCGCTGTGGTACTGGATTCTATTCCTAGCAGGAGAGACATTTAAGTGATAAAAAAGTATTTTCCTGCTCTGTGTGTTTCAATCCTTGTCTTTTTTGTATGTGGGAACCGATTTAATTCAAGTATCAAAACCTCGCCGGCAGCAGTCGGAACATAGATTACGGCAATGAATAATGATTAATTAGCTTGTTGGAGAAATAGCAGAAATCACTTAGATCATGCCTCGGACTCTTTTATTTATATTGAACGGGCTGTTTGTAAAGAATTATTTACCACTTCTAAAAGGTGTTACTGTGTTCGGATTTATGTTTTTTTTTGTATGTTCACCGATTACTCCGCCAAATGTGGACCGATTTTCAAAATACATACCTACATACTTATTTTCGTTCGAAAGCTTATATTTCCGAGGTGGTCCCATTGCACCAAGTGCAAATCGAGATGGGTTCTCAGGGAAATTTTGAAGCATTCAAATTTTGTTGGCAAACACATTGTTTTTCGTATAATTTGTAACACAATTGAGATATTTGTGCCCGGAAATATGTACACATGATTTTGGGAGTTACAACTCCTTAACGGTTAGATGTTAAGAACAAATTCTTTCAATATTTTATGTCATCATAGGAACCGATAGTAATATTCTTTTAGGCTATTAAGTGGACATGATTATAGAAGGTAAGGGCTATATTTCACCGGGACACCATGGCGACGCAACCAGTCGCCACTACCAACAAAATGTATACAGCTGACAGCTCCATAGAGTTACCAGCGATAAGCTTAAAGTGTTAAGAGAGACCAGCTTGGACGGCGGCACAGAATGTTGCTGGTCGCGCCACCACAAACTATTATAGCACTGTATGGTACTGCCCTCATTCGGCCGCCAGCCGCCTTTCAGTGGGTTCTTCTATGTCCATTTTGATACTGTAGCCGCAGTGTGGTGTGGGAACTCTGGTGTCTAGTTTGGAAGCTTACGGACACGACTGCGCCGCCATGGTGTCCCGGTGAAATGTAGGCCTAAAAGTCCTTCAATTTTTTTGAAGTGAAAACTTCTTTAGCGGCGTTGAGCACTTTTGTGGGATGGGTAAAAACTGTGAAACTTGCGTCAGGTCACGTGTGCTGATCGAAAAACCGTAAGACGCTTGGAGAGTAGTGTTGTAACATCGAAATCGATTAATCGAACAATCGATTGTTTATTTTTTAATCGATTGTGAGGGTTTCGATTAATTAAAAAATCTATTTTCATAAAAAAATGGGTTAATTTTTTTTTTTCAAAGTATGAAAAAAAATTTGAAAAGAATTAGAAAATGAAATATAAATTGTAATGTTTGTGTACGATAGCGCAATAAATAAATATTGTATTCTACGACATAAATAATAGTACTTTTATATTGATAATAAAAGCAATTCGTTCAAAATTATTCCCTAACTATTCCAATAAATCAAAAATGCACAACGTTTTTATTCCTTCAACCACAATCCTCTAACCTTTAAATAATTAAAAAAATAAATTGGATCCAAAAATCGGAAATTAACAAATCAGCCATTTTCAAACCGAACGGAATCAGATATTTTGTGTCAATGATTTTTCAAATCAAACAAGGTGTAGAAAATCGGGAGAACACACGTTACCAAAAAACTAATGGAGTTTTAAGTACGGAGCCTCGAGCAGCTAATGCAATGGAGAATTAACGCGAGGTCGACTCGGAACAATAAGCGAAACAAACAGTTAACGCAGATTTACGCCCAAAGCGAATGTCATGCATCAGTCTTTACAATTCCACTGCTGGACGTAGGCCTCCTCTCATATTCACTACTCCGTCAGGTCTAACATATTCAGAATCCAGGGGATTCCTGCTGTCTTCTTCAGGTCGTCAGTACACCTTGTTGGAGGATAACCAGCTCGCCTGCATCCTCCGGTGCTTAAGACGGGTTGCCCTTAGGCTCCCATTTAGTCGTCTAGTCTAGACGTTTAGACGATCCGGCAGGGGATACTATTATAGCTAATTTCCTTATTATCGAACTAAAGATACTACGTACGTAAGTAATAAACTTTGTTTGTTGGTTTTATTCTTTGTTTGCCCTTCAGTCACGACGCAGCGGTGCTATGAATTCACTTGTTTTTTTGTAGCTGCAGAGTGACTGAGACAGATGACTGAGAGTATTAAACTCTATTTCTTTGCTTTATTGGATACCTATAACAATTGCTGTTAACAATTTTAAAATGTGAGATCTTAAAGTAGGTTAGACTTGACTTGGCCAGTTTTTATCAGAACTAATCAGTTATATTATGTTGAATAACTTCATAAAATGACTGATGTAATGAAAACTGGCCAAGTCAAATCTAACCTACTATAAGATCTCAGATTTTAAAATAACAGCAATTGTTATAAGTATCCAATAAAGCAAAGAAATAGAATTTAATACTTGTTCATCATGTTATTTTGTTCCTATAAATACATATTTGTATTTTGCATAGAACTTGGCACTCATTTGGATCTCCATTGTTTTTGCAGCGCAGCCCACAGCTAAGCATAATTTTTGTATTGAACTCGGCTCTCCTTTTTTACATTTATGTTTTTGGTGGGGTACTTACTCACTTTCTTTCACTATTTCTTCGTTACTTTTTTCATTAACAGATTCACTTTCTTTAATTTCCATATTTTAAACACTTGATTTTTACAAGGACACGAATTTTACAAGGATACAGACAGTGGAGCCATCAGCTGTCACCCTTTCGTCTTACGAATATTCGATCAAGTTACGTGTCCTGACTACCATTACCCATCCCAAAAAAGTGCACAACGCCGCTAAACAGGTGTTCACTTCAAAAATTTTATGTTACTTCTCTACTCTTAGGTGCTCGTAGTAACAGTGTAATGAATTAGTTCCATACATCGTTTTTGATTCGTTTCTTAAAGGATCAAATGAGCATGCAGGCCACCTGGTGGTAGGTGGTCACCGTCCAATTGAGGAAAAGGACCAATCTTAGGCACTTTTTCTATTATACCTGAACCTGGGAACCAGAACAGGTCTATGGTGTTCTCTAACTATCGTATCTTACTTCAAAAAGTGAAAATATAATTTTTTTTCGTGTATGACAGGTTTCATACTGATTACACAGGTTCCTAAAAACTTTATATGGAGTTGTGCTCGTATGTCGCGGCTCGAATTTCCATATTTTTAAACGGTTCCCGACATGGAAGGCACGTTAAGCAGTCGGTTCCGGTTTTTCATAGATAATAGTCGTTAAACCTTGTCGGAGGCCTTATGGGCGGTTTGATAACATCCGACAGCGGGTTGGCCACTAAACCGTAACTCCACCAACCCGCATTGGAGCAGCGTGGTGGAGTAAGCTCCAGGCTTCCCCAATAAAGGGGCAGAGACCCGTGCCCAGCTGTGGGACACAAAAAAGGGTAGCAGCCAGCCCAGCCATAATAAATTTCTATAATCTAGTATATAACTACACATATAACTCAACTCTAAGACGACATGCAATACTAACCAACTTATTCTCTTTGATGCTAACACAAATACTACGAAACCTTTACCTGAATAAGATCTTTATACATTTCTATACCTTCAAATCTCCGAGCGTGCGTGAAAGCACCAATTAACTTGGACCTCTTCCCCTCTTTTCACTTAATACTAGCGCAGACCACTACGGGGTTTTCGTATAGTTTAGTAAAGCTCAATATAAATTGGTTAACGTCCAATTAACGAAGGCCTCTCCCCTTCCCTTCGCGTAATACTTTTGCAGGCGTCTTCGGTGTTTTAGTATAGTTGTGTCGAGATCTTATTAAATTGGACGTCCCGTTTGTAAAGCTCTATTCATAAGATGACAATAGTATGAATTCGGTTAGTTAAGGCCAGTCATGGTTTTTTTATTTTTACAATAAAACTCGTTGTGCTCGAAAGTGACTTTTTGAATGGATCTAACTAATAATAAAGAGGAGCGAAGCGTACGGAGACCTTTTGTAGGTCATTATCATCCCTTATATTCACGGAGCAGGACAAATGTCAAATGCTCCTTGCTTTTATTTGAATGGACTAGCAGACAAGCATGCAGGCCACGTGGTGGTAGTCCCTGTAGCTTCGGGATTAAGAATAGAGCTACGGTATCCCCTGCCTGATCGTAAATAATTGATAGTAAATTGTTGTTGGAGCCCATGGACACACAGACAACCTCAAGCAAGCCTCAGTGTTGCCTGTGGTCTTATACAGTTGCGCTGCTACTCCGTAGACTGATGGTTGTTTCATGTAAATTTGGCCGGCAACTGCATCTTTCCTCCAAAACACAATAGAAATTGTTTCACGGCAGAAGTGGATGCAACGGTGGTAGGTACCTCCTCGGTCGAACCATTACAGATCAAATCAAATCAAATCAAAAATATTTATTTCATACTAGTTGTGCCCGCGACGTCGTCCGCGTAGATAAAGACTTGTACAAAAGGCTTGATTAGGCTTGGATTATTTGTTCCTCCTCCTCCTTAGTCGTTCACTCTTGACAGAGTGGTCGTGGCTGATGAGGTTGCAATTTCGTTCGTGACCGCTTGCCCTCCACTGTCCCTAGGATTATTGTTACCTTTTATGAAATTACATATGATACAAAAGTTCATATTATATTATGTTGAGTGGAAACATTCTTCCTGAGTCCTTACAATTCTTTCTGTACTCATCTTATAATATCGACTTTTCAGTCGTTATCATCAGTTTATCTTTACAAATTAAACGTATTATAATAGCCTGTTTTTAAAGTGTTTAGATAGGACTGCTGTGCCCGCGGAAAGAATCATTATAATTAAATAATTTGTACTGCAAATAATGCATAGATTCATTATCATTATGTAACTTAAATATATTGCAGAAAGGTGGTGAAATGTCTACGCTATGTCAGACGTGGTTAGTAGTTGGGAGTCAAATTCTTGGTTGCTTACACGTTGGTTGCAATTGTCGTTAACATACTGTCGTTCATACTTAATGGAGGTCTTTTGAGCGATTTAAAACTTACGACAGCAGTTAGGCCACTAACAATGAAGACGTCATCAACCTGAATTGGAGCAGCGTAAGAGGATCAGGCCCTACGCGATTAAGAGTCAATTGGTCCTATTAACAACCCTTCACACAGCATCAGAAATAAATATATCGATTACTAATATTATTCTGGGCGTGACCACCATGCCGTGCTGCTGCCGTGACGCTTTAGCATATTAGTGTAACACCAGTGCCAGTACTGCGTATGTATGTAATAGCTCTTATTAAATTAACCACTGAAAACGTCTGCTCATTTCAATAAAAAAATTATAAGACCCTCGGCAATTGCTTATTCTTTTATTCGAAATCATTTTTTTTATAAATAAACCGAACAAAGAGGCAGAGAGGCCGCGTGGTTAAGCGATCACCCGAGCACTGCCGGCTTTCAAGAAGAGCTTTCTTTACAGCTTTCTTGAAGAACCCTATGTCAAAGTCCATTGGAAATGCCTCAGCTGGAAGGTTGTCCCATAACTTACACATCCGTTCAAAACATCAAAAGGAGCGTGCAAAGCGGCCTGTGGAACTTTAACCTTCGACTGGTGGTGTAATCATGATATGGTGACGTAGCTATCATTTTGAAAAGTTCACTCAGCATAGTAAAGTCGGTAGAACACTTTGATTTTTTTTACGTTTCACACTGATAGCCCCAGAGTAGGGTAAATATACACTGTGTAATGGGTACCATGAGACACACAGAGACAGAAATACAAACACTTAAACCGAGAACAGAAAATTAAACTCATCATTCAAATTTCTGCTTCGCCGGGAATCAAACTCGAGACCCTTCGATTGGCAGTCCGGCATGGTAACCATTGCGCCACGCGAGTCCAGGCGCGGTCGCAGCCTTCAATTTTGGGCAATGGTCGCCAAGAAATTTTGGTGGTGGGTCACTAAGAAATTTGGGGGAAGAGGTGTCTCAAATTGGCTTGTTTCGCCTTCCATCTACGCATGAGTGAGGGATTTTGGGGGGGGTCATGTCCCCTGTGACCCCCCCATAATATGTGGATGTAACCACCGCGCCGCGCCTCCATAATGCTCTACCACAATGAGTACAATATCAGCGCCAGTTCCAAAGCTCTCTAAGTTGTTATTTTTTTATATTAGATATTTTATTAAGTAAATATACTCGTAATTAATTATTTGAAATAATCTCCACCAATCCACTTTGTAATAGCGTTATTGGGTAAAATAATGAATATGTAGTTCACCACCTGTAAATCTACCTGTAAAAAGCAATTAAATGTGAATAAATGAATAACAACGACATCTATCGTATAGCGTTTAAACTAAATTGTCGATATAGCGAATTTGCAACAGATCACTAAATAGTTCTGAATATGAACATAGATGTCGGCAGTAGCCTCGTTTTGTTAAGGTTTTGTACATTTTGTATTGAGGATTTCTTTGAATATGTGGTGATATGTATGGTTTTTTTTTAATATTTAGAGATGAAATCTAGCATAAGTGATAGAAAACTTGCTTTTACTTTTTTTCTACTTTTCCCAAAAAGATTCTATAAATCAAGTCTCAACAATCAGTTTTTAAAGAATTTCGAAAAAAATTGACACTTAAAGGGTGAATTTTGGAAAATGCTGAAATACGTAATTCTTTATTTTATTATGCATTTAAACGCATTAGCATCGGAGTGCTGATTCATTGCGCAGAGTCAGCGTGCAGGCGTTCATCCATTTCATCCTTGAAATTGACGTAACTTTTTTGTTTGTGAACCGATTTAAATAAAACGAACCCTAAATGTTAATCCAAAAAAATTCCAATACATCAGTGAAAACCGCATCCTTCTACGTTAAGCCGTTCCTGAGATTAGCGCGCACAAACGAACAGATAAACAGACAAACAGATAAACAGATAAACAGACAAACAGACAAACAGACAAACAGACAAACAGACAAACAGACAAACAGACAATAATTCTAAAAATCATTGTTTTGGGTTCTATTACGCTAATAAATAGCCCTAGTGACAGTTTTTTTCAAATATCTTCAATGTACAGAAACCGACTTGTTACAGATTTATTATATGTATATAGAATATAGATTAGGAATACAAAATATTCGCTTAATGAATGTCATTTTTTCCCGGTCATCGCCTTTAGGTGCCCGTTTGGGCTAGATGTTGAGCTGAGAGAAAAAAGGCGGTGGAAAAATACTCCCAGCAGCACTCTTCTTTTAAAAAAAGTACATATATAATTGAGATAACAGTATGGCTATGGGTCCATAATGGGCACACGTGACAGCTGATCGTATGAGACACTATAAACCCACTTCCAGCTGCTCACAGTTGCGAGTAATTACTAAAACTATGTATTACATTTAATTTAGAAATAGCGTTGTGTGGGCGAGATTCATTCCCACGCTCCTTTATCATTAAGATAGTCCTTAGTGTTGTAGTAAGCCTTGCGGCAGAGGACTTGTTTGACTGTCTTCTTAAAAGGTTTTAAAGGCAGGGATTGAATGTTTATTGGGATTTTATTATATATCCCTATGGACATCCCAATAAAAGAAGAGATTTTTTTATGGAGCCGGCATTTCGGAAATGCCAGCTTGTGGCCGTTCCTAGTTGAGACACAGTTAGGACTTCTCTGTTCTCCCACCTAACGAAATTTTAAAGCAGAGTTGAAGTTTTTCTCCGTTTGCTCTTTTCTTCAGCTTTATATTGCCTAAGCTCACCCAGAGCAGATCATGTAATAATTTTTACCAAGAGTTTATAACCTATAAGAGTTTATAACCTCCAGCCCGCATTGGAGCAGCGTGGTGGAGTAAGTTCCAGGCCTCCCCAATAATAAAGGGGAGAGTCCCATGCCCAGCTGTGGGACGCAAAAAGGGTTTCAACTGAGAGTTTATAAAAAACCGCAAAGTGAATACAATATATTCATTTCATTTCATTTTGAAAATGTTTCAGAAAGTATAATTATAACAGTTAAGGACTAGCATTCTGCGGGCATATAGTATACGAGCAGGGATATTAGGGAGCTCCGTAACCGTAACCGAAACTATCGGATATCCGATATAAAAAAAATATCCGTAACCGTAACCGAATCCGAAATAATAGTTTCGGATAGTATCGGATAGGAGCGGAGCCTAATTGAGACACGTTATGACGAGTTGTTTTAATTAATATTGTATAAGTAATAATTTTGTTATTACATTTTCATTTTAGGTAGATTAAATAACACTCAATATAATATATTTATAATCAATTAATCACTTTTATTTTAAATAGCTGTAATAATTACTCACAGACAGATAAAACCATTTTATTATACATACTTCAACTCAGTTGTGCGCGCGGCGCTATGTGTGCGTGGGCTAGTAATTATGCAGCTTTAATTTGTGTGACAGTGACGCGGCCGCGATTTTCCGAACAACTTCACTGTACCTCTTGTCACGGACACAAAGTCACTGTGTATATACAGGTTTACCCACACATAGCGCCGCGCGCACAACTGAGTTGAAGTATCTATAGCTATTTGTATTTTACTTTTTATTCGTATTAAATTTAATATCCGTAACCGAAATTATCCGAAACTAACGGATAATCCGAAATAATTTCATATCCGTATCCGAATCCGTATCCGGTATAATAATCATTACGGATGTATGTAACCAATCCGTATCCGATTTTTCAGATCCATAACATCCCTAGATACGAGTAACAAAAGTGAGTCAAACTTTTTAAGTACCTAAATATAAAATTAAACATTTTAAAAAATTCTACGCAAAAAATTAAAAAAAAATTTCTTTTACATTACTTTCTCAGCGTTTCGCTTAGGTGAAGACCTCAAAAGAACTTTTGCTCAGGACATGCCCAATTTTTTTCAAAACAGACCCTACTGCAATAATTTTTCTGTCACTTTTATTTTTAGAGTGTGTATATCTGTAAACTACTTATTAGTTGTAAGCATTTGTTTGTTTAAAACATAGGTAGTGAAGAAAAGACAATAATAATATTTGTAGCTAAATCTTTTGTGTAGCTTTAATCTATGAAGTTACATCTGTCGCAATTTTTTGCTACCTTTTAACAAACATTTAAACCACTATTTTGCCTCCTATTTACAATATTTGGTTTATAATCTGTGCAAGAAACACGAATGCAGATTAAAAAGAGAACCACTGACACAATACTTCGAAATTCAAATCTGACAGATTCAACAGATAGCTGCCTTAGTTTCGAATTTCGAATATTCAAACTCGGAACAGCTTTGAATCAGATCTAAGCTCAGATTCTTTGTTCGATAAGGATTCCTTTATGAAAAATATTTGGATTTCTGCGAAGTTATTTTTTACACTCACACGAATTCGAGCGTAAGCTTTACTACAATGCATTACGGCTTGATTCAGAATGCAGTTTCGAACAATCAACAGCATTCTTAAATTTGGAAGTATGTGAACCGAATTTTATTATTTGCAGCTCATTAAATTAACTGTAGTTCTTATTTTAAAGACGAAAAGTTCAGTTTTATTTGAAAGCTTCAATGGAAGTTGTGACAGAACTTGGTATCGAAATTCGACGCGTTACCTCCTATTGTCAACGCTAATCCACAGAGAATGGTCTTTTTTCAATTTTTTTTAAACAGCAATCTTTTGTGTTGATTCGCACATTTTTGAAACTCAATATGTGCCGTGAATTCTTCAATGAAGTATTTTTTGTGATACCAAATTGAATTTTGAAATTACCCGAAGTAAGATTCATCATCTTACACAATGGAGTTTTACGTAAGCTCTATGACAACGTAATAAGGGTTACCTTCCCTTAGTTTTAGCAGAATTCAATAAGTTTACACATTGTTTGATAGTAGAGGAAAAAAATGTAGTTGCGTACAAAGTAACCGGTGTTAAAATGCCAGTATTTATATTTATTTATTTATTTATTTAAAACTTATAGTATAACCTTAATCTAAGGATACAAGGGTGTGCTTAATGCCTAATGGCATTCTCTACCAGCCAACCCTGGGTGATAAGAGAAAACTTGTGGCAGGCGCATACTACGTTTAAAATTATATATAAATATATTGTATTATAATACATAAAATACATATACAAATACATATTATCATAAATAACTAAATACTAACATATATAAATATACATACCAATACATACATATAAATAAATATTACCTATATGTCAAATAAAATAAAATGGAGTGAGATAGCCGTTTAAACCGAAACAAAACAGATCCGTAAATGATTCAGTCGTTATTATTCAAGAGATGGTCTCGAACGAGTCTCTTGAACACGCCTCTACTTGGAGCTTTTCGAACAGTCTCAGGCAGGGTGTTCCATAGCAGTATAGCCTGAATAGTAAAAGAGTATCGGAAGAAGTCACTTTTATGTGAAGGAATGTCGAGCTTAAGATTATTGGAAGAACGTAAACCTCTGTCATGAGACGAACAGAGGTAGTGAAAGTTTTCCTTTAAATATTGAGGAGAAGTTGGATCATGTAAAATAGAATACAGAACCAAGAGAATTCTAGAATTACGCCTCTGTCGAATAGTAAGCCATTTAAGCTGCTTTCGGTAACTGGAGATATGATCGTATTTACGAAGATTGAAAACAAATCGGATACAGTTGTTAAGGAGGCGATCTAGTTTGTCTAGAAGTATTTCATTAAGGTCCGGATATGACACATCACCATAATCAATAATGGGTAAAATAAGGCTATATACAAGCATTAGTTTCGTTTTGAACGGCAAAAAGTTTTTTAGCCGGTATAAGGACTGCCGGTATAGAGTTTTTGTAACTTATCCGTTGTGGCAAAAGTATTTAGCACCTTTCATATGTCGAAAATGTACTTAGTGTTTAATTGGAAAAAGGTGGTAGATAGAAAAAACGTTTACATTGTGCTCTTACATAATTATTTACTAAATATTCGAAATCTACAGTTTAATAAATAGTTTCAGTGTCTTTTGAAAAGTCTTTAAGTAATATTTACTTACGTGTATAGGCATCTTTCAATGTGCAACCTGTGATCAAAAATTTCACTGCATAGTCCTGCTGGTTCAACTGTCATCACTTATTTCTTTCATCACTATTCATCACGAGCTATTACTGGTAATATGGCAAATCTACAGTCAGTATTAGAAACACAAACCGCTATTGAAGCTTCTTTCTTGAAAAAATTTGAAGAATTAGAGTCCAAATTTGCTACCACAGAACCAAAATCTAACTTAAGTTTGAGTCGCCTCCATGAAGAACTCCATGTCTTCAAAACAGATATCTGGGCTATACTGACTTCCCTCAGGCAACTCATCATGGAACTCTCTCGTGCAGCTGATGTGTCAGAGATGAAACATAGGAGAAAATTCTTATTGGTGAGTGGTGTTCCTGAAGAAATTGAAGATAACCTCGCTGACTACATAGCCAAGCTTTTTCGTGAAAAACTTGGTTTATGTGATATAGAAGGTAACCAATTCAAGTCATGTCATCGTCTCGGAGCCACTGTTGAAGGGAAATCTCGTCCAGTGCTAGTTCGTTTTAAGGACATGTCTTGCCGCTCGGCTGTCTGGAGAAAGAAGACAGCTTTTAAAGGTAGCTCTTTTGTGATATCTGAGTTTCTAACTAAAAATAGACAGTCGCTTTTCATCCTTTCTCGGAAGAAGCTTGGCATTAAGAACTGTTGGACCATGGATGGCAACATTTTTGCCAAGCTATCTGATGGCTCGAAACGTCGGATTTACTCCGTGCAAGACCTCAAAAACCTTCCTGGAGATAGTGTTAACCCTGCGTTGAGTTCGCAGGAGCACTCTGATAGTGATAGTCTAACTGAAGACCGTGCACAATCTCCGGAACCAGTGGCCCACTCGAAATCCAAGCGTACAGCACGGAGAAACAAATGATATAGTGGTAGTCAAATAAGCTCTTTTTGTTTGTTTATCTTAGTCCCTTGTTGGTGATCTTGCTAACTTTTATATTATGTTTAGTTCCATCCATATTTCCATGATGTTTACGATGTAATTGGCCTTCCATCTTAATAACACTACTGTATATGTATAACTGTACACAGTATTTACTGTCCTCGTTAATGTGTATAGACTGTATCTTATAACAAACCATGACCATAAGAATAAATAATAATTACATAGAACGGAATCTCCTTTGACCGGGTGGAAAACGCCGCTATTTTTATACCTACTTCCCCCTTCACCTCGTTACGCCCCTCTGTCGCCCAGGCGTGTTGACAGGGTTGTCAACTGTTAATAATGCTTATGTCTATAGATAATATAGGTAGCTAAAATATAAGTTTTCCTTTACTTAAAAATCATTATTTTAGTTTAGTATTACAAAATATGAGAATGATAAATACTTACCTACTCTATAAATACTTATAAATAATATTACTTAATAAGTTATAAGTACCATACCAAATGAAGCCATTTAAGTAAGTATTACTTACCTACATAGGTGTAGGTACTTACGTAGTGTAGGTTTAAAATAAACGAATTACATATTAAGTATAACGTGCGTGCGCCAGTGCCGCGGCGCCGCAATCGCGAGGCAAAACAATCGAGAAAGGTTCAATGACCGATGGCGGGGGCTATTAAAAAATATTTTGGCGACATGTTAAAATGCTGTAGTTATCTAACTTTTTTTTTATAATTGAGTGAAAGTGAAACAATTGGCTACACAAAAAGAACTGGTCACATCCTTTTGATAAATTAGGTACGGAAAAGGAATAATATTTAAAAAATATTACTTATCTCGCATCATCTTTGGGCAAACTAAAAAAACTTAAGTTTGGCATTGTTTTAGAATTGTTTGTACAACCAAACACACCACATTAACTTGGCGCCGTTATTGTAATTGACGCGCCCGTCCGAGACAGCCCGTCTTCAGTAGTCGGTTTAGCCGAAATTAAAGTGTAGGCTAATATCGTGACCTTGAGCCCGTTTTGAGCGGGAGTTTCCGTTCTACGTAGTATTATTTATTTTTATGCCATGACTGTAATTTCTTATAAAATTATTAATTTTTAATAGGTTACTCGTTAAATTTTTATGACTTTGACAGCGATGTATTACGGTCATTGACAATGTCAATGTCAATTGTCAACTTATGTTTTTTTTTTCTTTTTTAATGGCGATGGCAAATGTGTGAACTACTTTCAATGTGACGCGGCCATAGACAAAATATGCAAACCTCTCAACGTTTCGTTTATGCCTGTTCTGTTGTGATGGTAAAAATGTTGTGTGCTGTGGGTGGAACTATTATTCGATAATAATAATTGCGTTTTGTTGCCATTTTTGATCATCAATTATTGTGACTAGGTTAGCATTATTCTTACTGTATATTTTGTAAGTTTTTTTTTTTTTTCTCTCACCTAAATTGTATTCCCTCTTTAGTTTTTAAGTGATTTCTGTACAATCTGCCAGCGGGACTAGCAGTGGATAAAAATTGTATAGTAGTCCTATTGGACTTTTATATCTATTCTACATACATATATTTAATATTTATATATATATATACCTATATATTTCGTTGTTACATTTTTTTTTCATTTTTTATACTATGTCTGATACCGATGTTGACACATTCTACTCTGCGTGTAGTTCCGACTCCTGGTCGGACGTGAGTGATAAAAACTTTGGTGAGGCTGTGACTCTTCGGAATTCATTGCAAAATTCGCTGGACAATTCTCATTTTTCTTTCAATGTATGCCATCTCAATGCTCAAAGCATTCCTTGTCACTACACTGACCTTCTAGATACGTTTTCTTCTGCCTCCTTCTTTGTCCATGCTATCCTTATATCTGAGAGCTGGTTAAAGCCTGATCTTGATTCCATCTCTTACTCTCTCCCTGGATATAAGCTGGTGCGTAATGACCGCACTAGTAAGGGTGGGGGTTGCGTCGCCATTTATCTCAGGAGCGATATTTCTTATACTGTGGTATTATCTTCTCCACCTACTTACTCTGCCTCCTGTGAATACTTATTTTTAGAAGTCGGGGTTGGGCACTCCAAAGCCGTTCTTGGCGTTGTTTATTGTCCACCTACTGTCGATTACTTCTCCAGCCTTGAGCAGGTCATGGAACATTTGTGTTCGACACACACACATCTCATAATAATGGGAGATTTTAACACTGACCTCTTGGTCGATACTCCTCGTAGTCGAAAACTCAAAAATATCATTTCTTCCGTCAACTTTTCTCTCCTCTCATCTTCTCCCACACACCACAATCTAGACACATCTGACAGCTTATTAGATTTGATTATTACTTCTTCTCCTTGTCATGTGCTCAAACATGGTCAGTTATCGGCGCCCGGGTTTTCAAGGCATGACTTGCTATTCCTGTCCTATAAATTAAGACCCCCCAAAATTGTCCCTGAGGTTGTGTGGATGCGCAGCTTCGCGAAAATTGATCCGGACGTACTGAGGGCTGATTCTGCGCAGCAGGAGTTCATGTCACCGAATGCCGAATCAACTGTAGATGAAAGTATTTCTTTTTTAAACCAGTCTATACTACAGCTTTATGATCGACATGCTCCCGTAAAAGCCATTCGTTTAAAACGGCCGCCTGCACCATGGATTACGCAGGGGGTGCGTATGGCTATGAACAGGCGCGACAGGGCATTCCGGAGGTTTAAGCGGGACAGGTGCGATAGCAATTGGGCTCTCTATAAGTCTGCTCGAAATCGCTGTAACCAGATGGTAAGAGCAGCTAAGCGTACCTACTTTGCTGATAATCTTTCTTCTTCTTCTCCTACTGCGGTCTGGAAATTCCTTAACACCCTTGGTTTCGGGAAACTCCGTACTACAACTTTTACTTCTCTCTTTTCTCCTAATGAATTTAATGACTATTTTTCTACTTCCTCCTCTCTGTGTCCTTCAGTAAAATCTTTAACTATCTCTGCAATCTCTTCTATGACTTCCCCTGATATAAAATTATTTTCTTTCTCACCTATCTCTCTTGAGGATACCCAAAAAATCTTATCTTCCATTCATTCCAATGCTGTTGGCTGTGATGACATCTGTAGATCCATGATCAACCCTATTTCATGTCATGTTCTACCTGCTATAACAAATATTATAAATAGCTCTCTAACAACAGGGGTCTTTCCTTCTCTGTGGCGCAAAGCTTTTATTATCCCTCTCCCTAAAATTTCTAACCCTAGCCTCCTCAGCAACTTCAGACCTATCTCTATACTACCCTTTCTTTCTAAAATCCTTGAAATCACTGCGCACAAACAAATATCTAAGTTCATCTCTGATAATCAACTTTTGAGTCCCTTTCAGTCCGGATTTCGATCCGGACATAGCACTTCGACTGCTCTTCTTAAAGTTCTGGAAGATGTTCGTTCTGGCATGGAGGATAAAATGGTCACCGTTCTCGTTCTGATCGACTTTTCCAACGCATTTAATATGGTAGACCACGATATCCTTCTTGCAATTCTCTGTCATCTCAGGTTTTCCCGATCTGCCTTAGATTGGTTTTCGTCCTACCTTCGTGGTCGTCAGCAGGCCGTTCGTATCAATCGCGCCATATCTGATTGGCGCGACGTCAGCTCTGGTGTGCCACAAGGCGGAATCTTGTCTCCCTTGCTATTTTCCCTTTACATCAATTCTTTAACACATCTGCTTGACTGTTCTTACCATCTTTATGCGGACGATCTTCAGATTTACGCCCAGGCTGACACGATTAACATCAACGATGCCATTCTGGCTATTAACAAAAATCTTGATACGATCAGCAGTTGGTCATACCAGTATGGCATCAAAGTTAACCCAGCCAAATGCCAGGCTATTATAATTGGAAGTTCGCGACAATTAACGAAGCTGGACCTCAGTTCTGTCGCACCTGTCTTGCTTAACGGCTCTGCCATCCCTTTCTCGTCTTGCGTCAAAAATCTTGGACTCCATGTCGATTCTTCACTTAGCTGGACTGCGCATATAAACACAGTTAGCCAATCAGTTTTTGCGAGGTTGCGCTCATTGAATCGTCTCCGGAACTTTCTGCCTACTAAGATCAAAATCACCTTAGTGCAGAGTCTCATTTTTCCTATCATCGATTATGCTGATGTGTGTATGTCGGACATTGGTGAGGAGCTGCTCAACAAGCTAGATCGCCTCATAAACTACTCCATTAGATTCATTTACTGTCTTCGCAAATTTGATCACATCTCCTCCTACCGTTCACAACTCCAATGGTTTCCCATTCGGGAGCGAAGACAGATTAGAACTCTCAACACACTTCACTCTATTCTCTTTGATCCTCTCTCACCTAAATATCTTAAAGAAATGTTTAATTACCTCTCCGATTTTCATGAGCGTCAGCTCCGCTCTAGCGATTCTCTATTACTTTCTTTCCCTCTTCACCGGTCTGGTTTTCTATCCAAATCTTTTGTACTTCATGCTACTCGGCTTTGGAATGCTCTCCCGGACGACTTAAGGAAAACTTGTAGCAAGCAGTCTTTCTCTCTATTAAACTCTATTTAAGTCGCATTACTTGACGCTTTCTAAGTATATTTATATATATGTATGTTTGTATTGCGTTTTAGTATTATTTCTATTATATTTATATATTTTATATAAATTATATATAAATGCTTATACACATATCTTTATATTTCTTTAGTTGTATTTTCATTGATAATTTCCCTATTATATATATATATTGTTTTTGTAAGTTATTATGCCGCCTACAACTGTCTCTGTTTCGCCCAAAGGTAGACTGGCAGAGAATGCTTTTAGCATTAAGTCCGCCTTTTATACCAATCTATGTGGTGTAATAAAGAATTAAATAAATAAATAAATTGTTTTTCGTAGTTTCACCTTTTTTCGTATAAAATCCGGTCTTGGACTACCAATTCAATTGAGATACGTTTAATGAGCTGTCAAAACGTGTCATCCCCATACATTTTGTATGAGAAAATGATAAGTGACGTCACTTATAATATATAGTCAATTGACTTCATTATTATTGATTTAAGCGGTAATAAAAATCATGTATAAAAAAGAATTAACAATTATATTGCTTTCCAAGCGTGATTTAGTGCAACCTTTTTAAGGTAATGATTTTGAATTTTTTTGTGCATAGTGTTATGATGTTTGCTGAAATTATTTTACGGTTCAATTAGAGCATTTTTGTGATCAAATTCTTTATTTACACCACAGATTTTGAATATCTTAAAAATGTGCAAAATGCCATCGTTTCAAGTGAAACATTAGACAGAGAGAGCAATATCAGAACGTGACTTGAAGTTGTCTGATTAAGAGAATTAAGTAGATTTTAATTATTTTCTGTTTGCAAAAATTTTCTGACTTTACGTCATGTATTTAAAATTATAGCTTTCTGTAACGCAATACTAGTATGAGTAAGTAAACCGAGAGCTTGGGACTCATTTAAGTTTGAAGGTATTATTCCAGTGATGCGCGCATGGCTCGGCGGCTAGCGTAGAACGCAAGCGGTCTATGTAGCTAGGCCGGCGCGGTCAGGTGTGAGATGGGTGACCGCTAAAGGCCAAAAAAATCATGCGTGTTTCCGTGCTTCGGAGGTCACGTTAAGCCGTCGGTCCCGGTTGTTGTCGATAGATAACAGTCGTTAAACCTTGTCGGAGGGCTTATGGGCGATTTGAAAATATCCGACAACAGGTTGGCCACTAACCCGCATCTCTATGATCCCGCATAGGAGCAGCGTGGTAGAGTAAGCTCCAAGCGTCCCCAAATAAGGGAGAGAGACTCGTGCCCAGCATTGGGACGCAAAAAGGGTTGCAGTTGCAGCCATTCCAGTCGTAGATATCACTATCGGAACAATTGTAGCTTTTTTCAAATCCCATATTCTGGTTATTTCGTCTTTGCGTTCATTGTTTTTTCTGATATTGTCGTTATTGATATTATTATAATAATGATCGTTTGGCGGGCAACTTTGCCGGCCACAGCTAGTAATAATAATAAATAAGTACGTACTCCAGATTTTAATTGTGATTCAAACATCAAAATCGCCGTAACTTGTCTTTGAACGCCATAACTCGCCATTGTAAATTACACGTAGTACTTATTGTTATTGTTCACGGAAATTGCGTGTCTCAGTGTGAAATACGCGCGTATTCTAATAATGATGTAAAATACGCGCGTATTCTAATAATGATGTAATTAGCGCGCGGTGATTCTGCGGAGTTTATTAGCTATAAGTCTTCGCCCAGGCATCTCTTGTCATCTATTGCTATAAAACATGGGGTCGATGTAGTCTTCGATGCATACAACACCTTTATCGTTGTGATTTTATTGGTGCTAAACTGATGAGAACAAATTATAATACAAAGACGAAAAACGAGCACTTTTAAAAGTTATTATGGGACTTCCTTACAGAAGCTCTACAATGGAACTTTACAGTAGATGCAAAGTGCTATCTGTAAGAAAGTTGTACATCTATAGCTGCATAAAAAGGTATCATTTAAAAGTACAATTTTTACCGGTCACTAGCAAAAGACGACAAAATTGCCCTGTTCCAAGATGCAGGAGCGCTTTTGCACGCAGGCAGTTCAACCACACATCTCCAATTATATACAATATTTTAAGCAAATTCGAAAATAAGGCAAAGAAGTTAAACTTTAATGATGTCAAAAATAAAATTCTGAAATGGTTACATTATCTTAACTATGAAGGAACGGAGGGTCTACTGCTCGGTTTAAAATAGGTTAAAATACATATCGATGAGGGTTGCCAGGCGTCCGGATAAAGCCGGACATAGGTAGGCTTTTTGATTGCGTGTCCGGCCAAAATAAACGGTGTCCGGCTTGTCCGGCTTTTGTTAGGCTTATTACATTTCGCAAACGAGCGTGCGCCGAGCATGGCCGAGCGCAGGCGAGTCGACTGTTGGTCGCTCCCGCAGGCCGTTGTGCCGCAGTTTTGTTGTCGTACCTATTAATACATAGACACTAAATCCTCAATAATGTAGGATGTCCGGCCTTTCTACCCAAATGTCCGGCCAAACTAGCTGGTCTGTCCGGCTATTAGGTTTGGCGACCTGGCAACCCTTATTTACAAAAACAGACGCACTTACACACACATACTCACACGAAGACACGCACGCACACACACACACACGCACGCACGCATGCGCGCGCGCACACACACACACACACACACACACACTCACACACTCAAGTATTTAATGTTGCTGAATATTATTGGTTTTAAGTTAAGTTTTATTATTGTCATATTTAAGGGGAAGACACTGCCTTCCACAACACAGTGTAAACTAAAGTGGCGGGCAGGGTTTCCTATTTTGTAATGGAATGTCTAAGTTTAAGTGAATAAATAAAGTATTTGTAGGTATTTGTATTTGTATTTGTAAAGATTTCAATTATTTTTATTGAAATTCAACTAGGTAACCCAGCAAACTCTGTGCCGCCTTTCATGACTAAATTAGTAATGGCTATTTATATCTAATACCTTTAAACGAGCAATTCTTGTATATAGCTAAATATATTTTTTGACTCTCGGAAACGGCTCCAAAGATTTTGATGAAATTTACTACCCTGGTTTTGGGGGTGATAAATCGATCCACCTAGGTTTTTATTTTCAGAATTTTTTCAATTATAAAAAAAATTCAGCGATAAACTTAAACATAAACTGAAAAATATGACTCTTCCTGACATCTATTGGCGAGTATTAATAATATTGTGGCGTAGAACGCCGTCAAACGCCATCCGTCAATACGACGTTCAAAGAGATGACAATGACGATTAGAAAGAGCTCTGTAAAAATTCGTTCATTAAATTAAAGCTTCCTTGGTAACCATTCGAACCAGGGCTGACTGCGGAACTAGAGACCCGGGTTCAAACATCAATCAAAACCATATTGCGTTTATTTTTTATTTTTTGTGAAAATATTTTTTATTGGAAGCTATTTCAGATGGTGTTGTTAAGTAACACTAAGCAAATGAGTGTTTATTTTGAAATTAAGCCAAGAAAATAAATAGTTTTTATTCGAGCAACACTCGATCGTCCAGGTACTAATGGATTGATGGTAGAAAGCTAAAAATATAGGGTTGTATGTATTTTTAATGCCACTGTATGCCACATCATAATTTTTTTTAAATAATTTAACTAACTTTAAATTTTAAATAATATAACTGAGGGGTATAAAAATAGATAACAACCTATTGAAGGAGGCCTACGCTTTCTCCGCCACATCACAGCTGCTACAATGTTTTTTGCGTCCCACTGCTGGGCACAGGTCTCTCCCGTTATTATGGAGGCCTGGAGCCTTCTCCACCACGATGCAAAACGGGTTGGGGGAAGTTTTACACACAGTTTTGATTTTGAATCAATGGTGATTAGTTTTGATGAATGATGTTTGTAAAGCATGGGAATATTCTGATCAATGGGATTCCATCGTCGCTCAGATAATATGAGGGCATGAAAGAACCGATAGTAATATACGTATTGTACGTCCTTACAATAATCACCATTCATTAAAACTAATACAAAACTGTGACCCGCATCACATAAGATCATGCAGGCCACGTGGTGTTAAGTGGTCGGTGGTGTATAGTCAACTAATCACCAGCTGATACTAAAATACTCTGATTAGGCGTATTTTTTGAAGTATAGCAATACAAATACTTTCTTACAAAGATGGTGACACTTTATATTTAAGTACCTCGAGTATAATGTCAGATTTTCAAAAATAATACACACATAGGTATTTGCTATTAGAATATATTATTACTAACGAACCCGGAAAACGTTGTCCTGCCTTAAAGAATCAGAAATAAATTAATATTGCGGCTATAAATTGAGATGTAAGCTATCATATCTTTCAAGTTGGATCAAACTGTACACCGTGTGCAAATTTTATTAAAATCGGTTGAGTAGTTTAGGAGTCCATCGCGGACAAACAACGTGACACGTAATTTATATAAATAAATAAATAAATATTTTTGGACAATTCACACAACACCATCTGATTCCAAACTAAGCAGAGCTTGTACTATGGTAATCAGAAAGCTGATAAACATACTGATATAATTCTAAATACATACCTACTTAATTAGATAAATTAAGACCCAGACACAGAACAAATAGTCATGTTCATCACACAATATTTGTCCTGGGTGGGAATCGAACCCACGACTTCACGTTTTGCAGTCGGCTCATCACCCACTACGCCACGGAAGCTGTCAATATTAATATATATTAAGATAAGAAATTACCCATACATTTCAAAGCAATGGCTTTAAATAAAGTATACTACAGTTTAAACGAATTTTTTGAGGACAAAACATCTTAAATCATGCAATAACATGGTTTGGGGAGCTTCCGCGTAACACATAAATACTAATACTAAACAATACTTGAGAGTTTTTTTATCGCCGGCTTTTTTATTAATATTCTTAACGGATCTTAAAATACAACTATATTTTAATTAATAGCATAATATTGTATGCCAGAACATGGTAAAGTTTAAACTCTTTAAAATAGACTCTTTTTTGATTACACTGTTTTTTTAAATTTTAAACATCTAATTGTATGTATGTAAACAGTCAACAATAAAGTATTTTCTTTTCTTTTTCATCTCATTTCATTCATCTCATGTCATCCATATTATTATTACTTCCGACCGCGACCGTTTCGCTTAATTTTGTAGATCGCTTGCGTTTCCACTACCCCTAGGACTATGCGCGTGTGATAGGTACTAAATACTCATGTAGAATCAAATTTCCTTTAAAATCTGCCTCTGTTTAATTTTATTTCATTTATTCATTGCAATTTGGATGACTGACCATCTGACACGTGGCCCGCATCCAACAGGGATCCAACCTCCGACCCGCGTGAGAAAACCTAACCACTATACTATCGGCTCTTTCATGCCCTCATTATCTGTACGATGGAATCCCATTGATCAGAATATTCCCATGCTTTACAAACACCATTCATCAAAACTAACACAAAAGTGTGACTCTTATTTCATAACCGATTAGGGTCATTTTAGATTTTTTACCATCATTATGTTTGTGTATTCAATAATTTTAGAAATATTTCGTGACGATTTTTTCTGAGTGTTGTTGAATTGATCAAACAGAAATTTAAACCGACTTCAAATCTTAATATAAACATATTTCTTGTGTGAGTGTGTATGTCACTGAACTCCTCGTTAACTGAACGGATTATGATAAAATTTTGTGTGTGTGTGTGTGTGTTTAAAGGGATTTGAAAACGGTTTAGATTCACAAGTTGGTCTACTGGAAAATGTATTTTAATTATTTTTTTATTTATATGTAGTTTATCTATATAAATTGTTCCTACCTGTCAAACGTTTGCATTTCTTGCCGTGTCGTTCTAAACTTTGACACAGTCAGAATAACAGGCAGTTCGTATGTCATTATTTTTTAATATTTTTGTTTGTCAGTAACATTAATACTCTTTAAGATCATAAAAAACAAATCCTCTTTCAATACTTTAAGGCAGAACAACGCCTGCTCCCGGGCGGAGCCGGGCCGGACCACTAGTGTAGGTACTACAACACACATCACAGTATAAAGAGAATGTGCCCCGCGGTTTTACCCGCGGTAAAGGTGACTAGTCTTTGTTTCAGCAAACTGCTGGGCACGGGTCTCTCCCCCTTATTGGGGAAGCCTGGAGCTTACTCCACCACGCTGCTCCAATGCGGGTTGGTGGAGATGCGGGTTAGTGGCCAACCCGCCGTCGGATGTTTTCAAACCGCCCATAAGGCCTCCGACAAGGTTTGACGACTGTTATCTATCGACAACAACCGGGACCGACGGCTTAACGTGCCCTCCGAAGCACAGAAACGCGCATGAAAATTTTTTGCCACTAGCGGTCACCCATCTCACACCCGACCGCGCCCGTTTGGCTCAGCTGCATAGATCGCTTGCGTTCTACGCTAGCCGCCAGGCCATGCGCGCTTATTAATTCCTTATTAACACGCTTTTATTCGATTCAGACGTATTTTTGTGTGTAACAGAGACTTTTTAAACGACTTTTTTTTTAAAAGGCATCGCAAGCCTGGCGGACATCATGATCTTTCTACATAGTAGATTATCTACACAACAATAAGTGGCTAGTATATTCGTTAGCTACTAAAATAACCACAACTTAACAAGGCTCTATTTCTTAGTTCGGACTGTTCCTAAGTAAACTATGTTGGGTATAACTCAGAACAAAAATAAAATCAGATCTAGCTTACGTTGTCATAGTCATCATGTTATGCTAATAATGTAGATTAATTAATCTAGAAAACAGAAGAAAGAAAGAAAATAATGTTATTTACACATTCTCAGACAGCCTCCGTGGCGTAGTGGGTGATGAGCCGACTGCGAAGCGTGAGGTCGTGGGTTCGATTCCCACCCAGGACAAATATTTGTGTGATGAACATGACTATTTGTTCTGTGTCTGGGTGTTAATTTATCTATTTAAGTATTTATTTAGAATTATATAAGTATGTTTATCAGCTTTCTGATTACCATAGTACAAGCTCTGCTTAGTTTGGAATCAGATGGCGTTGTGTGAATTGTCCAAAGATATTTATTTATTTATATTTACAACATTACAATAAAATACACAATAAAGTAAATAAAAACAAAACAAACGTAAACGAGTAAGCCACCTACTTACAGAACTACTATATTGAAAAGAGAAAAGCAACAAAGAAAATATAATAGGACTTAATTCTTAATTTTATTGTTCATTAGATATAAATGATCTGCAATAATCAGTTTTTCAATAACAGAGAAAAATGCTAGTTTTCATTATGATTTAGAAAACTGTCAAAGTGTTAAAGCTCTTTTGCTGCCTTATAAAAAAACGGAATAAATTCAATTATATTTTACAATTACTGGCGTAAAACGCAAGCTATCCACGCAATCTGTTATCGCTAGGTAGCAGTCGTTAAACCTTGTCTGAGGCAATGGGTTGCTAATTTGACTGCAGCCAATTATAGGGAGATGTCCGTGCCAAACAGTGGAAGCTTGGGTTTTATCCAAGAAAGCCAGGCGGATTGGAATATCTATTTGGTCGAGTTTCTGTCCTTGTCTTTGTACGTATCCACCCTACCAAACTTCCTATTCCATTTGATACACATTCTAAACTTCTTGTGTTCCGTGACGCAAAAACGTCACCTAGGTGTTTTGTTTCCCGTTCGAATTAGTGCGATACGACGTCGACTTGTTGACGAATGTCGCACGTCTTAACGACGAACACTATACAGCGTGCTTGGCAAACAGCCGGTGTTTGAGTAGGCTTGTTTTAACTTGTCGTTAGTGGCTTGCTTCAGACTTCTTAGCATCGATCTGTGTTTTGTGATGTTTTTTTTTTTACGGGAAATGCCGAAGTATTTGATTTAGTCCGATCTGAGGACCATCTTCATGAGCCTTAAGAGTAAATACAGCTAAGTATAAAGAAAATAGATAGGTAGTGATAACGAACAGAAAATACTAATACTAATTTTGTATTTTAGCAGTTCTCTGACACGAAGACACTCATCATAAAATGTTTATAACCAGAGCCCTTAGTGTGAATTTGTAAACGCGCAAACGTTACTACTGCGTCAGAGTTAAAATTGGACAGATAGATCTTAACCTGAAAGGAATAAGGTCGATAATTAAATTCTTAACGCAAACGCGATAGTAACGTTTTCGCGTGTGCACACTTACACTAAGGCCTCAGTTTCTTTCAATCCATGTGAAAGGATGTTTATTTGTTTTTCCTACTTACAAGTCGCAATGGTCCTATGGATTGACTTAATTTTTTGCATGTAGATAATTTGGGGGTTTGAAAATGACATGGGCTATTTTTTTATCCAGGGAAATAACGTGTATACCAAGCGGGTGGAGCCATGGGGGTAAAGCTAGTGAAACTATAAAAACAGAGATAAATAAATTTCTCTTTTTTATTACTGGGAAATATTTTAAATTTAAATAAAAACTAGTAGTCCGGCCCAGCTCCGCCTGGGTGCAGACACTGCAGACATTGTATTAAAAGTGATTTCACGTTACTGTCAAACAAAAATAAAAAACAAATAATTTCATAAGAACTGTCCTATTATTCTGACTGAGTCAAAGTTTAGAACGACACGCCACGAAATGCAAAGATTTGACAGGTAGGAACAATTTATATTGGATAGGTACTTAAAAATAAAATTTTTTATTAAAAAGCATTTTCCAGATTATCAAATTGTGAATCTGAACTAATCACAAATCCCCTTGAACACACACATTTTTTTAACATAATCCTTCCAGTCGTTTCCGAGGAGTTCGGTGACATACACACGCACACAAGAAATATATATTTTAGTTTTTGTATAAATTTAGTCATCTATACTTATATATAAGGCTGAAGAGTTTGTTTGTTTGAACGCGCTAATCTCAGGAACTACTGGTTCGAATTGAAAAATTATTTTTGTTTTGAATAGTCCATTTATTGGGGAAGGCTACAGGCTATATAACATTTTGCTATGACTAATGCCAAAGTCCACACGGATAAAGTCGCGGGCAGCCGCTAGTCTTTTATAATAATAAATGCTAATAAAAACAAAATGCAAACGCCCTGTATAGTACAATAACATGTCGAGGGTGGTCTATTTTTTTGTTTTATTGCCATAATTTAATTTGTTGCCTTTCTGAATGCACATCTAACCAGAGACAAGTGGAATGGAGGTCAAGTGTGAAATGTGCTTTAGTAGCCATAGACAAAGGACAATAAAATTGTTTCTCCATGAAAAACTTGTAGCAACTTTGTGTGAATGGTTTTGACCGAACGACGTGAGATCTCAGGTTGAGGAACCAGTTTTTTTGTGGAATGGAGTAGCGAAATAGCTGGTTTTGTAGAGTTAAACAGTCTTGATGTTTTTATCTAACCTCAAGCCAGTCTTGTCTCAGGTCATATGTCGTTTTATTGCTACTCCTTAGGCAGAAGGTCGCCTTCTTAACCTAAGATCAACAACCGATTTCCTGACCCTGCTGACACTGCTGGGCACGAGTTTCTACCCATTATTGGGGAGGCCTTGAGTTGACTCCACCACACTGCACCAATGTGGGTTGTTCGAGTTAGTAGTCGGTAGCTGTCACGTATGTTCCTTATCGGCCCATAGCTACTCTGTAAGAAAGTTAGCTATTGTATACCGCATATTTTAAAACAGGGCTGAAGTTTTTCTCCGTCTGCTCTTTTCTTCAGCTCAGCATTGCCTAAGCGCACCCAGAGCAGACAGAACAAAAAAATAACGTTCACTAAGAGTTTGTAAAGGAACCGTACAGTGAATAAAGAATATTTCATTTTATTTCAGTGGCCAGACTACTGTCGGATGTTTTCAAACCGCCCATACGGCCTCCGACAAAGTTTCACGACTGCTAAAACAACAAGCAACCGGGACCGACGGCTTATCGTACCGTCCGAAACCCAGTACGGTCCGCATGAAATTTTGCCACCCGCGGTCATTTTGCAGTGGTCACCGATCACACACTCCACCGCGCTCGTTTCGTTTGCTTATATTACTTGCGTGAAGTTAATCTACTCGTATATGCAAGAAACTGCCATTAACTTTATTCAATAAAACTAAAAATATACTGAGAAAGTGAAGTGGAAGTGAGCAGCGATGGCCGAGTGGTCTTCGACGCGACCGATTCCAGGTTCAAATCCTCGGCTCGCACCTCTGACAAAGAAATTTGTAATTTGCGCATTTATCGCTGCTCCACGGTGATGGAAAATATCGTGATATTTAATTGATTACGATGTTCTCCATCGCCGTGCATGCCTGAGAGAAATTCATAATTTCTCGAAAGCATGACGTCCACCAATCCGCACTTGGCCAGCGTGGTGGACTATGGCCTAAATCCCTCTGACTAGTGAGAGGAGACCTGTGCCCAGCAGTGGGACATAAAAAGATTGAAAAAAATACTGAGAAAATATAAACATAACTATACTTCGCCCCCATCAAGATCCCAACAAAATTAATCAAAAAATTTTGACGACCTGAGTGGCGCGATGGCTATCATGTCGGACTGCCAATCGAATGGTCCCTGGTTCGATTCCCAGCGAAATAGAAATTTGAATGATGAGTTTAAATTTCTGTTCTCGGTATCGTGTTTGTGTTTCTGTCTTTGTGTGTGTCCATGGTACCCGCGACACAGGTATATCTACCCTACTGTAGGGCTATGAGTGTAAAGCGTTATTTTATTTTAACTAAATTAAAGTCGACAGTAAAGTTAATTTCCCCGCGGTACCCTAAAAAACTGCCGTTCTGCCTAATAATTAAAATACTCCAAACACTCGTCTATTTACAGAGGTCTGTTTGTCTGTTTGTACGTTTGCGTGTCAAATAACTGCAGCTTATCTGAGTCGTAAACTGGGATTGACAGACAAATAATGAACATTTTTGTTTCGTAAATCGGACACCGGGCTAATAAAACTATAGAGTGTAGTAGATTTGTTTTGTTTTCAAAACTTTAATAATTTCACACTGTTTTTTTTATTTTATTTTCTTATATGTAAACCGAACAAAAAGGCAGACGGGCCGCGTGGTGTTAAGCGATCACCGTCGCCTATGGACACGGGCAACCCCAGGGGAACCTGAGCATTGCCGGCTTTGGAGAAGAGCTCTTTTTACAGCTTTCTTGAAGAACCCCATGTTATAGTCCACTGGGAATGCCTCAGCTGGAAGTTTGTCCCATAACCTAAACGTCCGTGGTAAAAAGGAGCGTGCAAAGCGGACTGAGGAAGACCGCCACGACTGCCACCGCCACACTGTTCGGCTGTTTTAGGAATTGAGAGGCATTTAGGCCCACTGCTGGGTTTAGGAGTCCTCTTGTAAGTAAGAGGGATGTAGCTGGCTAAGTGTGGATTGTTTTTTTAACGTTTTTAACGTTTCATACTCATAGCCCCACAGTAAGGTAGATGCCCTGTGTCGTGGGTGCCATGGACACACACAGAGACAGAAACACAAACACTCAAACCGAGAACAGAAATTTTAAACTCGTCATTCAAATTTCTGCTTCGCCGGGAATTGAACCCGGGACCCTCCGATCGGCAGTCCGGCATGGTAATATCATTATGCCACGCAGGTCGTTGCAATTGGTGGACGTCATGGCGTCGACAAATTATGTATAGCTTTACGGCATATGATGGCAGGCAGGCAGGTGATGGAAATATCGTAATAAAATATCACCATGGTTTCGAGATAAATATACACGTAATATTTTTTTTTTGTCAAAGGTGCGCGCCGGAATTTGATCTCGGTAACTCCGTGTCAGTGAACGCGGTGTTTTACACTCGGCCTTCGCTGCTCACTGAGGGGGTTTAAGTACGATGATTATTTACTGCACTGCTGCTTATGTATAATTTCGTCCCTTCCGCCCTCTTCCGATACAAGGAAGGCCTAGAGTTGTTCTAGGCCACCCATTAGGAGAGACCCTTCGCCCAGCAGACGAAGCCAATAACCAAAGACATTAAAAGAGATTCTTTTAATGTCTTTGCCAATAACGTTTCAAACATTTCACACTCATAGCAAGTGCAGTTGCCCTTTCACAGGGGACATGACCCCCTCCCCCAAATCCATCAGCAGCAGTAGGACTCAATGACGGTTAAGTCAGCCAACCACTCAGAGGCGATCACAGAGGGGGGGGGGACACAGGGAACATGACCCACCCCCCTCCCCAAAAACCATCAGTCATGCATGGCGAAACAAGGCAATTTGGGACACCTCTTCTCCCCAAATCTTTTAGTGACCCCCACCAAAATTTTCTTGGTGACCCCCCAAAACTGGAGGCTGCGACCACGCCTGACTCATAGCCCCACGTAGGGTAGACATACCCTGTGTCGTACCGGAACCGAGAACAGAAATTATTAATTATTAAGATTGCTTGCGTCTTCTACGCGACCGATGCTGGGTTCAAATCCTCGGCGCGCGCCTCTGACAAAGAACTTTGTAATGTGCGCATTTATCGCTGCTCCACGGTGATGGAAAATATCGTGATATTTAATTGATTACGATGTTCTCCATCGCCGTGCATGCCTGAGAGAAATTCATAATTTCTCGAAAGCATGACGTTCACCAATCCGCACTTGGCCAGCGTGGTGGACTATGGCCTAAATCCCTCTCACTTGTGAGAAGGAGACCTGTGCCCAGCAGTGACACAAAAAAAAGGTTGAAAAAAAAAATATTTCTGCTTCGCTGGCAGTCCGGCATGGTAACCATTGCGCCACGCGGGTCGTCATTAAGGGTAGCAATCAAACTACACAGTCCTATTAGCATCATTGTTACTTACGCAGCTGTGTGCGTGCGTTCCAACATGTACGCTTATGTATATGTGTATGAAGCATGTTATATGTGTGTGAGTATGCAATGTGACATAATATATGTTAAACGCGCCTAAATACAACGCGCAAGCATTCGTAAAGTCCCCTCCGCTTTAACTACCGTTTTTTGCTTTTAATTTTTTAGGGCTCCGTCGAACGGGCTGCGAAACAGTCTCTAGAAAATTCGCTGTAAAGCGAACCTTACTTGGCAACAGTGGTTGCAGGCGTGGTCACAGCCTTAAATTATGGGGGGGTTCACTAATAGATATGGGGGAAGAGGTGTCCCAAATAGTCTTGTTTCGTTGTTTCGCCTTCCATCTACACATTACTGATGGATTATCATGTCTGTGATCCTCCCTCTGGGATCGCGCCTGAGTGGTTGGCTTCAATCGCCATCGAGTCCCACAGCTGAGCAATTGTCTCTTTCCGTAACAGGGTACGCCTGGACTCCTTACTCCACGCTGCTCCAATGCGGTTTGGTCGAGATGCGAGTAAGACCAACTTGCTGACAGCTGTTTTGAACCCACCAAACATAAGGCTTTGGAAATGGTTTTGTCCAAAGCCACTGCTATGCGTCTATCAATAATCACCCGGACAGTCCTTTGAACCACGCAGCGATGACTCTAATGTGCAAAGACAAACACTTTTATCAACACAGAGTTCCACAAAATTCCTCGAAGGCATGATATCACCAACCTGCACTTGGGCAGCGTGATGAACTATAGCCTAAATCCCTTTCAATTCCGATACCGGTGTCCAGCAATGAATTGTCCATTTTTTTTATAAATAAACCTAACAATAAGGCAGACGGGCCGCGTGGTGTTAAGCGATCACCGTCGCCTATGGACACTGACAATCCTAGGGGAGCCGCCCGAGCATTGCCGGCTTTGGAGGAGAGCTTTTTTTACAGCTTTCTTGAAGAACTCATGTTATAGTCCACTGGGAATGCCTCAGCTGGAAGGTTGTTGAACCTATACGTCCGTGGTAAAAAGGAGCGTGCAAAGCGGACTGTCGAGGACCGCCACGAGTCCAGATGGTGCCGGTGGAACTTTAACATTCGTCTGGTGGTATAATCATGGAATGGTGATGTAGGCATCAATTTGAAGAGTTCCTCGGAGTACTCACTGTAGGCGACGAAACACACACACACACACACACACACATACACACACACACACACAAATACAGACACACACTACACAAAATATTATTTTGTGAATTTTATATTGCAAATAAAATAAATTGACGGGCATCGCCGGGTGTTGAGCGTTGTTAAGAATATCACGCGAGATGCGCGTGCGCATCGACGCTGTCGCCTTCACATTCCATTCTTATTCTTATTCATTCGCATTCGCACGCCGCGCCTCAGTCGAGACCTCGCCGCTGTCGATGCGCCCGTACCGACTATCGCTCGCGCCGCTGCTTGTAACGCGTATTTAATATTCTCTATTGTAATTGTGCCTATCGCTTCCTTCTACATATACTGTTCCTATTGTTTTCACCCTTGTACTTTCGTGTGTGTGCTATTAAAACTGAGTGGACTATCATTTCATCTGTTTCTTCTTCTACATCCTTCTTCGAGCCGTAAGCTATTAATCATCGCTAAAGTGGTGACCCCGACGTGATTTGAACACGCAAAATGTCTAGCGAAAGCGGATCAGACACGGCGCGCTCGCAGGTGAACACGCAGCCACGCCGCCGAATCAAAATGGCGGAACCTGTAAAACCTACGGTGCAAAACGCCATTAATTTGAGAATACCTCCTTTTTGGGCTAAAAAACCTTCAATTTGGTTCGCTCAAGTAGAAGGACAATTCGCAATAGCCAATATAGTGGACGACACCACCAAATTTTATCATATATTGGCAACGCTGGATCGTCAGTACGCGGCCGAAGTGGAAGATATACTCACCGGACCACCTGATTACGGAAAACTGAAGGAAGAGCTTATCAAAAGGCTATCAGTATCAAAAGAAAATAAAGTTAAACAGCTTTTGATGCACGAAGAACTTGGAAGCAGAAGGCCATCCCAATTTCTAAGGCACCTACAACACCTCGCTGGGCCTGACATGCCGGAAGACGTACTACGTACTATATGGATAAGTCGACTACCTACGAACATACAACCTATAGTAGCATCCCAACCAACACTATCCTTAAACTCATTGGCGGAGCTCGCGGACCGTATACACGATATTATGCCGCCGTCACACCAGGTTGCAGCGGTTGTTGAACCCACCCCCACGCGTTCGTCTATTGATGAGTTAACAAGTCAAGTCGCCGAGCTCACAAAACAAGTCAGTGCTCTGACCTCCCAGATCAATCAAAGATCCCGACCAAGAGAACGTGATCGAGGTCAAGGGCGACGCAGGCGTTCGTGGTCTACTAGATCCCAATCCAGCTACAGAGAAAACCCTGTGTGTTGGTACCACAAGACTTTTGGATCCGAAGCTATGAGATGCACCCGCCCGTGCGATTACAATTCGGGAAACAGGAAGGGCAGTCAGTGATGGCGACCGATGACTGCCAAATTTCGACGGGTCGTCTCTTCATTAAAGACCAAAGAACGGGCTTAAAATTTTTAATAGATACCGGGAGTGATATTTGTGTTTATCCTGTGTCCGCGCTCCGTCAGCGCCGTACTAAAACATCTTATCAGTTAAGTGCTGCCAATGGTTCAGCTATCGATACATACGGACTTATAGAACTCAATTTAAATCTCGGTTTACGTCGTGATTTTCCGTGGCGCTTTGTGGTCGCGGATTGTACTAAACCAATAATCGGCGTTGATTTTCTCTCTCATTATAATCTCATCGTCGACGTAAGTAACAAAAAAATTACCGATAGCTTAACTAATGTTAGTACAAAAACATGTATATATAAAAATAATTGTGTGGTGCACAGTATAAAGGTCCCGACTGGAGGTGACGGTAAGTACCTTAATATTTTATCGGAATTCCCTGAAATCACTCGCCCCGCCGGTACCCTGGGTATTGTCAAACATAACACCGTACACCACATCCGCACTACTCCAGGACCTCCTGTGTCGTGTTCTCCTCGACGTCTGGCTCCAGACAAACTTCGTATTGCAAAACAGGAATTCGAAGCTATGTTAGCCATTGGAACAGCCCGGCCTTCGAATAGCCAATGGGCATCCCCCCTCCACCTTGCCCCTAAGAAAGATAACACATGGCGGCCATGTGGTGACTATAGGCTACTAAATGCTCGAACAATCCCAGATAAATACCCAATTCGTCATATTCATGACTTTTCCCACTGTCTGTCAGGGTGTAAGTACTTCTCGGTAATAGACTTAGTCAAAGCCTACAACCAGATTCCCGTGGCTGAAAAGGATATACCCAAAACCGCCATTACAACTCCATTTGGGCTTTACGAGTTCCCTTTTATGACCTTTGGCCTCCGGAATGCGGGCCAGACTTTTCAGAGATTCGTAGACGAATTGACCAGAGGATTAGATTTTTGCTATCCGTACCTAGACGATTTTCTAGTGTTCTCCAAATCAGCTTCGGAGCACGAAACACATCTACGCCAGCTGTTCACCCGCATGAGAGAATACGGCGTTCTTATAAACTCGGCAAAATGTGTCTTCGGAGCTCCTGAAGTAACATTTTTAGGCTATCGAATCTCTGAAAAGGGCACCGAACCTCTCGACAGTAAAGTGAAGGCGATCTCGGAGTTTCCAATCCCAAAGACGGTCAGGGAACTTAGGCGATTCCTAGGGATGGTAAATTTTTATAGGCGCTTCCTTCCCAACGCAGCCCAAATACAGGCACCTTTAAACGCCCTCCTAGCTGGGTCGGTCAAGGCCTCACACCCTGTTGATATAACAGGAAATTTGCTAAGGGCCTTCGAAGCCTGTAAACAAAGCCTCTGTAAAGCAGCTCTCCTCGCACACCCTGATACCCAGGCGAGATTAGCACTTGTCACCGACGCCTCCGACACAGCGATAGGCGCGGTCTTACAACAACAACGCACGAACGGAGATTGGCAACCTCTAGCATATTTCTCACGCAAGTTGAGCCCCACACAGTCGAAGTATTCTCCATATGATCGGGAGCTCCTCGCAATATACGAGAGCATTAAACATTTTCGCCATATGTTAGAGGCAACACATTTCACCGTCTATACTGACCATCGACCGCTATGTTACGCTTTCCACGAACGGAAAAGTAACTGCTCGCCGCGTCAGTATAGGCACTTGGATTTCATTTCCCAGTTTACAACGGATATCCGACACATAGCAGGCAAAGACAACATGGTGGCTGATACACTTTCCCGTGTTAACGAACTACAGCTGCCAGTCGACCTCGAAAAAATAGCCAACCTTCAGGCCACAGATCCTGAGCTGGCAGAGTACTTACAAGGGGAAACGTCACTCCGGCTTACGAAGATGAATATTCCTGGTAGCAGTGAAAAATTATATTGTGACACCAGCACATCAACTCCCAGGCCATTCATCCCCAAATCATTACGACATAAAATTTTCAACAGCCTGCACTCTCTCAGCCACCCAGGTGCAATCGCTACCGCCAAGCTGGTTGCGCAACGCTTCGTTTGGCCACTAATGCGCAAGAACTGTCGTGAATGGGCTAGGGCGTGTTTAACTTGCCAACGCACGAAAGTGAATAGACACGTGTCTTCGCCCATAGGCACGCTTGATTTGCCCACATCACGTTTCCGACATGTTCATATAGATCTGATTGGTCCGTTGCCTCCCTGCGGTGAATATAGGTACTGTCTAACAGCGGTTGATCGCTTTACACGATGGCCGGAAGCCGTGCCTATCGTTGACATTACAGCAGAAACTGTAGCGAAAGCATTCGTGTCCTGTTGGGTATCCCGATTCGGTTGTCCTACTGAGGTCGTTACAGATCGTGGAAAACAATTTGAATCTGCACTTTTTGAGCAGTTATCCAAAGCTATCGGCTTTGATCACCGCAGAACAACCGCATACCATCCACAGTGTAACGGCTTAGTAGAACGCTTTCATCGGCAACTTAAAGCAGCCATCTCATGCCATGCTGAACCGAAGTGGACAGAAGCCCTTCCCTTAGTCCTACTCGGTATAAGAAGCGCCTTCAAGGAAGACGTTCAGGCTTCATCTGCTGAATTACTATATGGAGAGCCACTGCGACTCCCTGGTGATTTTTTCGGCCATGAGGCCCCCACACACACAACCGACATCAACGATTTCGGGGCCCGCATGAGGTTATTTGCCAAGAATATAAGACCAGTTCCTCCTCAACACCATTCAAAACATAAAACCTTCGTTTTCAAAGACCTAGCTACGTGTAGTCACGTATTTGTACGGGAAGATACGTTACGTAGTTTCCTTCAACCAGCCTATAGCGGTCCTCACTTAGTTCTGAAACGCGGGGCCAAAACCTTCAAAATTAATGTTAAAGGCAGAGTCGTGACAGTCAGCATAGACCGCCTGAAACCCGCCTACTTATTGCCAGATGACACCTCGCCTAACATTTTACCGGGCAAACCGCCCGAACCACTGCCTCCTACCAAGCTAATCGAGCCCAGGGAACCAGACCTTCCAGCAATACGAACTACAAGATCGGGTAGACGCGTTCGTTTCCCGGACTATTTTCGCCCGTAGTCACGGTCTCCGGAGGGGGCTGATGTAGGCGACGAAACACACACACACACACACACACACATACACACACACACACACAAATACAGACACACACTACACAAAATATTATTTTGTGAATTTTATATTGCAAATAAAATAAATTGACGGGCATCGCCGGGTGTTGAGCGTTGTTAAGAATATCACGCGAGATGCGCGTGCGCATCGACGCTGTCGCCTTCACATTCCATTCTTATTCTTATTCATTCGCATTCGCACGCCGCGCCTCAGTCGAGACCTCGCCGCTGTCGATGCGCCCGTACCGACTATCGCTCGCGCCGCTGCTTGTAACGCGTATTTAATATTCTCTATTGTAATTGTGCCTATCGCTTCCTTCTACATATACTGTTCCTATTGTTTTCACCCTTGTACTTTCGTGTGTGTGCTATTAAAACTGAGTGGACTATCATTTCATCTGTTTCTTCTTCTACATCCTTCTTCGAGCCGTAAGCTATTAATCATCGCTAAACTCACCATAGTAAAGTCGGTAGAACACGCAGAGCGAACTACTCCAGAGCCCAACAAGCAAATGCCCAACAAAAACAATAAAGGACATTTCGACTTTTTTTATTCCCCTAAAAGTATGACACCTCACCCCCTCTTGAAGCCATAAATATATTGTTAACGGGACATTGTACTTGTAATCTGAGGTACCTGAAAGTTCTCTGATCTGAGGCACAAGATCGGACGAAAGAGTAAATGCGAATTAGAAGAGAACCACAGTGCTGGTGTTACGATTTAGCTTGCAAGAATTTTGTAATTTTCATATTTGAGATTATTAAAAATCGCATGTAAATTTATCGTGTTTTAATAATTCCGAATCCTGTTTACTTAATCCCTAAAGTTACCCAAATACGGAGCTTGAGTTTTGCCAGCCCGGTTTCGTGCTTGACCTATTTTTTTAATTGCCCCGCTCAGGAACATTTTGCACATGCCAGGTGGCTGGTTAATTAAAATTAAACTTTTTTCTTTTAATCATAAAGTTAAATCTTCACTGGCAACATTGTACGATGTAGTGTTTTGAAATTAGCCAAGTGGGTGCCTTTCTCGTGATGAGAGGCCCTGTACTGTAGGTTATATGATTTTCTATTAATTTAAAGTAATTATTTAGAAATTATTTTTGGTTGTAATTTTTGTCAGCAAGCATAATATCCTTATTTATTATACATAGGTAAAGTTTATTCGTCATCCATACAACTATAACGTTATGAACATACAAAAGTGTGTTGTTTGTTTGGCCATCTTTCACGTCGTGATGGAGTGATGTCATGGAACAAAGGCTACCTTTTCTATATACCTTTACATTTTTTGTTGGCTAGCTACGACTACATTTGAAACATCTCATTGCAATGGAAACCGCGGGGCACAGTTCTATTTTTGGTTGAACCTACAAGCATGCGCGGATCCACCCATATGGGCACTATGGGCATGCCCACAATACTAATTCACTAGTTGTAACTGGAAAAGTCTCACTTTCAGGGTCTATTGGGATCGATAGACTGATGTATATATAAAAATGCTACATCTGACTAGTCTTTAAAAACCATGCGTTATTTGGAAAGCAGCCGTTCTGAATATCGCATGATTTTTAAGGCTAGTCTAGTTCGTAGCCACTAAAACTTCCAAGCCGCCGCCCGCCACTTGTCATGGCGCTATTGGCGCGTCGTTGGGAGCTCAGAATCAGAAGAATAACTAAAGCAAAGAAATTTAATGTGGGCGCGCCGACGACGGTATTTCACGTTATATTTTTGGGGGAGATAAATCGAAGTAGCTAGGTTTCATTTTTAGAAAACATTGTTTTATTGGTGTTATCAGGCAATGAAAAACTGCTATAATATCATTAGGACAGGAAGGTAAATATCGCCATCATCTACAAAGTTATAATAGCTCAGGGGAGAAAACGCGTAGTCCCAAAACCAAAAGGACCCCGGTGCGAGTCCAGGATTGGATCCTTTAATTCAATTTTTCCCCCTTTTTTTCAAGCTCATTTTTATGAGAAAAACTATTATTCGTGTCTAAGTAAATACATATTATGTTCTAAGTTTGAGGTTAGACCAAGATAATCAATTGTTTTTATTTCCGAGCAAAGCTCGGTCATCCAGGTTCTATTATATTTATGAGAACTAGCATATTATATTTATGAGAATCTTTATATCATGCTTGATTTCAGATTTTTAGATTGCTTTAAGAATGTACTTTTACTATATACGAGGGGTGATCCAAAAGTAATAATAATCAATATAAAATAAGGATATTTTAACTAAAAAGATCTATTTCTCTACATAGTTTCCTAGCAATGACTTGCTTACATTTAGTCCATCTTTTTTCTAAACCCATAATTCCCTTTGAAAAAATCTTTGTCTTGATCACCTCGCTATCGTCCTTAAATTTTTTGCCTCGGAGGTATTCCTTGAGCCGATGAAAGAGGGTAAAGTCACTGGGAGCCAGGTCTGGCGAATAGGGTGGGTGTTCGAGCAATTCGAATCCCGTTTCTTGAATGGCAGCCATCGGAACGGCAGCTTTGTGAGAAGGTGCGTTGTCTTGGTGACACAACACTCCAGCTCGGAGTTTGCCTCGTCTTTTTTCTTCTTATTTGGTCTGCGTAGTAAGAGCCTGTAATAGTGGCTCCCTTTTCCAAGTATTCCACCATTATAATTCCTTCAGCGTCCCAAAAAACGGATGCCATAACCTTTCCTTGAACTTGACACCTCGAATTTCTTCGGCGTAGGGGAAGAGGCTCGTTTCCAAGTCATTGACTGTTGTTTGGTTTCCGAATCAAAATGATGGATTCAGATCTCATCTATGGTCACGAAACGAGACAAAAAAATCCTGAACCGTCTGGAACTTTTCGAGATTCGCCCTCGAAATGTCGACTCGATTTTTCATTTGCGCAGAGACTTTTTTCATATGCAGTTCGTTTGCAAAGATTCTTTGAACACTGCCATATGAGATCCCTGTGACCTCAGCTTCATGCCTTATGGTCACTCTTTGATCTGCCAATACGACATCTTCGACTTTTTTTAACGTTTTCCGCATTGGGGGACGTGGATGAACGTCCCTCGCGATGTTCATCTTGATGTTCTACCCTATTGAACTCCTTTGCCCAGCACGCAACTGTGGAATATGGAGGAGCAGAGTCCCCCAATGTTTCCACTAGGTCGCTGTGTATGTTTTTGGTAAAGATTTTTTTCAAACAGAGGTACTTTATGACAGCTCTGATTTAGTTTTTCTGCATTTTCAAGTTTACTCTCCGACTGTACGTATTCCGCCTCCCGGAAATCGTGGCCTATTTATATGATTTTTTTATGCTGAACTAGTGGATATAAGGAAGCAAAAACAATTTATTTCATATTTTTATATGCTCTACAATTATCTTATTATCAATTTACAAATTACAAATTCAAGCTTACGCTTTAAGCTACCTAAAGAAACAATATGCCTATTGGAAATAAAAAATATAAATAGTTTCACACTCATAGTCCCACAGCACAGGAGTAGATAAACGACCAGAGTGAAAGCTTCATACAACCGCGCGAATCGGTTGCACTACTACAAGCACGCGGTGCATGTGTGCGTGACCACTGGCCGCTTGTCGCGTACGCGGCGAGACTGGAAAAAACCGGTTTACGTTGGCACAGCCAGTTGACAATCTCAGGGTTTGTGCGACGTACGTTTTTTGTTTTGTTATTTAATTTTGCAAGTTTGAATATTTACTTAATATAAAAACGTGGTGTTTTATTAATAGCAATGGTTGTTTACTGTACTGTTTGTATGAATAATACTAGAAAAAATAAAAATATATCATACTTTAACTATCCCAAGGAGTACAATAGGTAAGTAAATATTTGATTATTACTTTTAACTTTTTTACTAAGTAAGTAGGTACCTGTATTCTATTGTATGATTCTTTTTTTTTATTAGAAGAGGATACTACACAATGTGCTTTTACCTTTTTATTATTATTACGAAATTTTACAAAACATTTGTAGGTATGTGGGTGGGTTGGTATGTGTGTTAAGTTGAAATATCGCAAGTAAGATTTGAACCACTTCCCAATGTTGTATACTTACCTGCGGAACTTTGGTGACAATGCAATAATGATAGATATAACTCCTGACAATTTTATCGCATTTGTTGAATTGCTCGAGCAAAAGTTTCGCGAATATTTTGATCTTGAAGTAAATATTGTCAATGTTGGCAACGAAATACTTCAACATATTAAAGATTGCAAATTTGACATGCCATGTGAGTGTTTCCCATTAGATTACTTGAAAAAACTATATGTTAGATTTAGAATTTACCACACCATTAAAAGAAACAGTAAATTATTAAAAAACAAAAATTGTAAAAAGAAAATTATTAGAGTAAGTAATTTGTAAAGTATTCTATCATACTGAATAATAAAACTATTTAACAAATGTTTTTATTTTATTTTATTTGTCTTAACCTTTTGTGACAACCCTACCAGAATAGGTAACAATTTTTCCCGTTCTTAAGAAGCTTTCACTCTGGTCGTTTATCTACTCCTGTGCCCACAGTAAGGTAGATTTACCCTGTGTAAAAATAAAGCTCAAAAACTAGCAACATGTGTGGACTAGCTTAACACGAGTGGAGTGTTAAGCTAGTCCACACATGTTGCTACTTTTTGAGCTTGTTCGTAACTCTCATTTGGACTAATAGCATTCATAGCATATGAAACTAAGTAAAATGTGAAAAATAAATATAAGTTCAAAAAAATACACACTTTTAAAGCACATCAAACTAAAAAGTTAAAAATATTTTTTGAAATAAGCTTAAAATAATAATAAATGAATATACCTACTAGTATTATTGTGAAAAAATCGCGTGCGCTTTGTGTCATTATTGTTTTGAGCTTATTTTCAAAATTATTGATAAAACTATTTTATATAAAATGGTGTACTTATGCGAAAAAAACTTTCAGGTATGTCTATGATTGTTCATGTTCGTACACCGACTCGCACTTGACCGATTTTTGGGTGGCTGTGCCCACAAGACTAATTGAGGGCTGGATCCGCGCCTGCCTACAAGAAAATCCAGTCTTACGTTTTGTAGAAGATTTTTCTAGTCAGCAATTCACAATTTGTATTTTCCCGGGCAACGCTTTTGATGTTGACATTAGGGCTTCGGTCAGTCTTGGCCACAAAGCACCTCATCAAAATTTTATTTATAATACATTTTTTTATTTCGCACGAATTGCTTTTATTATCAGTATTATTTTTCATCTAGTATTTTCAGTAGGTTTTCATCTAGTATTTTTATAAAGTACTCACTTATTTTCTTTCACTATTTCTTCGTCACTTTTTTATTAATAGATGCACTTTGTTCAATTTTAAATACTTGATATAAACGAATTTTACAAGTATAGACAGTCGAGCCGTCATCAGCTGTCACCCCTCCGTCTTACGAATATTCGATCAGGCCACGTGTCCTGACGCGAGTTTAACATTTTTTACCCATCCCAAAAAAAGTGCACAACGCCGCTAAAGAAGTTTTCATTTCAAAAATATGTAAAAAAACTTAAAAATGATTGCCTAATAATTCAAAAGGTGTAAACACAAAAACAGTAACAAGAAGATAATCAACATTCGATACTAAAAGATCGATAATTACGTTGTGAAGCATATTTTTCTTTGTCTCGTATAACTAGTATTATTTATAGAATTAATCATATACCATTTCGGTATCCGTGTAATGAGCTTTTTAATTTGATATCAATTTTTTTCCATGGATCCTTCATAATACGGTTATTAAATTTAATGATTTGCTGGCTGCAACCCATTTTTTTGCGTCCCACTGCTGGGCACGGGTCTCTCTTTAATTATTGGGGAGGCCTGGAGCTTACTCCACCACGCTGCTCCAATGCGGGTTGGTGGAGATAAATTTAATGATTTACTTACTAAAAAAATTGAAACTTGAAATGACGTCACTCTAAATCAAATATGGAGGATTATCCGAAATAACGGACAAGTAATTTTTTATTCAGTTCCACTGCTGGGCAAGGGTCTCCTCTCACAAGTGAGGTTTTAGACCTTAGGCTGGCTAGTGCGGGTTTTTGTACATTTTTCCTTCGAGAAATTCTTTCTCTTGAGTATGCACGGTATTGGATAACATCGTAATTAATTATATGTATGTCACAATATTTTCTATCGCCGAGGAGCAGCGATAAATAAATACGCAGATTAAAATTCATTTATTTTCTTCTATACTTTTCCAAATCTTTCTTTGATATGCCGATGATAGAAGACAGCCTCCGTGGCGTAGTGGGTGATGAGCCGACTGCGAAACGTGAGGGTTCGATTCCCACCCAGGACAAATATTTGTGTGATGAACATGACTATTTGTTCTGTGTCTGTGTGTTAATTATCTATTATCTATTTAAGTATGTATTCAAAATTATATAAGTACATTGTTTATCAGCTTTCTGATTACCATAGTACAAAAGCTCTGCTTAGTTTGGAATCAGATATTGTTGTGTGAATTGTCCAAAAATATTTATATTTATATAATAGGTGCGCGCCGAGGACTTGAAACCTAGTCTTTCCCGCTCGGTCATTGCTAATCTTAGACGTATCAAAATTTAAGGGTTCTGTTTCTGCATTTTCGAGCACAGACTCCTAATAATGTCATGGAGCCTGCGTTTTTCGGCGGCCATTTCGAGAAAATTGCGAAGTTTGCTACGTATTTTCGTAATCGTCTATTCTTAGTATTGATTTCGATTTGAGTTCATTTATTCCTGTAATTAGCGAATATTAAGGGAATTAGGGCGGTTTCGGAAAATTAGTGACATTTCTTGGGTGACATGAATTGTCCTGAAATTGATACAATTAGTTAACTTGTAAGGAGCTGTTTTAGCTTGTAGCATTTATTAGCTTATGTATCTATGTAGAGTCTCCATACCGATATCTCCACGTCCTTTCTAACATTCAAAGCAGACGTACTTATGTGGTGATAAGTGGTCATTGCAGCCGCATTTACGAACAACCCGAGGCACACTAAGTCTTATTTATTTATTTTATTAATTAAACTCTTGAATGTACACCACAATACCAAAATAATAAATGTAAATATTTCAACATTTACATGAAACACACAAATAGATTACAAATGGCTCTATTACCTTGACTACCTTGTCTCGTGGGGACCATGGACGCACACAAAGACAGAAACACAAACACCCAGACTGAGAACAGAAATTAAAACTCATCATTCAAATATCTGTTTCGCCGGGAATCGATCTCGGGATCCGTCGATCCGATCCCCGCATGGTAACCATTGCGCCACGCAGGTCGTTAAATATTTATTTTAGGTAGACCGATTCATTTTCTTTTTAAAGTATAAAATATTTCTATAACTATTACTAAATAAGTGAAGCAATGATATTTTTATTTTTGTTTGAAAGGAGTAGCAGACGAGCATGCAGGCCACGTGGTGTTAAATGGTCGCAGCAGCCCATGGACATCTACATACAACCTCAAGCAAGCATAGGTAAGTTTTGTCCGAGGTAGTATGCAGTTGCGCTGCTACTCCGGAGGCTGGTGGTCGCCTCATGTAAGTGTGGCCGACAACTGCGCCTTTCCACCGAAACACAATAGAGTTGGTTCACGGCAGAAGTGGGTGCAGCGGTGGCACTTCCCCGGGCGAACCATAATAGTTCTACCACCTCACGAATTCATTATTTTATAAATAAGACATTAAATCATCCTCTCTTTGTCTACTTCTACAAAAAGTAAATAAGAAACCAAATTTGAATTTAACGAGCAAAAAAACTACAAAAGTTGTTGATGAAGCAATTCAATTAATTGAAATCAATTATAAATATAAATTATATGAGTTTTTGTTAGTTTGTACAGTTGGGGTTTTTCATCATATCGTCTGAATTATAAAGCGCTAGTTGCACGACGCAACCCTTTTTACGTCGCATTGCTGGGCCTAGGCCTTACTCCACCACAGCTCGAATGGAGTTGGTGGAGATTAGAATTAGTAGCCAACCCGTCCAACATGTTTTCAAACCGCCCATAAGACCTCCGACAAGGTTTAACAACTGCTATGTGTGGATAGCAGCCGGGGCTGACGACTTAACGTGCTCTCCGAAACCCGAATGAAATTTCGTGCATTTTTTTAAAATCAATGATTGAGTTTCTTGTTTTAAAAAATACAACATTCGTAATTCAAACGTTTAAGAAGGCCAGGACAGGAGCGCAGAACTTTAAGTACATCCTATGCACTTTAAAAGGCAAGTCTAACAGTCAAAAAAGCCAATTTTTTGTATGACAGACGGACGGCTCTAACTAAGTCTTACGTTTTTTAAATAGTGACGGAATGCGTACCGCCGATTGACGTTTATCTTGCGCCTTGTTTTTTATCACAAGATGGCCGCTCATTTGCGCGGTATTGTGCGCGGGAACACTGGTACTGTACCACACCAGAGCGATGCGGACATTTCAAATACTATTTTAATATAGAGTATCGTAGTATCCGAGTAGACAGCGGAAAATTTTCCGCTGTGTTTGTACACCTAATTTTGACAAACCACCGCATTTTTACAATAAAATTTGATACATTTGTGGACTTTGCAAAACAAGTTTGTTTTACTAATAATAGTTATTTTTGGCTACAACTATGGCTGCCAACTCTATAATATAGTATCCTACTATTTTAGGGGATCAAATACTCTTTCTAAAAAATACATATAGTAGGCGAAACTATTATATTTTCACTAGCTCCCGAGCTCTCGAGCTGTCATTGAACGTGTCGTGGTAGGCGTAGGCGTAGGTCCTATGTCTCTGTCTCTGTATGAATGAATGCTTTAAAAAAAATATTTTTTATTATTAGGTAAGGCTTAATGTAAAAAAACCTAAATAATTTAAAAAAATATTATTTTTTAATCTTAACGTACCAAAAATATTCATTTAAAAAATAAAGTTCAATTTTAACCACATACTTTTTTTTCTTTTTTTTTTTTGCCATCTACTATTTTTTTATGTCAATAACTTCAAAAATAGTATATTTGATAGAAAAAAAGTTAGTAACCCTAGCTACAATCCTTTTTGCGTCCCACTGTCGAGCACGGATCTCTCACATTTGTGGGAAGGCCTAGAGCTTACTTACTCTACTGTGCTGTCATAAATTTTCAAGTCGCCCCTAAGCCCTATGACAAGGTTTAACGACTGTTATCCATAGATAACAACGGAGACCGAAGACTAATGTGCCCTCTGCCTACCTGTTTGGATCGCTTACTGACGTATCGCCAGTTTTAAATACAACAAACATGCTCAAATAATTTAATGTTATTAAAGAAAAAGAAGAAAAATCTGTATATTATATTATAAGGAAGTCCGCTTCGCTCGGGTGCTCGTCAGTTCTGATGTTTGTGCAGTGGGCCCCATGTTCCCGTAATGATGACATTGTCGCTGCTGCCTGCGGACAGACAGACGATGTTTATATACGGATACGGGCGCGAGAATGAACATTTTAGGGTCCACTATCAAGGATTATTCAATAGAGACCTTAGCTCCGTCATCAACGACCTCTCAGATTAACCGACGATTTGAAATATAAGAAACATAAGGTTGTGGTAATGTCTATAGGCTAAGGGCCTCGTTCACCATCTCCAAATAAAGTGTAGATTAGTTACTTCCCAAGTAAAGTTAATTGGCAAGTAAAAGCTATGAGTACGGGTCAGTCTTTATCATATGATTACTGCTACTCGAAGATCGTGAATTTGAAATTGAAGGTGACTTTAACTGACAATAAGCGTACTTGCCACTTTACTTGAAGGTGGTGAAAGAGGCCTTAACTACACAACATCATGTGGGCTGCAATGCAATCCTACCTGTTACTCCTTTCAAATAATTTAAAGATAAATATGAACGAACTTTGAGTAGCGACGGGTATTTAGTAGAATTTATTTCTCTCAGCTTTCTGTGTAAATATTTATGAACTAAAACCATAAAACGACAATAATTTCCCTTATTTGGAAATGCACTGCATGCATAGTGATTGAGTCGATACGGAAGGACTGTCGGTGGAACCATGAAAGATCCACAAAAATGTTACCACGTCTGTAGCCCAGTTTCTACATCAGAATACGAATACCTGGAGTGACTACAAAAGAATTTGCGATTTAAATATAGGCAACATAAGCAGTTGCCTATGGACCGACACCAAAGGATGGTGGCGATGGTGACCACAAAAAAAAAATATTGATAAAGACTCAGTAGAAACAAAAAATACTGAGTTTTGTCACAAATAGTTAGACAAAAAACTTATATTTTTCTTTGAGCGGGAAAAGTTAATATTTAAAAATCTTTGAGATCAAGCATCACGAAATATGAACACAAATAGCGCCTTTCGTGATGCCTATGGACCGACACCAAAGGATGGTGGCGATGGTGACCACAAAAAAAAAATATTGATAAAGACTCAGTAGAAACAAAAAATACTGAGTTTTGTCACAAATAGTTAGACAAAAAACTTATATTTTTCTTTGAGCGGGAAAAGTTAATATTTAAAAATCTTTGAGATCAAGCATCACGAAATATGAACACAAATAGCGCCTTTCGTGATGCCTATGGACCGACACCAAAGGATGGTGGCGATGGTGACCACAAAAAAAAATATATTGATAAAGACTCAGTAGAAACAAAAAATACTGAGTTTTGTCACAAATAGTTAGACAAAAAACTTATATTTTTCTTTGAGCGGGAAAAGTTAATATTTAAAAATCTTTGAGATCAAGCATCACGAAATATGAACACAAATAGCGCCTTTCGTGATGCCTATGGACCGACACCAAAGGATGGTGGCGATGGTGACCACAAAAAAAAATATATTGATAAAGACTCAGTAGAAACAAAAAATACTGAGTTTTGTCACAAATAGTTAGACAAAAAACTTATATTTTTCTTTGAGCGGGAAAAGTTAATATTTAAAAATCTTTGAGATCAAGCATCACGAAATATGAACACAAATAGCGCCTTTCGTGATGCCTATGGACCGACACCAAAGGATGGTGGCGATGGTGACCACAAAAAAAAAATATTGATAAAGACTCAGTAGAAACAAAAAATACTGAGTTTTGTCACAAATAGTTAGACAAAAAACTTATATTTTTCTTTGAGCGGGAAAAGTTAATATTTAAAAATCTTTGAGATCAAGCATCACGAAATATGAACACAAATAGCGCCTTTCGTGATGCCTATGGACCGACACCAAAGGATGGTGGCGATGGTGACCACAAAAAAAAATATATTGATAAAGACTCAGTAGAAACAAAAAATACTGAGTTTTGTCACAAATAGTTAGACAAAAAACTTATATTTTTCTTTGAGCGGGAAAAGTTAATATTTAAAAATCTTTGAGATCAAGCATCACGAAATATGAACACAAATAGCGCCTTTCGTGAATTCTACTGAACCGCGCTAGACCAATAGCAACATCGGAAAATGACGTGTCACACGGCGCGCGCAACATTCTTCCATTAATAAAGCAGGAGGGGTTTTGGCGGGAAGTCGTAAAAGACATATTGTGCTCTTGTTTTATTTTCATTTTCTTGGTGTATTTTTGAGTTATATCGGATAAAGTTGATGGCATTTTGTTTGATATAGGTTAATTACAGTGCACGAGTGTTTGTGAAATAGAATAACAGTGCTAAAGTATGTTTTTTAATACAGTTGCTCAAAAAGTGACGTATTGCAGGGACGTTTAGCGTGCGGGAAGTGGGCTATTACACACTCGTGCTTTTTCTTTACCTTTTCCGCCCTCGTGCGTTCTCTTTCCCAACTGTCAAAATAATGTCTATTAAAAAGAAAAAAAACCAACTACGGAGTTTTAGAAATTTTTATGATTCATGCAAATATTTCTAAAAAGAAGCTACGAAATTGTTTCAATATCAGATTTAATGATTTGATTCAATGAGTTAGGTTAGGTTGCATTTCATTTTTTCATCTCATTAACATTTTCATTTCATATCAATAAAAAAATTCTACTGAAGACTTGGCTGTATGGGCATAGTTCCCTTTGCCTACCCAGAATGGGTGAAGAAAACAAAAAAAAATCTCTGCATATAGGCATAAGAATAAATATATAGGTATTCTTTTACGGTTGGCGCCATTTTTCAAAAATGTTCTTTGCGAGTTTTTATTATTTTATTAAATTGCTTCATTTTTTCGCAACTGTATTAAAAATAGTCGTTCAGTACACGTGCGGAACCGTCATTGGAAGGAGTTCCGACTGTCAACCCTCACCTTCGGCTGCGCCTCGGCTCGGGTAGACATTTTGTCGGAGCTCCTTGCAATGACAGCCTTTCCGCACTTGTAATGAAATATACTATTTTCTGCTTGCCTCCAAAACTCCATCGGACACGTTCTAGTAAAGTAGCCATCGCTTTATTTGAATGTTGGACTGACTAGACTGACTGATTACTGACGACTTACTTACTGACTTTGTTATTACTTCGTCCAGTTCCTCATTGAAACTGGCAAAAAATTGATGCAAAAATTATACTTGACGCTGGCAGTATGCACAGAGTTTGCGATGCCATAATTGAAAAAAATAAAAAATAAAGCCTCTTCCCATTCAACAGTTAACGACAAATGATTTGAGGGCCTCCAGTGGCCTCCACCACACGCTCTGCTTATGGGCCGCCGAAGTCTAAATTCGGCGATGGTTTGATCACGCTGAAACTCTGAAGGGTCTCATGTAATTGTACTGTATCTTTCTACCGAAGAACAACAGAATAACTTTATGAAAGTAATCGTTAGATACCTTTGGAACAAACTGTGATGCTTACTTCACGGAAGTACCGCAGGTTACGGTATTCCGGAAGTCTCGACTCGTATAATGCCTCCATGGTAGAACCATGGAACTTCTACCACCTATAAATGCTAGAGAACAATAATTATGAAACTGTTTCTTACTTTTTACTTACTCTCTTAGAACCGCTTTGTAAACAATTGCATCTTGCAGCCAAATATGGTGAAACAATTGAGTAATGTAGATGATATGATTTTATAGTTAGCATCAGTAAACAATGCTGAGAAATTATCTTTTTTTTTGCGGTACTAAGAATATTAATTATAGAAAACACGAGTACAAAGTGATACATTCATCAATTTCCATTTTACTGTGCAATTTAAGCGACCTTTAAACTTTTATTATTATTAAAAGTTCAAAGGGCTAGTGTTGTGGGGCATTGTGGACTTACTCATAGTTTATAATTCCATTGAGGCTTCAAATTATTAAGGTTTTAACGTAGATAATAATCTTTGTATCACTGCACCACGGTAAGGGATAACATTGTGATATTTAATTAAGAAGTTTTCCATTCATTCATTTCATTATTTAAGTAAGCTTATTGAATACCCAATATTTTAAAACAGTTCTGAAGTTTTTCTCCGAGTGCTCTTTTCTTCAGATCACCATTGAGTAAGTGCGGTGTGGTGAACTTTAGCCTTCGAAATGAGATTCTCAAGCCTAATATATTATGGTACCGGCATACCTAAGCCGATCATATATTAGGTTTGACGACCCGCGGGGCGTAATGGTTACTATGCCGGACTGCTGATCGGAGGGTCCCGGGTACGATTCCCGGCGAAGCAGAAATTTGAATGATGATTTTAAATTTCTGTTCTCGGTCTGGGTGTTTGTGTTTCTGTCTTTGTGTGTGTCCATGGCACCCACAACACAGGGTATAATTACCCTACTGTTGGGCTATGAGCGTGAATCTTTATTTTTTATGCACGGTGATGGAAAACATCGTAATTCATTGAATCACAATATTTCCCCTCACCGTGGAGCAGCGATAAAGCATTTATACACTATACAGGTACCCAGTATTTAAGCCTTAAACCTTTTCTTTACGTGGGGAAATCCATCATGGATTCTCTTCCCAGCTAGACAGAAATTAACAATGATGGATTAAAATTTATGTTATGGTATCAGTGTTTGTATTTCTTTAATTGTGTCTATAGCACCCAAGACACAGGGAATCCTAAGGCTGTAAGGAGCATAATTAAAAACGCTCGAGTGAAACCAGTCAGGATCTCAAATAGCTCGGCGAAAAGCTACAATGCATTTTGGTGACGAACAAGTGTAGTTTATAGCTGCAGTGGTTCCGAGGCTAAGAAACAGGGATTCAAGTGGACCAAATTCTGATAAAAAATGGTTTTATTTTCTTTTATTTATTTAAAATATCTTTCGGTCCTTGGCTCCGCCCGCTTTTTAAACGTGGTGTAACGCGCTGCAACCCATGGACATGTAGATGTCATCAACCTCAAGTAAGCTCTAGTTGTGGCTTAGTTCTGGCTGGCAACCGCACTTTTCCCGGTAATGGAGCAACATGTTTGATCCGAGCTTCTTCACAAAAGATCAAGCAAACCTAAGTATTACCTGAGCTAATATGCAGAGCAGCGATGGCCGAGTGGTAAAAAACCGCGGTCTTCGACGCGACCGATCCCAGGTTCAAATCCTCGGCTCGTACCTCTGACAAAGAAATTTGTAATGTGCGAATTTATCGTTGCTCCACGGTGATGGAAAATATCGTAATATTTCATTGATTACGATGTTCTCCATCGCCGTGCATGCCTGAGAGAAATTCATAATTTCTCGGAATCATGACGTCCACCAATAAGCACTTGGCCAGCGTGGTCGACTATGGCCTAAATCCCTCTTAATTGTGTGAGAAGGAGACCTGTGCCCAGCAGTGGGACATCAAAAAAAGGTTGAAAAAAAAATGCAGTTGAGTAGCTACTCCGAAGGCAAATAGACACCTCATGTAAAGACCGACAACTTCACCTTTACACCGAAATAACGTTTACGTTTCACACTCATAACCACACAGTAGGGTATATACACCCTGTGTCGTGGGTACCATGAACATACACAGAGACAGAAACACAAACACCCAGACCGAGAATAGAAATTTAAACTCATTCAAATTTCTGCTTCACCGGGAATCGAACCCGGGACCCTTCGATTGGCACTCCTGGCATGGACCACGCCACGTGGGTCGTCAGATATAATACAATAGAATTGCTTCGCGGCAAAACTGAGTGTAGCGGTGTATCTTCCCCGATCGAAAAATTAAAGTTTTACTACCATCAACAAGTAATTACAACCCGAGCATCTTACGAGGAGAGAGTAAACGGTATAAAACTATAGCAATCACATCAGTAAACGCATCACAAGCTGTTATCCTACAACATTCCTCGGGCGACCGCCGCTACAACAAAACAACCACCGCACATGATTTGTCATGTCCACATCACTCCCAAATCGAAATGCGATTCGCCTCCGAATTATAATTACCAACTTTTGGCTGACGTTGGAGCATCGCTTGCTTTCTGCACTAGCCGCAAAGCTATGAACTAAATAGTGCAAAGTAAATTTGAAGTAAATTTCAATGATGGGTTAAAGTTTATTTTTATTTTGTGTGTTTGTTTTCTTAGCACAAAGAAAGCCTAGTGTGGGGCTATGAATTAGTAGCTTTAAGTTCGCAGATGCAAAAACTTTCATGGTTCGACCGACTGCACCTTTTCTGCCGTGAGAGCAATTCTACTGTGTTTCTATTGAAAGGATTGGTTGCCGAACAGACTTATGAGAGGCCCTCTATGGCTGCAGCAACCATAATACCACGTGACTTGTATGGTCGTCTGCTACTCCGTTTAAATAAAAAGATGCAATCAACCACTAATGAGATGGTTAGTTTTTGACGCGAAGTTGAAAATGACATATTGTGCTCTGATTTTATTTTCATTATCATGGTGTAAATTTGAGTTATATCAGATTTTGATGGCATTTCGTTCGATTTATGTTAATTACATTGCACGATTGTTGTGAAATAAAATAATAAGGCGAAATAATGCTCTTTTTGCTTGCCTCAAAAATTACATCGAACACTTTCTGGTAAAATAGCCATCGCTTTACTCATCTGACTGACTTGACTGATTACTGACGACCGATTCGACCTTAATTATTGACCAATTTCAAAGAAATGGGCAAGCATGGATACAAATGTTCACTTCACATTGGCATTATGCACAGTGACGATGCCATGGCTGAAAGAAAAAAAGACAAATAATTTGTCATGTCCACATCACTCCTAAATCGAAATGCGACGCGTCTCCGAATGTTTAATTACTAACTTTTTGCGCTCGTCATCGGCAGCATCCGCCCGAAGGCTGGCGTTTTTGCCGAAGTTCGTAGAAGTGAATTAAGTAAATAAATTTAATTTGGAACGGTTTAATTCCTCCGCGCTTGGGAAAGGCGCTCGTCGATGCTTTGCTGTACAATGCTTGCCTTTTTGTGGCTGATGGGCACGGGTTGAGCTTTTTGTAGTAATAGTGATTTTGGCAAAGGGAGATCTCCCGCCGGGCGAGGTGATCATACCCGGGGAGCGGCCGCGCTCCGACGGACTCAATTCGGAGCTTGTATATATGGTAGGATATTCCGAAAACTTCGATAGCGTGATTCAGGAATACCCGTAGCGCCATCTCTTGATGAGTAGCGGAAGGTCGCTACAGTGATAATATCGCCTTAAAGTGTGGGTGGATTATCTTATAGCAAACTAGAAAAACTACAGTCTTTAATCAGGTGACATTATTTGCATGTACCATGCGTCCCCAATAACGCAGTAATAGCAGTAGATGCAATTACATAAAACCATTAAATACCAAATAGGTAAAACCATATTGGTGTATCACTGTAGCCCGGCGGGAGATTTCCCTTTGCCAAACTGCCATGTTGAATTTCTAATGACGTCACTGAACTCACTGAGCTAATCATCCTGATAACTGATTGAAAATACAGTCACAAATACAAAAAGACGAGGTAAGTTAAATAGAAACTTAAAATATTAATTGAATTACGATAAAAACAAACAAAACAAAAATATACAATAGGTAGCCCAATGCAAATATCAAGGGTAGGTATATTAACGACGTTGTCCTGTTTTTGTGCTGTAAATGTAATTTGATTAACAAACCCCGTGCCCGGATCGATGGCGATCTGAAACCGCCAATCATGATTAACATAACATCTGCCGACGAAAAAATGACGGAGGATACCGCTTTGAACCGATGCGTTCCGTTTTGAACCAGCTTTCAACCTTTTGTATTGAGTAGTCTCAAATAAAGGATCACTTCTACCCGGCTGACGAAGTATTCCGTTGTGTTATTACATCGTAATTATGTAAGTATAAAGAAGCTTTAATTTATTGTTGCTGGAATTGCCGTACCAATCGGCGTTAGTGCAGCGTAGTAAAGTAAGCTCCAGGCTTCCGTAATAAAAGAGAACTATGTTCAGCAATCGGACACAAAAAAGGCCGAAACTGTCTTGGTTCGTCCATCGAAGTACAACCAGTCGCTATAACCCTTGTCGTGAACAGGCGAGGTCCTTTCACAAGGGAATTGACCCCCTCCCCCCCTGAAATCCATCAGTCATGCGTAGATGGAAGGCGAAACAGGCCATTTTGGGACACCTCTTCCCCTAAATTTCTTAGTGCCCCCCCAAAATTTCTTGGCGACCCAAAAAATTGAAGGCTGCGACCACGCCTGGACGTGAAGCATAGAAATGCTTTAAAAAATTGGACTCTGATGAAAAGGTGTGGTCAGACGTAGAACTACGGTACCCCCTGCCTGATCGTAAGAGGCGACTAAAAGGGGGCTTCCGGGGTTGCGGGCGGTGAGAGTGGGAGCATGCCCACATGCCTACAAACAAACTCATATTCACATTCGTTATATTTATATGGATTGGATGCAGTGCCCATTTATCATCATCACGCTTGCAGACCTACAGAAATTTTAAAAAAAAACGGCAAATTGTTTGTAAAGTAGGTTTACGATCGAGATGTTTACGTGATAACGTCCGCACGAGAAAATCTCCATTCATTTGTATGCCGCTAGAGTGAGAGAGACGGAAGATCGGTCCACTCACTCGAACGCTATGCCAGCCTCCGCTCGTGAGGATTCCGCGTGACAAGTTTCACGGAATGACTGGCAGCGCTCGAGATGAGACGGGAGATCGGTCCGTCTCTCTCTCGTTATACCTGCGATCGCGCTCGTGAGGTTTTGGTGTGACACAAGTTTCTGAACATGTCACCCGACTAAAACGATTTTAAAGACGTTATCACGTCAAAAACATTTCTAAGACGGACGGAGAGTTACCAAGTGGAACGAATCCATAGTCGCTTACAGGTACAGTGACACAATGCCAGCCTGATAGATAGTTCGAGCGTTACTTGCGTTTTCGAGTCGAATAAAATAAACAGTTGGTTTGGATACCGTGGATAAAGAATGCACTCTTGGGAAGGGTCGTCAGTGCACGGTGAAAAAAGATGTAGATAAATCATAAATTAGTTAATGAATATGGCAGCAGCCCGTTTGGCATTCCACTGCTGGGCACAGGTCAATCCCAGAAAGACCTGCAGTCTTCTCCAAGTAAAATTGGAGGTAAGTAGACAACCTGCTATAGGATGTGTTCAAGGCCTCTGAAAAGGTTTATATATTTATTTATTTATTTATTTATTACAAACATATTTAAAGCTAACATTACAGGTTAAAAACCTAATGCGTTAGCGTAAAGAACATAATTACTTATATCTAATTAAATACATGCCAAATCAATAAAATTCAATTCCAAAAAGTAGTCATAATTAATAGAATTCATAAAATTAATAAATGTCATAATAAATCATAAAGCATAATTGCATCAAAATATTATGTCATAAATTATTAATTGTGATATATTTAAAACAACTTACATTATTCAAAATTATTATAGTTATGTCATTTTTAAAACAAGTTAATAATAAAATAAAATAAAAGTTCTTATAGGATAAGTATCAATAAAAAATATCTTTTGATTACAACCGGACATGGTATTTACGTGCTTTCAGTTGGAAATGCGCATTATACAAATACAGGTACTGATGAATGATCCGCCAAACCTCACTGCTCCAGTGGCTAAGCTGCAGGCCTCCCCAGTAATACCACTGATACTAGCGGTCACCATTTTAAAACATAACCGCGCCCTTGAACGCTTTCGTTAATGCTAGACCTTCACGATTGTACCTTCAAGGACAAAATATAAAACTTACATGAAGTGACCGTCAGCCACTTCATCATGAGCACCATCGCATTGGTCGTCGTCGTCGCATCGTTACTCAGTCATCAGTTCCTTAGACTTTGCGAGTAACCGTCATAGAGTCAATAACCCTGATGATGCTCTGTTTTGAGACGAAACACGTGTTAGTGGTGGTAAGTATGTTGGGGTATATTTTTTAATGTTGCATGTGCAAGTATCCTGTGGCAGGGAAGCAGGTGCTATTGCATGAAAAAAGTAACCATCATACGTTCTGATTGCGGATTGTTCCAAAGTAGTTTTTAACCTATCTTTATAACAATGGAGTTCCGCAAAGTAACGCCTGATTCTATTAATAATTATCCTTAGATCTCCTTGATAATTTTATATATGATATAGATATTCTAAAGGTCTTTTAGACAGATTTGCTACTATGAAGATTTATGGGCTACAAATCATTTACCGACACAAGGTGAGCGCCATACTTTGTAAATCCTTAAAACCATAATGGTATTTTAATCTAAAGGTGTTGCTACCAGCTTCGCATGCAATTTATCTCTTTTCTCGTAATGACATTAAATTCGCTACCATTTTGTTGTATTTGATAAATCATTCCAACGTTACTTGCGTTTTAATTCGTTCATAATTTCGTTCGTTTTTAAGAAAATATACTAACAATGTGGACTGTGTCTGACATTAAATAAATATTATTATTATATTATTAATAATTCGACGTAGCCAATTGTCTCAGTAAATTATCTTTAGTGTACTTAGTCATAAATAGTTTTGTTCACTGTGTGACGGTGACCAGCCAAACGGTGAATTATGAAAAGTGTTCTGACATGTATTTTGCTAACCCTTTTAGGCAGGCGTTAGATCTTATCTTTTACTTTGGGCCTTACATAAACAACAAAAAATACGTCAGTAACAGTTTATTTAACTTTTGACTAGGTATTTTATTACCGGAGTAATTAGCCAACGAACCTAATTCAATAAGTGTTCTAACATGCTTATTGCTAAGTATTTAAGGCAGGCGTTAGATGTAACGTGTTTTTTGTATAACCTACCAACAAAATTACTTTATTTGTTCTACTAAGTTTAACTATAAGTTCACCAGTTGATCTTATTGGACAAAAAAATCCAATAAATAAATATCTTTGGACAATTCACACAACACCATCTGATTCCAAACTAAGCAGAGCTTGTAATATGGTAATCAGAAAGCTGATAAACATACTTATATAATTCTAAATACATACATATATAGATAAATTAACACCCAGACACAGAACAAATAGTCATGTTCATCACACAAATATTTGTCCTGGGTGGGAATCGAACCCACGACCTCACGCTTCGCAGTCGGCTCATCACCCACTACGCCACGGAGGCTGTCAAATTAATTAAATAATTTATAATATTTTTTTTTATAACAGTACATGGTGGTTGTGGTAACCACTATAAGTTTGTTTATGTGTGTCTTGGAGGTGTATGAAAAAGGCGAAACAATAGAAGTAGTCCACAGAGAAAGAGTTCAGTTTATTCGCACACACACAGGAAAGTAGGAAGACAGTCACACAAAAAGAAATAGTATAGATTAAGCGTTCAGAAAGAGTAAAGAAAGCGTTAAGAAAGTGCCTACAAGTAAGAACTGGACAATATTGATCCTAATAATTCAACTTTTTTTTTAATCATAAATCATTTATTCATTATAATAGTTTACCACCCTTTTGTTGGTCACAAATCTCTTTATATAGGTATAAGGTAGAACTTGCATGGTTCTATCAAGGTATTACCGCTGAACCCTTTTCAGCCGTGAAACAATACTGTTGTATGAACGGTGAAGTTGTGGACCAGACTGACATAGGGCCATAAGCCTCCGGAGGAGCAGCATCACTCCGTACTATCTCAGATCATAATCATATCTTTATTGCATCATGCATCACATAATTTAATGGTGGTACAAGTAAAAAAGTGTAGCATTTAGCATGGAACCCTGTCAGGGCGTTGCAATTATACAGGTACAATGGCTAAGATTTGGTTGGGATTTTGAGTACACAAATGGGCTGCAGTGACCACATAACACAAGGTGACCTGCATGTATTGCCAAGTACGCGTAAACGCCTTTTTTATTTATAATAAAATAATAATAAAACGTTACACACTCATAGCCCCACAGTAAGGTAATTAATACCCTGTGTCGTGGGTACCATGGACACATACAAAGACATAAAACACCCAGACCGAGAACAGAAATTTAAACTCATCATTCAAATTTCTGTTAAATACCATTGCGCCACGCGAATCGTCAATCAACTAATGACATTTAAATGTAAAGGTGTTGCTAGCAGCTGCGCATACGATTCATCTCTATTCCCATAATGATATTAGATTCGCTACCTTTTCGATGTACATATTTGATAGATTGCTCGAACGTTACTTGCATTTTAGTTCGTTCATAATTTGGTGTAGCGAATGTGTTAGATTTTGTAGGGTTCCTTTACTATAAAGGAATTGAAGGACAACTGTAATAATAAAACGGCCAAGTAAGAGTTGGACTCACGCACGAAGGGTTCCGTACCATTATCTATAAAATAATCACGTTTATTATATGGGAGCCCCCTTTATTTTAGTCTATTTTTAGCATTTGTTGTTATAGCGGCAACTCAGCGGCGGTTCATGAAATGCAGCCTGATGACAGACGGACGGACAGCAGAGGCTTAGTTATAGGATTGGCAAAACTTCGGGTATGGAACCCTAAAACATCATCAATGCCCATAAAGAGAGGTTTTGCCCTTCATATCGAAATCTAACCCCCACTTAAATTCAGTAAGTCTCTCATGGGCCCCCTACTATTGATGTACTTATATTGTGGTTCAATGAAACCATCATCCTCTGGAGCAGGACAAACTATGCACACGACCTCAGGAAGACCCAGATTTGTTGTGAGTAGACTGCAGCACCGAATAGGCTTTTAGACAGTAAAAAAACGCAATTCTTCTTGATATATGTTTTTTTTAATTTCACTCGTATAATTTAAGCGTACAGAATCAGTCACGCGCTTGTCAGTATACATCACTACTACAACAAAAGCCGATCAGACTTCGTGAAATAGAAAATATCTATCCTCCATTTAATCCTAATCCCACAAAATCCGACGTTTCTGTCCTGTCTAGAGACATTTTATGATTTATTAAATAAAACCACAAAAGTTTCTAAAATCAATTTATTTAAAAATTACCACTTGTTACAATTTTCCTTACGAAATGTGGAATTACATTACAATACCGACACATGTTTTACATAATTTTACAATTTTTATGATTGTTTTATAAAGCTTTTACATTGGGCACTTAAAATAATACTAAACTTATAGTATAGTAACTTTCAATTTAACGTTTTAACTAAACTGAACAATATAAAACAGAATTAAACTAAAACAAATACGAATGTCGTTTTACTATGATTGTGATGGTGTATGCACGTATATTTTGCATCTATGTGGTTTATCTTAATAATAAAATTGTCACTTAGTGACGGCCGGCCGGTAACCCCATCGTCACTATAGTAACCTACTGGTGACTAGGTTAGCTAAGATTCTGCCAATCTGAATTTTAATCCAAATATTAATCTGATGATAACTAACACCTACAGCAGCTTGCTAATTACTATAGTAACCAATGACTAACAGTTTCTTGAGTAGAACACTCAAAGATACGCACGCGCATGCAAACCCACAACCATGAGAAACCAGTATTCACGAGATAATTATACATGATATCATATTTGAATGAGTTTGAAACAATGAAATATTAATGTACAGTTAATATTGGTTCAGTATTCTGGGACATAAAAACTATACATACATGACTTCAGCTTATTGTCTTGATAATGGGATGATTTAAAAAACTTAAAACTTATTCTATTGCTCGTGTTGGTTTAACCTCCGCAGGCTGGTGACGTCCATGCCGTAAATGGCGAAAGCGGCCGGCTCTTCGAAGTGTACCTGGAAATAATATTACAAGATATATTATTATGCTAATACCAACGACACACATGTATCACCTAGATAAATTTTGATTTATGAGTTGTATTAGAAGATAAGAACCCTTTTTGCGTCCCACTTTTGGGAACACGTCTCTCCCCATTATTGGGGAGGCCTGAGGCGGTTTGAAAATATCCGACAGCGGGTTGACCACTAACCCGCATCAGCGCATCTCCACCAACCCGCATTGGAGCAGCGTGGTGGAGTAAGAAGGCCTCCGACAAGGTTTAACGACGAGACCGACGGCTTAACGTGCCCACAACGCACGGAAACGTGCATGAAATTTTTTGCCACTAGCGGTCACCCATCTACACCCGACCGCGCCCGTTTGGCTTAGTTGCATAGATCGTTTGCGTTCTACGCTAACCGCTGGGCCATGCGCGCTTTAAAGGTTAATGATATAAATTCCAATACCTCCTTATCTTCCTCTTTCCTCGCTTCCTCGCCGGCCTGACTCAGTTCACCCTTTGACTTATCCGCCAGCACCTTTACCTGCAAACGTATGCTAGTTTTACAATATTTCTATAATCATTTCCTCGTTGATAGAGTCAATTATACTAATTCCTTAGAGCATCAAGGTATTGACAGGTATGACACTTGTTAGAGGAGTGGCCTTTACGGGCGAACCCCTCGTCCCAACGTCCATGCACAATGTGCCTTCTAGTATACAACTAGTGTGTCTGTGTGTGTCGGTGTCAGTGTTGTCGGTACAAAGAAAATGACGTTGTCATTTGAAATTGACATATTAAGACATTTCTAGTCTGTAGCGATGAAAGAATATTTGTGAATGTGTGACAAAATTAAAATGTGTGCGTTCTTTCCCCGCACCAGTTTTGGCACAAAAATTATGTATCGAAGCAAGTCGCTATGCCGTCTCTACTAAAGGTTGAGTCAGTATCTTTGATGCTCTAAGACTAATTTGCACCTACCGCGTGTTATCTCAAATAATTTTTTTCGAAATGCATTGTCAGACCAATATGCGACTTGTACGCGAATAGATGGACGGATATATTGTTAAAAGTCAGATTATCTGCGAGTGTAAATTTGACCTATTTATGCAAACCGGAACCAACCCACACATGATGATGATGATAGTTTTGAGAAAAAGCTGTTTAATGTATTAGACAACTGATGTTTTGTGGATTGGTGAACATGTCATGAAAATGTTTTGTTCTGTCAAAATTGTCAGATCATTTTGATCTTTACAGGGTCGATAGAAGGTTCAATTCAATTCAATTCAATTCAATTCATTTATTAGCAAGAACATAGTACAATAGAGATCTTAATATTAAAATACACAATTCTTATGTTCTACCCAAATGGATGTGCAAAATATTTATTCTATACTATACATAATTAATTATTTTAAATATAATAATTGGGTATATTTAGTTTGCTAACATTATATTTCGAAATATTACAGTCATATTTATTGCTTTACGCCACAATAATTCAATGAATTTTTTACATTGATTGAGATTATATTTCCGTTTATTATTCTTGATTTACATGTCACACTTAATTCAATATTAGTCAATTTATTATTTGTTAATTGATTTTCATTATATTAATTTCAATGTCAATTTTAATTACACAAATTTACTATTATTTATTATTATTATATTACATGTAATTCATAGATACAAATGGCAAGTCATGTTCATTTCATTATGATTTTAGAATTAAATTTAAAAAGGACAAAAGTTTAAATATTATGTCTGATTACAATATGGTAATCATTTTATTCTTGGAGAAGGTGCAATTTTAAGCTTTTCTGTGTACTTAACTCAATTTCGGCATGAGTGTGGATTGGTTATTTTGCCGCGTTGCGTAAATAGGTTCAATTATAAATGAAGTTTGTCTTAATTAACGTAATTGGTAATTCGTGTAAAATATAATAAATAAAAAGAAAACCCCATCTAAAATTTGCGCTTGTGGCATTGTGCCCAGAACGCTGGCAGCATTTCCCCTCTGAACTAATAGGCTAATTTTTTGAGAAAAATAGCTGCCAGCCCTCTGGTCACCTGAGGCTAGAATCAGTCTGGCCGACATGTCTTGCATGAATGTTTTCATGTCAGCCGACCATGGACCCATAGTTTCCATCGCAAGCCAATAACCAACCAACCCATAGTTTCCAATAAATAAATGTTTAAATTAGTTTTTCATACATTTATCATACTTTTGCTTGTATCTTTTGAATTACTGCTATATTTATGGCATTATATTAAGTTATTGTTACGAAGATACTTTTATGACTATCACTTACGTCCTTGGACAGATTGTCGTCCTCAGTTCTCACGACGGGCGGAATGTTCGGTCCCAACTTCTCCGCCAGCGATTTTACCTGAAGCAAAATTGATCTTTTTAATATAATTTACAATACATACTACCTATTTATAGTATATAGGTCATATAGTAAGGAGGACCGACAACCGTTGGGGAAGAAAGGTCCTCGAATGGCGGCCACGTCTCGGCAAAAGGAGCACAGGCCGCCCTCCAACCAGGTGGACTGATGACCTGAAGAAGAGAGCGGGCAGTCGCTGGATTCAGAAGGCCCAGGACCGGGAGGAGTGGCGAACATAAGGGGAGGCCTATGTCCAGCAGTGGACTATTAAAGGCTGATGGATGGATGGATGGAATATAATAGGGTCTTGGACACTGTGCACAAAAAATTCAAAATCAATCAATCAATGGTGTTAGTGACTATAGTAACCCAACTGAAAGCTCGGGTATGACTGATTACCACCTACAAAATGACCGGCTACCACGTATAATACGTTGGCACAACAATAAAAATAGGAAGTAACACTCACGCTGGGGTACTGAGAGAAGCAAGCGCGCGCGCGGCCGACGCACGGAGGGGCCACGGCGCGTCCGTAGCGGTCGCGGTCGGCCGCGTCGAACATGTAGTAGCCTGCAAGCGATGGTCGCGTTACTTTTACATATCGCACCCTTACTATTGTTACATTTACATATCGCACACTTACTATTATACCGACCTAATACAAAAATTCGTCATTTTGACTTTATGTCATGAACCGATCTAAAACTACTATCTTCATCGACTCCTACTAAAACGGAGCCGGATTTTGGTGTCGAAAGCTAGATACATAACATAGTTCGGTCTCCTTAATTTAACGCTATTAAACACGTTTGTTCAGTTTTGGAGTGACGCAACTCGCAAGCAGTAACATTTTATTTAAATAAAGACCTTATTTATATTTGAATGTATAAATCAAATATTTTGATCAATATTCAGAAACAGAGAGTCCTATATAACGAAGAGTGTTTTGAAAAACTGTGGCTTTAACATTACATATACAAAGATCTGATATCGACTACTTCTGTTTTAAATAATAAAAAATACCTTATTTACATTTTCTTACTTAACTTTTGTATTAACATGCAGATAAATAAATAAACAATGACATTAATTAGGTAATTAATTAATTTCTTTTGAGTTCAATAAATTTTCACACTTAATAATAAACTTAATAAACTTCATTTATTACAAAATGTGTAAACATATAAAACTTTATTCAACGTTTCCCAAAAATTAATATTTTTAAGTACTGTAGTTTTAAGAATGTGATATGTGCGATCATTACGAGTAAAAATCTTAATGATGTTAACTAATTTATTTTATTTCTCAGATCATAATCAAAGCAAAACCTACATCTTTTTAATTGACTGTCAGTCTCTTCTGTGTTGCTACTAACAATTCCAAGTACCACGCAAGAGTATTGCAAAAAATACAAGAAAAAACTAAATTGTAAAATAAATAAATATAAATGTGACACGTTTATAAACAACATAAAAGAATAAAGAATAATAAATTGTCGTGCCCAGCAACGCGTGAATATTGTCAGTGGATTGTTTTAAGTTAATCTTTTAATTATAGTGTTAAGAAGAAATGAATAAATGAACAAAGAGAAAAATCTTGTTCAATCATAGCACAATATAGATATAAGTATACAGTAAAGTAACTTCATACTATCGGCCGAATTGACACACGCACAAAGACAACTGTCATTTACACGGCCGCTAAGTAAACTAAGTAAGCTAATAGTACGCAGTGCCACATTGCGCTATGGACTGAAAATCGAGTTTCATAAATTCATCTTTTGGAACGAAGTTCCTTATCACGCGTTGCGAAAGGGGGCCAGACGGAAAAAAATAAGACGAAAAGTTGTAACGACACTTTTTGCTATAGTTGTAAGAAGTGCGGCTTACAACTATAGCAACCGCACTCGACATTGCTTTACTTTGTTGACTCCTATCTTTCTTATGACCGCACTCGATGTTGCTTAGTGACCTCTATTGGCCACCCATCCTACTTTTGACCACACTCGACATTGCTTAGCTTTGTTGACACCCATCCTTATGACCGCACTAGATTTTGCTGAATGGCCACTATTGGCCACCCATCCTACTTTTGACCACACTTGACATTGCTTAACTTTGTTGACACCCATCCTTTTGATAACCGCTCTAGATGTTGCTTAATGGCCACCCATCCTACTTTTGACCGCACTTGACATTGCTTAACTTTGTTGACACCCATCCTTTTGATAACCGCTCTAGATGTTGCTTAATGGCCACCCATCCTACTGATGACCGCACTCGACATTGCTCAGATTTATTGCCACCGATTCTAATTTTGACCGCACTTGATGTTGCTTAGTGGCCACTATTACCCACCCATCCTACTTTTGACCGCACTCGACATTGCTTAGCTTTGTTGACACCCAAACCTAAAACTAATGCAGAAAGAAGAAAAAACATTACTAAGCGCAGAAATTAAAAAAATAAAACTTCGTTTCTTCCGGGTGTCCTCCGTTTTTTCTTAAATTTTCAAGTGCCGTTTTTTTACAATAACAATAGTCTTTTTTCACCATTATTAATAGACTGATGAATTATTATTATTATTCTATTACCAGACTATTATTATTAGACTGATGAATAAAGGTGATGAAGCGATCAACGCCGCCTACGGGCAACTACAGGGAGTCTTCTGAGCATTGCTGCCTGTGAAGGAGAGCTTTTTTATGAATATTATTATGTCGTGTTATTTAGTAGTAAAATGGATGATTTATGATTTTTTAAAGGTATATATAGACCAGCCGTAGAATTATTTATTTGTTATTGACCTGTTTTTATTTATTTATTTTTTAAGGTTTTATTATCATTTCCTTGATATATTTTTGAGTTATATGTTATAAAAAAGAGCTATCTGACATTATGTGGTAACGGCAAACTTGATTGGATTTTAATTGTTTTTATGGCTAGTTGTAATCTAATAGGTACGCGATTTGACACCATACCGTATGGTATTCTGCAAGTTAGTCGCTTTCATTGATATAGATGTTGGGTGTATATTGTATAAAAAAAGCAACCCATCATTTTGTAGGTACCAACCCTAGCACTACGCGCAGTCATTTGTTTAAATTTTAAAAATCGGGCTGAGTTACGCTACTGTCTAGAAAGGCAGGCGCTCCTCCCTGTATTGTGATCATAGTAAAGAGATTATGTTTGAAATGTTGAAATACATAATATTATTATGGTAAAAAAAAAAGAGTACAAGAAATGTATTATAGTATAAACAGAGCAGCGGATAACTACGTGAAAAATTGTTTCTTAGCCGTAGTTTTAATGTTACATTATTTAAAATTTCTTTTACTAATTAATTTTACATTTATTAATAATTTTTTTTGTGGATAACAAAAGAAATATTAGCGACCTTACTATTGACCTTTTTAAAAATTCCCATATTTAAATAAATAAAATCAAAGAAAAAATGTTACAAAATCCTACGGCAATTTTCGGAAAATCCGTGAAAAAACATTATAGTTACTTTTACGCCTACAAACTTCAAATTTCAAACTTTATTTATATTACTTTATATCATATTGTAAAATAAAATATATTTTTTTATTTTAAATATCATACCTCTGGGAGTCTTAAACAGTGCCACAGCGAAATCGCCTCGCCCCGCAACGAACACACCACACTTTTCTTCGCGGAAGAATTCCGTCAGCTGCAAAACATACTAATGTTTAGTCTATGCACACCCACTAATTATTATTAACAACAAAATAATTGGAACAGTTTTTTGTGCTACAAACTAAACATTTGGTAAAAAAATAGATTAAAGTGAGTGAGTCCAGGCAGCTAAAATAAATGGGTGCGGTCGGATGTTTGATGGGTGACCGCTCATGTCAAAGAATTTTCATGCTCTCCGTACTTTGGAGCCGTCAGTCTCGGTAGTTATAGACGGATGACGTTAAATCTCGTCGGAGGTCTTATTGGAGGTTTCATCCAAAAGCGGCTGACCCGCATTGGAGCAGCGTGGTGGAGTAAGCTCCAGGCCAGACAGAGCAGTGGGACGCAAAAAGGGTTGCAGACAGATAGAGAAGATCAGTTACTATACCTGCTCCAACAAATCCGTGTCCACGATTCCCTTCTGCCTCGGTCGATACACGACGACACGACATACGCAATTGCCGGGCGTGTAGAATTTGCGCAGAATCTATGTGACATCAAAAAGAAAGTTTTTTGAACCGTGATAGTAACTTTCGTCTTGAATTTTATACGATAACGGTAACTACTATTGTTTATCAGTAACTAGGTTACGGTTTAGCAGTAAAGTTACTTAATTGGTCCTATTCGTATGATTTTGTATAGCTCTTATTAATAGAAGTTAACGACGGAGCGATCATTAAGGTCAATATAGTTACCATAATCTGCTGATGACTATAGTAAATTTATAGTAACTATAGTAACCTACTGACATATAGTAACTAATGTGACAGTTTCATAGGTAACACCCCCCCCCCTCGCCCCAAATTCGGCATTTATAAAATTGAAATACCCATAAAAATGTCCATTCTGTATAGAATATATTTATTTTATTTCGAACCAGGCCTCCTCTGTATTTTTCTTATGTAATTTTTTTAAAGTATTTTTTTTTCTTAACTTTTTTTTTTTGTAAACGTGACTAATATTATGTGAATGTTGTGCATAACCTATAATTTAAGTGCATAATATAAAATTGTTTAGGTGTAAGTTTTAATATAAGGATTTTTATGTACTTAGTTGGTATGCCTAAATAAATAAATAAATAATAACAATACCAAATAAGAGTATAAGTGAGAATAACTATGGCCAAACTTTATCTACTTTGAGAGGAGACTGTGATTTTGTATCTCACTGTTGAGTTGACAGTGGGATAGTTAATGAATTAATAATTGGTGATTAATGAATAGACACTTCCAGAGAGGTAACATGTCACTTTTTTTTATTATTATAAAACTCGATGAAAATTTTCAACGAAAATTGGTTTAGAAAAGTTTATTTTAAAATGTCACCTGCTGGATCTTCAGTATCTTGCTTTGGGGCCTAAAGTGCAGGTAGCTGTCCTGGTACAGCTGGTCGCCACCGTCCAGGACCTGGTCCAGCGTGGTGGAACACCAGCGGCATACGTCCTCCACGCGGGACATCGCCACCGCCATCACTGAACACGCTAATGCCTGGAAAGTTTAAAGTCAAATTAAAATATGACAAAAAATAGCAACAGATTCGCCCGGTGCTGTGTAGATGAGGAAAGTAGGTAATTTTAATAAACCGGCGTTGCCCTATATGTCACCCCCAAATGCTGCCCAGAGAAATGTGTGGATACCTTTACCCACAGAACATTATTAAAAGAAGTTAGAATGGAAATGTGGGCGGGGCAGACGTCGCCAAGGAATTTTGAGCAAACGCTCAAAATTCCAAAATCTCTACAGAAACACGCGATCGTGCTACAATATGCGTGCTTGTGTGCGTGCTTGGGTGTGATTCGTTCATTTGAAATCGCGTGATTGTGCGGCGCTAAGATTGGCTAGATTTGAAATTGTAAATATGTGCGTAAGTTTCGTATTTATTTAAGTACAGATGTAATGGAGGTGAAAGGCGGGGCTTAATCGGCGACACCAGTCTTCATATTTTTTTTTTTTTTTTATTTATGTCCCACTTCTGGGCACAGGTCTCCTTCTCACAAGTGAGAGGGGTTTAGGCCATAGTCCACCACGCTGGCCAAGTGCGGATTGGTGGACGTCATGCTTTCGAGAAATTATGAATTTCTCTCAGGCATGCACGGCGATGGAGAACATTGTAATTAATGAAATATCACGATATTCACCATCACCGTGGAGCAGCGATAAATTCGCACATTACAAATTTCTTTGACAGAGGTGCGCGCCGAGGATTTGAACCCTGGATCGGTCGCGTAGAAGACCGCGGCTTTTACCACTCGGCCATCGCTGCTCATACAAACGGCGTATTATTGCCGTTCTATCTTTCTTAATAATGTTCTGTGCCTTTACCAATATCACAAAAACTACTGAACCGATTTAAATGAAACTTAGATTGTTCTTTAATTTCGGAGAAAATTGTGAGCAAACACGTATACACTTAAAGAAATTTTGCAAACGTGTTTGAAAGCCTAAATAGACTGTCATACTCAAATAAATAAAGATCTAACATTACAGACTAGAACACTACTATGAGGCAGGCCACTTTCTGAGGCAGGAGGCTGAGGCAGGGGGTTTTCGTTTTTTTTTTTTTAAATCGAAAGAGCATGTAGACCACGTATTAAGTGGTCATTGCATCCCATCGACAGATGTCCACCGCGTATATACACACAATCGTTGCGCTTTAGCGTTATCCTTTAATTTTTTACAGCCTTTTTTATGTCCCACTACTGGGCACAGTTCTCCTTTCACAAGTGAGAGGGATATAGGCCATAATCCACCACGCTGGCCAAGTGCAGATTTGTGTTTATGAATTCCTCTCAGGCATGCACGGCGATGGAGAACATAGAAATCAATTAAATATATGAAGCAGCGATTATTAAAATAGTCACCTGGTATCCCCGGGAAGCGTAGGGGAACTTCCGACACGCCATGGAGTGGTGTGCGGACAGGAACTGGGTGCCATCGGGCAACACCAGCCATCCTGACGTATTCCGCTGGCCTATGAAACGACATAGTAACATGAAAATTTGTTCTGAATGGAGACTATGGATATGATGGATATTGTTATGAGTATGTATGTAGCATCACTATTGTCATGGCGCATCACTAGCGGGCGGGACACCGCGGCCAACTAACTAAGATGGCGACACATCATTCCTTGTCTTGTCTTGATATAGCACATATAAAAAACCGTATATCTCAAAGCTGATCATCTTTATTTTACACCATACACTGACCAATATAGATACAATCTGGGCTCTTTTGGGCAGATTACACTAAAGACTGTGGTAAGAAGCAGCTGTAAGTAAGATTTTGTTCGTAATTACATACATGTTTGTGTTAATTTTTGGTTTATTGAAATCGTTTCTGTATAACATATTTGGGATAGTATTGATATTAGCGGCATTAAGTTATTAACTGGATAATATTACTTAAATGTTTCAGTCTATCATCTGAATTCAGAGCAGCAGCTTTATTGCACACAAGATTAGAATTTGTCAGACCACCCTACTATAATTTCATGATTTATTTATTGTAGTTATGCTTATAATTAAGGTGTTACAATAGTGTTAGTATGTGCATGAATCCTGAAGGGCGTCGCAATATTATATTATAATATACGTAGTTTTACAACTAGTTTAATTGTTTACACAATTTCATTATTGATCAAAAATTATATAATGTTATAATACAATTTCGATGTCAATATTCGGGTAATTCATATCGAAATTGTATTGTAACATTATATTATTGTAGCATTGTCAAAAATAAAGATAATAAATGTTTATATTCGCGTAACGACCAATAATATTTACTAAGAATAGCACGAGCCCAAAATGCTGCCTTGTGGAACGCCTTAGATAATTAATTTAGCCTCAGATTTATAATACTTTTAACGTAGCACATCATACAAATTTTTAACACTTACATTCAGTGTTCCCTTTTTTCTACATAATATTTTAACAGATCGTACGCTGTTCCTTGTATTTCATAGTAAAATGTTGTGTTTTCAATCAAACGCTTCAGTTAGATACATGAATTTTTTTATGCGGTAAAACAAAATCCAAATAAATCCTCTTAACATTAATCCTTATTTATTTTACCATCGGCTTCATAATGCTTTCCAATATGGAAGGAAAAAACTTATTCAGGTCAAAATATGTATGCATCTCATTAAAAAAAAGGATTTTCAATCATAGCTTTTCACTTGTAGCCCCGCAGTAGGGTAGATATACCCTTTGCCGTGGGTGCCATAGACACAACCAAATTTCGACAGCCTCCGTGGCGTAGTGGGCGATGAGCCGACTGCGAAGCGTGAGGTCGTGGGTTCGATTTCCACCCAGGACAAATATTTGTGTGATGAACATGATTATTTGTTCTGTGTCTTGTTAATTTATCTATTTAAGTATGTATTTAGAATTATTTAAGTAGATCTACATGTTTATCAGGTTTCTGATTACCAAAGTACAAGCTTTGCTTAGTTTGGTATCAGATGGTGTTGTGTGCATTGTCCAAAGATATTTATTTATTTATTTTCTACTTTGATTTGACGAGAATGGAACCCGAAACCTGCGCCATTTATGTCGTGGAATCATGGTTACCTCTAAGCTTGGCGTCCTCCCGATCCCTGGCGTCGGCGGCTCTCTGCGCGTCGCCGCACGAGGCGCCGCCGGGCGGGTGCTTGCGTTCCGATTCGTCTGCACGGCGCTTCTGGCCGTCCACCCCCACCTGCCGCAAACGACACAGTAAACAAATAAGGTATACCACCCATATCAGCTGTGGGTATGTAATAATAATAATTCATTTAATTCAGACCATGAGTCCATACAATAGGTTAGTATAATACAAATGCTTACATACCTTTTTTTTGTTATCGGGGGGAAACCTTCAAAAGGTACCCGGCACCTTGGGAGAGGGTACCAGGTTATGTGGGATTTGACCGCACTAAAACCCCCTCATGGCTGCCACTGCGCTTGAGGAGGACTCCGGGATCTCCGGCAGAACGCACCGGTGTCCTCCACGCGCGACGCCCCAGAACGGGCCTATCTTCGGGAGAGCAGCTGTGCTCTCCTGCACCTTCCGATGCTTACGGCGACATGCGGCCACGCACACGTCGCCGCCCTTCCCGGGGCTGCTGGTTGGATGGATCGAGCTCCCACTCCCACCGTCCACAACCCCGGAAGCCCCCTTTTAGTCGCCTCTTACGATCAGGCAGGGGATACCGTAGCTCTATTCTTAATCCCGAAGCTACAGTAACTATGCTTACATACCTATGTTAGTAAAAAAAACAAAATACAAAATACATTCATGAGTTAGTACACATTTTAAAATATAATACAACTATATACACACACGCCTGTTCGGAAGCGTGTATGTCCTGTTCCAGGCGTAACATATAGGGCTGTCTTGCTTGTACGCCAATGTGCTGAGGACGGCGTTGGTACTCCCCACCATCCGATTCATCATCGACGCCACACGTTTGCGGATGAGCGCGTAGAAGTCATCTACACTCGCCTCCGCAAACATGGCGGATGCGCTGCAGTAACGGGGTTTCCTCAGCACATTGTTGTACTGTACGCAAAGGGCTCCGAGGGTCCGCTGCTTACAGTCCGTCCACAGACTGCACGTGTAAAATAATTAGCACTATGCCTTAAACAGCGTCAGCTTTACCTGCTGCTCACATCATGCAAATCTGCGAACCAACATGTTGCCTCGGAGCGACATCGCCCGCCGCTCTCTCTCTACGTCACCGTCGTCTTCGAGGTATATGATGAATCATACTATAACGTTTTGAAACACACCAATTACATCTTCTTTTATTTATCAATGTAAAACTCTTACCTTACTAGTGGCCGGTACCAGAGTGACTCCAGGGGGTGCCCTGACGAGAGGAGGTTCAACCCCTCCCAGTTTCTTGATGGGCTGGACATTCACCGCAATAGCGTATAGGATGAACTCGTGCTTCGGACGTTCTGTCACTGGGACGTTTTGCAGATACCTGATATGTTAAAAGAAGTAAAAGAAAAAAAAATCCACAAATATGTGTACCTATTACACTAATATATTTTTAATTTTTTTATTTCAGTCTACTTTGAACCATATAACCTAATACACGAATGACATAAAATTATTATAAACTAATATGTACATGAAACAATTTAAAATACAATACAACTATACATTTAATAGTCCGCCATATTTACCTCCATAAGGTACAACAATATTGTTAAAAAATTAACTATCGACTAAAATCTAATATTTTTTTAATATTCAATTCACGAATCATATTATTGATTTTTATCTATCCCATCTCCCGGTTATGAAATTTATTTATACGATAGTGTTACCCGCGTCTTCGGCTTTGGGCACCCAATTCACTGGGTTTTTATACACAAAGGAAATTATCCCGGCAGAAAAAAAATCCCAGGTTTTTAGTTCCGTGATCCCGTAATCCGTTTAAACATTATTCTAATAGGTAGCTACAAATTGGTCGATTGAGTCCAAGGGACAAGAACATAAATAATGTACTTTAAAAAACTAAAAAACACGCATTTGTGAAAAAACTAACTAAAAAGTAAAAAAAGAAGAAAATGTACCTATTTTATTGTAAAAAAAAAACGTGGGGTGCATGGTGAAAATATTAGTGTATATATTAGGAGAAGGATTATCATTTTGATTTCTCAAAAAGAACCCCACGCCATTTTTACGATAAAATTTGGAACATTTTCTTCTTATTTTTTTTTTGCTTTTCACAAAATTGTGGTTTTTAGTTTTTTTAAACTACATTTTTTTAGGATTTTTTTTTTCATATTATTGCACTGTCATCGGCTCTGGACCCCTGTGTAAATTTTCAAGTTAATCAGACTCTTAGAAGTAGGTGAAAATGAAGTTAAAAGATTCCGTTACATACATACATACATACGAGTATATACATACATACAGGTCAAGCTAATAAAAGCCTTTTAAAAAATATATCAAACGTATTGACAATAAGCCAGAAGCGGCAAAAAATAAAGTACTTACGCAAACGCCATTAACTTCGCCGATGTAAAGGTAAGCACACACGCAGCTCCGTCATCCTAAAACATATAAATACCATAAATATGTGGATAAGCATACCTATATCTCAATATTTATACATGTCGTGGATTTATTATATCATGAAATATTATCATATTTTATAATGGTCAAATAAGTAACTCAATTGATTACATTTTTGCAAAGTGGGTAAACGGAAAAGCTGACGTCACGATCATTTGTTAGTTCTGTAATGGTGGGACGTGAACGGAGTCGTATTGAAGGAGTCGACATGCGAATCAGTCAGTCTTATTCGTGACCCCAAGCAGTACACACCTCACCTCTAATATGATTATGTCGGTTTGCTTAGTGCGTGAATAATAATTTCTTAATTTAAAGTGAAGTAATAAATAGTGTACGCTATAGTTACAGTAAATGAAAATGACTGCACCGCTCAGCAATCTCCAACGCCGTAATACATATTTTTTTAATTATAATTGCCTACACCGATTCCAGTAAGTAGAGGGTACTATGTAGGGGTGACATATTTATTATGTTGCGGCTGAAATATACTTGCGTATAATACACTAATCTGAAACCACTCTAAGGTGTTACCTGGGCATCAATCCTAAGTCCAGTGGGGCCGCAAGCGTGGGGCTCCATCATGTAATAACTTGGGGACCCTTGGACCCTCCACACCGCCACCGCGTGGGGTATGGACCAGAGGATGCCGTGGGTGTGGGATTCGAAGAACCGCTCGAGGGCACATCTGGGTGGATAAGGAAAACGATAGTAGTAGAAAGGAGGGTAGTTGACAGGAAATTGAGATGAGGGTAGTTAAGGAATGTTTTAAGCGGTATCTGAAATGAAAAATAACGGACAATCAGAATGATAGACGGTTTCCATTCATGACAAATGGTACGCCAATTTTACATAGGGTCCGACTCCAAAATAGTTTTAGAGTCATTACAAATTAGCAAGAAAAAGTATCATAATATGCAAAGTACTTAACAGTTTTATTTATTATCGTTAGAAGTCGGTTTGGTTATTACGCTTCTGGTTTTTTTTTTTTTTTTTGACGATTTATTTTTTAGGTATATATATTTTTTGGACTTGGAAGGGCGGTAATTTTGCAATGCAACTGACGTTAATACGTGAGCCAAAAGCAAGCTTTCCTAACATTTGTATTTTTTATATTATAATTTTATTTAAGGTCGAATTTCAAGCCATTGCTGTACCTATTGGTCAAACATAATTAATAAAATAAAGTTTTAAGTGAAGTTTTGGTATTCTGCACCTGTTTAGGCGAAAATTGGACCCAATTTAACACTGGCAATATACAAAATCGTGCGATGCCATAACTTCTGTATTCGTACATTCTGTAGGTGGTAGAAATATTAGTCCCTGTAGCTTCCCGAATAAAGCTACGGTATCCCCTGTCTGAGCGTAAGAGGCGACTAAAAGGGGGCTTTCGGGGCTGTGGACGATGTTAGTGGGAGATTGATCCGCCCAGCCAGCAGCCACGAGAAGGACGTGGTGTGTGCGTGAGATCCCGGAGTCTTCCCCAAGCGCAGGCAGTCCACCGAGGGGGTTTTAGTGCGGACAAATCCCACATAACCCGGTATCCTATCCCAAGGTGCCGGGTACCTTATAAAGGTCACCCCCCCCCCCCCCCCCCGATACAAAAAAAACTGAAAGGAAAAAAAAGATTCCCTCACCTGACAGTCATCTCGGTGGGCACCTTCTGTTCCAGCTTGCCGCTGTATATCTCCTGTAGATCGTAACGCACGTAGTTGACGCCCAACACAAAACGCTTGCACACCTGCAAAGAGGTGTTTAGTTTATTTTAATAAAGTCAAGCCCCACCTCAAGCTAAAATGAAGCAATAATAGGAATGGTAAAGAGCTAAAAGGATGGTGTGAGGAAATAGTGAAATAGTTTATTAATATCCTGGGTAACAATATTTTTCATTCTTTTATCCTCATTTATTTTCCTTACTATGTAATTTTTGTTGTCATTTTTATTTCCTTTTCTGCGGAAAAGTAAGGGGGTGTAGTGGAGGGGAAAGTAAGGTAGTGGAGATGATAGGATGGGAGGGGAGATGAGAGGATAGGCAAAGAGATGAAGGGAAGGGTATTGAGCGGATGGAATGGGAGTTGAGTGGAAGGGAGGGGAGTTGAGCGGATGGGAGGGGAGATGAGGGGAAGAGAGGGGAGTTGAGCGGATGGGAGCGGAGGTGAGGGGAAGAGAGGGGAATTAAGCGGATGGGAGCGGAGGTGAGGGGAAGGGAGCGGAGGTGAGGGGAAGGGAGGGGAGTTGAGCGGATGGGAGGGGAGATGAGGGGAAGAGAGGGGAGTTGAGCGGATGGGAGCGGAGGTGAGGGGAAGAGAGGGGAATTAAGCGGATGGGAGCGGAGGTGAGGGGAAGGGAGGGGAGTTGAGCGGATGGGAGGGGAGATGTGGGGAAGAGGGGAGATGAGCTGATGGGAGCGGAGATGAGGGGAAGAGAGGGGAATTAAGCGGATGGGAGCGGAGGTGAGGGGAAGGGAGGGGAGTTGAGGGGAAGGGAGGGGAGTTGAGGGGAAGGGAGGGGAGTTGAGCGGATGTGAGGGGAAGAGAGGGGACTTGAGCTGATGGGAGCGGAGATGAGGGGAAGAGAGGGGAGTTGAGCTGATGGGAGCGGAGATGAGGGGAAGAGAGGGGAATTAAGCGGATGGGAGCGGAGGTGAGGGGAAGGGAGGGGAGTTGAGGGGAAGGGAGGGGAGTTGAGGGGAAGGGAGGGGAGTTGAGCGGATGGGAGGGGAAGAGAGGGGACTTGAGCTGATGAGAGCGGAGATGAGGGGAAGAGAGGGGAGTTGAGCTGATGGGAGCGGAGATGAGGGGAAGAGAGGGGAATTAAGCGGATAGGAGCGGAGGTGAGGGGAAGGGAGGGGAGTTGAGGGGAAGGGAGGGGAGTTGAGGGGAAGGGAGGGGAGTTGAGCGGATGGGAGGGGAAGAGAGGGGACTTGAGCTGATGGGAGCGGAGATGAGGGGAAGAGAGGGGAGTTGAGCTGATGGGAGCGGAGATGAGGGGAAGAGAGGGGAATTAAGCGGATGGGAGCGGAGGTGAGGGGAAGGGAAGACACACACCTGCAGCGGCAGCAGCACGTCGTCGGCGTGCAGCTCGTAGCCGAGGGTCTGCAGCGAGGCGCCGAACAGCCGGCAGCCCGCCGCCATCACCTCGTCCACCGTGCGCCGGCTCCACACGTGCGGCCGCCGGATGTGGGACATGCACGCCGCCACGATGGCGCCGCACGATGACTGCAGGAGCGCGTCGCGGGCGAATCTGAGAAACAAAATATCGAGATAAATAAAGTAGCAGGCGGGGGAAAGGAAGAGAAAGGAATAAAAAGGAGGGTAGGGAGGGAAAAGGGTGGAAGGGAACGGAATGGAATTGACGGAAAGGGTAGGGAAGGGAAGTGAGAGGAGGGCTAGGGAAGGAAAAGGAAGCAAGGGTAATGGAGGAGAAGAGGCAGAAAGCAAAGAGAGGTGTAGAGAGGAAGTAAAGGAACATTCGTAGCCCTTATGCCGGGGCAACACTAACGGGAAATGCTGTTAAATGTAATAATGTTCATATAATGAAAATGTATACTCATCAAATACACAATATCATAAACGACCATCTTGCATGAAATTCAAGAAACATTAATGCCAACTGTGGCCACTCACTTTAAAGCGTTTAAAATAAACGCAATATTTATCGCGCTAATGCGCATTGACGTTGATGTTCACGTTCACCATACTGTACATAGTACTATAGGACACGGCCCCTGGGGGGATACCTGCGGGAGACCTTCGATAAATCCCAAGCACTACTCACTTGACGATATCGGGGGGCCGCGTCCCCCGGAGGATGGTGCGTCCCCGCGCGGTCTCCACGTAGGCCGTGAGCACCTTCCACTCGTAGCCCTCGTCGGGCACGGCGCCCTGCGGGGACACCTGCGCGGGCGCCTTCGCCAGCTCCCAGAACACCTTCACCGACGATATTGAGTACCTGACGACAATATTTAGGACGAGTTATGCTACTTTTTTTTATTTACAGAAAACAAGCTACCTACATCAACTTTATTATAGGTATGTGGCCAGTTTCTTGGCTTATTGAACATGGTTTGACGTGTTTCAATAATGTGAATGTTACGCTACTTTAACTCTAACAAAAGTTGAAGGACGTCGACTTTTTGTGACGTTATGATTTTTTTTTTTCATATTTATAATCACCTACGCAATTAATGTCATTTTTGCATTAAACGAAATTATACAACTGAATCGCGACTTTGCGGCTGAATTGCGATTTTGCACCTGATGTGAAATTTTGCTAATAAATTGCGACGTTGCGACATAATTAAGACTTGGCGACAGAATTGCGACTTTGCGACCAATATGCGACTTTGCGACTAATATGCGACTTTGCGACTGATATGCGACTTTGCGACTGATATGCGAACTACCGACTGTTTTACAGCTCTATAATAATCGACGTATATCCACTCACTTGTTAGTCCCAGGTCTCGCTAACTTGGCCACGCTATCCGCAAAGGCCTCCGCCAGCTGGTCCACTGTCGACATCAGGACCACCGCGGCCGCACCGCCCGGAGAGGCCTTCCCGGCGGGTCCAGTGGCGTGCGGCTCCCACAGCACGAAGGCCTTATCGTCGGCGGCTCGCCAGATGCCGACACAGTAGCCCTTCGCGCACAGGACTCCGTACTTGTTCTGGGACAAAAATGTTACCAATATTACCCATACAATAGTTCACTACAAGACAAGTAGGGTCGTTCCCTAGTTCCCCAACCGACAGTTCTACTAATTGGGCCCCAGTAAAAAAAAATCAAAAGCACAACCAGGTTTTGCAGGATAACGCTGTTGTACAACAATATACAAACCGTCTTTTCGACTTTCCTTTCTTTTAAACCACATAACTATCCGTAATATTTGCTGAATGATTAAAAAGCTGCGTTTAAATATGGCTCAAAAAGATTCGTTTAGTGGGTATTGACTACTTTAATTCAACGGAGTAGCAGACAAGCGTGCAGGCCCAGCTAGCAGCCCCGGGAAGGACGGCGGTGTATGCGTGGCCGCATACCGCCGTTAACACCTGAAGGAGCAGGAGCACATCTGCTCTCCCAAAGATGGACCCGTTCTGGGGCATGGCGCGTGGAGTACACCAGTGCGTTCCGCTGGAGATCCCGGAGTCCTCCCCAAGCACAGAGGCAGGCCACCGAGGGGTTTTAGTGCGGTCAAATCCCACATAACCTGGTAAACTCTCCCAAGGTGCTGGGTACCTTTTGAAGGTCTCCCCCCCCCCCCATACTAAAAAAAAGGCCACGTGGTATGAAGTGTTCGCAGCAGCCCATGGACATCTACGCCCAACCTCAAGCACGCCTAGGCCTTGCCTACTGCCGCCGGGTCGGGATAGACTCCCTAGCTTCCTACTCACCGATTCAAAGAATTTCGCGAGGCCTCGCTTCAAGTTCAAAACGGCACCCGTTTCTCCCGCCTTCAAGTCTCCTGTTACCACCTTCTCATCTATTTCCAGTTTGACCTGCGAACAAAATAGCAAGTCCACAATAAAACCTATACTATGATATTACACTTAGGGCCTCGTCCACCATCTCCAAGTAAAGTGTTGATTAGCTACGTCCCAAGTAAGAAATTGAAGTTACAGGTGGCTTTAACCGACAATTAGCGTACTTGTCACTTTACTTGAAGGTGGTGAAAGAGGTCCTTAGAGTTGTACATGGTTATGAGGTCAAGAAAGGCAACGACTAGCGTATTTTCCTACACATTTTCTCTGCGTGCGTTTTTTGGCGCTTTATGGCAGTTCTCCGCAATATGAATTAAGGAAGCTGTTAGTTAAAGATTTTGTTGGTCAATGTGAAAATTATTCATACAATCTGTACATCAAATTTAGTATGACGTCTACATTGTACACATTATCCCTTACTAATAAACATTGTATAAGTTCGTGGTGATTAGACAGTGTATCGTCTTACTTTGGAATATGCCATCTTATGTGCGTCAGAGTAAGACAAAACTAAATAACTATTACAAGCTTATACACTCTTTATTTATAAAGGGGATTGCATATGTGTGCATTACCTAAGAAACTGTTTATTTGACAGTCACATTCGTACGGTCAGTTAAGTTATTTTTGTAACAATTAGGTAACTATAGTAACTTTTTATAAGTATAAATAACTTGCTAGTAACTGGAGTAACTGATTATTGATGCCGGTCACGCACTGCAAGATGGCCGCCAGCGGCTGTAAGTACTCACGTTGAAGCTGGTAACGTGGAACTCCTTCGTCAGTTCCCCGGGTTCGAGTCCCGGCGGCGCTCTGCTCTGCGGCAGCGAGGCGGTGTACAGCCGGTCACCATATTTCAAGATGGCGTCGATCAACTGCGGCTTCCAGTAGATATATGGCTCTATGTGTTCCACCACTATGCCCATTACCGCGTTGGCTGCGTCCTGGGGAAATAACGTTCATCTTTAAATGGAGTAAAGATGTGTTTTTGATGTGAAACATCTATAGGCGCGAGTAAACCGGATTGTACAAGGTTAGGCACAGCTGCCAATGAGATCAATAGAAGTAGCCCTGAAATTAACAATAGTAACATGATGGTAACTATAGTGACCTACTATTTGACTCGCAAACGTGGGTTTAACATGATCGTGGGGATGAGTTTTGGCGGGAAATCGGAAAGGACATGTTGTGCTCTTGTTTTATTTACATTTTCTTGCTGTATTTTTGAGTTGTATCGGGTAATATTGATGGCATTTTGTACGATAATGTTAATGACAGTGCACGAGTGTAGTGAAATAAAATAACAGTGCGAAATCATGTTTTTTCGGCTTGATTCCAAAATTTCATTGGACAAGTTCTGGTTAAGTAGGCATCGCTTTACTTGAACATCTGAAAATTTATTTAAAACAGGGCTGGAGTTTTTTTCCGCCCGCTTTTTTCTCCTAGCCCATATAAGCCTTAGCGCACCCAAAGCGGATGACGGTCAGCTGATGACCGTAGAACAATGACAAACATCAAGTGTATATTATTACCCAGGATGTTAATAAACTATTTCATTTCAAAACTATTTCATTTCTGACTGACTAGACTGACTGATACCTGATGACTTACTGATTTTTGTATGATTGCTAAGTGCTACAAAAATTATACTTAACGCTGGCAATATGCACTACTGAATGATCGTAGGGATGTATGCTCTTGCATATTTTTTCCGTGTACGGGTTGTCTACGAGGTTTTCATTACAAGTAGGTTATTTTTATAACTTGGGACTATGAGTACGAAGAGTTATTTTTTAATCTTAAGATGCGTTTCCACTGACGCGGAGCTGGGCGGAGCGGTGCATGAATTGACCAATCACTATACTCGAAATCTCCGCTCCGCTTCAATGGAAACAGCACGAGCGGAGTGGAGCAGAGCTGAACGGATATTCATAAAAATACAGCGAGGCGTACGAAGCGGAGGACAGCGGGCATTGGGGTGCGGATATCTCCGCTTCACTACTCCGCTCTACTCCGCTTCAGTGGAAACACTCACCGCTCTTCTCCGCTCCTCTCCGTCCAGCTCCGCGTGTGTACCGAGCAAAAAACATATTGAATGTATTCCCTCACCTGGTGGTCTCTGTTGGGGCAGTCCAAGAAGTAGTTTTCGTTCTGCGCCACGCGCCCGCGCAGCGACGCGAGCGCGCGCCCGAGCCGCGCGAAGTGCGTCCCCAGCGCCGCCTCGTCTAAAGGCTCAATAAGGGCTTCTTCTTCTGTAAAAAAAAGTTTGCTTATGTAGCAAGTAGTTACTCGCAAAGAAATGCGTGCAAACGAAGCACAAAGATCGGATGATGTCTGACGTCACATCAGAGATAAGGCCGATGCGCTTTAGTCCCGCCTACTTTTTAATGACGCGCGCGCATCCTTTTGTTTTAAGAGGTCGACTATCGGTCATTGGCCCGTACTGCACAATGGGATTGCATTCTATTGGTTAGTGAATTTTTATTGTAAATATTAGTTTATAAAATTATATTTTGTATTATGGACTTGCATTCTGTGTCTCGTACGCAATACACGCATTCTACCGTTCTCCCTGATTTTTATTTATACTCGTACCAACCGCTACACTTACATTTTATTCGCTTTGTTAAGACAATATAGTTATCATAAAAGAGTAATATAAAAAAATTGCCGACTACAATAGTTACTATGATAACTAAGCGTTTTTGTTATACTAACCTAAGGGACCCATGGTCTGAAATAAATTTATTATTATTGTTATATAAGCACCTCTCAAGAATTTACTCTCAACCGTTGAGGAATTAACTTTCAATCACATCGACAACATAAGATGATAATAACCGGGCTCCCTTTAATTTTCCTCAGAACTCATCATCCGATTGTAACGGTCCATTGGCCACGTGATCGGTGAACATACATAAAATACATACAGATGAACACAGTATCTCCTTCAAAAAACTAAATTTAACTTTAATCTGTAACAATGAAGTTTTACTCACATTTTGTACGTGATACCGGCAGGTGACGTCACGATTATGTGCTCTCTCTCTCTCTGTCTAATGTTTAATTGTGTTTTAATCTATATTAATATTATAAAGAGGACAGATTGGTATGTTTGTAATGAATAAACTGAAAAACTACTGTTCCGATTTAAAAAATTCTCACCATTAGAAAGCTACATTCACCCTAAACATAGGCTTACCGCGGGAAAATGCTTCATTCCTACGTGAAAACGGGTAATAGGGTCAACGCGGTTGAAACAACTGGCTAAACGCCTATGATTTTAATATAGCAATGAAGCCTGGAATAGCACATAGGCTATTTTTTATCCTACGAGGACCCATTAAACGGGTCCGGGCAAAGCCACTGGCAAAAGGCTAGTCCTTAAATAAAAAGGCTTCCATTAAACTAATAAAATCCGTATTGTGTAAGAGATATATCCTTATACAAACTCACCCTCTTCATCCCCCGCTCCCTCTTCATCTCCCGTCTTTCCAGAGGGACCTCTTCTCTCCTTCAGCACTGAAGTCAGCTCATTAATCACAGTCACTGGGTACAGCTTGTACGGGGCCAGGCACTGCTTCGCGTCCAGACCTCCTTGACGAGCTGTAAAAATTACTTTCATTCGATTTTTGTCCAAAATAGTAATAGAGTATCTACTCATAGATTTGGCGGAAAGTTGAAAGAGCCGGATCGTACATTTGTTTTATTTTCACTTTCTTCGTATAAGTTGATGGCATTTTATTGGATATAGGTAGCGTTGCCAGGCGTCCGGATAAAGCCGGACATAGGTAGGCTTCTTGATTGCGTGTCTAACTAACTAGCTGATCTGTCCGGTTTGGCGACCTGGCAACCCTATATATAGGTAAATAATAATTACAGTGCACAAGAGTTGTGAAATAAAATAACATGCCACGATTCGATCCAACATGTTCTGATAAAGTAGCTATCACTGACTGACGGTACTAACAACTTACTATTTTTTTAACGATGTAAAAATTATACATGTTCGAGCAGTAAATATTGCGTGCGAAGAAACGCCCAAACATTCTCACATCGACATCGATACCATCAGCACCCCGGGTATCGTGTTATATTTTCGTCTGATTGGCTGTCGATGACGTGATACTCGGAAGCGACCAATGAGAGCAGCGATGGGCAGGCCTCATCACCGCGCCCTCCATGGCACGTAATTTTGTGCGCTCCCTTCTCAGTGACCTCTTATAAAAAAAACGTCGATTTTTTTATATAACTACCATCCCTTTGTCCATATACAAAAAGAAAAACTTTTAATGCGAATATTAAACGCACCTCAGAAGAAATCGTATAGGTATCTCTCACGCGCCGCTACAGTACTTGACGCTGGCAATAAACATAGAATTAGCGACGTCATTATTAAAAGAAAAAAACTCACTAAGCTTGTCGATGAACTCGGCGGGGCTGGAGAAGACCATGAGCGCAGGACACGACTCGGGCGGCACGTACTGCGGCTCTGGTTCAGGCTGCTGCTCGCCCTCTGCTCAAAAAGTATTACACTATACTATCAATTAATACTAAATCTTTACTAATCACAAATCATATATGATTTACATTTGCTTCTGAAATCGCTGACAGCTTTAGTTAATAAAAATTGTGTTGCAGAAGTCAGTGATCTCCCCGATAGAGACTCGTAAACATTACTAGGTACAAACTTAATTATTGCTATTTTTATTATTATTGGTTGCATACTCTTGACTATGATAATACAGAAAAATTACTGGATAGGGTATACTAAGGACACATTTACTACCATCTCACTCAAGTACACACTGAATGCACAACCCTATACACAAGCGCACACACTCACGCACGCATACACACACACACAAACACAAACTTAACCCGAACACATACGCACATCACATTGATTGCTGTCTAGATAACCGTAGTTAAGTAAGCATCACCGTTCTGTTTGTTTTTCTTCCAATTAATTTTATTAATTTTTTTCTCTTTTTATCTGTTTCTTTTAGCTTTTGTATCCATATCATTGTTATGCATGAAAACCTTTGCTGTTTTGTTTACTCAACGTTCTATTCTGTTATATGTACGCTATAATATTAACCTAAGTACATTATCTGGGGAAGACACTGTCTTTTGCAACACAGTGCAAACTAAAGTAAAAGGCAGATATTTCTATATAATGTGACACAATGTAAAAGTTCTGGGCCATAATAAACTATACTAAATTCTAAAATCTAAATTATAGTACTTATATTATTAGTTATGTACTTTCGCTACAGTCAAGAACCTTTCATAATAAACCACACATTTTGTGATCTCAAAAAAATGTATATGTTGCAAAATCAATACAAATTCTTTAGTTGAGGAGTTAAGGGTACTTTGTGAAAGAATTTTCGGAAATTCGCCCAGAGGATTTTGTATGAATCTTTTTCTTTCTTCAATAAATTCAACTTAATTTTTGTTTACAAGTTTCTAAAGTGAGTTTAATGAACAATAAGTTCTTTGAATTCAAACTAATATTATCGATTTGAAACTGTATTTGTTTCTCCTACTTTCACATCATAACTGTTATACTAGTTATAGATACTTCAACTCAGTTGTGCGCGCGGCGCTATGTGTGGGTAAACCTGTATATACACAGTGACTTTGTGTGCGTGACAAGAGGTACAGTGAAGTTGTTCGGAAAATCACGGCCGCGTCACTGTCACACAAATTAAAGCTGCATAATTACTAGCCCACGCACACATAGCGCCGCGCGCACAACTGAGTTGAAGTATGTATACTATAGTGACTGCTCAGGTTCTGGTGTAATAGAAGCGTCTTGAATTGGTAAAATCGTTACGCGATATGTTAACAACTACGGATTGATCTGATTTTTGTGTGAGCTCGAGATTACTATTTACAATGAGGGAAAAAGATCTCATTCCTATGGAAAAAATGTAGTTCACACGACAGACGCACGGGCGGAAGTTAGTGTAAAATAAATAAAATTGGAGCGTCTCTTTGTAATGTTAAAATAACCGATTTTTACTACATGCATATTACCTATTATGAATTTTTATACGGTACATACATATATCAAACTAACATTTTTTACAATTTTTTATCTGTCTGTGCGTTTGTTCCGGCTAATCTCTGAAACGGCTGAATCGATTTTGCCGGGACTTTCACGAACAGGTAACTGATGTAATAAGGAGTAACTAAGGCTACTTTTATTTTAGAAAAAATCTAATAATAAAGTCCACGCAGACGAAGTCGCGGGCGACCGCTAGTCTAATCTATATAATTTAAAATAAATTACGAGAAAATTCGTGGGAAAATCAAAAATCTACAAATTATTGAGTTCTGATGGAACACACACATACAGTCGTGGCCAACTAATTAGGGACACTCTCTAGTTAAACCAAATTATGAATTTATTTTTTATTTTCCAACCAGTCTAAACAATATTCCATATCTCTTACATGTAAGTATAATTATTCATTTATGTGCCCGATTATACAAACAATAACAACTTCTTAAACTTTAAACCTCTTTACAGTATAGCTGATAGAATATCACAGTGCTATTTGTTCAAAGAATGCTGGCTGGCCATTTAATTAGGGACACTGAGATATTGCGTTCTATTTTCAAAATCTGAATTTCAATATTTATTTATTTCTTCTCCTACTGTTTCGTGGTAATTTTGGCGGCAATCTTGATTTTTAATTTTAAGTGTTGAGATTGAAGAACAATGGGCAAAAATAAAAGTTGCGATGCAACACTACGAAAAATTATCATGATGTTTGTTGAGCGTGGTTGGTCATACCGAAGGATAGCAGAATATTTAAATTGTTAAAAAACTATGGTATGCAATGCAATGCAACATTTCAGGCGCAACAACACAGCTTTAAATGTGCCCAGAAAAAAAAGATCGAGAAAAACAACTCCGCAAGAAGATAGAATGATAACCAGGTTAGCTAAGAAAGATCCGTTTCTAGGCTCTGTTTTAATTAAACACGAAGTGTTTGGGGCAGACGAAAGAGCCAGTATATCAGCGAGGACCGTTCGACGACATCTGGTAGAAGCAGGGTTGTTTGGAAGAGTGGCTCGCAAGGTACCGTTGTTGAAGAAAGAACATAGAAATGCACGTTTGGCGTTTGCACGTAAATATGGACATTGGACCTACGCCCAATGGCAATATGTATTATTCTCTGACGAGACCAAGGTTAATTTGATTTCTTCAGATGGAAGGCAATATGTACGGTGTCCTGTAAAAGCGGAAATGAATCCAAGATTCACAAAAAAGCAGATTAAACATGGCGGAGGAAACATTAAAATGTGGGGTTCATTTTCTGGACGTGGAGTGGGACCTGTGAGGAAAGTTCAGAGTAACTTAGACCAACATCAATACAAGGCAATATTAGAAGAAACTATGCTTCCCTATGCTGAGGAACATCTCCCTATTATATGGACTTTTCAGCATGATAACGACCCGAAACATACCGCCCGTTCAGTCAAGTCGTTTCTTAACAGTCAGTCGGTATCAGTGCTAGATTGGCCAGCAAATAGCCCGGACCTCAACCCAATCGAGCACCTTTGGCACCATATCAAGAAAAAAGTTGCCACTTATCGTACCACAACTTTAGATGAACTTAATGAAGCTTTTTGTGAGGCATGGGTAAACATTCCTGCCGAAATATTTCAGAAACTGATAATGTCTATGCCACATCGGTGTCAAGCGGTAATTACTAACAAAGGTTTTGCTACTGGGTACTGATTTTACCCGTAAAAAACTCCATTGTTAAAGAAATTAAAATATTGCAGATTATTAGTTTTCTTTAACACTATTTTTCATTTTGATTTACTGTTCTTAATTAAATGTCCAGCTATAGATTTGTACCTTAAATTGAATACATGGTTAACCTTTGATATTAAACACTTTTTTCTATTTATTTAATATTTTATTTACAGCCATTTATAGCATAATAATCGGACCAAATCATGCAAATAATTATTTACAGAGAAATCAACAGGGTTTTATATTTATATGTACATAACCGGTTATTGTTCTTCACTATCTTGAATGTCCCTAATTAGTTGACCACGACTGTATAAACAGCTAGCTAAAATCATAAACCCCTCCATTTAATTTTGTATTAATTTTATTCGTTGGATAAAGAACTTACCTCCGCCCATTTCCTCGTCCTCTTCCTCGGGCTCATCGCCGCCTTCGCCCGCCATCTCGTCCTTTATCCGCTGCAGACGCAACTCGTCGCCTGGTGAACAGTATCAACAACCATCATCAACAACCATCGTGACGTTATACAACTTTCCAAGCATCCGTTTATTTAACAATTTATCTTAAAATTAACAGCTTTATTTATAAGAGTTACTTAAATTTTAAGCATTATTTACATAAATTGTAATGTAGTTTGTAGGTGGTAGAACTGGTTCGCCCGGGGAAGTACCACCGCTGCACCCACTTCTGCCGCGAACTAATTCTATTGTGTTTCGGTGGAAAGGTGCAGTTGCCGGCCACACTTACATGAGGCGACCACCAGCCTCCGGAGTAGCAGCGCAACTGCATACGACCTCAGTCAAGACTTACCTATGCTTGCATGAGGTTGTATGTAGATGTCCATGGCCTGCATGCTCGTCTGCTACTCCATTCAAATTAAAAAAAATTTGGAGTTCATAAGCGTTGTTTATAGTTAACCATTCGCTGTTTAATCTGTGTCTCATATAGCGGTAAAATTAATTTTCTTCACTTTTAAAGGCTATTAAATTAATATTATTTATATTATGTTTAAAAAAATTTTTGACCAGTTTTTATTGAATAACGCTGTTATTAAATTATGCATGTGCCGTTAAATATAAACAAAATGGAGATCGTTCATTGATTATCATTGTTACCTGCTAACTATAGTAACTGATAAATCATATACAATTTAATAACGCACACACAAGTTATAATGAGCACATGCATACATCTTCATTACTATGGTAATGGAATTCCCTTGATAAAAAACCCTGGTATCTATACCACTACAAATCTGAACATACCCTTCTGTATCATCTATGGTGTTAGCAACCCCTTGGTCAAAGTAGAAGCAGCATCAAAATCCACCACCTCTGAGCTGATGGTAGTCCCCCACCAGCAGGGACACCGCTTGAGGCTTGCTGGTGTCGTCCTACGCCTTGAAGAGGGCCTCTCTCTCCCTTTTTAATCTTTTTATGTTCCACTGCTAGGCACAGGTCTCCTCTCACAAGTGAGAAGGATTTAGGTCATAGTCCACCACGCTGGCCAAGTACGGATTGGTGAACATCGTGCCTTCGAGAAATTATGAGTTTCTCTCAGGCATCAATCCGGTTTTTGACTACCATATCAATTGACATACTCTTAGTGAGCTGTCAAAACATGATATCTTCATACATTTCTATCTATCTAAGTCCACTGCTGGACATAGGCCTCCCCTAATGTTCGCCACTCCGTCCGGTCCTGCGCCCTCTGAATCCAGCGGTTTCCCGCCATCTTCTTCGGGTAGTCAGTCCACCTGGTACTAATTTTGATATTTTATTGAGCAGTGTCCAAGACAAAATTAAATATCACAATATTTACCAGGAGGATTTGAACCTGATATCTCCGATTCGGAGACCGCGGCCTTTACCACTCGACCATCGCTGTTCTAGACGCCTTTGATCTCTGGAACTAAACTCACCCTTATGTATCCTCTGTGGCGTCAGCAACCCCTTGGTGAGGGTGGGCGCGGCGTCGAAGGCCACCACCCTGCCGCCCGGAGCCTGCCACACGCCGAGCTGGTGGTAGTCCCCCACCAGCAGGTACACCGCTTGGGGCTTGGTGGTGTCGTACCACGCCTTGAACAGCGCGTCTTTGATCTCTGGAAATAGAATGGTCACATTATTAACAGTTCCTTATTCGTTCGTTACTACTTTTGTTCAAACAGTTTTTACTATCGAACTGACACACATATCATGGAATTTATTACGATTTACCTTAGAGCATCAAGGTATGACAGGTATGACACCCGTCAGAGGAGTGGCCTTTACGGGCGAACCCCTCGTCCCAACGTGCATGCACAATGTGTCTTCTAGTTGCACAACTAGTGTGTCTGTGTGTGTCGGTGTCAGTGTTGTCGTTAATTGTTGTTAATTGAAATTGTCATATTTAGAAATGTATGCGTCTGTAGCGATGAAATAATATTTGTGAATGTGTGACAAAATTTTATTAAAATGTGTGCGTTCTTCCCCCCGCACCAGATTTGGCACAAAAATTATGTATCGAAGCGAGGCGCTATGCCGTCTCTACTGAAGGGTGAGTCAGTAACTTTGATGCTGTAAGGGATTTACATCTGAGTTTGGAATATTATGTACCAGCCATACACGCTGACGAGTAATATCAAAATGAAATATTACAATGTTTGTCCAACAAATACTCAAACAACTTTCTTAGCTCAAGTTTAGTTTAACCGTTTAACCGGAATTTATACTACGACCGAGTCCGAGGTGTCTTAAAATATCTCGTTTCCTTTATTTTCTATCTTTCTTTCCTTCTATAAGCGCTGTATAAGCTTAATCTTCATCTTTTACTTACTCCTACGCGTTCAAACTGACGCATTAAACTAGCGAAGACAAAACATAACTAAAAACTTAATACAATTTATAAGGACTTTTTTTTTATTTGAATGGAGTAGCAGACGAGCATGCAGGCCACGTGGTATTAAGTGGTCGCTGCAGCCCATGGACATCTACATACAACCTCAAGCAAGCATAGGTAAGTCTTGTCTGAGGTCGTATGCAGTTGCGCCGCTACTCCGGAGGCTGGTGGTCGCCTCATGTAAGTGTGGGCGGCAACTGCACCTTTCCACCGAAACACAACAGAGTTGGTTCACGGCAGAAATGGGTGCAGCGGTGGTACTTCCCCGGGCGAACCATAATAGTTCTACCACCTACAAACGTAATTGTAGAAAGCAACTCACGCTTCAAGGGCGGCTCCTTCTCCTCTTCTTCCAGCTCTTCACCCACTTCGTCCGCGTCTCCGCCTTCTTCTTCTTCCTCTCCTCCTTCCTACACATACATACCATTTATATACAAATACAAATCTTTATTAATCACAGAACATGGTTCACATTTGCTTCTGGAATCCCTGACTTCCGCTTTAGTTAATAAAAACTGTATTGCAGATATCACTTTCAATTTATCAAAACAAAATAATTAATGGGTTTTAGGAACTAAAAAGATAAATTATTATAAGTTATATGTGTTATGTGCAATAAATAAATAAATAAATGAACAGCGATGGCTGAGTGGTAAAAGACCGCGGTCTCCGACGCGATCGATACTGGGTTTGACAAAGAAATTTGTAGTGTGCATTTACCGCTCCTCCAAAATTCAAAAATTTCTCGAAAGCTTGACTTCCAATCCGCACTTGGCCAGCGTGGCCTAAATCCCTCTCGCTTGTGAGAAGGAGACCTGTGTCCAGCAGTGGGACATAAAGGTTGAAAAAAAGGAATTAAATATTCGGAAAACTAGCACCAGGGCTCAAGCCCCCAAACTCCCCTTCCCCAAATCCATTAGGAACACTACAATTCACATTTGAAAAACCTTGAATTATGCTAATTATGAGGATTTTTTGCGTCCTACTGTTAGGCACGGGTCTCTCCTCATTAGGTAGGCCTGGAGCTTAATCCACCACGCTGCTCCAATGCGAAGATGGAAATGCAGGTTAGTGGATAAACCTCTGTCTTATTGCTACTAAACCACACATAAGGCCTTCGACAAGGTTTAACTATTATTATCTATCGATTACAACGAGGACCGACGGCTTATCATGCGCGGAATGATTTCAAAGCGCGGAAACGCATATGATATTTTTATTGCTAGCGGTCACCCATCTTACATCCGACCGCGCCCGTTTCGCTTAACTGCTTACTTTAGACAGTACTGATAACTCACCCCAACGGGAGCATCAGGCAGCCTCAGAGGAAGACGGACGGGTTCTCCAAGCTCGATGGAGAAGGTGTTGGCCCCCATCTCGAACTTCTCCGTCAAGTCCTCGGGCGCGATGTCCTTGCGACCAGTTTTCTTCACGTGGTTCAGGTAGTATTCCGCGCCAGCGTCTGGTAAAGGCGAATAAATTGAAAATAATATCGCAATATACTGTTAATAATCATGTAGTACGTACGTTATATAAGTAGAATTGGTGTGGCTATAGGAATTATTATTATCCAACTATTATGACATGGCGGAAACGGTGATGAAGAAATACAAGCTGCAATGCGAAAAGAAGACTGATGACCTGCAGAAGACAGCGTAGTGGCGAACTTAAGGCCGTAGAAGGCCAAGGGAGCTCTAATTTAGCAGTGGACTTAAAAGACCTAAAATGGATGGATGGATAGGGCGCCATATATAGTCCCTGTAGCTTCGGGATTAAGAATAGAGCTACGGTGTCCCCTGTCTGATCGTAAAAGGCGACTAAAAGGGGGTTTCCGGGTTGTTGGAAGCGGTGAGAGTGGGAGCTCGAGCCGCCCAGCCAGCAGACCCGGGAAGGGCGGCGATGTGGGCGTGGCTGCATGTCGCCGTAAGCATCGGAAAGTGCAGGAGAGCACATCTGCTTCAGAGATGGGCCTGTTCGGGGTCGCCGCGCGTGGAGGTGCTAAGGGCGATACCATATGCTAGATCCTTTTAATATGTTGAATAAGTCAAACAAAATTGTAGGACCTTTACCGATTTCTGAATCCTCTTAACGACGTTACTACGTAGGTTTTATAAATAGCTGTATAAGGAGTGTGTTGCGCTCATACTACATATATAACATCAAACATCGTGCGAGTCAAGCGGCGCTCACCGAGGAAGTTGTACATGTGGTCCTGGTGCATGTGCGGCGGCGGGACCGCGGCCGTGGCCGCCGCGAAGGCCGCCGCAGCCGGGAGGGCCAGGGCACGCCCCGCCATGTCCTCCTCCTGGGGACGTGTTCGCACATGTCAATGTAGCGTGCGGCTGAACTCTATATTATGTGTAACCCTGCTGTTGCGCCAACTCTCTACTTTTTAGAGCTCTCTACAAAAATTTCCGGTTGCTCCAACCGAGTAGGCCGATTTACGATTGTCGCAACTTTGTAGCAACCGGTAAGCAACTTTGATGGCCAAGTTGGAAACCACTCAACGCGTCGCGATTGCCAGTTTAACAAAGCAGCGACTTAACTTTTATATACCCTGAAGTGTAAATATAACGATTTAACTATTTTTTGCAAAACCTCTTTTGCTACCTATACTTGTGAAAATAAAATATTTTCTTTATTTTTCTTACAAATTCGACAATTACTAGTTGCGGCAACTAGAAACAGTCACCGATCACCCAAACTGCTAACTCGAGTTGCTACGTGTACGCAGCTCCATAAAAATATATATGTATAAGTAAACAGCTTGTTTCCAGTTGTCAGTTGCTCCGTATGTAAAGCGCCTCAGTTAATAGTTAATCTTAATATATCATTTCATCAAAACACCTTTCAATAAAAACCTCAGTGTACTTTGTTTTAAGAAATCAAATGAAAATGAAAACATTTCATTCACTATATAGTTATACAAACTCTTAGTGAACGTTAGTTTTGATTTTATCTACTCAGCGCTCAGGCAATGCTGAGCTGAAGACAAGAGCAAACGAAGAAAAACTTCAACCAATATAATAGTTGCAGCGACACTATAGTGCGTCGGGCATGTTTGCAGAGGCCCGAGTAGATGACTTTTCCGCCATAAGGCGAAAAAAAGGTCGCCTCTTTCATTCACAGGCTACAAAACAACTCCAACGGGGCAGTACGCCGTTATGATTTCGTCTCGTTTATATTATCCTTTGCAACATTACTTGACAAAAGTTGCGACTGGATACATGAATATTGTAATTTCTGTGTAATTTTTGATTTTATTAATTTATATTAATATTTGACATTGAATTAATTTAGTTGTAATTATTATGTGAAATTGAAACAATTTATTACTACTAACATTGGTTCATAAGAATGCACTTACTAACACATCATTTATTTATTTATTTATTTTACTTTAATTAATACGGTAAAAACCAATTACATTAATTAAAGGACATCACAATCATACTTCTCGCTCACAGATTTATTCCGAATTAAATTGACGACCCGCGAGGGGTCCCGGGTTCGATTCCCGGCGAAGCAGAAGTCTGAATGATGAGTTTAAAATTTCTGTTCTCGGTCTGGGTGTTTGTGTTTCTGTCTTTGTGTCTGTCGATGGCACCCACGACACATATCTACCCTACTGTGGGGCTATGAGTGTAAAGCGTTATTTATTTATTTATAAATGATTATTATAGTAAAAGTAACGATCACCATAACCAAATAATCCCTTACCCCAATGCCAGCTCGGTCGGCAGCTTTCCCGAGGGCCGAGTTCTCCCCGCGCGGACCCATCAAGATGGCCGCCGTGCCCTTCGATATCCACTCGAAGGCTTTGCTCTGAAATTGTAACATACCTACAACTTAACCTATATATATGAAAAATCGTGTTAGTTACACCATCTATAACTTAACAACGGCTGACCAATTTTTATTATTTTTTGTTTTTGGATTTATCTATGACAGGAATAAAAATCGGAGTAAATGTTAATGACATTTTACAATTTAGTACCTGGACGCCCGAGCGTTGCTCGGATAAAAACAATTGATTTTCTTGGTTTATTTTTAAGCAAAACATTCATTGACTCAGTGTACTTAACAAAGCCTTGTGAAATACCTATCTACTAATTTAAAAAAAATGTCACAAAAAAAAACGCAATTTGTCTACTTGTAATTTGAACCCGGGTCTCTAGCTCCGTAGTCAGTTTTCGTAACCATTCGACCAAGAAAGCTTTAATTCTATTGACGAAATTTTTATAGAGGTCTTTCATATCGACATTGTCATTTGTTTGAAGGGCGGATTGACGGTTGACATGTGACGGCTTTCTACGCTACAGTATTCATTCGCTATTTATAAATATAGATAACAGAGTTTATTATTTCCGAAAGCACTGGCAAACTTTTTTTATATTATTAGTCATGGTTTTTTAAGTTTCTACCAGAGCAGTATCATCACTGGACTATTTTTCTATCTTAAATCAAATGACAAACATTTGACCTATGTGACCTATGACCTTCGAGCAACGAAGTTTTAATGAACAAATGGATTTACCAGTATCGAATGTACCAAATTCTCACCTCCAATTTAGTCTCGGGAGCGCCAATCTCGGCGTTCAGCTTGCTGGCAGTGATGGCTACAGGGGAGATGTTGAAGCTATCATCAGCTCCGGGTGGAAGATTGGCCAGCACCAGCTCGGCTAAAGCATCGGGGCCGCCTTTGACTCGAACGAGGCAGGCCGCCGCGCGCATGTCGTCGGATGGGTAACCTTCGAGTGTAAGAGAGAGAGCGTTTTTTTTATTATTTGAACGGAGTAGCAGACGAGAATGCAGGCAATGTGGTGTTAAGTGGTCGCTGCAGCCCATGGACATCTACACACAACCTCAAGCAAGCATAGGTAAGTCTTGTCTGAGGTCGTATGCAGTTGCGCTGCTACTCCGGAGGCTGGTGGTCGCCTCATGTAAGTGTGACCGGCAACTGCACCTTTCCACCGAAACACAATAGAGTTGGTTCACGGCAGAAGTGGGTGCAGCGGTGGTACTTCCCCGGGCGAACGATAATAGTTCTACCACCTACTAATATGTAGGTGTTACACTGTTATGAACAGGTCATTTTCGCCAAGTGAATGAGAACACATACGTAGACATGTATGATGTTTCCGTTTGATCACTGTCCCCCGAATATAGCAGCTGCTGTCAGCGGAAGTGCTGACAAGTTAATGAGGCAAAATTTGCCATTTGCCAGACTTCAGGGGCTATTTTCAAGCAACTATAGCATATCTTACCTTCTTATAAAAATTGAATTGGACCCATATTTATGTCCCAAACACCTGTCTCAGAATAGGGGATATGTAAAAGTGGGTCCAATTCAATTATATTTATAAGAAGGAAAGATAAAAACGTAAAATTAATTTATTTCAATAAAAAAATGCAAATAATAATGAGAACACTGCGTTTAGCGACCAAATCGCCGATCGCCGATATTAGCTATTGAGCTTGGTTGAGGCTTCAAAGCAATGACTTACCATTCTCGTCGCAGCCGTGAGGGTCGAACATGTAGAAGGAGTCGTCGTGCCGCCACACCGCTAACGAACTGCCGCGGGCGGTCACCACCTTGCCATCATTAAATAATTATAGAATAGTAATACATATCCATACTAATATTATAAATTCGAAAGTAACTCAGTATGTTTGTCTGTTACGCTCTCTCACTAACTACTAAACCGATTTAGATGAAATTTTGAACACAGATAGTTGACTTTGGGAAAGGACATAGGATGGTTTTTATCCTACGGGAACCCTTAAAACGGGTCCACGCGGGCGAAGCCACTGGGGGAAGCCTATTAATATTATAAATACTTCATTAAAACGGGCATGGTCGATCATGTCGGGTTAAGATGTGCGATTACTATCGCACGTAAGGCTGTTGTTCTCGAACGTTATCTTTAAGTAGAAATCGTTAAACCTATTCAGTTTATTTTTTTCATTAATGGCATCGCAAACTGTGCATATTGCCAACGTTAAGTACAATTTTTGCATCACCTAATAGTCATAGAAAAATCAGTAAGTCATCAGGTATCAGTCAGTCTAGTCAGTCAAATGTTCAAGTAAAGCGATGGCTACTTTACCAGAACGTGTCCGATGGGGTTTCGAAGGCAAGCTGAAAAAAACATATTTTCGCACTGTTATTTTATTTCAAAACAATCTTCCATTGTCATTAAGCTATATCGAACAAAATGCCATCAATTTTATCCGATATAACTCAAAAATACACCAAAAAAATGAAAATAAAACAAGTGCACAATAAGTCCTTTCCGACTTCACGCCAAAACTCAAACATATTTCGTAGTCTTAACCCGCATTGGAATAGTGTTTTGAAATAGGCCAACGCTTCAAAGGCTTCCTCAATTATGGGTAAAGAGACCCGAGCCCATCGGAACATTAAAATATGGAGAAAAAAAATCGGTTGTCTGTAAAGTCGGTTTACTGACGATAGTTGAACGTGACAGCGTCATAAGAAAATAGTTGTTGCTATAAACAATTGACACCACATTCACTTTTCACTGCACTTTATACTTGACGAAAACATGTAAATGTATTATTGTATAGCAGCTGTCCACGCGGACGCATCGCTCACTCAAGTAGGAGAGAGACAGATGTTGAACGCTGCCGAACGCGGAGGCCGATTGTGCCTCTTTGTCGCTCGTTCCGCGCTCTCGCTTGCACTTCAAGCCTTAAATGGAACGCCTCAGAGCGAGGTAACGCCGCAAGAGTAATGTTTTTTCATGCGTGCAGCCGGCTTCATCGAACTATAAGACGTTGTCACGTCAAAAATTACCGCATGGTTATATTCCTTGAACATCTTGCGAAGGGAGTCTTTGAGGGAGAGGATCCCGCTGCCCGGTTCAGGGTTCAGTTGACCTGTAATTGAAAGTTACTGCATGAAAATGATATGATTTTGTTGAAAATGTCTGTTAATAATTTGACTTTCGTAACATCGTTTATAAAAACAATAAAATTACACTATAACGAAAGGATCTATTTTGACACCTTATTTCACTTACCTTTTTAATGTTTCAATAAGGTAATGTATAAATACATTAGGTGTCAGATCTATTTTTGCTATGAAGGTCATGAATTGTATTGTGATTCGATGGTAAAGTGTGATTATGGGTTTTGCGTAAGGTTTTACGTGAAGCGACTTCTAGAGTAGCAGCGCAAACACTAGTGGATCCAGGGGGGAGGGGCTAGGGGGCTGAAGTCCCCCAAAACCATTCAAGTTCACCCTTGATAAACCTCAAATAATATTTATCATGATTTTATGATCAGCTGTCACGTGTGACCATTATCGACCCATAGCCACTCTGTTATCTGAAATATATAATGATTTTTTTAAAAGAGTGCTGCTTTTTTTCTGGCATCTTTTTTCTCTCAGTCCATCTGAACATCTTATTATTATTACATTTATCTTATGAGTTTTTGCAGCAAGTACTCTGTCTCCCGTTCCTCTCTCTCCTCCCATATATTTAGGCCTCATAATAATTACAGTTAAGTCGCCCCCCAGCAACTAGACCAGATCATTTAGATACTAGCCTGGCTGGTAATTCGACCTGTTAAGACTTTTTTAACAGTAAAAGGCAGATATTTCTCAACTGCATTTTGTCCATATTTTAATTACATGAAATAAACGATTTGAATTTGAATTTGAATTTGAATTTTTTAATACAGTTGCTCAAAAAGTGACGTATTGCATGGACGTATAGCGTGCGGGAAGTGGGCTATTATACACTCGTACTTTTTCTTTACCTTTTCCGCACTCGTGCGTTCTCTTTCCCAACTGTCAAAATAATGTCTATTTAAAAAAATCAACCACTAAGTTTTAGTAGTTTTTATGATTCATGCAAATATTTCTAAAAAGAAGTTACAAATTTGTTTCAATATCAGATTTAATGATTTGATTCAATGAGTTAGGTTAGGTTTCATTTCATTTCATTTCATTAACATTTTCAATTCATATCAATAAAAAAATTCTACTGAAGACTTGGCTGTATGGACATAGTTCCCTTTGCCTACCCAGAATGGGTGAAGAAAACAAAAAAAAATCTCTGCATATAGATATTCTTTCACGATTAGCGCCATTTTAAAAAAAAATTTTGCGAGTTTCCATTATTTTATTGAATTGCTTCATTTTTTCGCAACTATATTAAAAATAGTTGTTCAGTACACGTGCGGAACCGTCATTGGAAGGAGTTCCGACTGTCAACCGCACTTGCAATGACAGCCTTTCCGCACTTGTAATGAAATATACTATAGCGGCGTACGCGTCGTAATCAAAAGGGACTCGGTACCGGTGTAGGCGCAGTCGAACACGTCGGCCTCGATGCAGTCGTACTCGGAGACCCGGAAGCGGCTCAGCACGTCGGCCGCCGCCAGCGTGCCCGTGGTGCCGCGCTCCTCCTCCTCGCCTCCTGCAAACAACGTGCACTTCTTACAATAATAACGTTAACAACGTCAGTCTTCACACAAGCGCGCTGTCTAAATTGAACCACTAAATAGATTCCTACAGTCACATCTGACAAACAAAATATTTTTATTTTGACCAAATTAACCATAAAATACTACAAAATCCTTCTTCAATCATTCCCCCGCCCGCCGCGGAGCTGTAAACACATCACCTCTTTGTCTCTTGAATAAAAAATCATAAAAGCAGTTTGTGTCGCGATACTGTGTAAAAAAACTATATCACCATAAACAATACGTATTCGTCCATATAGTGACATAAGTTGTTTATAATTAAAGTACTGTAAAGTGTGTTCAAAATCAAAGCAAAGTTCAAACATTTTAAGTGACGGTTGTGTTACTGAGTGCAACGAACAGTGATTGTGTGTACTTATAAAACAAGTGAAGCTAATACAAAGCGTGTAAAAAACCAATGAGTCATCACTATCAGTCACTGGCGAAACAGTTTTACTAACCGCGAACATTACTTGAAACTGTTTACAATTTTCGTCAATTGCAATTGTCGAGACCGTGGCGTATCGTGTCAACGCTACAACCGTAGCGCACTTGCTCCGCAACACCAAGATCGATCCCAGCGTCTGCACTTCTTTTTTTTTTGCTAGATTTTTTGTAAAGAAGCATTTACACTACATATTATATATAAAGAGCAAAAACATAAATTTATTTCGGTTTTTTTTTTATTTTATTTTTTGAATTTGAGAATCTACATAAGCTATTAAATCAAATAAAATGAATTCAGCAAAGAAATGCGCCGGTTGCAAAAACCCTCTGCCAAAGAAAGACTATTTGCAGTGTCAGACATGTAAAGCTAAGTACGATATTGAATGCGCTAATATTAGTTTAAAATCCTTCAACTTAATGGAAAGAAAAGACCAATGGAAGTGCCCGGAATGCACAAGCAAGCAGCCAAAAAAAGGAAACATTAACACCCCAGTTCGCAGTAGTACCATGACGTCAGATGTAGCAGCCGTGGAACAGAAAAAACCCTGTACACCACTTCAGGATACTGAAGATAATGACAGTTACGTGACCCAACGAGTAAAGAGCACACGCCCACAGCCCTTAAGCGAAGAATGCAGCCCTAGTACAGAGAATATAGAATTTACTACTAGCTCTAACCTTCAAAGAGATTCCCTGACTGAATTGAAACTATACATGAAAGAGTTACTTGAAAGCCAAACGGAGAGTATTCGGGAGACAATTTCTGTGTTAAACAATACGATACAGGCCCAAAACGTCCGAATAGAACAGTTAGAGGCTAGGATAAGTTTATTAGAGAACGACCCGAAACATCCACTATCTCCCGATACAACACCATTAGAGAGCGCAATTTCAAAGCTGCAATCGGACATTATTGAGCGAGACCAAATTATGCTGCGTAATGATTTAGAAATAGCCGGTTGCCCGGAAGTCGGCAATGAGAACTGCATCCATCTAACTTGTATGATAGCAAAGAAGATAGGTATAGAGCTTGACGAAAAAGAGGTCGTGAGCGCTGAGAGAGTCGGCCCTATGCTAACACTGAAGAAGGATGGGGAGACGCCTCGTTCTAGGCCTCTCGTCGTGCGTCTGGCGCGTCTCACTACAAAACAAGCCATCCTTCAAGCTGCACGCACAAGACGTGAGCTTAACACCAGCTGCCTTGATCTGCCCGAACCTACCAGACGGATGTATATAAATGAACGACTGTCCAAATACAATCGGCACCTATTCTTAAAAGCTCGTGCTCTTGCTCGTGAGAAAAGTTTTAAGTATGTATGGACGCGTGAGGGCAAAATATTTGTACGAAAAGAGCAAGGAAAACCGTGTTTTAGACTGCAAAATGAATTAGATCTTTCCAGGGTTTTTGAAAAGGATAACGTTTGATCACGAGTGTCTCTCTTTATTATCAAATAGAGTTACTCACGGTGTTAAGCACTGCTTTTCTTATGATCCAATTTTATGTGCTTTTGAGACTCTAATACAAACCAACACTATTTACAATAAATTTATACAAATTCTTATAGCAAAAACTCACACTCACACACACATTTCCACACACAAAAGCCTTTGTAAAGTTTTTTATATAGTATTCTTCTACAAAGTTTCATAATGGCTACTTCAAAGAAAAATAGTTTGAAACTAGGGTTATTAAACGCGAGATCGCTAAACACAGGGCAAGACGAATTATACGTGGCTATCTCTAATCACTCTCCAGATATTCTGGCGATTAATGAGACATGGATAAAACCAGGTGAAGAAGGACTTGCACCTGCGATACAAAATTATAAATTCATCCATAAAGCCAGACAAAATAGAAGAGGGGGAGGAGTAGGATTTTATGTAAAGCAGGGGATTTCCGTAAAGGTGCAACGACATCCAACCTCTGTCTTAGAACAGCTGTGGCTTCAGGTCCACTTGCCAGGAGCTAATATGGCTCTAGGTACGGCTTACAGACCTGAGAGTGTTGAGGTGTCAGAAGCTCTAGACTCCCTTAGTGAGTCCATAAATGTTATGGGACACTGTGACTATATCTGGGTCTTAGGCGATTTTAATATCGATATGACACAAAGTAACACTCCAAAAGCAATAGAACTATTAAACTTCTGTCATCATCACGGACTACATCAACTAGTGAAAGCGCCCACTAGAATTACGGAACACACGCAAACCGTTTTAGATCTAGTCTTTACAGATAAACCCTCAATATGTAAAAATATTAACATATTCCACAACAACTGTCTTAGTGACCATGCGTTAGTTACAGTTGAATTAAACATTAGGAAACCTAAATTAATAAAGCGCACAAAGTGCCAAAGAGCGCTGCATAATATTGATTTTCATCAGTTTTCTAAAGACCTAAAATGTATATCATGGGACGGTATTTACGCACTCGACAGTATAGACGAAATGGTAGAGGCTTTCAACTCAATAATATTAAAGTTATTTAACATCCACGCTCCAGTATATACGACGATTATAAAAGATAAACCACGACCTTGGATAACAAGTATATTAAAATTTATGATGACCTTACGTGACAATGCCTTAATAAAAGCTAATAAAAATAAAAGCGACAGTACCAAAGAATATTATCGTAGCTTAAAAAATTTGGTTACAGCAACAACTGAAAGGGAGAAAAAAGCCTTCTTTAATCACACAATTAACTCAAATATAAAAAACCCCGCACTGCTATGGAGTAATATAAGAAATATCACCAAAAATAATCATTCGGCTAGCAATCCCATTCCTGACGAATTAAACGATCCCGACATAATTAATAATCACTTTCTTAATTTACCTTCCTTTTCAACAAATGCTAATACAGTTAACCTAATAAATCCCATAAAAGATGATAGTTTAAAACTAAAACCTACGACAGAGGTAGAGGTAGGAAAAATTATTAACAGTATAACGACAAAAGCAGCTGGCGAAGACGGAATCACCATTGAAATGATCAAGCTGACCCTTGATACAACCCTCCCTATTATAACAAAAATCATAAATAAAGCAATTGATTCAAACACATTCCCTACCTGCTGGAAGAGAGCTTTAGTAAGACCAATCCCTAAAAAAGATAATGTTACAGAACTTAAAGATCTGCGTCCTATCTCAATACTCCCGGTTCTCTCAAAAGTCTTGGAAAAGGTAGTACTATCACAGGTATTACAATATGTTGAAAGAAATAACATTATCTCTAAATTTCAGTCTGGGTTCAGGAGGGGCCATGGGACGGAAACGGCATTGATACACGTTACAGACGACCTAACGGAGGCATCAGATATGGGTCTTAGTAGTATAATGATACTATTAGATTATTCAAGGGCTTTTGATTGTTTGGACCCGGAGCTATTACTAGCAAAGCTTGAGAGATATGGTTTCTCTAAAGATACATGTGATTGGTTCCAAGCTTATCTTACCAATAGAGAGCAAGTCGTTGTAACCCAGAATACTGATGGTTCTAAAAAAATGTCAACCGTTAAACCTGTTAGAAGAGGCGTCCCACAAGGGTCATTACTGAGTCCAATCCTGTTTTCCATCTTTACTTCTGATTTACCTAGACACATTAAGTTTTGTAAGTACCATTTGTACGCTGATGATACGCAAATTTATTACTCCTTTCATGCTAATAATACGCAAGAAGCCATCACAAAAATTAACAATGATCTTAATAACATATATAAATGGTCCCTAGAAAACTCTTTGCTCTTAAACCCAGTGAAATCCCAAATGTTAATTTTAGGCACAAAACACCAAATAAAATCTGTATTTGACTGTAAGGATAGAGTAATGATTAATGGCATCCCATTAGATCCCATAACTTCCGCGCGAAACCTTGGTCTAATTTTGGATGGAGAGCAGAAGTATATAGAACATATAAATAAAAAAATTAAAACAGCATTTTATAAACTCAGAACTCTATACAAGATCAGACCATACATAAAAACGGAGCTTCGTATACAACTATGCGATTCGCTTGTTCTATCACAGCTTAACTACTGTAGCTCTGTTTATGGACCAAGGATTAGTGTTAAAACAGAGAAAGCCATACAGAGAGTGCAAAACGCCTGCATTCGGTACTGCTATAAGATTCCCAGAAGAGAGCATATAACGCCTTACTTGAACAAAATGGGCATACTTAACATGAAGGCGAGAAGAGAGCTACAATACGCGTGTATGGTACAACGGCTTATTCAGAATAAAATACCAGAATACCTGTACGAGAAACTCCTTTGGATCAAAGACAACTCTTATCGTAGCCTCCGCATAAATGCAAAGAGTCGTCTAGAAATCCCAGCACACAAAACGTCTCGCTACAAAGGATGTTTCAAGTTTGCTGCAGCAAAGATATGGAACGATCTGCCTCCTCCTTTAAGAAACAAAATGAGCTCGGAGAGTTTCAAAAAGAAGTATAAATCCGCTCTGCTTAAAAGACAACTTGCTGCAGAAAACTTGAAATCATCTTATAACAAATACCTTCACCTAAAGGACTATTTCTGATTGGATAACCCAAATAAAACACGCGAGTGCATACACACGCACACACACACACACACACACACATACACACACACACACACACACATACACACACAAACGCGCGCGCGTCTCGGAAGCACAGCAATACTTATTTATTTGTTCCATAATTAATATAATTAAAATGTTTGTTATTATGTTTGTTTTTTGTTATGTATGAATGTATTTCTTTTCATTTCTTTTCATTTTTAATTTCATTTTTGTAACACTTAACATGACTTCAAGTGCTCGAAGCAGCGGAACGGGGAGGTACGACATTTAATTCCCGCATAAGATCTCAGGGAACTCGGAGCGGCTGAAAATCAGCGCAGCCCAGGTTTATAGATCTTGGGTCTGCTGTAGCTGAGCCGTTTCCTTTTGCTTCCAACAATAGGTGTATATTGTAATTGTAAATTGTAAATATTTGAGTGTGAAATCTGAACTTCTTTTGTATGCATTTATGTATTGAAGCAATAAACCATTTTTATTATTATTATTATTATTAAAATATTGAAAACACTGTGAAATGTTATTTTGTTAGATTTCTTTTGTTTTTAAAAAGTGTTGTGATAAAATTTAACCGTAAGTCTTACGGAGCGGCCCGGCGTTTGGTGTCATTAATGGCACCAATCAACATGCTTCAATTTGGACGCGCGAACTTGGTTTCTATAATGTAATTGTAATTATCCTAAGGTGAATCATTATAAATCAGCACCCATCAATATGAAACTGTTATGTGAAAAAATTAAGAGATGGCTGATGATGACGGTTATAATGAATCACGCTATAATTTAGTTTTATCGGTCTGGCAAAGGGAGATCTCCCGCCGGGCGAGGTGGTCATGCCCGGGGAGCGGCCGAGCTCCAACTGACTCAATTCGGAGCTTGTATATATGCTTGGATATTCAGAAAACTTCGATAACGTGATTCCGGAATACCCGTGGCGCCATCTCTTGATGAGTAGCGGAAGGTCGCTACAGCGGGAAGTCAGGAAAACATGTTGTACTCCTAATTTCGTTTTTTTGGTATACTTTTGAGTAATATCGAATACAGTTGATGGCGTTTTGTTCGATGTAGGTTCGAGTGTTGTAAAATGAAATAACAGTACGGAAATATGTTTCAAGCTTGCCTTCAAAATTTCATCGATCACGTTCTTCTAAGACTGACTACTAACGACATACTGACATTATCTACTCGTCCAGTTTTAACGAAACTGGCAAAAAAATAATGCAAAATTATATTTGACGCTGGCAATATGCACAGAATGTCCGATACCATTATTGAATAAAAAAAATACTCTATCAAAGTTCTAAATATCCTGCTTATATAACAAAATCCAACAACCCAACACTTAGCCAGCGTGATCAACTGGCGGGGAACCACTTTTAGGGACAAAATAACTGAAATTACTACATTGTGTAATGGTCTGACTTAAATAAGCGGTACCCACACCACGACATTGTACCGCAATTTCAACAGACGAGTGTTATATTCCTAGTCAACTAAACAAATTTTGTACAGTTTTATAACTCACCTTCTTCGTCAACTCTGGGCATTTCTAAGTTAATACCCAGTTTCTCGAGGTGTTCCATCGTGGACTGGTATAACATGTCACCGCGATTCAGAATCTGGAAATAAAAAAGAGCGTGTGTACTTTATGTACACGCGTTAGAAGTTATACTTCTTATTAGTTTAAGAGAAACCTACAAAAGATTATAGCTAGATAGATATGAATTAGAGTAAAAAAATATTTATAAGGTTTATACGATAATTTATTTTTTAAGTTTTTTTATCAGTAAATATTTTTGATTATTTTAACTACTTAATTAATGAATTGAAAATATATGTTTATATTAATTGTTCACGCGAAACGTGACGTCCCACCGACCTTTCCCCGCCTGCTCGCGCGCAACACCATCACCAGTCCGCTTTGAGAACCAGCCCGCGCCGGTCGGTGCCGGTCGGTGCCGGTCGCCGACCCTACCGCGTAGCGCGTACGCACCGCTGTTAGCGTGTCGCCGCGAACACGACGTCGCGGCCATTTGTACAAGTAATTTACGGCTCCATTCCGTTCGCCTCGGACTCAAAAACATTGAAAGACAACAGAAGTGAAATGCAAAATCAAAGTGAAGTGAGTGATAGTGCGAGACAGGTGGTAGATATTTTTGCTTTTACTATGTTGGTAGCACTTTTTACAAAACTTATGAATAGCAACTAACTTCAGACTGTTGATTTTTTCTGTCGGTGTGCGCGCGCATCGTAAAAAATTCACTCTCATCATTTTTCCCAATCGCGCCAAAAGAAGTATAACTTTCAAAACGAGAAATTATATTTAAGATACGAAGATAACGGGTCAGATCGATGGAAATTGCTTATTTAGCCTGCCAGGCGAGCTAGTCCTGCCTGCGGAGCGGCCATGCTCCGATAGTTTCATTTCGGAAATATTTTATTTCTTTATTTATTCTTTATTGTTATAAATTGAACATTGTTGTACAAAGAGTGGACTTAATGCCGAGAGGCATTCTCTACCAGTCATCACCGGCTGATAATGAGAATTTTAAGTAGGTGGCAAGAATAGCATACTCTTACAAGGAAAAACCTTTCTAACGGTTAGCTTATATCTAAGTAGGTAACTAATAGTGTAATATAAGAGTATCAGCTTGTGACGTCATAAATATTTTTTCATACAAAATGTATGAGAATGCCGCGTTTTGACAGCTCATTAAAAGTATCTAATAAATCAATTACAGCTATATTAAAAACTCCAAAGTCAAAAACCATAGTATAACTAGCTTTTCTAATATAAAAAAAACGGAAGGTTGGTGTAGTGTACCTATGTTCTTAGACATTCGTTAACGGCACTGGCTCGTCACAAACAGTGTGCGCGGGCGACACGTCCGCTCTCCCCTTTGGTCCGCACGGTACTGACTTACTGACGTCGCACGCCCCGCCACACCATGAGCACGAGAGTGTTTATAGCTATTCCTATTAGTTTTAAGGTCGCTGCATACGTGACGGGTTTTTACACGGACGGGACGGGACAGGACGGGACGGGAAGTTTTGGAAAAATCGTTTCATACAAAATGTATATGAAAGAGCATATGTCACGGAGACACGGACGGGACGTGAACGTGACACGGTGGTGGTGAACGTTCACGTTTTGAACGAGGCAGTCACGTCCCCGTCCCGTTCCGTCCGAGATTTTATCACGTTACGTATGCAGCGACCTTTAGTCTACCACAAACACTACAGTTGGTCTGGCTACATACTGTGCACAACACTGACATACCTCATCCACATCGTCAGGCGTGAAGTCGTGCGGCGGGAGCACGTGCGCCAGCGCCAGCGCCGCGACGGCGGTGGGCGTGGCCTGCTTGCCGCGGTGCTCTTCGGGGAAGCGCTCGTCCGCCTCGTGGTAGTGCCCGCGCACCACCCAACGATTGGGCGCCACCGCTGTGGATACCAAATATATGCATTTTTTTATTATTCTGATTCGAAAAATCGCAATATTGAAGCATGAAGAACGTTCTGTGTGGTTACAATAAATTTTCACACATTTCTTTCCGTTCTTTATCTACGAAACTGAGGCTAGAAGTGTGAACGAAATAAAGAAAACGGTTATATAAGAGATGTAGAAGATAGTTAAGTATTGAGGCCTCTTTCACCACCTTCAAGTAAAGTGAAAAGTACGCTAACTATCGGTTAAAGTCACCCGTAACTTCAAATAATTCACATAACTTTTTTTTTGCAGGCTCACACAAACAGGCCCCCACTCAGAAAAATCAGAGGCCTAGTAGTCTTAAAGGCCTACCCGAAACATACGACTCACGTTTAAGCTTGTTAACAGGCCCGAGCACTTCGGGCCTCTCACAAACGGCTACGTCGGAGATGCTGAAGGGAGGAGGCCTTGCCGTCTTGGAGGCCTACCTAGAAGTCCCTCACGACGTTTAAGTTTGTTTAAAAGTTTGGATTGTCTAGGTATGAAATGCTAGCAAAGTCGAGAGGGCCTCTCGTCCTCTTGGAGGCCTATCCGGTGGACACAACTCACGTTTAAGCTTGTTAACAGGTTCAGGCATGTCAGGCCTCTCCCAGACCGCCACATCGGAGATGCTGAAGGGCTTCCGCTTCATGTCGGGGACGCTGTCGAGGAAGTGTTCGCAGAGGCGGGAGGCCTTCGTGAAGTACAGCACGCAGGCCTTGCCGCCGTCTTGGAGGCCAACCTGGATACGAGAACATTGGATGATGAGAAGAAGAAAGAGCAACGCTAATAAGATATGAAAAGAACCTGTTCGGTATAAAGGAAACACTGGAGACGTTTTTCGGGTTTAATCGACCTTCGTGACAATTTTGTAATGGCCGCTTCATCGATATTGCTAAAGCAGCACAGGTGTAGCGCCATCTATGATTCTCTGTGTGAACTGTTTGTTCCAGTTAGTAGGTAGTTCATGAAAGGAAAGAGAACCATAGATGGCGCTTTACAAACGGCAAGGGTAGATGGCGCCATAATACATTTGGTTTACAACAGAACCCAACCAACCCAAAGGATAAAACCACGTGGATAGTGGGGTGCTCTGATTCGGTTTGGGTATTTTTCAAATATAAATATAGTGAAAATGTGTTTCAGGGACATTGCTCAGCTCAATGACACCTGCGATCAAAAGTAGGATGGGTGGTGATTACCCACAAGTTGTGCAGTCATAAGTATGGGTGTTAATAAAGCTAAGCAGTATGAGTTAGGTCAAAGGTAGGATGGGTGGCCATTAGGAAACATCTAGTGCGGTCAAAAGTATGATGGGTGACTTAGGCAACATCTTACGCGGTCATAAAAAGGATGGGTGTCAACAAAGCTAAGCAATGTCGAGTGCGGTCAAAAGTAGGATGGGTGGCCATTCAGCAACATCTAGTGCGGTCATAAGCAGGATGGGTGTCAATAAAGCTCAGCAATGTCGAGTGCGGTCATAATCATAAGTAGGGTGGGTGGCTACGAGGCTTCATTACAAACAATGAGGCTAAACGCGAGCTGCCATATTGTAGAACGTATCGCAATAACAATCCGGCTAATCGTGGACCCGCCACAATACAGAACGGCCCTGTTTTAGGAACCGGCTAGCTGTAATGTTATACGGTGGATTATACGATCCGACTGCGACATATACACAATTATTCATGACAAAAGTACTACTTATGTCTCGTATTGAAACGTTTGTACGTTACCTTGAATCCATATCTGTCGGCCGGCCACGGATGGTACACGTAAAACTTTCCGCCCTCGTTCCAAATCGCAGTTTCGTATTCACCGGGTATCTAATGAAAAACAACACCTGTGAATTGTGTAGTAACCCGCATTACAGCAGTGTTGTGGATCAAGTCCCAGGCCTCCCTAATTATCTAAGCAGTGGGACGCAAAAAGGATTACATTGGTCGAGTCTTAATATAGACTTGGAAAAATACCATTGTAACTTCTGTCAGCCTTTCTGTCCCCAAGCTTTTAAAGGTATATTGTCTGCAACCCTTTTTTAAGTCCCAGTGCTGGGCATGGGTCTCTTCCCATTATTGGGAAGGCCTGGAGCTTACTCCAACACGCTGCTCCAATGCGGGTTGGTGGAGATACGGGTTAGTGGTCAACCCGCTGTCGGATGTTTTCAAACCGCCCATAAGGCCTCCGACAAGGTTTAACGACTGTTGTCTATCAACAACAACCGGGACCGACAGCATAACGTGCCCTCTGAAGCACGGAAACGCGTATGAATTTTTTTTCCACTAGCGTTCACCCATCTCACACCCGATCGCGCCCATTTGGCTTAGTTGCATAGATCGCTTGCGTTTTACGCTAACCGCCGGGCCATATGCGATTCGGTATGTATAGGTATATTAAAATTGTATAATAGGCATGATGACAGATTTTTAAATACCTTTCCTTATTGTAGGTACACGTCTCCTAGTTTCGAAAAAAAGTTTATTTCAGCAATAAACTTAAGTTTTAACGTAAATTAATATATTTTCTGCTATGTCATTTGAATTAAGCGCGAAAACGCTCGTAGGTGTCATGGCGTCGGCTTGCTCGTCAAACTTCGAGCAACACGATGACTTTTACTGAGACGTGACGTCATTCCTTTTGATTGGCGTTTCAGATAACATTGCGGATTGCTGTATTTAATACTTTTATTTTATTGAAAATCTTATTAATCTTAATTTTTATATTAAAACGGGATCATATTTTAGAACTATTTTAGCTTTTTTTTTCTGTAAAACCATTTATGATTATATCTCTGCTTCTTTAATAGTGTCATCATGCCCATTTAACCTGCAAAATCCCAGAGTCCGACTCCTTGAAGAACTGCTCGATGCCGCGACACAAATCAAACACTTTCGGGTCCGACGAGATCAGCTTGCCCCACACCGCTATGCCGCGAGTCTGTCAACGTAAGTAATTTAATTTAAAATATATTTTATCGGAAGATTTAGGGCCTCATTCACCATACCCAAGTAAAGTGTTGATTAGTTACGTCCCAAGTAAATTGGCAAGTAAAAGCTATGAGTACGGGTCAGTTTATCATATTATTATGATTAGTGCTACTCGAACATCTTGAAATTGAAATTGAAGTTACGGGTGACTTTAACCGACAATTAGCGTACTTGTTACTTTACTTGAAGGTGGTGAAAGAGGCCTTTAGTATTGATAGCTAATCAAGTATGTATAAGATTGAAAGAGCAATCTATATCAAAGAATAGTTTCCGCCCGCGACTTCGTCCGCGTGGACTTTGGTATTAGTCATAGCATGATGTTATATAGCCTATAGCCTTCCCCAATTAATGGACTATTCAACACAAAATTAATTTTTCAATTCGAACCAGTAGTTCCCGAGATTAGCGCGTTCAAACAATCAAATTCTTCAGCTTTATATATTTGTATAGATGTAGCTCAACCAGCCAGTCAAAACCGAACGGCTTTTCAGGTTACTATAGTTAAGTTAGTAAAAGAGAACGACATTGATCTGTTCTTAACCATTGTAATCTACAGGTTATAGTAATATTAATTGACGACAGCTTCTTTGTTAGTGCTCCTAAGGGTTATATTAAATTTTCACTATTTTCAATTCTATTGTTGTAAGTACTAAGAGCTTTACTAGTACACCTTCAAAACATTACCTATTTTTTTTTATAAACCGTGCAAAAAGGCAGACGGGCCGCGTGATGTTAGGCGATCACCGTCGCCTATGGACACGGGCAACCCTAGGGGAGCCTCCCGAGCATTGCCGGCTTTGGAGGAGAGCTTTTTTTACAGCTTTCTTGAAGAAACCAGTGTTATAGTCCACTGGGAATGCCTCAGCTGGAAGGTTGTCCCATAACCTACACGTCCTTAAAAAGGAGCGTGCAAAGCGGACCGTGGAGGACCGCCACGAATCCAGATGGTGCCGTTGGAATTTTAACCTTAATTTTTAATTTTATTTTTTTTCAGTTCTAACGGGGGCGGTACTATTTCAAACGTATTTGGGATATTTGTACAAGTACCTTGTATGTATACTCTTGATCTCGTATCCTGAAGTTGTCCTTGAGTTCACCGAGTACTATTCTTCGTATGGGGCCTCCTCGTTCCACTAAAGACTCCTGAAAATAAAAAATAAAATCGTTTAAAGGTAATCCTGGAAAATATACTATACTACACGTAAATTTGGCCTGCTTTGTCAAAATTTTTGCAGCATTTTCATAGAAGGCCAATAACGTAAATTTGGCCTGCTTTGTCAAAATTTTTGCAGCATTTTCATAGAAGGCCAATAAACACGAAGAATTCGCAACACATTTTGGCAGAGGGAGATCTCCCAGCGGGCGAGGTGTTCATGCCCGGGGAGCGGCCGCGCTCCGACTGAAACAATTCGGAGCTTATTAAGAAAACTTCGATAGCATGATTCGGGAATACCCGTGGCGCCATCTCTTGATGAGTAGCGGAAAGTTACTACAATATTTAACCAAATATTTTTCTACCTTTTAAATAAAAATACGAGCATCTAAACTGGTGACGATAGCTCCGATTTTGAGTACGCGTGTTAAGATAGTAACGTGAGTTCCGCGGTAAAAGACGTATACAGTAGTAGTATCAAAATGACCCTATAGAGGTTGTAGCCCAGGTCCAGAGTCTCGTCCACGATGTCCTCGTTCCAGCCGCGTGCACGCAGCCGCCGCAGCATCCCAAGAGCCGCTACGCAGCATGGTATCGCTGTGAACGTCTTGAACACTTGGTATCTGAAACGGGACGGTATCCTTACTTTAAGGGTTCCACAGGAAATAAGAAACAACGGGACCCTTGCAGTATCAGTCGAGTCTCAACCGTTCGACACTTTGATTGTGCAGTTAGTAAAACTTTATTCAGGAACGCGACGATCTTTAGTCAACCGTTCTAACTAACGATCAGTATTTCTGGTACGAGTTTGCACCGTTTATGCAAGTCACAGCTCGTTTTGTACATGTATCTACTTACTAGTAGGGCCTCTAAGGGACTGTAAGTGACAAGATGAATCTTTAGTACGAGTTACGATTCCACGAAACGAAAATAAACGTGAGTTTATGAAGGTCAGTTTATTAAAGTCAGTTTAGTGTGATTTGTGTGTGCTACTATTTACATCATCCTATACATACATTTACGTCATCTATACGTTTACATCTCTTTTTAACGCACATATGAGAGAGAAGCAGCATACAACTGCACATTTCACTCACACTTGCGCAACGTCGAAACGCAGCTGTTAGCTCTTAATTTAACGGCGACAACTCGTACTACCAGATTATAACGTCACTCTCACGTTAATACTGTAAACGGAATACAGCGGAGTGTTGCTAGGGGTACTGAAATAGTTATCTTCTATACTACCTATTAAACTAGACGAAATAATGCTAACACAGCTTCTTAGTAAGCAATGCTCGGCAGAGCTATCTATATACTAGAAGAAGAAGAAGAAGAAACATTTATTCAAAAAATTACAGCAGTACATACATATAAAGTAAAACAAATATACATAAAGAACATGAGTGTTAATGATGAAAAAAATATACACAAAAATCTAAAAAAAAATCGAGGCTGCAGTGTAATTTTTATGAATGGGACAACACTCAGCCTTACTATGGCCATTTGCATGACCATAGCTGCTGGTTTTCAGTGTGCCCTGTGGGGATTCATCGAGTAGTTCGAACTAGGTTTGTAATAGAGCGAAACTCTGGGTGAAAGCTAGCAAATTATAAGGCAACACAATTACTAACCGATAGCATGTACATTCTTTTCTCTATCTCCCTCCTTCTCATTCTATCTCTTAGAGCATCAAAGTTACTGACTCATCCTTCAGGAGAGACAGCATAGCGCCTCGCTTCGATACATAATTTTCCCAAATTTCCCCCCAAAAATTCCCAAATCTGGTACGGGGGAAGAACGCACACATTTTAATTTTGTCACACATTCACAAATATTCTTTCATCGCTACAGACGTATACATTACTAAATATGTCAATTTCAATTAAAAACGTCATTTTCTATGCACCATCAACACTGGCACTGACACACACACACATACTAGTTGTATAACTAGAAGGCACATTGTGCATGTACGTTGGGACGAGGGGTTCGCCCGTAAAGGGCACTCCTCTGACGGGTGTCATACCTGTCATACCTTGATGCTCTATGTTCTATCTCTATTTCACTTTTGCTTACCGATAGCTGGCCATATGTCGTGTGCCCCGTAGGATCCACTTGTCCACGTCGAGTTGCTGATACTGCGAGTGGAAGTTTTTGTCGGCGATGTCCACTGGGCTATGGAGAAGTGTCTCTGACTTGGGCCGCGGTATCATGTCGTCTCTGGAAATAGGGAGCAATTCAAATTTGTTTTTCATAGTGTGTACAGCTACGTTTTAACAATAAATTACGTTTCAACAATAAATTTGTTGAAACTGTTAAAATAAAATTATTAAAACTCATAAGCAGATTTGTATAATATAAACATCTAAATAAATAAGTATTGAATAAACGTATCCCACTCATAGCCCCACAGTGGGGTAGGTATACCCTGTGTCGTGGGTACCATGGACACATACAAAGACAGAAACATAATAACCCAGACCGAGAACAGAAATTTACATTCAAATTTCTGATTCGCCGGGAATCGAACCTACTCTCAATCGATTGGCAGTCCGGCATGGTAACTATTGCACCACGCCGGTCTTCAATTGGCAAAAGAAGGCAATTTTCATGAATGTCTGTTTTACTGACATTGTAATAAAGGCGTCCAAACTGTTACAAATAGTTTAGTTATGAATTTGTCAGCAGTAAATAAGACAGAAATTAGAATGATGAGTTACAGTTATTGTTCTCAATGTGGGTGTTTAGTGTTTATGTCTGTGTGTGTCTTTGGTACACCAACACAGGAAATTCTAGTGTGGAACATGGTTTATTTATTTATTTATTCATACAAACCTGCCATACGCGTGCGCATCGGAGCCGGGACAGTAGAGGAAGAAGTCCTCCCCTCTCATCTGCAGGATCTGATCTTGTGTTAAGGCAGGAGGGGGCTTCTCGGGGGGCAGCGGCAGGGTGGGGGGCGGCTGAAGAAGGGAGGGGATGTGAGGTAATGGAGGATTAGGTCTTGGATTCCGAGACGTCGATAAAACATTTTGTTTTTTTAACCTTTTTATTAAGGTCTCCTCTCACAAGTGAGGGAGTTTTAGCTCATAATCCAACAGATTATGATTTTAAGTCAGAAAATCTACTTAATCCTTTTCATTTAGTGTGACCTGTGCCGAGCAGTGAGATATAACAAAGGATGAAAATAAACTTATGACTTACATAGATTTCCGCAACTCACCTCTTTAGGTGTCTTCTGGTAGAAATCCCTGACTTTCTTCCTCGACGTGGCCCGGGACGTGGCCAGGCTGACCGCGCTCAGGGAACACTGTGGGTATTTGCCCTGAAACACAAATATTTCGTGTAATCACACAATCACATACCCGATTAAAAAATTATAACGTTTCACACTCATCGCCACACCGTAGTCAGCGTATCATAGCCAGCGTAGATATATAGATCCTGTGTCGTGGGTACCATAGACTCACACATGGACATGAACAGAGACCGATACCGAGAACAGAAACTGAAACTCATCATTTCAATCCACGCTTCGCTGGAAAGCGAACCCGGAACCCGCGATTGGCAGTGCATGGTAACTGCTTCACCACACGGGTCATTATTATCGAATAATATTTACTAATGTTAAAAATATAATGTATTGACTTTCACACTTTGCCATATTATTACATCTAGAAATTGTTGAACAAAAACATCAGTTAGAAATAAGTAGTGCAATAAATCAGAGTGTGCTTATAAAATTTGAAAGTTGCCGTCGATTTTCCTGGGATTTCATCATCAGATTTTGACTTGGTGACAATGAGACCACCTCGGAAGTATAATCTTTGGAACAAAAAAATTGTAAATCGATCAAGAATTTCCGGAGTAATCGGTGAACATATTATTTAAAAAATACATACAGCTGAACACGGTACTCCCTCCTAAATGGATGTCTACTCTCTCTGTCTCTTTCTTACCTCTTTAATCTTCTTCTCAATCAACGCATTAATGTTGATGCTGTCCCATTCGCTCCGGCAGTGTATCTTCAACGCCTTTAAGTCCAACTCATAAGTGGGCTCCCGTAGAAGAGGCTCGGTTTGGACTACCTGAAAATAATTCATATCTCCATTAAAATTTTATTGCACTATAGGCATTATATAATTATGTTATGTATTTAACAAATACGTCTTTACCATGTAGAGGACTAATAATTACATAAGAAGTTGAGGTAGCTGTTGAACGCAGGTAACTAAAATTGCCAGTTAGTAACTAAAGTAACTTTCTGGAAACGTTATAAGTTGCTGACAAAGAAGATAACTCATGACTTATTGACAGTCACTAAAATTACTTACGATAACTAAAATTGGCAGTTAATAAGTAAAGCAACTATGTACTTGAAATATTTACCAGCAAGTTACTTTAGTTATGACAATTTTAGTTACCTGCCTAGCTGCATGGCTGTGAATGTTGATGTTACCAGGTAACATAGTTCAATCAATAGTTATCTGCTGATTACGATAGTAAACTGACTGGTAACTATAGTTAGAGAACTTAGGTGATAGTTTATCTAGATACATGGAAATATTATGCACATGCATACTCCTCCAGTCAGGTAACCCCGACTTAATGAGTACTCTTCTAATGCACCATTCTACATGTACAATCATGTAAGCCACAGTGAGGAGTAAACAGCGTTGTATATTCCACAATCTTTGTGCAGGCATGTCTCTGCCCAGTAATGGAATGTTAGGAGTTCCTTTGTTCCACACATACCCCGACTTCAGTAAGAGCTGTCCACATAGTTGGCCAAGAAATCCACTGTGAAGAAAATTCACCCGCTCCCGATATCCCAGTGCCTTAGCTACCTGCAGATAACTATAGTGACCTACTGGTGACGGAAGTAACCTGCAGGTAACTATAGTAACTTTTGACTATAGAATAGCTTCTTCACAGGTTTGCTTACTGTGTAAAGTGTAGTATGTGGTAGTAGTATAGTAGTGGTGTAGTATAGTTAATAGAAGATTAGCTCTACATCTGATAGTTTTAACAAAAGAACAAAAGGTATACCTCGACTTCAGTCAGAGCGATGGCGGGTCTCGGCGTGCCGTGCTTAGCCGCTTCCAAGTCCCCATAGTTGGCCAGGAAGTCCACTACGAAGGAAGATATTCCAGCGTAGCGGAGAAACGCGCCCGCTCCCGATTTCCCGGTTCCACATGCACACCCATCTTTGGGTCTGTAAAGAAGGAAATAAAGTTGTATTCTGGTCTATAAAGAAGGAAATAAACTTGCTAAAATGGAGTATTTTTGACATTCAAATTATATCAAACTTTTAGCCTTAACAATTTCTAATTTTGACCAAATTTGATTAAATAATGATTGAATAATAATTCGGTCAAATAATTATACTATAAGTTTTAACAATAACAATATATTAAGATTTATTATAAATTTTAAGAAATCAAAACCGTTTAATTAATGTAACAATTAAAATATGACTACAAATTTGTGAATTACTGTTAAAAATAATTTACTGTAAATTAATATTTATGTATTAACATTTGCAATAATTATGTCATAAATTGTATTTCCTTTTGATGATTCTTTTGAATATACTTAATCTCATAAATATTTTTGCCGTGCCCTACCTGGGTCCTGCGAACACTGTAAATCTATCTAGGACCTAGTTTAAGACTGTTATTAAGCACGTTTTTGGCAAATATATAAATAAATAAATAAATAATTCTGACTGGTAAGTTTAAGCCCTACGTCATCATCGTTAAACCTTCTTCTAGGTATCTGGTGGTGGAGTGTGGTGACAGAATGTCAGTGGCGGTATTTATTTGTTTATAATTTATACTCGTGCCAAAAGTCGAATTTTTCGAACAGTATTATTTTCAGTGATGACCTAAGCGCTGAAACGTGTTCTTTACAAAGCTTCATAATCACTCGGCTGCTCGTTTGGTACACGACTAGCAACGCGATTTACTACGTGACAGAATCAAAACGAGAAAATCGATAGACGAACGGAGGCTACAGACAGAAACTGATAAGCTGAATTGGCAATGGCTGATAGGCGGATGTTACGGGAGGCCTATGTCCAGCAGTGAACTATGACTCACAAGGTGTGGCTGTCCCAGCTCATTCAGCACGTGCGGGTCCAACATGCCGGCGCTTAAGATCAAGCTTTATATTTATTTAGTAGCTACACCCAGCAGTTTCATCAGCATGAAGTAAATATTTTCCGTACATTTCTTAGGTTCCCGTTGCTACAAAAATTAAGGACTTTCATACACACTTGCGAGAGTCCTTGGATCTTTTAAATCCGACACACACAGATCCTGTCATAAAATCGTTTCTTAGCGGACGTCCATTACTATCTCAATACCTGTTGAAGTGGACTGTATGAATAAAACGCTTCTTCGATTTTTTCTTGATTTATTTCTTCGTATTTTCTTCTTTAGGAGAGAGCCGGGCTGGAACTGACGACAAGCGGCTACAGGCCCCATCTTTATATAAAAAAATTCCCGGCCGCTGATTGGTCGACCAATCACGTGCGAGCATGCGGACCAATCAGCGCGCACTCCAGAAAGCTCGTCAAGGCCGAGCGTCATGCCGACCAATCAGCGCGCACTCCAGAAACTTCCTCAAGGCCGAGCGTCTTTGTGAGATAGCCGCTTATCGCCAGTATCCCTATCTCGCTCATTGTCTGTCTCTCTCTTACATATAACAATTTACGTACTTAAAGTATTATTACAACAACTCGACATAAAAGTACGAAGTATCTAGAAAGAACAATAGAATAATATGAAATCTAAATAAAAACACACACATATAACACAATATCCTACAAACTAAGTACAAACTAAGTATTTTTAACTTATAACTAATCACTGGGCTCGTCGTCCACAACATTTCCTCCCCCCGACGCAGCCTGCGTAGTCTCCATCACGACGAGCTTCCTTACAGGCCGCTTGAAGACTCCAGTTCGGGTGCGGACGTCAGCCGTTCGTATTCCGCCGTCTGGACCCGGGAAGGTGCGCTCGACGATGCCCATTGGCCACACATTTCGTGGCAAGGTGTGGTCGACGATGATCACGACGTCTCCGACTCGTAGTGGTCGCTTGATGCCCGATGACTCTCCTCTGGGTACCAGTGTGGGTAGGTACTCTCGAAGCCAGCGCTGCCAAAAGTGATCGGCGAGCGCTAGGCTAGCTCTCCAGGTTCTTCGATCTGTTTCTTCGCACGCACCGTTGAGAGGCAACCCCATCGATGACCCCAGTAGGAAGTGATTCGGAGTCAATGCTTCAGGATCTCTGGGATCGACGCTGACGTGGGTGAGAGGCCTCGCGTTGATGGAGAACTCCGCTTCGGTCATCAAGGTGTACAGGACCTCTTCCGTCGGTTCTCTCTCGTTCAGGGTGGCGGACAGTGCGACTTTGACGGAGCGCACCAGCCTTTCCCACGCTCCCCCTTGATTCGGCGCACCCGGAGTTATGTAGCGCCACTCCATCCGATGTAGCAGTCCCTCGTCTCGCAGCACAGGTGCCCACTTAGCATAGGCAGCTCGCAGTTCTTTATCGGCTCCACGGAAGTTGGTGGCGTTGTCTGAATACATTGTTTGTGGCCACCCCCGTCGCGCTGCCATCCGTCGTAGTGCCATGATTGCTGAGCTCGAGGAGAGTGAAGGTACTATCTCCAGGTGCACGGCGCGGGTCGTCAAGCAGGTGAAGAGTGCTCCCCATCTCTTCTCGCGTCGTCGTCCGATCTTCACTGTCATGGGCCCAAAGTAGTCCACCCCACAGTGACTAAAGGGGCGCTTGAAAGGCTCCAATCTTTGTCGTGGTAAATCTCCCGTGGCCGGTACTTGCGGTCTTGCTCTTCTTCTCTTGCACATGGCACAGTCCTTTTCTACTGTGCGTACCGTGGGCCTCAGGTGTATAATCCAGTATTTCTGCCGTAGGTCGTTCGTCACGCGTTCTCGGTTCGCGTGTCCCGCGACGCAGTGTTCTCGTAGTACTAGAAGTCTGGTGACCCGATGGCGACCGTCCAATATGATGGGTCGCTTCGTCTCTGCGAGCGCTGTAGCTGCTTCAATTCGACCTCTAACCCTCAGTATGCCGTCTTCTAGCACTGGATCTAGCCGGAACAGGCGACTGGTCTTCGGAATTGGCTTCATCTTCTCGAGTCGTTGTATCTCATCTGGAAAGCTATCTCGCTGTGCTCGTCGGATGAGTGCCTTTTCCGCTGCTTCCACGTGTCGGCATTCCAGGCGTGTCGCTCGGCGTCGGCATATGTCGATGAAGGCTAGTACGCGCGCTGTCGTCCTCACCAGTGTCTCATACTTGGAGAAGCGGCTAGGATCGGGTAGCCACTCTTCTCTCGCGACTTCTGTGACGTGCAGCACCACCTCTTCTTCTTTGTCTTCGTACCCATTTCTTTCTTCTGGCCATTGGTCTTCAGGGAGTCGTAGAAAGTCAGGCCCCCGAAACCATCGATCTTCTGCCGTTATGGGTGTGTTCACGATTCTCGTGGCATCGTCTGCTACGTTCTCTTGAGTCGGGACCCAGCGCCAGTCTTCTTTCTGCGTGAGTTCCGATATTTCTCCCAGGCGATGCGCGATGAACGGCGTGTATCTCTTCGCGTCGTGCCGGACCCAGTGTATCACAGTCATGGAATCCGTCCAATACGTTGTTCTCTTGACTTCGACGCGATGTTCTTTCTTGATTGTTTCTGCGAGTCTTGCACCGATGACTGCTGCCTGTAGTTCGAGGCGTGGTATCGTCTGAGTCTTTTTCGGCGCCACTTTTGCTTTGGCTGCTATGAGGCTCAGATCGTAGCTTCCGTCGGGTCGGGCGATGCGCCAGTAGGCCACGGCTGCATAGGCTTGTTCGCTGGCATCGCATAGTACGTGAAGCTCCAAGTTCTGGCAGTCGTGCAGTGCGTATCTTCTTTCCAGTCGCAGGTTAGCTATACTAGACAGCTGTTTTATCCAGCAGGCGAAGAGTTCGTATTCTTCTTCCGGGATTGGCTCGTCCCACGAAATCTTCAAACGCCACAGACTTTGGAGTACTATCTTCGCTCTGATGGTGTAGTGGCTGAGGAGTCCAAGTGGGTCGTAGATGGACATCACGGCGCTTAGTGCTTCTCTCTTCGTCGGCGCTCGGCTCTGAGCGCGCACTTCTGCCGGGACCCTGTTCATGGACGTGTTGAACCCCAGCTCATCCTTCTCGGGATTCCAGTAAAGCCCCAGTATCTTGTTCTCGACGCTGTCTCCTCCAAGCTGTGTCGGCGTGGTTGTTCGTAATTCTTCTGGCACGTCCTGCAGCACGTCGGTGTGGCTAGTGCTCCATGCTCTGAGTTTGAATCCTGCTGCAGTGTGTACCTCGCGGAGCTCTTCCACGGCGCGGCGGGCTTCGTTCGCGTCTTCATAGCTTGCCACCAGGTCGTCCATGTAGTGGTTCCGCGTGATTGCTTCCAGGGCTAGAGGGTGCGAGTCAGCATGTCTTCTCGCGTTGTAGTCTCTCACAAAGTGCGCCATGAAGGGAGAGCTTGCGGCGCCAAAAATCATACTCGTCATCTTGTAGTGGCGCGGTGGTATCTTCCGATCGGCTCCCCTCCACAGGAACTGTTGTGCTGGCTGGTCTTCTCTGCGTATTTTTATCTGCAGAAACATCTCTTGTATGTCAGCCGTGATTGCAACTGGCTTCTCTCTGAACCGGAACAGGATCCCAGGTAGAGACATCAGCAGGTCGGGTCCCTCTAGCAGATAGTCGTTCAGGCTGACTCCCCGATTCTTTGCTGCTACGTCGAATACTAGTCGCTGCTTCCCTGGTTTGTTCGGGTTCTGTACTGCGAAGTGTGGTAGGTACCAGCAGACGGGACTGGCTATCTCGCTCCCGTCGCAAGGCTCGGCGTACCCTTTCTGCAGTAAGTTCTCAATCTGCTTCGTGTATTCTCGTCCGAAGCTCGGATCGGCGTCCATTTTCTGCTCGATCTTCGTCAGGCGTCGTAGTGCTGCGTCGTAGCTGGGTGGCAGTTTCACGTTGTCGTTTCTCCATGGCAACCCAACTTCGTATCCCTTTTCTGTTTTCTTCACTGTTCGCTCTACGATCCTGATAGCGCGCTCATCTGCGTCGTTCACTCGCGGCTTGTGTGCGATTCCCAAGGCTTCGATGCAAAAATGATATTCCACCAGGTTGTGCAGGCTTTGCATCTGCTTCTCTTCGTCTGCGCCTTGTTGAGCGGTGTATACATGCAGCACACTATCTCGGTTCCTTATCATGCTGCGCGGTACTGTCCCATGGATGACCCAGCCCAGTTGTGTTCGGGATGCGGCTGGTAGGCTCGGCTTGCCGGTCCTCAGCTCCTGCGATACGATGTATTCCCAATGGTCCGCTCCAATCAGAAGTCCGGGTTTACTGGAGCCGTAGCAGACCTGATCTTCGGGCAAATCACGTAGATGTTCGTGCTTCAGCAGAGAGCTTGGAATCGATTGTTGTCGCAGCTTCATATCCTTGATGGTGTGCGCCCGTATCTTGTAGAAGTCATCCTCCCCTTTCACGTGCACCGTGACCAATCTGCTGTCTTCCTCTTGCTGCATAATGCTGACCCCTTGCATGTGCAGCGGTGAGTGCGTCCCCTTTGCGCCGATGCTTCTCGCTATTTCCTCGTCGATCAGCGTGATCGTAGCCCCTTCATCCAGTAGCGCGTAAGTCTTCACCTCCCCCCGTGGACCGACGACGGTAACAGGACACATCTTCAGTAGCACCGTTGTATTCGAAGTATTTAATGCTAGTACCGACTCGGCGCCGTTGTTCTTCGTAGGCGGTGAGGGCTTTGAAGCTTCCTGATTTCCTTCCTTATACGCGTAGTGTAGACTGGAGTGGTGAGGGCGACGACACTGGTTCACGCCGCAAGGCTTCGCTCTGCAGTAGCTTCGGCGGTGTCTCTTCATTAGGCATTTGAAGCATAACTTTTCTTTTCGCACGAAGTCCCACCGTTGTTCGATCGATAGTGCCTTGTATGCGGGGCACTCGGGTAGCTTGTGATTCTTCTTGCAGCTATGGCATTGGTCGTCCGGTCGTTCTTCTTCGGCGACGTTATAGATGGCGTTACTTTTCTTCTTGTAGACAGCTGCTGGTGCCGGCTTGACCTCTCGCTTCGTCGTCGATGTAGCGGGTGCTGTGTAATTGTATCGCATCATCTGGTCGGCTTCGCGCATCAGAAAACGTGAAAGCATAACAACCTCTGGTTCCGTCCCATCGTTGTCCCTGGCGTAGTCGCTCCATCTTGCTTGTAGAAGCGGGCTTAGCTTATTCAGCGCTTCTTGCTTCAGCATCGGATTGTAGAGGTAGGCGTGACGACCGACGCTCTTGATGACGTGCACGGTGTTCTGCAGCTTGACGGCGAATTGGTTGACCTCCACAGCTGATGGTCCACATCTTGGCAGTTTACTCAGCTCGGCCATTGCTTGATTGATGATGAGATCCGGTCGTCCGTAGCACTGCTCCAAGGTCTTCATTATGATCTCCGGATCCGTAGCTGAGTGCAGCGAGGCAGCCACGTTCTCGCGTGCTTCTCCCTTTAAGCAGCTTCTAAGTCTCTGCAGGTTCTCCGCTGGCAGCAGTCTATACATTTTCGTGGTGTCCCGATACATCGCCTTGAAGATGAGCCAGTCGTTGGTGTTTCCGTAGAAGACAGGTAGGTCCGGGCACTTGGACCTCGGTGTATTCAATTTCTCTATTGCCTCCGTGAGCGCTTCCAATGTTCTTCCTGATACGGGATACGGCCTTTCTTCAACTGGGAACTGTAGTTGTCTATCTTCCTTGACGCGCGGCTCCCCCCGTGGCTTGAGGGGATGAGCACGAAGCCATGCGTCGACCTTTCGGTTGTGTTCCGAAGGAGTTTCTTCGTGGTCGCTTTCTTGTTCTTCATCTCGTAGCGCCGCGAGTTCTGCCGCTAAATTTTTCTTCACAAGTTCGGCTTCGATTTCGAGTTGCTTCTTTCTAATTTCGGCGAGCTTCTTCTCTGCTTCCATCTCGGCGAGGCGCATTCGGGTTGCGGTTGCACTCCTATTTGACCGCATCGAGCGTGCCGGCGATCTGGCACGTGCGTTCCCTCGATGACCCTCAGCGTAGGTGGCGCGTGCGACCTCGTTCGTAGCCGCTGTCCACGCCATACGTGCCCCGTCGATCGTGGTTCCCCATCGGTTGGCGCGAGCGGCGTCGTTCGTAGCCGCTGACCACGCCCCACGTGACTCGATGCTTTCACGGCCGTCTGCCCTGCTCTCTCCATAGTAACCGCCGTGTCGACTGTAGCCTCCGTGTAGGACGTGCCGGGAGTGGCCCTGCCGGCGTCGGTCGTAGTCCATGTTTCCTGACATGTACTCGGTGATCTTGGCGGGTCTAGCGAGAATCTACGTTGTCTTTCTAAATCAATTTGACGTTCTTTTTGTATTTGACGTTCTTTCTGAATGAGAAATTCTCGCCTTTCCCGCTCGCGGTCATCCTGTTCTTGACGCGGCATATCCTCCCGTTGTTCGGATGCGTCGGCTTGACTCCTTGTGACGACCATTTTCTTCATCCGGCAGCGATTACTGTAGCGCAGGCTTCCTTTTTCCTTAATCCGGCAGCGATGGACCAGACTGAAGTGGACTGTATGAATAAAACGCTTCTTCGATTTTTTCTTGATTTATTTCTTCGTATTTTCTTCTTTAGGAGAGAGCCGGGCTGGAACTGACGACAAGCGGCTACAGGCCCCATCTTTATATAAAAAAATTCCCGGCCGCTGATTGGTCGACCAATCACGTGCGAGCATGCGGACCAATCAGCGCGCACTCCAGAAAGCTCGTCAAGGCCGAGCGTCATGCCGACCAATCAGCGCGCACTCCAGAAACTTCCTCAAGGCCGAGCGTCTTTGTGAGATAGCCGCTTATCGCCAGTATCCCTATCTCGCTCATTGTCTGTCTCTCTCTTACATATAACAATTTACGTACTTAAAGTATTATTACAACAACTCTACACTCTACTACTCTACTGATTCTACAGTTTTAACGGCATATCATGCATACGTTACGCCAACACTCACATATGGTATAATATTTTGGGGAAATTCTATCAATAAACAGAAAGTATTTATAAGCCAAAAAAAGTGCATACGAGCGATTTGTCAAATTCGAACACCTAATAGTTGCAAGCCTTTCTTTATTAAACTAAAGGTCCTCACAGTAACTTGTATATATATTTATGAAATATGCACTTTTGTAAGAAGAAACAAACATTTATTCGAGACTTTTAAGTCAAAGCGTCAAATAAATAAATTAAGTAAGTTCCCTTCAAAGTCCGCACTGTTTCGGAAAAATGTTCTAGGTATGGCCCCAAAAATCTATAATAAGTTACCGAATAGCATAACACAAATAGACGATCTATTGAGCTTCCAAATGAAATTAAAAGATCTTTTAGTAAAAAAAGCATTTTACACGATCCAGGAGTTTTTGGACTGTAATTTTCAATCTTAACTGCGTAAACAATTGTTAATTAATAAATTACTTTGACTTGTTCTATCATATTATATTGTATGCCATGTATGGCAGGATAGGGAGGTATGACATATCTTTATACAACATCTGTAATTGTACCCCTTTCCACAATAAATGACATTTGAATTTGAATTTGAATTTGAACTCGACATAAAAGTACGAAGTATCTAGAAAGAACAATAGAATAATATGAAATCTAAATAAAAACACACACATATAACACAATATCCTACAAACTAAGTACAAACTAAGTATTTTTAACTTATAACTAATCACTGGGCTCGTCGTCCACAACACCTGTCAAGTTTGTAACACAAAAAACAAAGGACTTTCATAAAACTTGCGAGAGGCCTTAAACCTCTTTAACCCGGCCCTAACGCAAAATCCGTTCTAAGAGGACGTCATCTAACTATAAACTACTTCCCTGCCAAATTTTATCTTATACGTCAAGCGGTTGTGTGAGCGATAGGGCGGTTTTCCATTAGCCGGCCCGGTACCGGCACGGTACCGGCATGGCCGTCCACCGGCACCGGCGCCGGGGCTTCGTTTTTCCACTGCGCCGGTTGTTGATGCCGGTTTACGCCCGGTGAGTGGTATAGTACTTACACGAACTTCAGCATGACGACACGTAAAGTACAACGCGAGTCACGGTGTCGTATGAAAACGCCATGACGTTTACGCGCTGAAACGAACCACAAACCAAATACGAGTCTTTCCGTCCGCTCCTCGTCCCCCTACCCGGCCCGCGCACTCATACACGCATACGGCTACAACACACATGCAGTTTTGCCGGGCCGGCACCGACTGGAAAACTTGCTGCCCCGGTGCCGGTAGGTGTAAAAGCAAATCATACATTTTCATACGTTTTTGCTTCCCCGGCACCGGCACGGCGGCGGCACCGGCGTCGGTGCCGGTGCCAGGCCGGGTAATGGAAAACCGCTCATTGAGTAGCTTTTCTATTATTTGTATAGATACTCACAAAGTGTCGGGCTGTCCCAGCTCATTCAACATATGTGGATCAAACATGTAGCACACGGTGCGCACCGCACTGGCGGCCTCTGGCGGCGGCGGGTGTCCCCACAGCAGGAAGTGGCGATCGCCAGCGCTCAGGATGAACATGTAGGTGGCGCCTGTGCGCTTCTCCATCAGCCTGCAAGGAGGAACAGAAGGACACTTTTTAAAAGCATCTCAATGTTGTACCTGAAGCATAGCTAAAGTCTAAAGATCAAATTTAAGCTACTATTTTTAAGTGTGACGGACAACGTGGCTACAATACAATATTTAATAATGCTTTACGACCAATATAGTGTGGTACAGACTTGCTTAGTTACAGTTCTTTTATTTCACGAACTAGCTGTGCCCCGCGGTTTCACCGTCGTTAATTTTTTTTTAAGTATTTTACTTCTGATAACTCTAAGAATATATGTACAAAGTTTCATGATGATCGGTTGAGTAGTTTTAGCGTGAAAAAAAACAAAGAAACTTACTTTCGCATTAATAATATTAGTAGGATAGGATGTCTGTTCTCAATGGTTGTACGAGTATATGTATACATCCCATGACCGTACGAATTGTCACTGTATGCGTTACCTAAGAAGCCATTTATCATTCATATCAGTTTACCATACTGGTAATGCCAAGTTACTATAGTTACCAGAAAGTTACTAATATAATTCAAATTCAATTCAAATTCAAATTCATGTAATTAAAATATGGACAAAATGCAGTTGAGAAATATCTGCCTTTTACGGTAGTTTTCACTGTGTTGTAAAAGACAGGTGCCTTCCCAAAGTAGTTTAAGATACAGTTAGGTTTGTGTACAGTACAAAAGATATCAGATGCTCTTTAGATTACGATGTTCAGGATGTTACATATTTATATTATTTAAAAATAAAAATAAATAGTAATAATATAGTAACCTGCCTTTTCAGATGAGAGTGACTGTTCTACAGCTACTTAAATAACGCACACCGTGACAATAATTGAATAACGATAAACAATAATTAAATAATTATAACAATAATTAAATAATGATAAACTAGCATTGGACACTTTACTAAAATTCTGCTCCACTTATATTTTTAAAATATTAAAACAAGTTAAGTATTACACAACTGTTTCAGGGCTGAATGGAGTTTTTAGAGGGAAGTTGACAGGTTGGTTAGCGCTTAGCAGGTTGTACTCTTATTTTTTTTTCATATGGGTCATTTTTAAATTATAATTTTTGGGATTAGAGTTGATGGCGTTTTGCCAGAAGGTCTTGTGGAGGAAAAGGGAAGATCTCCCGCCAGGCGATGTCACTGCGACCGCGGTTCGAATGCTAACTTCGGATCATTTGTATATACACTGAGAATCTAAGAAACTTCTATAGATTCAGGATACGTCTTCTGGTTGGCCAGTTCAGAATGACACGTGTGACTATATTGTTTACAATGTCCGCTGCTTGCGTCGTCTAACATGGTGAGCATTTCAAGTGCGGCGCGCGGTCATGTTGCTGCAGGTATTGCGCCGCTACAGTCTGAATGCTTATTTCATACTCAAACTCACGCCATCAGATCCGGCTCGTTCTGAATGTTGTCCGGATGCTTTGCCAGCAAGCCCTTTTCCAACTCAGACAGCTTCACCGTGTAGCGGATATCGTGGAAGAAGAAGGAAGTTAGCAGCTGGTTTAGTTGCAATTGGGGCTTGCCTGTGGATAGAGAGAATGATCATTTCAAGACGGTATTAAATATGCACAAAAAATTCAAATACAAATATTCAAAATGACTAAAAAGTTACACTCTTAGAGCATCAAGGTATGACAGGTATGACACTCTTCAAGAGGAGTGGCCTTTACGGGCGAACCCCTCGTCCCAACGTGTATGCACAATGTGCCTTCAAGTTATACATTGCCTCCGGAGTAGCAGCGCAACTGCATACGACCTCAGACAAGACTTACCTATGCTTGCTTGAGGTTGCATGTAGATGTCCATGGGCTGCAGCGACCACTTAACACCGCGTGGCCTGCATGCTCGTCTGCTACTCCATTCAAATAAAACCCTTACCTTTATAACACTTCATAGCTAGCATGCACTGCTTATAGTATCTGTCGCCGGCGTCTATGAGTTCGTCGACATCGCTCCGGACAAGCTGCGCCGGCGTTTTTTCGTGCAGTAATGCGCGGCAAACAACCGCTATACAAGCTGTTTGGGAACCTGGGAAGAGGAATGGAAATAAGACATAAGAAAAGATAGAAATTCCAGAGTGAGAAAGTAAGTGATGGAAGAAGGCGGAAGATTGGAGGCGTAAAAAATATAAGGAGAGGAGCGGAGGTAAGTCACACAAGAACATTGCTAAAAAAGGGGAAGAAGCGGAGGTAGGTACAAACAAACATCAGAAACGTAAATAAAAGTTGGCGGTAGGAGACAGAAGAACATTGCAGACGTAAAAACAGAGAGAGAGGTGGATGAATGTGACAGAAGAACTCTAAATACGTAAGGAAAGTGAGAGACAACCAGATACGACACACTACCGCTGTGCACGCCTTTGGGAACCTTAATAAAGAAATGCAGGCATGAGATGGAAGAAAAATGAGATGTAGAAGAGAGAGAGAGAAAGAAAGAGAATGTTTTATTTATGATAGTAAGTAAGCTAAAGTACTTCTTAAAAGTTTTGTTATTAATTGTGCCCCGAAGTACCTAGTCTTGATGGGAATGGACATACAGGACATAGTTACATGGGGAAGTGGTCACCCCGGACCCAAACGCATGCGTCGAGCCGTTTAGGAAAGTATCAAGATTTGGAATGAGGACAGTAAAGAGAACTGACGAGGTGCACAAAATTAACATGTGAGTCAGTTATAGGTAGGTACCTAGAGAAAGAAAGTGACCACATAGTTTGTGTGACAATCGACGACCCGCTTGGCGCAACGGTTACCATGCCGGACTGCCAATCGAAGGGTCCCGGGTTCGATTCCGGTCAAGGCAGAAATTTGAATGATGACTTTAAATTTCTGTTCTCGGTCTGGGTGTTTGTGTTTCTGTCTCTATGTGTGTCCATGATACCCACGAAACAGGGTTTGACCTATATACAAATGTACTCTGTGGTTTGACCACCCTATTGTGGGGCCATGAGTGTGAAACGTTTTTTTTTTTAATTAATCGCTCTATACCTTATAAAATAGTTTACATACCACAAGCAGTCGAAGAATACTTCTTAGAATTGCAACCAATGGATCCTTGCAAAATCATCTTGTTTTTTTCTACTTGAACAAAATTATGCCAGACCTGAAACATTTAACATTGGTAGCTTATAGTGATTTGTATTTTAATAAATCATGAGCAGCAATGGCCGAGCGGTAAACACCTTGGTTTCCGGAACAGAGATACCGGGTTCAAATCCTAGGCGCGCACCTCCGACAAAGAAATATGTAATATGTGTATTTATCGCTGTTCTATGGTGATGGAAAATATTGTGATATATTTAATTAATTACGATGTTTCCCATCACCGAACATGCCTGAGAGAAACTCATAAATTCTCGAAAGAATGATGTCCAATCCGCGCATAGCCAGCGTGGTGGACTATGGCCTAAATCCCTTCCACTTGTAAGGTCTCCTACCTGTGCCCGCCAGCGAGACATAAAAAGGTTGAAAAAACATTTTCGCCTTCTTAAGCTTAGAGTATTCATACAAATTCATACGCTGCCAGCGACGCTTGTATGGCGGCACCCATCGCCTCATCTTGAACTCTGGACGGTCTATCACCTGTCACCTGCGATAAACTTGATGCAATCTACACTAAATCCCACTTTTTTTTCAACCTTTTTTTATGTCCCACTGCTGGGCACAGGTCTCCTACTCACAAGTGAGAGGGATTTAGGCCATCTTCCACCACGCTGGCCAAGTGCGGATTGGTGGACGTCATGCTTTCGAGAAATTATGAATTTTTCTCAGGCATGCATGGCGGTGGAGAACATCGTAATCTATTAAATATCACGATATTTTCCATCACCGTGGAGCAGCGATAAATGCACACATTAAGTACAAATTTCTTTGTCAGAGGTGCGCGCCGAGGATTTGAACCCGGGATCGGTCGCGTCGTTGACCGCGGTTTCTTACCAATCGGCCATCGCTGCTCCCAATCCCACTTCGAAAGTAACTCTGTTTATCTGTCAGTCTGCTACGCTTTCCCGCTTAAACTACTGAAAATTTTTTAATGAAATTTGGAACACAGATAGAGTGGACCTTGGGAAAGGACATAGGATGGTTTTTATCCTACGAGAACCTATAAAACGGGTCCACGCGAGCGGAGCCGCTGGCGGAAGGCTAGTTTATCATAATAAATAGGGATTGTCACCTTCTTAAGTTTAGAGTACTCATACAAAGGTCGCGTGAGCTCTTCAGGAGGGATCCGTTGATAGCGCGGACGACGCCGCCGGCGACGCTTGTACGGCGGCACCCATCGCCGTGTCTTGAACTCTGGACGCTCTATCACCTGCGAAACAGTTGGTAACTATGTTATTTACTGTGCCCAGAGCTTCAAATACCGCTATAAAATCATAACGTTATTATCTACTTGTGCCCATATCGTTATAAAAAACATAACGTTTTACAACTAAACGTTATTTACACATCATAATAACGCTATATCAATAAACGCTATTTAGAAAATATCGATATAAATAACATTATATTTACGGGGAAGAATATTATAAATTATCATATGCAGCGTGCTGACAACGCGGCAATATCGCTTAGCAACAACGATATTATAACGTTATTTTATTTCGATTTCGATATTTCATAACGTTATTCTTTTAATACCGCTATTCGTCTTTTCGTTAGTAATGTCAAAATAATAACGAAACGAAATACGAATAACGTTATATAACATTATATTTTGATATTTTTATAACGTTATGAAGATCTGACTGTGCCCCGCGGTTACACCCGCATTAGAAACGATCATCAGCATGAAGTGAATAATTATTCTCCGTAGATTTCGTGGATACAAGTGAAACACAGACTTTTATTTCTTATATCTCAGATTGTAATCAGGACCCCTTATACTGCTTAGTCCAAATGAGAAAATTTCCATATAAACTTTAACTTTAGGGGTTGAGTTTTTAGAAATCTTCACTTTTTTTTTGTTATCGGGGGGGGGGAAACCTTCAAAAGGTACCCGGCACCTTGGGAGAGAGTACCGGGTTATGTGGGATTTGAACGCACTAAAACCCCCTCGGTGGCTGCCACTGCGCTTGGGGAGGACTCCAGGATCTCCGGCGGAACGCACCGGTGTCCTCCACGCGCGACGCCCCAGAACGGGCCCATCTTCGGGAGAGCAGCTGAGCTCTCCTGCACCTTCAGGTGTTCACGGCGGCATGCGGCCACGCACACATCGCCGCCCTTCCCGGGGCTGCTGGTTGGATGGATCGAGCTCCCACTCACACCGTCCACAACCCCGGAATCCCCCTTTTAGTCGCCTCTTACGATCAGGCAGGGGATACCGTAGCTCTATTCTTAATCTCGAAGCTACAGGGACTTAGAAATTATTACTTAGAGCTTACTAACATAATGAAAGGAACCCCTGTATCAAATTTCAAGTTTCTAGGTACAGTAGTTTCAGCTGTGCATTGATATATAAACCAGTGAGTTAGGTTTGCCTATTTTATATCCCTACTAAATTATAATAAATTCGAAAGTTACTCTGTCTATCTGTCTGCTAAACTTTCCTGCTTAAACCACTGAACCAATTTTAATGAAATTTGGAACACAGAGTGGACCTTGGGAAAGGACACAGGATGGTTTTATCCTACGGGAACCTATAAAACGGATCCACGCGGGCGAAGCCGCTGGCGGAAGGCTAGTACAGATATATGTATATATACATTTACTAAATAATAAATGCAAGTTTGGATCTATGTGTGGATAGAGGTTTTTGCTAGATCACTCAAGAACGGCTGATCGAGATGAAATTTGGTATGGAGGTAGATGTAGTATAATGTATTGTTTCCGTGGGATAGCTAGGTACAATCATACAGACTCAAATCAACCGAGCGAAGCCAGCAGATCACTAGTATTATTATAAAGTAAATCAGGGCAGTAAATTTGAACCTTCAGCTGGCGTAAGACGCAAGCGATCTATGAAGCTAAGCGAAATGGAGCAGTGCGGTGTGAGATGGCGGACCTTTCGGCTAAGTCGCACTAGCTACTCTTAGCATCAGAGGTTGGTAATTTTGCATCGATGCTGCATCGCGTTTTGGTAACTTGGACAAGCGTGGGACGTTTGAGCGACTTTAAGGATGCTGCATCGCGATTTCGTGTCTATAAAACCTCGAACACTGTAGCGGAATCACGCGTTTCAGCGTTATCAGCTAATGCTTGTTACACAATGTGGCTTGGTCGTTATAGGTAAAGTACATGCGCAATTTCGTGTTCGCGCAATTCAATGGCAGTCAAAACATCCGACAGCGAGGCTGGCCACTAACGATCTCCACCAACCCGCATTGGAGCAGCGTGGTGAGGTAAGCTCCAGACTTCCCTAAAAATGTCACCGTGCCGCGCAATGGGACGTAAAAGTGTCGCCGTGTCGCGCAATGGGACGTAAAAATGTTGCCGTGCCGCGCAATTGGACGTAATAATGTCGCCGTGCCGCGCAATGGGACGTAAAAATGTCGCCGTGCCGCGCAATGGGACGTAAATATGTCGCCGTGCCACGCAATGGGACGTAAATATGTCGCCGTGCCACGCAATGGGACGTAAATATGTCGCCGTGCCACGCAATGGGACGTAAATATGTCGCCGTGCCACGCAATGGGACGTAAATATGTCGCCGTGCCACGCAATGGGACGTAAATATGTCGCCGTGCCACGCAATGGGACGTAAATATGTCGCCGTGCCACGCAATGGGACGTAAATATGTCGCCGTGCCACGCAATGGGACGTAAATATGTCGCCGTGCCACGCAATGGGACGTAAATATGTCGCCGTGCCACGCAATGGGACGTAAAAGAGGGGCAACTCACAACGGGCGGCAGTCGCCGCGGCGGCGAGGGCGGGCGCCACGGGCGCGTGCGCAGCGCCACCTTGGTCACCTCTGGCCAGCGCCGCTTGAATCGTTGTTTGCGCAGCATTGCTCGGAACTCTGCCTCCCTGGAACAACCTTTTTGATTTGAAACATCTAATGATTAAGTAACGCTACTCATTCATAGGTCGTTCAATATGTCGTGGCTACACTGGGCGCGGTCCCAGGTGGTCATGTCCCCTGTTATTGTGATTGAAAGTTTCTTAAGTAATGCACACTGTATCAGGGCACATCTATACTTATAGTAACGAAAACAATAAAAGTAGTGTTAGCATTTGACTTACTCTTGAGCCATTTGAGATGCTGTTTTGGGTATCTCTTCAGGCTCTGGTATCTCCTCTTTAGCCTTGACCTTGACTTTGTCATCCTTTTTCTTGTCAGGAGCATCACCGCCTTCTGGGGGTCTGGAAGTAAAAGAAGAAGGTAAAATTGGGCTGAGACTCTCTTAGTATTCCACTGCTGGGCATGGGTAATCCCTTCCCTCTAATGGACTAGAAGTTCAATGTACTGCCTTAATATGCTCATCAAAATAAAAATTAAAAATAATAATTCACACTCATAGCCCTACAAAAAGATATACCCAGTGTTGTGGGTACCATGGACACACACAGACTCATACCCAGACTGAGTACAGAAAATAAAACTTATCATTTCAATTTCTGTTTTGCCGGGAATCTAACCCAGGACCCACAATTGGCACTCCAGAACGGTAACCATTATGAGGCGTATTTGCATTGGTGAAGATGCAAGCAACCAAACCAACCTGCTTCTGAAGGTTTATACAGTGCCTATAAGGCCTCCAAAAAAGTTTAACAACCGCCAGCTGTAGAGGAAAGGGACAGACAACTAATGTACAACCTCTGAATCATAGGATTTGCTTTTAGGTTGTAGGTTTAAGGTTTATACAGTGCCTATAAGGCCTCCAAAAAAGTTTAACAACCGCCAGCTGTAGAGGAAAGGGACAGACAACTAATGTACAACCTCTGAATCATAGGATTTGCATGAAATTACTTGTCCCCTATCTTACAAACAACCCACGACTCCCATATTACTTACATTATGAGTGTTCTACACCATTCAATCATGAGCATAGAATATACCTAGATCATCTCTACTTGTAAAGCCGCAAGATCCTTAGTGCTGAGGAGCAAGGAAATAACAACATTTCATAGATGTTTATACTTACTTTTTCTTGTCAGCCATAGCCTATGTTACTATGGTAGGTATTTCTCAATTCAACATGTATTGGATGTTTTTCTTGAGCTCTGCTTACTGAAAATAAGAAAAAACTTAAATTAAGTACCTACCATATTTTGTTAAAATGGCATTATGCAATTAGATATTTAAACATTACCAGCACTAATTAAAATGTATGACTGTTACTGTACCAATAGATGTTCAATGTGAACAACCATATTTGACCATAGACCATAGGCACAAAAAATCTGAATCTGAAAGTAACATTCAGATGAGATTCAGATTTTATGCGAATTTTTTTAAACTTGTACAACTTTTCAACATCTTTAACCAGTGGACTCAGACAATAACTCTGGTAAAAACTCTTGCAATAATGAGAGCTTCAGCTCATATTTATTTATTTATTTACAGCCTTTTACTGGGCTGGGTTATTTTCGTGTTTCCTTTATTATTGTTTTTTTTCATCTTCCATCCATTACATGGCGACCTGCATGGCATAATGGTTAAATTTCTGTTCTCGGTCTGCGTTGTGGTGGTGGTATTTGTGTTTCTGTTTTTGTGTGTCCATGGTACCCACGACACAGTGTATATCTACCCTACTGTGGGACTATGAGTGTGAAGGACTATCTGTATTCTGAATTTTATAATTATTATATTATATGAAGTAAACTATTTCTTTTATTTATTCTTGCTTCATATTAATAACTAAAGTAGGAACGCCCGGTCGGGCTCACGCCTGGTCCCTCTTCCTAAACAGCAGCAACCCTAAATAATATAAGTACCTACAGAAGAAACCTTCAAAATGTCAGACAAGACAGGCAAATAAGAAAAATTTATTAATAACTAGAAATTCAAGTTGGTACTCTTTAATTAAAATGTATCGAAGGATTTACCTATCATATCAACGATAGAAAATTTAATGGAACCTAGGTCAAGGTAGGTACTTACAGCAAGTGCTTACACTACAAAAAATATATGTTTTTATTCCTTTTGCAATTTTTTTGGATTTTCATCAATTTATATTTTTTTTTATTTAACAAACAAATTCCACATTTCTTTAATCACGTACAATCAATTTTATTTCATTTATAGATTTTTGACTTGTTAGTTAGTGTCACTCAGATGGAACTAAATTTAAATAATTATTTTTCTTAAAAATAAAATTTCAATATACCTACTCTTTGTACTTAGGTACCTACTAAAAAACAAACATTGCCGGCGGTTTTTTTAATCAAAATCAAATTTATGTTACTCTATGAAAATCAAAATGTCAAAACTCACTTCTGCCAAATCGGTGTTGCCATAATAGAATAAATTGCCAAAATCCGTAGAGATTAAAATCAGAGAACGCTATTACGCGATCACGCGACTGGCCAAGGGTAATATTTAGTGAAAATTGCTGTAAACAGTTCGCAGTAGATTAGTCAAAAACACAAACTAATTAGAGATACTACGTGTCAAAAAACAATAGACTTTAATAATTACTCTGTTAGTAAAACTTCGCGCATGGCCCGGCGGCGAGCGTAGAACGCAAGCGATCTACGCAGCTAAGCCAACGGGCGCGGTCGGGTGTAAGATGGGTGACCGCTAGTGGCAAAAAATTTATGCGCGTTTCCGTGCTTCGGAGGGCCGTCGGTCCCGGTTGTTGTCGATAGATAACAGTCGTTAAACCTTGTCGGAGGCCTTATGGGCGGTTTGAAAACATCCGACAGCGGGTTGGCCACTAACCCGCATCTCCACCAACCCGCATTGGAGCAGCGTGGTGGAGTAAGCTCCAGGCTTCCCCAATAGGTGGGAGAGACCCGTGCCCAGCAGTGGGATGCAAAAAAGGGTTGCAGCCAATACTTCTAATTAGTCTGTTGTTAATAAATTGTGTAAGTAAGGTTGTAGCAAAAGCATTATAACTCCGTCAAAAATATTTAAAGGGGAAAGGTGTGGTTGAAAAGAGAAACAGCGCTGCATGAGATGTCTCATGTCAGTTATTATTTATATCTATGGGTAAAAGGCAACTTGACTTAAGCGACATTTTGCTCGATTTTTAGATCTATACAAGTATATTTGGAATCACCACTTTTTCTGCGCCTTTTGATCCGCGTTTTGTTCCAATCGGAGCATTTTTTGTCGTTTAATTTCATTGCATTTTTTTTAGAGAAATCATGTCATGCGACACGAATTTTTTTGTTTTTTTTTTTGCATATATGCACAAAAACTCTTACTCGACTCTATTTAAATGGAGCATCATTATCAAAGTGTATATTTATGCTTATTACCAAGGGGTAAAGGTTGTGAAGGCACAATATTCGTAAACTTAGTCGCTTAAAACATTTTACATTGAATCTTAATAATAAAAATATTTTTTGATGAAAACCAATGTCGTAAATGCTATTTAATTTAAAATATTATTTGTTACGCATGTTTTTTTTTTTATTAAATGAACCGAACAAAAAAGGCAAACGGGCCGCGTGGTCACCGTCGACCACCGTCGCCTATTGACACGGGCAGCCCCAGGGGAGCCACCCGAGCATTACCGGGTTTGGAGGAGAGCTTTAGCAAATTGTTAGTTTTTAAGATTATGATTAGTTGTAGGTAAAATATTTGGCTGCAACCCTTTTTTGCGTAGCCCACTGCTGGGCACGGGTCTCTCTCCCTTATTGGGGAGGCCTGGAGGTAACTCGAGCTCCATGCTGCTTCAATGCGGGTTGATGTAGTTTTAATAGTCTATGTCAAATCAAATCAGTGTGACCATCTCAAAATTGACGAATCTGCCACAGACTGGGCCTAAATTCTGCCAAATCTGCCACAGGCTAGACCAAATTCAGTCAAATTCTGCCAAATCTGCCACACTTGAGTTTTTCGGGCTATTAAAGGGGGGGGGGGGGACGGGGACGTTAACAATATACAATACTTATATATATTTCAAATTTTCTTCATTTAAAAAAAACAATAAAAATTAATGATCAATAATAAAATAAATCAGTGAAATATCAATTACATATGTCAGTTGAATAAAATTAAAGTCAGTGATAATAATATGATTGAAATAAACGTTACACACTCGATAAGTGTCGTGGACACACACAAAGAAAGGAGCAAAAACACCCAGACCAAGAACAGAAATTTAAACTGTCTTGCCGGGAATCGGAAGCAGACCCCCCCCCCCCTCTGTTTTTGCACGATTGAGCAACAAACATCTAAGCTTTTGCATTTTAAATATTATGCTGCCAGTTCGGAGAAATCATTTTTGAGCTACGGTATATTATACCGAATGTTAAATTTATAAAAAATCTCGTGATTCCTAAAATCTTCAAAATCTGCCATTTTTATAATCCGTCACCATAATATGCATAATGTGCCAGAGCCAAAATTTAGGAGTGAAATCTGCCAAAATGGCAGAAATCTGTCACAAATGGTCACACTGAATCAAAGACCGTAGTTTTGATTTTACAACTGAAATCGATCGAAAAGTTCAAATATAATCGATTAAAACAGGATATTTGACACTATTCAAAATATGCTACGAAAAGTGGTCATCCTCAAAGATAATAAAGCATTAACCTTTACTTTGTACCAAAATATGCAAATTTTTTTAAAGTTATGCGAAAGAAATTTCAAATACTTATTTTTAAATTTTTACGAACTAACAAAACCTTCTGAGACTGGTTACGATCTGCGTGGTGCAGTGTTAACCATACCGGATGGGTCACGGGTTCGATTCCCGGCGAAATAGAAAATGATGATTTTTTCTGTTCTTGGCCTGGGTGCTTGTGTTTCCGTCTTTGTGTGTGTCCATGGTACCCACGACACAGAGTATATCTACCCTACTCTGGGGCTAACAAACGCCAGTAGCAGAGTTTTTGGCGCTAATTTGAGAATTTAATCTTTAACGTCGTGCCATGTCGTAAAAAATGCAAATTTTACCAACAGTAAAAATATTTATTTTGTCATAAATAATAATTTAAAAGAAAAATAATTAATAACTAACTGTGCTCCGCGGTTTCACCCACGCTTGAACGGTTTAAAACTTGCAGCAGCGGATTGGTCACCAACTCATATCCCTATCAACCTGCATTTCATCCCCTTACGCAATAAAGAGGCGCAAAATATTTAGTTAAGTTAATATTTGGTCTCATTAAACAACGTTTTCTTCATTATGATATTGTAGCGATCTTCCGCTACTCGTCAAGAGATGGCGCCACGAGTATTCCTGAACCACCCTATCGAAGTTTTCTGAATAGCTCCGAATTGAGTCAGTTGGAGCGCGGCTGTTCTTCGGGCATGACCACCTCGCCCGGCGGGAGATCTCCCTTTGCCAAACTGGTGACCCCAGACAAGAATACTTCGGCGCATCTTCACTCCCTGGATGGATTGCAGCATCACACCACCAGCTTGTCAGGTTCATCGCAGCGCACCATGTACACGCTTCCTTTTCCTGATACAGCTGCTTCCAAGGACTTCATGGACGGCTTGAGTAGCCATTACTCGCCTCCACATCCTACCCTCACATCTCGACTCACCGAAGATGAAATGAAATGAAATGAAATGAAATGAAAATATTTTATTTGCACAAATATGGGTAGCAAAAAAGGTTTTACAAAAATATTTAGATCGCCATATTTACCCTTTAGGGTGTACAAATTTTATTGTAAAAGTTATATAATAAAATTACAAGTTAAATTATAAACTAATTATGTACAGTAAACACTAAAATACACAGTATACTTAAATAATTTTACATTATTATCACTTTAGCTACTAAAATTCAATTTAACCCAAGTTTGTGCTTTTTATACAAATTTATTTTATTTTATTTGAACCATACGTGGTTGACCGTCATCAGCTTTGGGCACCCACCATGATGGGTTTTTATACGCTGAGAGGAAAAAAAGCTGGCGGAAAAAATAGGATAGAGGGTATCGCCACTCTTCGCTTCACCCTCACATCCTGACTCACCGCGGACGGAGGACTACACAAGGCCTGCACCCTCACATCTCGACTCACCGCAGATAGAGGACATTCCAGGCGCTTGTAAGCGAAGAATACACTATAGGATTACTGAAGTCATCGACCTCTGGTGATGTAGCGACCTTCCGCTACTCATCAAGAGATGGCGCCACGGGTATTCTTGAATCACGCTATCGAAGTTTTCTTAATATCCGAGCATATAATATACAAGCTCCGAATTATTGAGTTAGTTGGAGCGCGGCCGCTCCCCGGACATGACCACCTCGCCCGGCGGGAGAACTCCCTTTGCCAAAATATCTATTACCAGTAGGTAATATTCTGAAGTATAGCACCAGTACCAGTTCCACATCTTTCATAGCTCTCATTAAATTCGGTACTGAAACCGTCTGTTAATTTAATTTTTTTATTAAACCCTACGCTGATTAGTTCTATATTAATAGTAGTAGTATAATATGGCTAATTGTTCCTTATTTTATTAAAAAAATTCTACAGCATTGCGTATAAAGTCCTCGATCTTTTACCAATAATAATAATATGCTGTATGTAACCACCGCGCCGGACCGTCGCCATTTCGCTCTAACGTAATGAGTACAATACCATCCCCAGTTTCGCACTATTTTTAGCTCTCATTAAATAAGCTATGAAACCCTCTGTTATTTAATAAATTATCATGTGTTAATTATTAATTATCGATTATAAGCTTAGTGAGCGAATACGGTCAATTTCTAATCGCTGCTCTCCTGAATCATTCCATTCTAAGCTTCATGAGACAGCGTGTTGAATACGTTCGTTTTTTAGACGTGATCTTTAGATTCCGAAGATTCTTGAGCCCTTAACAATGAATGATGCATTCTATCTAACTGCAATTCAAATTCAAATTCAAATTCTTTATTTGCAAGAACACAGTGTTTTTGCAAACATCTTAAATCTCGTTCATTCCTCTCAAAACTACTCTTATTCGACCTATACGTACGTAGACATCCGTAAACTACAATTTGTGAGACGACTTTCCCCATCTTGTTGAGATTCATTTTCACGTCGCAATCTTTGGATTTTTGCCTTTCTCGTGATTTTAGAGAGATTTGAATTTCTTTTATGCATAACTGACCACAAATGTATCTAATTTATAATAGGCATGATGACACTATTAAAGAATCAGAGAATAAACGGTTTTACAGAAAAATATATGCTAATTAAGTTCTAAAATATGATCCCGTTTTAATATAAACATTAAGATTAATAAGATTTTCAATAAAATAAAAGTATTAAATACAGCAATCGGCCATGTTACCTGAAACGCCAATCAAAAGGAATGACGTCACGTCTCAGTTAATGTCATCGTTTTGCTTGAAGTTTGACGAGCAAGCCGACGCCATGACACCTACGAGCGTTTTCGCGCTTAATTCAAATTACATAGCAGAAAATACATTAATTTACGTTAAAAGTTGAGTTTATTGCTGAAATAAACTTTTTTTCGAAACTAGGAGACGTGTACCTACAATAAGGAAAGGTATTTAAAAATCTGTCGCCATGCCTATTATTATTACTTCGAGGTAAAAAAGGAAAGCAGTTAAAATGTAACAAAATATTATTTATAAATTAAGATAAGATGAACGGATCGCCATCTATTCCATTATATTCTATTCCAGCGCTAATAAAATAATATAAGCGCTTATAAGTAAGTGACTTTTCAATTGCCCCAGTTTTTTTCCTACTATCTGTACAGTCGAGCTACAAGCTACAAATAATTAAAGCTCTTTGTGAATCGATAAATTTTGATTTATCTTAAATCGAATATCGCACTCGAATTTCTAGTGTCTATGGAAATGAGTCAATCCCTTAAAGTGTCATGTAAATGTCACTCTGATCTGTCGCGCGCAATCGCGCATCCTAAGAACAATAACTCACTATAATTTTTTACAAAATGGCTGAACTGTAAAGACGTGAATTTTGTTAAAGTTTGCCATAATGGAGCTATTCAGCGATATTATTTCCCAAGAGATCGAATCATCAAGTTTATCAAGCGTCGCAAACAACGTGGACAGTGGTGAAACAGCGCATAGCAAGTGTAAAAGAGTGGTAACAGTTTTAGATTCCGGACACTGGGTCCCCCTATCACCATCCTTGATTCGTTGCAGAAGATTCGCGCACAGGCCTTTTCCGTTTTATCAGTGTTGTAGAACTGGCATGAATATGTCAGCGTGAGTGAAAATGTTTGTGTGTCCAGACTTGTGCAGAGTGAGGTGATTGTTATTAGAGATGATGAATAATTTTAGTGCGCTCGATTCGCGCAATAGGCGCAATTTGCTAGCCCATAGTATGAATGCGTTCAGTCCACCCTTTCACAAGAATTATTCCACGGATGCAACGGCAGAAATGAAGACGTCATATGACAGTTTGTTTATAAATACCGTCCATCTGATCCCCGAGCCGATAAAAATGAACCTGGCCGATTCTGTCGTTACTTTAGAGGAAAAACCCAAATCAAATATGGCCGCCGAGACAAAGAGTTTTGTAAACATGCAGAAGCCCAGCTCTAGAAGCGACTACTACCCGTCGCTCGCGGGTATCACCAGCTTCTTCTCGGGCGTGTTCAACGTGATGGGCGCAATATTCCAAAAGCGCGCTAACTCGCCCGTACAGTACTACGATTGCTTCGAGCAGGGTTTCGAAGACCACCACCAGAGGACGCCCTCCTCTCGCGCTTGGCAGCCCGCCAAGCACGAAGATCAAAATAAAAATGGACGGGCTGAGGCTGACGAATTCGCCGACGAGACATACAGAGAGTTTAGCACAGATATGAGCGAGGATTTCACGTCCATCGCCGCTCAGTGTGAGGACAAGCTCAACAGGGTTCGCTTGCTGCTGTCCAGCAAGACAGTCCAGAGAACTGTCCGTCCGAGGCGGCCCAAACGAGCCTTTCACGAAGCAGGGTCAGTCGAGGAGCAGTTTGAAGATGCCTTTAGTCCTGAAGACTTCATCAGCTTAGCGAACGAAACATTCCTGGAGTATTGTAGCCCATATAAACTTCACAATGAAGAGAAACAAGAAATTGACTCTCCGAAAGTTAAAACAGAAGCGCCAGTTAAGGAATCTATGGAAATTGTTCAAAGCCTACACCAAAATGATGAGTCAATAGCTAAAACATTAGAGCCTGCTCTTAATAATGTAGAAGAGAGCCCAGAAACTAAGAGACAAGTAGTATCATCTTGTGAAGATAAAGTTAGCCAGCTAAAGGCACTTCTACAAAGACGTCCCATAGATATTAAGTTAGATCTGTCCATGGATAGTTTTAATACAGACAAAAGTGCTGCTATAGCCATTTCAGAAGAGAAAAACAAGACAGAAGTTATATTTGCGAAGGAAATAGAATTACCAAAAACACCAGAATCACCTAATGTTTTGGACCCAAGCAGCTATTTTGATGAGGTCACTGGCAGATTCTATTCTTCGTCAGCCAGCAGTGAAGACTCCTTCCAAATAGTCTTTTCTGACAGTCCAAGGCACAACAGAAAGCGTATACCTTCAGACTGTGAGTCTGAAGACTCATTCATAGTGTTTGAGGAATCGCCAGACAGCTGTTACACTTCTACTGATGTGTTTGGTGAAGACGATACAAATGTCTCGGAATCCGAAGATTCAGAATCAGACTGTGAATCTGATTATGACTCTGGTGTTAGTACTATAACACTTTCCCATACACTATCAAGGACATTTGGTGATCTCACAGATGGAAGTCTGTACGAGGACAGTAAGAGTGAAGATGTCGTTGACTGTGCCTTTAGGAGTGGTGCGGAAGTTCCCGCAGACCTGATTGACAGTGAGAAAGTAGTTACGGGACTGAGTGGAGATAGTAAGAGTGGCCTTTTGCTGGATGAAGCCAAGAAGAGGGAAAAAAGAAAGCTGCCTGCTAAGAAGGTGAGTGATTTTTGTCTGTCTATTTACACTGTAAGATTATTTAGTTAACAAACATTAGGAATGGATTCAGACGACCTGCATGGCGCATTGGTGCCAGACTACCAATCGAAGGGTCCCTAGTTTGATTCCCGGCAAAACAGAAATTTGAATGGTGAATTAAATTTCTGTTCTCAATCTGGATGTTTGTGTTTCAGTTTTCAGTTTCATGCAGTTGAGCTGCTACTCCAAAGGCTGATGGTCACCTCGAGTAATTCTGGCCAAAATTTTTTATGCATTAAAAGCAAGCAATTTGCTATGAATGAAAAAAAAATACAACTAAAGTAACAACCATTTGCTTTGAAAATGGTATAGTGATGTCATGCAATGTGTGAATGTTTATAGTAGTTTACTATATTTTCTAAAACACTAAACATATATGTTCAAAAGACTCCAGTTTTCAATTTAATCTAGTTACTATGCTATTGTATAACATGCTAGGATAATGAACACATATCAAAATTAAAAATATTTATTTCATTATGCCTTTTTCCCGGTAATCGCCTTTAGGTGCCCATTTGGGCTAGATGTTGACCTGAGAGAAAAAAGGCAGTGGAAAGAAACCAGCAGCACTCTTAAAAAAATATATATTTTTGAGATAACAGTATGAATATGGGTCCATAATGGGCACATATGACAGCTGATCATATGAGACACTATAAACTCACTTCACAGATGCGAGTAATTACTAAAACTATTATTATTATTATATCATATATACTGGTCAACTATTTTATTGAGAAAAAGTAGATAACAAATTTCGTTACATTTTCCTGGTGTACAAGTTTTTGTGTTTTAAATAACAGTAGCTAAACCTCATTTTATTAAACTGTTTGTATCATAAAAACATGTCTGATGATAAGAACAAAATTTATTTAAGTAATAAGGAGGTTCCATTCAAAATCATCTTCTACCTATAAAGAAATCATAAAAAAATCTGTAGGTGGTAGAACTGTTATGGTTCGCCTGGGGAAGTACCACTGCTGCACCCACTTCTGCAGTGAATTCCAATTCAAACCAATTCTATTGTGTTTCAGTGGAAAGGCGCAGTTGCCGGCCACACTTACATGAGGCGACCACCAGCCTCCGGAGTAGCAGTGCAACTGCATACAACCTCAGACAAGACTTACTTATGTTTGCTTGAGGTTGTATGTAGATGTCCATGGGCTGCAGCGACCACTTAACACCACTTGGGCTGCATGCTCGTCTGCTACTCCATTCAAATAAAAAAAAATCTGGTACCTATTTTCTCACGAAATACTATCACTAGTATACACTACTATAAAAATATAAAAATTATACTGCTCAAAGATTGCTTCTACAAGAAAAAATGATTATTAATAATTCACATCCACTATCTACTATGATATTATCTGTCTATAAATTTTATTGAAATGTATTAATGTATCCAAGGTTTTACCTTCTAGGTCTTTCTTTGCTTTAAATCAAATATTTCAAGAATGATTATATAGCACAAAGGGAATCATTGAACTTAATAATAATATAGGTACATTTTTTTGTAGGTATGTAGTACATGGTTCCCCTGGGGAAGTACCACCCACTTCTGCAGTGAATGAATGTTGTTGTGCTCCAACAACATTTACCTATGCTCGCTTGCTTAAGTTTGTGTGTAGATGTCCATGGGCTGCAGAGACCACTTGACACCACGTGGCCTGCATGCTTGTTTGCTACTCCATTGATATAAATAAATATTTAAATGTTGTCCCGGTTCCAATTTCCGGCGAAACAGAAGTTTGAATGATGAGTTTAACTTTCTGTTCTCTGTCTGGGTTTTTGTGTTTCTGTCTTTGTGTGTGTCCATGGTACCCACGACACAGGGTGTATATACCCTACTGTGGGGCTACAAGTGTGAAGCGTTAAAAAAAGCCAGCAGTGGGACTTCCACTAGATGTCAGCTGTGGGATAAGGTTTCTCTAAATTTGTGCTATGTAAATCCATGTTTTGACTGCATCATATTAGGTGGAGAATGAACCAGGCTTGCTTTATTATTACTGTTTGTGATAAACACCATGCATATACTTGCATAAATTTTATAGCATCTTACATAACCTAAACACCTTAGAATATGTGAAACATGATCTAACAATACTTGTATGGTACATTAATAAATGTATTGCGTCGTATTTTTGAAACCATTTACTAGTGATATTGCTTGAGCATTAGTTAAATTGCATTGCTCAATGTATTTGTCTTTAGTGTGTTATTTGCCCTACTCCTCCAAAATGGTGTAACCAACTTTAATTTTTTTGTGTAAGTACCTATATGAGAATCTGTCTGATCGCTCTGAGAATCTGTTTGAATCTATTTTTCAAACTCATAGTCATACGGGTGGTCACCCACATACATTTAAACACTATACATTGTCTGAGGGATGCTTTCCACCAAAACACAAGAATCGAACCTTCAAGTTCTATCACCTTGCTTTCATAGTAATGCTTATCGAAAAATAATCTGACTAATATTCCTTTTTACCACGGACGTGTAGGTTATGGGACAACCTTCCAGCTGAGGCATTCCCAGTGGACTATAACATGGGGTTCTTCAAGAAAGCTGTAAAAAAAGCTCTCCTCCAAAGCCGGCAATGCTCGGGCAGCTCCCCTAGGGTTGCCCGTGTCCATAGGCAACGGTGATCGCTTAACATCACGCGGCCCGTCTGCCTTATTGTTAGGTTTATTTATAAAAAAAAAATCTAAGGTCACAGAACATTGTTTTGTGTCATGTTATAAACAATCAGAAAATATTTTATGTGTTGCTTATCTGGAAAGTGGTTTCATTTTATATTAGGTTTCTTATCAGAGAACTGATAATAAAACACTGGAAATGTTGGAAACAAATTATAATAAAGAATGTTAAAGATACATGAGTAATAACGTTTACATAACGTTTAAATAACGTTTCACACTCATAGCCCCACATTAGGGTAGATATACCCTGTGTCGTGGGTACCATGGACACACACAGAGACAGAAACACAAACACCGAGACCGAGAACAGAAATTTAAACTCATCATTCAAATTTCTGTTTCGCCGGGAATCGAACCCGGGACCCTCCGATCGGCAGTCCGGCTTGGTAACCATTACGCCACGCGGGTCGTCAAATTAGTATCATTAAAAAACATATTTTTTTAGAAATATCACATATTCATGCTTCATGTTACTAAGAATCAAGCAGTATTTGCATATTCCAAGAGCATAAAATGAATTAGTATTCACAAAAAATGGGAATTTTACAAGATTTACTAGACTGGTTTTTTTTAATGTATAGTTCCCCTGACTGGAATGTCAATTTGCCAGGTATATTTAGGGGAATATTTTCTTCAACATAATATTTCAGTAGTCATTGCAAAGATTTGAAAGAATAACACATTTATTAGCCTAGGGCTGCCATCCGTCCGGATTTGTCCTAGTTTGAAGAGCGTCCGGGGGCCGTCCGGCAGGGCTTTTGAAAAGTTTCCGGATATAACCCTCTTTGTTGTGGAATGTAGAATCTTTTAATTCATCCACAATAACCCGTATTCAAGAAGGCTCGGCAAAATAGTCAACGATCGAATGGAATTAAAAAATTATAATGATGTTTTTATTTTTGTTGCAAAAAATAATTTTCCAGAGATGTTCAGGGAAAAAACCATGATTTGCTAAATCCGGATTTTTGCCGTGTTTATCCGGCGTCGGCAATTTAGGTGATGGCAGCCCTATATTAGCCAGATGTCCAAACATAAAATTACGGCAAACCTTCATTGAAACTTCAGCATTCTTATCCGATGAAGAAAGCCAGCAGTCTGGGCTAAAATAGTCTGTAATCAATTAATTACATGTTTCGTTACGGTTTCAGTGCCAGAATGGATAATCTTCTAATTAATTGCAGCATAATGTGTTTATGTAAGGTACAATGCATGGTGTAGATATTTAGAAATACGTATAAGTACTTAAGACAATTTGCTATATCAGGAACATTAGATATCATTCAAAGAGTAGTGATTACTTAGTAGTTAAAACGGTATCCATGTCTGGTTTAAACCTTGGTGTGCATCTGAGAAGAATCTCAGAAGAAAGTATAAAAAATTTCATGCACCAAAAACAAATACTGTTAACTTGAAAGTGGGAGAACTTCCAGGGTTAGATCAAGGAAGTACCACCACTGCACCCATTTTTCTGCAAGCGATTCATACATGAGCCTGTCTGAAAGTCCATTTAAATTTAAAAAGAAACGAATTATTTATACTTTTCTGTACAATACCAAGAGCTGTTTGAAACTAGAGTATTTTTCTGCGCGTTCCCCTGCCGTTTGTTTTTAATAATAATCATTTATTTCGGACAATAACTATCCATATCACATGTTACAAGTAAAAATAAAAGACAAAAAGAAAAATACGATAAATAATAAAATGAAGGGAAGGATTATTCAGTCTACATGCATGTCAACATTAAAATATCACAATTTGTCAATATAATTAAAATCATATACACGCACGGATAGCCGGTGTTTAAAAAAAGGACTAGGTATCCATATATTCTGACAGGTATGAAGGATTTCGTTACCGGACTCCCGGATTCGCGTCCAGACCGCAGCGACACGTGATCACATAATTGTAAAAAAGTCAGGCAGTTTTTGTAGCGCGTGTTCGCGCGTTTTCCGAAACGACCGTATACGCGTCGAAATATACGTTAGTTGGAAACCGCTCTAAATGTCTTCTATTGATCAGGGGCCCTAAAGCGCGACAGTCCGAAGTATTGTGTATTTTCGAGTGATCATTTTGTAAAAGTTTGAAGAATTATAAAGGGTATATTACACTTAACAGCACCATATTCTCGTTAACTTTACTATAGAGTTATGTATGCACAAAAAGAAAGGCCAGAACAGGGTCAAAAATGTGCTGAAAAATTCACGATAAGTATATTGATTATCGATTTTAAGAGTCGACCCCAGTTTCTTATAGTAACTCAAATTAGAGAATGACGCATGAAAGATTTATCTATTCAATGTGTAGATTCTCAGATAATTTATTTCATCAGCATTTTTGGCAATGATTCAGTTCATGAAATGTGATTTAATATATTAATGGAAATCCTTATAAAAGTTGAAGCTCATACCATACATTTCATGTTGTTGCCAATAACAATCGAGAAAGTCGACTGACTGATGATGACCATGTGTCCAAATAAATTGAATGTCTTTTATACATATGCCACTGGCTTTGCTCCACAGTTTTACTAGAGTTTGAAGAGCTTTATTATTATTATTAGATTTGATTTGATTAGAGTATTTAAATTTTATTAATCTCAACTTTTAATGCCCGGATCAGTCCAGTTCTATTCTCCAGTTATATTCTCCCTCAATGGCTTTAATTTATTATTCAAAGAAAAAAACATCATTCATCAAAAAGATAGCCACATCTATTATCGAAAGTTTGGATTGAATCTTGAAACTTTTGAAGCAGAAGTCTTCAACCAATAGAGCTGAATTTTTTATACACGTTTTGTTTGTATGGCAATGTATTTAATATATTATCAGTATAGTTGTAAAATGCCAAATGATTACGTAGGTATGTATTTTTATCAAACCTGAATGGGTTATGTGTATCGAATGGAAGAATAAAATACATCCTGAAAAAATTAATATGTTATTTATGACGATGCATATCAAATGTGTTGCGTATTTGGCGGCTGCGAGTGGCTGCGACGCGAAGGCCGGCTCGTAGCGTTTCACGGGAAATGTACAAAGTACCTACAGCTAATATAGACCAACACTTTCTCCTAGATACAGGTTTCTCGGACTAACTCGACTGTAATATGGCTGTTGGGTTATGGGCTAAAGCTTTTAGAAGACCTAAGTTGTGCTGATCACATCTTTTTTCTTTTACTTTTGTTTTGTTACGTAATTTTGAGTATTTGCCACAGGTTATTGACGCCTCCATAAAGGTGTTCTGGACATTCGAAAACTAAGCCATATGCAAATATTTCTTCTATCCTAGAAAGGTATCTAAATACATAGTAAACAGATAACAACTTTCAACAATCCACCATATCAGATTACCATTTGTCGATCCATGTTTCCCCTGGAGGATTCCCCTCAAATCCTTCTGTAAGGCACTCCAATATGACTAGCATTGGTCGCTCTTTTCTTCTTGGGGTAGAAAAATGTGAACACTCTGAGGATCAATTTTAAACGATCTGGATTAATGTGGAAAAAAAATCTTTATATCCGAGCAAAATATCTCATTCCTATGAGAAAAAATAAAAGATAGTAAAAAGTATAGTCCACGCAGGCGAAAATCTAGTTAATTTAAAATGTAAGAACTTCAATGAAGAATTGGTAACTAATGACATAAACTACATTTTGTAACAACTTTCAATGGATTAAAAATGATCATTGCGTTAGTTTGTCTTGTGAAAGACTGCTATGAACACGTGACAAATATGTACTTGTTAAATAAGTGCGCAACCAAGGCCGTCGACATAGTAAGAAAACGGGCACTCCCTTCTATGACAGTGCATACGGAAGTTTGTCCAACTTGCAGAGACAACAGAGCCAAAGCTTAGTGTTATAGATATTCTATTTCACGAAGTCCGAACAGCTCTGGTTGTATTCTGTTGTTATCTGGTAGTGATGTGTGCTGACCAGCGCAATTGTACATGAATTGTACGTGTACATGAAGTTTTGTAACGTTAGCAAAGAAATCTGAAAGTTATAAAACCTTTAAACAATATTAACTCACTGAGGACTATTCTTCTACGTATAATTGTCATGCTGATGTTACTCGACACAGTATTCTCAAGGTTACGCACACTAAAACAATATGCTCATAGTGTACCCCTGAGAACATTCACAGCCGAAGACTTCGTGACATAGAACATCTATACGTTCAAAGCAATGCCTTTAACTTGCGCTATTCAGCAAAGAGGGACCTTCCATAGACTTTGGAAACCAAATGGCATGGTAAATGAAGACGCATTTCTCTAGGAAACAGAAACGATACAATCCGCAGGTTAAAATAAACAATTAAACATTTTAATTTAACTATTTGATAATATGACCACATTTCTCTATGACATTATCAGAAAATTTGTATAAATATCAAACTAGCGGATTAAATATTGACTTGACACGGCCACACTGTCAAATATGTACAGAGGGGCAGCTGAAATGTTTTGAGCCTAGGGTACGCCCACTACCGCTAATTACTTGAGTGATGGGTTACTAGTTCCGTGACATCTAATGAGTATATAAACGAAGTTTTAGGTAAATAATATCATTACTCTTCGAGTTATTGAATCGTGAACATCACCACGTCTGAGTCATCGCTGCATTTAAGGAAATTGGAGTACTGCGCCGTCCTTAAGTTCCTTGTGAAGAAAGGAAAAAGGCAAAGGATTTTTTTAAAGAAATGTCGTTTACGGAGAATCTGCGCCATCGTCTGCAACAATCAAACGGTGGGCCCAACTATTCCAACAGGGACGAGAATTATAAGACTCATGCTCAGGCCGCACAAACTCAACAGTCACGGATGAAAACATCGCTAAAGTCAAAAAATTGGTATTGGACGATCGAAGAATAAAAATGTGGCAGATAGCTGAGAAGATAACGCGATAAGAACGCGTTGGGTTCAAAAAATGCTCACGCCCCTTGACAAGCAGCGGCGAGTTCAAACATAACAGGAGTTTTTGGACCTCTGTAAGGACAACTTGGAAGAAGTTTGCAGGCGCATTGTGACCGTAGACGAAACGTGGATTCGACAGTATGATCCAGAATCCAAACAAGAGTCGATGCAGTGGATCGAGAAGGGAGAAAAGCCGCCAAAGAAGTTCAAAGCAGAAAAGTCAGCCGCCAAGTTGATGGCCATCATTTTTTGGAACTTCGAAGGAATTTTGCTCATCGATTATCTTCCTAAAAATACTACGATGAACGCCGAGTACTGTGCTGCTCTATTGAAAAAAGTACGCCAGTAAATAACAGAGAAAAGAAGAGCAAACTTGCAAAAGGCATTTTGTTCCTTCAGGACAACGCACCAGTGCACACCGCGCGACACTCGAGGCTGGTACTGCGAAAGACTGGCTTCGAAGAAATTAATCACCCACCATACAGCCCAGACCTGGCTCCCAGCGACTTCTTTCTTTTTAGTAATTTAAAAAAGGACTTGTGGGGGCGACGAGCATTTTCAGGACAAAAACGAAAAATATTTTTTGGATGGGTTACAGGCTTTATATAAACGCTGTGAAAAAGACATTGTACTCTAAGGGGACTATATTGAAAAATAGTTTTTTTTTTGGAATTTTTATCTCGTGTTTTAATGTTTTAGGCTCATAACTTTTCAGCCGGCCCTCGTATCATCTGTCTATGAAAAATAAAGGATTTTATTTTAATCTAAAAATGTACCTATATAATATTGGCACACTTGAAATAAGAAAAGCATTGTTTTTTCTATTAAAGATAGGTAACTGACGAATAACAAATTAGGATTGATGCATTTTGCTATTTTGGACTTTTAGATTAACGAAATGATTTTGCGAGAGGTTTCGACTCTATAAGCTACAATATAATTAAATCGTGAACAAAGATGTTCCTAGTATAGCCTGTACTATTATGTATTCTGTGGTATAGCGTCGAATTGGTTATACATACTCGTCATCGTAGTATTGAGGTCAATTTCATTGTTTGGTTCACAAATCAACGTAAACAAAAGAATTGACCCACAAACAAAGTGACCAACAAGATGAATACATCTTATAATGGACCAAGACGATATTTATCTCTTTTCCCAAACAATGACCATTGTAGACAGTTGACGTACTATTATTGTCCAAGAGAAAGTGTTTTAATACAATGCTGTATTGCAGTTTATCTTGGTAAAACGTACAGCTGACCTTCACGCTAAAGCCAGCACGCAACATAACGCCTGAGATTTCCATTGTTTCTATTGAAAACTTGGCATCAATGAACATTGAATATCGTTGTATTATAGTTGTAGAGATCGTGTCACATGGACTTGTAATTGTGGTGGTTTTATTTTCTGTAATGAACTGTTTGCTGCCAGCCATAGTGGCCTTCACCAGCTTCTATGTACTTCGTTTTGGTGGCGGGTCAGAGATTCAACAAAAAAAAGTGAAAAAAAAAATCGATGGGTCATCGATACTGTCATTCAGTACTAGAATCTTCTAGATTTACTACGTTCCTATTCAATAGATGTAGCTATTGAATAGGATGTACATATCTATGTAGTAACTATGTATAGTTACTACATAGTAACAAGTTCCATAAACTCGTTTTTACGTAACTCGAAAGGATCGTATGACCTTGCAATGTTATCCAGGATCTGGTTCAGTTGATATTTAAGTTCTTTTCCTATTTGTAGTATATTTTTGTTACCCATGAAACAAGTATATTTAAGTATATTTTGTCTATTTGCCGGTAATTACTTTCTTTATTACTTATTTCATGAAGTATGAAGCGTTTATTTTTCTCTAAAATCTAATGTTTTGTTGTTTAATTGTATTATGTATGGATAATTTATATTAATCGTTATTTTATTATAGATCTGTTGCTTATAACGGCCGAAAGAAATTTCTATCCTAATCCATTTCCAATGTTTTTATATAAATTTTCCATTACTTATTAAAAATGAAATGAAAAAACACTGAACATGGATTAAAATTTTATTCTTTATGTATGACACATTCGGAGAGGGATGGCGATTTTCTATACGTATTTGACAGTCTGGTCCTTGTTAATAGGTATTTGCGGATTAAATACCGCAATTATATAATAATATGATATGTCATTTTTTCAAATTTACCACAGTCTGAAATCATTAATATCTTCATATGATTACAAATATTAAAATGATATATTATCTTATCTCTAACCGTCTACTGGATTTTATTTCAACTGTATAAAATTTTAGTCCTTAAAAGTCAGACACACTTAAGTACTAATTTGGCTACAATAACAACAAAAGTCACAAATTTCGCAAAATTCTTGTGGCGCGACAAAAGGTCGTATGTCGGCCTTGAAGCTGTGATCTATCCTGTTCGTGTTCAATAAAACTGGTTCTTTTCCTTCTTTTATACTCGCTCAATATGCCACTCAATTTAAAAAAAAATTGGTTGTCTGTAAAGTCGGTTTACTGACGATAGTTGAACGTGACAACATCATATGAAAATACTTGTTATAAACAATTAAATTGTTTAAAACAATTTACAAAGTTTTTAAAATTTGTGAAAAGTGAATGCGTCACTTTTCACTGCACTTCATACTTGACGAAAATATGTAAATGTATTATTGTATAGCAGCTGTCGCGTGGACGCATCGCTCACTCAAGTAGTCCAGGAGAGAGACAGATGTCGAACGCTGCCGAACGCGGAGGCCGATTGTGCTTCTTTGTCGCTCGTTCTGCGCTCTCGCTTGCACTTCAAGCCTTAAATGGAACGCCTCAGAGCGAGGTAACGCCGCATGAGTCATGTTTTTTCGTGCGTGCAGACGGCTCCATCGAATTGTAAGACGTTGTCACGTAATAGCTATGTATATTAGAAATTCTAATTAGCTACCCGACCCGTATGACGGATGGTGCAATGGTTACCATGCCGATAGACTGGTCCCGGGTCCCGATTCCCGGCGAAGCAGAAATTTGAAATCATGAGTTTAAATTTCTGTTCTCGGTCTGGGTGTTTGTGTTTTTGTCTTTGTGTGTGTGTCCATGGTACCCACGACACAGGGAATCCTAGTGTGGGGCCATGAGTGTATAGCGTTGTTTATTTATTTACTGGTATTTTAATACTAGCACCGTTTTGTTCATCATTTAACCTAATATTACTCGTAATTTGGTCAAATTTTAAAACACCTTAAGTCATTGAATTATTAATAATTTGGAACAAGACATCATCCTGTTACCTTTATGCGACCTAAAGCTATTATACAAACTTTTACAGCTGGGTAAATTGTGACGTACCCAGCGTCAAATTTCAAGGGCTATAAGATCTACACCTTTTTACTTTAAAATATCATTGGTAATCAATAAATAAATTCAAATACCTACCAGAGGTAATCAGAGGTATCGTAACTAAATATTATGTTAGCTGGTGTTGCCCCATCGAGGTTGGTTACATAAACCAATAGTGAACCCGCAATGCTTATCGCATACTTGACGTTATCGCCACAAAACCCCTGCGGAATTCTGCTCTATTTGCATCATGATGTAGAAACAATGTTAAATTTTAATTTGCATCACGGAGGCATGGCCGATAAGAGTGATAACGGTTACGTACCAGCAATATGTTGCGTATATATAGGACCTATATTGTTGGTTCTCCGTATTTTCATAGGAGATAGAAAAAACCTATTACATAAGACTGAAATCTTTTTATACTTATCTAAGCTGAATTTAAAAAAATAGCTCCAGAGTAAACTGCTGAGAGCTGCTACAGCAGCTGCGACAAAGGCTTTCCCTAACGTTTGCTACTCCATCCAGTCCTGCGCCCTTTGAACTGAATTCTACCTAAAGGTCGTCAGTCAATTCAGGAGGGTCTGTGCTGCTTTTGCCGAAACGTGGTCGCCATTCGAGAACCTTTCTTTTCAATCTATTATCGGTCATACCTGATCATAGGTATGGCCTGCCCATAACCGCTTCAGCTTGCAAATTTTAAGAGATAATATTATGTCACTAAAGCGGCGGATTTAGAAATTAGCCGCCAGTAGGCTGTTCAATTTTTGTACTCCTTTCCCGTTACGAAATTCGATTCTCTAAAAAAACTAGCAAACTTTAAAAAGTTCATATTGAAAGTAGTTTTTACGCAGTCAGGTTTGCTTTTAATTTCGTCAAACAAAAACATTTTGGGCCAAATTTACCGCCCCCCAAAATCTGCCGCCCTAGGCTCCAGTCTACTCAGCCTTTTGGTAAATCCAGCACTGGTCACTAACCTTTGTTTGTCTATGGATTCTGTCGCGTAAAGAAATGCCAAGGATATCTTTCTTCATCGCTCCCTGAGCGATCTTGAGCCTATGGAAAAGGCTAGCGGTAAAAGATCGTGGCTTGACATAATGGCCTGACCATTGCCACTTCAGCTTGCAAATCCCCATCTCCATCGCTTGCTGACTGTCTGTCCGTCGTGAAAAGGACGTGGATAAGATTTTATACTTATTGACAAGTGTTATATTTGGCATGGTTTCTATTTCACACTTATCTGACCGCATTTCCAAGTAGATGAAGATTGTTTACGTTACTTTAGGAAGGACATTCCGCAATATTTTCAAAGTTACCAAGAAAATTCCTATCTGCTTATCTTTTTGTCTTAATTGCAAAAATCCGAGATAATTCAAATGTCAATCTAAAGACATTTTTTGTATCAATACACTAATTAAATTTTAATCTGCATAAATGTTATCTTTAGACGTGTTGAGTGATTACTAAAATTACGTAGGATTGTAAAATTTTAAGGTTTGAACGATTAGTGGACCTTGACTGCATATTTTGTTTTCTCGAAAAGAAATGTAGACACGCGGCAGCGTGTGAAGCCAAGTTCAAACAAAGGAACTGGCTAGCCAGCGCCAAGAGTAATATTACACTAACCACTATGTGCCACTTTTGACCCTTTCTCCTTTCTGCATTGTTTTTAAGTCTACTGTACAAGTATGTAACACGTTTTACTACGAGCATTGCAACTACTATTACTTGTATCTGTTTGGTTTCTAACTCTACAAAAAAAAAATCGACCGAATTATCTCACTAAACTGATAAATAGATACAGTTTTAGAGATACTGTTTCGATACGATAGAACCTACATGAATGCGTCCACTATAGTATAGTGACTACGACTGAAAAATTCGTTACTGGGCTGCTATGTGCGTTTTCTTACTAGTTCCTTTAACTAATTTTTCATGCCATTTTTCAGCTACCGTGTCTATAAAGTCAGGCCGGCCCATACACATAAAAATTTCATTTAAAATGTTGCTCTGAAGAGTGCATAAAACTTTGAAAAAGCTATCAGATCTCAAGTATAGCCAAGCTCCTGAATCTACGGCCTAAGTCTACCAGCTGTAACTTCACCATCTCTGCATATCAATCAAAGTGTATAGCTTCGTCGTTTCGCTACCGTCACTATTGTGCTGTGCAAATATCTACTTTCTGAAGTAACGAAGATCCCCAGAACTATATGAACCAGCTGTTCTAAACAGCACAAGAAAAAATAGACTTAAACAAATATAAGGTTTCCGATAATTACACCGTAATGATTGAAGTCAATGGGATATTGACCGTGCGTGTGGTGTGCACCGAAGCCCTACAAATCCCAGTGCATGCGTGTTGCAACCAAGTGCATCGGGTGCAACAGCAGATAATGTGTCAATGTTCTTGATACGCTCGCTGTTTTCTTCGGCTTTGTATGTTGTTATAAACAGCAGAGCAAACTAACAACAGGGAAATAAACGTGATGATGCTCTGACTCATAAAGATGGCTTCCATTTATTACTTAGACGATTTAAGAGAATTTCTGCTTCTCTTCTCTGGTGAGATTCGTGAGTATTGGCTAATCATGCGTTTAATTATCTCACGTGCGATTATACAAAATGTTATTATGTTTTTCTAGTAGTAGTAATGTAAATGCTTTGAAATTTATTTTAATAGGAACATACAATATTTTTTACTTAACTAGCCTTCCGCCAGCGGCTAAGCCCGCGTGGACCCGTTTTATAGGTTCCCGTAGGATAAAAACCATCCTATGTCCTTTCCCAAGGTCCACTCTATCTGTGTTCCAAATTTCATTAAAATTGGTTCAGTAGTTTAAGCGGGAAAGCGTAGCAGACAGACAGACAGAGTTACTTTCGAATTTATAATATTAGTAGGGATTGTACTCTATTTTTGGCGGAAATAAAATAAAGTGATATTGATTTATCGACTTTATGTAATGCAAATTTTTCTAGTCGGAAGTTGGGCTCAAAAATTCCAAAATAACGGTAACATGATAATATTCACTGTAGAGAAGCAGAATAAATAATGTAGTTTAAAAAACTAAAAACACGCTTTTGTGAAAATACGAACTAAAAAGTAAAAAAATAAGAAGAAAATGTATTTTACTGTAAAAAAAAGCGTGGGGTGCATGGTGTCAACAGTAACAGTGGTAAAAACCACCCCCCGCTTTTTTTTACAGTAAAATACATTTTCTTCTTATTTTTTTACTTTTTAGTTCGTATTTTCACAAAAGCGTGTTTTTAGTTTTTTAAACTACATTATTTATTTTTAATTTTTTAGTTGGATTTTTATTCTCAAATTATTGCATTATCATCGGCCCTTGACCCCTATGCAAATTTTCAAGTTAACCAGACGCTTAGACGTGTTAAAGTACCTTAGGCCACGAACTTATCAGCCGCCCCTCGTATATTTTATTTTATCCTGATGATCCTAGTTACGACTTTAACATAAAGTTATGAGATTATTGTATTGTCATCGGTCCTCAATAAATATACAAAGTTTGAACGAAATCTGGCCGTTTAAAGTGGGTCAAAATCGCGCCCAAAGAAGTCGGTTACAAACATACAAATATACAAACATACAAATATACAAACATACAAACATACAGGTGAAGCTAATAAAAAGCGTGTAAAATACCGCCATGGATATTCTTTGCGTTGTTCTGAGAAGAACCCTGACTAAATAACGTAATAATTGTTCATAACATGGAATTGGAAAGTCCTTTTTACTGAATGCGCTGAATACTTCTCTTTACACAACACGATTTTTTTATTTGAATGGAGTAGCTGACGAGCATGCAGGTCACGTGGTGTTAAGTGGTCGCTGCAGCTCATGGACATCTACATACAACTTCAAGCAAGCATAGAGAAGTCTTGTCTGAGGTCGTATGCAGTTGCGCTGCTACTCCGGAGGCTGGTGGTCGCCTCATGTAAGTGTGACAGGCAACTGCACCTTTCCACCGAAACACAATAGTATTGGTTTACGGCAGAAGTGGGTGCAGCGGTGGTACTTCCCGGGCGAACCTAGTTCTACCATCTACTAAATGAATACATGCACGCGATGAATCTATTGCTTAATTTTTTTATTAAAAATTATTTAAATTCTTTATAATATTCTAGTATTTCCGTTTTCTTAAACTTGTACTCAATTCACCTCACTTCAACTCAATAATAACAATTTTCATTAGTAACTCATTGTGTTTTGTTGTTATGCTTATCATGTGTCTTGTTTGTATGAATCTGTCTACCTTCATTCATTCTTATAACACTCATAGTCCCACAGTAGCCCCAGATATACCCTGTGTCGTGGGTGCCATGGGCACACACAAATACAGAAACACAAACACAGATCGAGAACAGGTACTGGTCGTAAATTTAACAGTCCCAAACGCAAAGACGTTCACAGACATCTTTCGACGCAAAAGATCTCGTATCATCGTTGCTTCGTGGATGTTCTACTAGAGTACCAGAGCAGACAACAAAGGACTCCCTTAGCATTGTTACAACGATTTATTTATTTATTTATTTTCACTTTAATTAATACGGTACAAACCAATTACATTAATTAATTTATTAACGATATCTTCATGTTATACAATGGTCACTTAAGAGCAATAAGATGTGATGCTCATATAAAACGTTTTTTTTACACTCCGGTAGTGCCGGCAGAAGTGAAAACTTGAACATTAACGTTGTGCATTTTTGATATTTTGGAATGGTTAGGGAATCATTTCAAATTCAAATCATTTATTTGTGTCTGTTCTCCATTATTTATATATTATATGTATATTATTATAATCCTTAACATATCTGGCAAAAGCAAAATGTCCAATTGAAAAGTAATTTATCGTCAAAAAAGAGGAAAACAAAGACATCAAACATATTATTGTAACACTTTGTTTGATATCTTTGTTTTCTTGTGATATGTCTGTCTGTAGTGTAGTTGAAGCGCACGAACCACAACCTAATATTTCTACAAATAATTGGTTTATCCATCATTTATATTATTTATATACGCTACGCATGATCAGTGCCAATTTTCACTCACCATTTCCATTCAAATTCAGATTCGGTTTCGTTGAACATTGTTTAATTGTGTTGTTTGGATGGACTCCAATCCAATGTCGTTCTCGTCGCAAATCGCGCGTCACACGTGGTCTAAATGGGTTTGTATTTAATTATTTGTTTTCATTAAAAAGCTGTCAGATGTGGTCTCGGAAATCCTGAATTCGTTTTAGTTCAGGGTCAAAGGCAAAACGTTTTGTGTTGTCTGGACTTTTGTATTATTTATGTTCCTTGTTTTAATACCCGTACTTTAATTAATGTTGATTTTTTGCGATTTACGTCTGGCCATATAATTTATAGTTGTTTAAGCTTTTTTAGCAGCGATGGCCGAGTGGAAAAAACCGCGGTCTTCGACGCGACCGACCTCAGGTTCAAATCCTCGGCTCACACCTCTGACAAAGAAATTTGTAATGTGCGCATTTATCGCTGCTCCACGGTGATGGAAAATATCGTGATATTTATTGCGATGTTCTCCATCGCCGTGCATGCCTGAGAGAAATTAATAATTTCTCGAAAGCATGACGTCCACCAATCCGCACTTGGCCAGCGTGGTGAACTATGGCCTAAATCCCTCTCAACTATGAGAGGAGACCTGTGCTCAGCAGTGGGATGTAAAAAAGGTTAAAAAAAGGTTTTTGTATGAATTTACCATGTAGATTATAGATATTATCGCCACCTACTAGTCGCAAACGTCTTTCAGAATACCTATATTTTATGTTCTTTTTAAAGAACCGATTATAGTTCTTTTTAGAGAACCGATAAAGAACGAAGATTAATTATACAAGTTTATGTTGTATGTTATTTCCTGGTTTCATATTAAACTGTCTTGGTTTAATATGAAATAGTTGAAGTTATTAGTTGAAAGTTACTAGTTCGTAACTTTTATCCAATGGCATTCCTATCCACAAATTACACAATAACAGATTACAGTATAACCATTGCAGACCTTTCATATAATTCTATTATCCGCAATAAACATTGCGGAGAAATTTTTCGTGGGAAGATGTACGTCTTGTATAGAGGTTGAAGTTGTATGCTATGTACCTGCTACAAGATGTACATAAGTTGATGAATGGCTTCTACAATTTTTGTATCCCACTGATGATAGGTCTCTAAATAGGAATAATAAATAAATAATAATATAAATAGATATCTTTGGACAATTCACACAACACTATCTGATTCCAAACTAAGCAGAGCTTGTACTATGGTAATCAGTAAGCTGAGAAACATACTTACATAATTCTAAATACATAAAAGTTTGTAGCTTATTCTACCGGAAAGTTTGGAGCTTATTCTACCGATGCTCCAATATGCGTTAATTGTAGCTAACCCGTCGTCAGATGCTTCCCATAACGTTTAACGACTGTTATCTATCGCATAACGGACTCTCCAAGATTCTTTAAAAATTTGACACTAGCGATCACTCATCTAACACCCAACCGCGTCAGTTTCGTTTAGCTGTATACTTTACATTCGTTCTACGTCAGCCGCAGGGCAGTGCGCTTCAGTAGATAGTAAAATGATGAAATTTACCAAGAAGCACTTCTCTCCGTTGCAAATATATTGCACCAGCCGTGAATCGTGCGAAGTCATTGTAGAGTTTACTCTACACGTCATCCACTTCGAAATGGTTGCTGCTATAAACTTGTGTCGTGAGAACTCTTAAGAAATTAAGGATAAACCACTGGGAAATTATTTATCGTTACGTGTCTTTAAAAAAATTTATAGAAATACTCAGTGAAATTAATGTTATAATCGAAAGCAGTGGAATTGACTCAGCTTTTATTTTGGGTGATTTTAACGCTCATACTTTTAAATCTTAATATATATATTTCTTGTGTGCGTGTGTATGTCACTGAACTCCTCCTAAACGGATTATGATGAAATTTTTTGGGTATATTCAAGGGGATTTGAGAATGGTTTAGATTCACAATTTGGTCTGCTGAAAAATGTTTTTAACTATTTTGTTAATTATTTAGTTTTCCCATATAAATTGTTCCTACCTGTCAAACGTTTGTATTTCGTGCCGTGTCGTTCTAAACTTTGACACAGTCAGAATTACAGGAAAGTTCGTATGTCACTATTTGTTTTATATTTTTGTTTGACAGTTACATGAAATCTCTTTAAGATAAATAGGAAAACAAATCCTCTTTCATTACTTTTAAGGCAGGACAACGTCTGCGGGGTCCACTAGTTATTTTATAAAGAAATGATTAGTTTTTGGGACGAGCGAGGGTGGCTGTGTGCTAGGGTTGTCTTCTGACAGTTACATTTATTAGTGAGAGTCATAACTGTAAAAGATGGCTTGATCGCTGTATTACAACAGAGGCAGCCTCGAAATGTGTTTTAGATTTAACTAGCTAACCCGGCAGACGTTGTCCTGCCTTAAAGTATCAGAAATAAAATAATATTGCGACTATAAATAATGAGATGTAAGCTATCCTATCTTTTAAGTTGGACCAAACTGCACACTTTTTTTTGTGTCCTTGTCTTTGTGTTTGTCCATTGCACCCTAGGGTATTAGGATATATATGTGCGGGGTTGTACCTAAAGGTATAATTCTTCTTAACTTTGTGAAGATATGTGGCAAAAAGATTAAATCATTCAGCTCTGTTCATGCCTGAAACATATACAATAGACGCACAGTATATTGTTACGAATGCTTGGTGGATGATTCTTATGATGACACTTTTTTCCTTGTAATTTGTATTACGGACAACTAAGAAACGAAGTTCTTTCTGAATCATGCAATTTAGAGTTAATCAAGAGAAGGTCAATACTAGTGAGTTAGAGTGCGCTATGTAATGTATATTACTTATTTTATTACAGTAAAATTTGAAAATGATTTAAATTTCGTACACCTATCTAGGTGTGTTTGATTTCTATTTAATAAAAATTAGATGTCTGTTCACCAAATAGTTTGTGGAGTTTCAGTGGAGTTTCGCATTCACAGAACGTCTATAAAGTGCAGTAGCTCTGTCTATAGTCAACTCTGTCTTATAAGCTGAGTATTTTCTGTAGTCTAATGGAGTAGCGCGATACTCTGGAGGCTCATGGTCGCCTCATGTAAGCCGGCAACCGCATCAAAACAATAGAAATGCAACCAGCCTCCGAAGTAGCATTGCAACTGCATATTGCCTGAGGTACTTAGCCTTGTTGTCTGTACTGTAGTGTCTCACACGATCCCATTGATTGACCCATAACCATTTCTGATATCTCAAATATATATTAATGTACTTTTTTTACCGACTTCCAAAAGGAGGAGGTACTGTATTCGGCTGTATGTATTTTTTTTTATATATGTTCACCGATGACTCCGCCGTTTGTGGACCGATTTTCAAAATTATTTTTTTGTTCGTATGCTTATACTCCCGAGGTGGTCCCAGTGTCACCAAATCAGGATCTGATGATGGGATCCCAGGGAAAGCGAGGGGAACTCTCAAATTTTGTAGGCACACATATTGATTTTCTTATACTTTCTGAAGCATACGCGATATTTGTGCATAGTAATCATCATCTCATGTTGCTGAGCTGATGATGGAAGGTACTGCAACAGTGAGGAGTTGAAAGCAAATTCTTTCAATAAATAGTTTTTTATTCCAAATCTTTCATTCCTGAGGTGGTCCGACTGTCACCAAGTCAAAGTCTGATGAGGGGATCCCAGAGAAATCGAAGGGAACAACAAATTATTTTCATATTTTTACTAAAGCAAAACAGGCATTTTTGTATAATTATCATTATATCATGTTGCTGAGCTGATGCTGGAAGGTACTACGAAGGTTAGGAGTTGAGAGCAAATTCTTTCAATAAATGGTTTTTTGTTCAATATCTTACAATCCTGAGGTGGTCCAACTGTCACCAGGTCAAAGTCTGATGATGGTATCCCAGAGAAATCGAAGGGAACATTCAAATTATATACCACAACAAATGATTTTCATATTTTTACTAAAGCAAAACAGGTATCTGTGTATAATTATCATCATATCATGTTGCTGAGCTGATGATAGAAGGTACTATGACGGTTAGGAGTTGAGAGCAAATTCTTTCAATAAATGTTTTTTTGTTGGAAATCTTACATTCCTGAGGTGGTCCAACTGTCACCATGGCAAAATCTGATGATGTGAGAAACACTGTAACTTAATAGGCACACACATTCTTTTAGTCATATTTTTTAACATAATACAAATAATTTATGTCTGGTAATTATCACCTCATGTTGCTAAGCTGATGATTGAAGGTAAAACTCCTCAACGGTAAAGAGCTGAGAGCAAATTCTTTCATTAATTTATACGTTATACGTTACCATAAGCAAGAAGAAGTAGGTACTGTCCCACTGCCTGTACTGTCGGTGCCCATTTAGAACGAATGGTACGACATTTTAGTAAGGGCCCGACTCCAAAAATAGTTGTAAGAGTCATTACCATAAGCAAGAAGAAGTAGGTACTGAACAATTTTATTTTTTACCGTTTGAAGTCGGTTCTATTTTTTTGTTAAAAACTTAATTTATTTAAAAGAGTGCTGCTGGGAGTTTTTCTGCCGCCTTGCTTTCTCTCAGCTCAACATCTAGCCGAAAGGGACACCTAAAGGCGATGACCGGGGAAAAAATGACATTCGTTAAGCGAATTTTTGTATTCCTTATATTTAATAAATATTTTTTTTTCTTCTTTTCTTTTTACTATGTTCATTAGCTACAGCGACCATTTAATACCACGTGGCTTGCAAGCTTGTTTAAATGAAACAACCATTTAAATAAAAAGAAAGGAACACGTAATCTTGTACGTACTTACTAACCCGAACATGAAACCTTGAAAGACATTCTACTGTCAATTTTTCTTAACTTCCTGAATTGTTTACAACAAAACTCTGTTATGTTTACTGTTTACACAAGATTAAATCAGCTAGTATTGATTAAAAGCCAAGTGATGTATCATCGAGTGACGTCACGTTGTTTACGTGGCGCATGACGTGACGGTCGAGGTACAGAGAAGGTCGTTGGTCCGAGGGAATTTAGCGCAGAACCTTAGTCATAGCATATATTTGATGACCCGTAAACCTGTCTGGCGCAATGCTTATCATGTCGGACTGCAGGTCAAAGGTCTCAGGATCAATTTCCTGCGAGATAGAAAGAATGATGAGTCTGAGTTTCTGTCTGGGTGTTTGTCTTCATGTCTATGGATGTGTCTATAGTGCGTGTAGAGCTTCAAATACCGCTATAAAATCATAACGTTATTATCTACTTGTGCCCATATCGTTATAAAAAACATAACGTTTTACAACTAAACGTTATTTACACGTCAAAATAACGCTATATCAGTAAACGCTATTTAGAAAATAACGATTTATATAACGTTATATTTACGGGGAATAATAATTATCATATGCAGCGAGCTAACAACGCGGCAATAACGATATTATAACGTTATTTTATTTCGATTTTGATATTTCATAACGTTATTCTTTTAATACCGCTATTCGTCGTTTCGTTAGTAATGTCAAAATAATAACGAAACGAAATACGTATAACGTTATATAACATTATATTTTGATATTTTTTATAACGTTATGAAGCTCTGAGTGCGTGTGTGCGAAGTAGTGAAGGAGTTATAATCTAAAGACAGTGCGAAAACCCATTTAATCTCAACACTCGGAAACTTGATTTAAACTGTATCTAAAAAGGCGCCATCAAAAACTTCACGATCAGAAATACGATCGGCTGCTTGTCATGTCATTGTCTCCGACGCGACCGATACCGGGTTCAAATCCTCTGCTCACAACAAAGTGATCCTATAAGGGTTCTGTTTTTTTCTAACCCTAAAAAAAGATTTACGGTGATTTAGATGGATTTACGGTGTAAGATATCATCTAACGTAATAATACGAGTAATATGACGGGTGTATCATGGGATATTTTTAGGTAACCACTCATGGTGTACGCAAATGAAATTCTCCCACGCCATAGTAAAAGCATTTGTGCGAATCCCTAGTTCTTTCAATGAATTAGAGATTACGTATAATATCGTGGTGGGCATGACGTCAGTTTGTGTGTCAGGACAGAAATAGTTTTTGTACGGTTGCTCCGAAAAGGATTGTAACGGATTTTATTATATATCTATCTACATTTAATAACTAGATGACCCAGCCATATACTGCTGTGGCTCTGTAGTTATAATAGATTGAAGTCAAAATTAATGATATACAATTGAGATAGCTTAGGCAATAAGCAGACAGAAAATGTTAGTTTACGTTCTAAAATTAATTTCTTTATTTCTTTATTTTTGCAATACATTATACAATATAATTATTTTCTTTTTCTAATTTCTATTCTTATTTATAATTTCAAAATGTTCACCTTTTTTTATCTGTATTTTTGAAAGCGAAACAGTAGCCTTCATGATAATGACATTAATTTGTTAAACTGTGAATTCAACACAGCGCATTTGTTTACATGACCCAGTGACGTCACCACAGAGTTAAAATGATATGGACCATTATCGTAAAATTAAGCTTGCAATTTCAAAATAAATAATAATATAATATAAATATAATTAAGTAAATATAAATGCAGTTTTAGATCACTTATCGATAGAATAATAAAAAAATTAACTCTTTTTGAGTTAAAGGAGATGTTTCAAAATGTATTATGGACCTTTGGCCAGGTATTTGTACACCGTATTAATAAATTGCAAATATAGTATAGAGCTGTTTTTTATTAAGCGTTTTGTAATAAACGACTGGGATTATTGGTACAAAACAAGAATTTCAAGTCAGAATTGCAACACAATATACTAGAAAAACGTAATGGCGGTAATATGTCATTTTGACAATTGAAATTATTAATCTGTGACAAACAGTTAACAGTGAAATCAGTTGTTCCGCCATATTGAAAATTGTTGAAAATAGTTGATTTAAATTGGTTTTGTACCAATAAAGTACATGTTTTAACAAATTTTAAGTATTTTTTTCGGAGTCTTGAGCTTTTTCTCGAATTTTTGATATGGTGTACAATACCTAGCCAAGATTGAAACATCTCCTTTAGCATCTTGTGATCGAATTGAATCATTCTCCAAAATTGAGGTAAAAACATTGTAAAATTTTTGTACCAGTCTAGTTTTGAATTATTAAAAAAAGATTTACAATTTTATTACATGAATTTAAAAATAATATACATTTCCTTAGCTGTATTTATTACTTAGTTTCCGTGAAGTTGATGGCGGGTCCTTGAACGTAAACAGAACAATTATTTCCACCGATTTCATATTTTATAGTTTCATGCGCGTGTGAACGTGAGTTTTTCTAATCAGTTTTGTCAGAATATTTCACAAGTTGAACGGGGTTTGTAAATGGATATTAAAATAACTTATCTAATACCTAATTCATAAATTTAACAAAAAGTTTTTATGATGGATTCGTTGGGAAAAGTTACATTTGTGTGTTTACTGTTTACATACAAAATAAGTTTAAAAATACTACTCTTACAACATCTATTTTACGTACCTACTAGGTACTAATTACATAATGGCGCCCGGAAATACCACTGTCCATGACGTTATGTTGATAAACAAATAGGTTTTAGAGTCTTTTACTGACATTTTAACGTACAGGAAAATAGTGCTAGGGGGCTGAAGTCCCCAACGGGGGTATAACTATTCTGTTCTCCCTTAAGTAGTAGTTATTCAAATAATTTGAAATTATATGAATAACTACGTAAATTACTGATGGTTTAAGTCAAGCCCGTCAAACTAAAATCCTAGATCGACCACTGATGTTGGCAGCGTCTACCACGCTGCTCTAAGCTTCTACAGTTACAAATTACTATTGGCCAGCCCCCACTAACTACTTTCAGCATCGGCTATCAGCCATTTGCCTGTTCATTGATGCTTGAACGGAATCGCGCGTTTCGAATGTTTTTCGGCGATCGTATCGGCAAACGCGCTTACACGCGCGCTGATTATTCACCTGAAAACGTAAAAACTTGCTGTTTCGCGCGTACACACGCATTCAAAAGCTTTTTTTACAAGCGTTAAATACGTTGGTCTGAAACCACTCTAAAAGTAGCCAGTGTGTATTGGCCCTAAGACCCGTGACGAGCATTTTTTTTGTTGTGTTAAAAGCTTAGAGCTTCAAGGTATTGACAGGTATGACACCCGTCAGAGGAATGGCCTTTACGGGCGAACCCCTCGTCCCAACGTCCATGCACAATGTGCCTTCTAGTTATACAACTATTGTGTCAGTGTGTGTCGGTGTCAGTCAGTGCACAGAAAATGACGTTGTTAATTGAAATTGACATATTTAGAAATGTATGCGTCTTTAGCGATGAAACAATATTTGTGAATGTGTGACAAAATTAAAATGTGTGCGTTCTTGCCCCGCACCAGATTTGGCATAAAAATTATGTATTGAGGCGCTATGCCGTCTCTACTGAACGGTGAGTCAGTAACTTTGATGCTCTGAGGTTTAAAAGCCAATAACCTAGTTGACTGCACATGTTATCATGACAATTCCCCAATGCCAAATACAAATTTTTGTTTACATGTTCACATAGAAGTGTCAACCTACTCATACTTACCATTCATAGACAACGAACGTTTGTTTGATAATGAGTAGGTACTTATTTTGTTACCTTTAAGATAATGACTGCCTTGTTATCATTTTGTGAAATTCTGTAAACAATTCCATAAACATTTTTGAAAACGATCAAATTTTTCTGTTGTGTAAATCACGAAACTCGTAATTATAACAACAACATAAATTTTACAACATGAAAATGGTAATAATAACAAAATATGCCAAAAAAATTCAAACATATCACCTACTGAATTCAATATTGTCACAAGAAGTTGCGGCATTTTGAGTTAGTCTAGTAATGAATTCTTTTGTTCTTCTTACTTTACTTTAAGCTTTAGAAAACAACTCGATAGTTCATAAAGTAAGCTTATGAAATATCGTCTGTGTCGTCTCTCTTCCTCCCCCTTAGCGTATGTCGTAACTCACGGGTATGTAGTCCCTAATAATTTTAATTTCCCTAATAAGTTTACTTAACCTAACCTTTAAATGTATGGTAGAGTCGCTTAGTTGATACTGAGCACGTACTTCGTTATTGATGTCGGCTATTGCATCAGTTATTCTAAGGTCGCCGCATATTCATGTTGATTATGCCTTTCCTAGTAGGGTATGATAATAATATGGTCAGCTGTGAGAATGTTAATTTTTTACTTCTAATGATTTTTAAGTGATTTTGGATTTTACTTTATAAGCCAAATTAAATGTAGTAAAATAACAATTGATAGATGATAAAAAAACAATCTTTTGAACCGGATTCTAAAGCATTGTTTCAGGTAAAACTTCTAGCCTTTTTTTTTCTTGTAGCGTTCGTCACTCAAAAATTCATTCAAAGATATATACAGTAAACTTCAGCGTGTTTTTATTAAATTATATTTTACGTAGTTACCTTTATTTGACTTAGATGTATCAAATTGGCCTTACAAGTCTTATAATCATCTTAATAATAATATTACGACGGCCGCTATACGATGGCACTGCGGTCTTAGGAAACCAGAGCTTTAGTGAAGGCCTCAACTACCACTACGAATTGTTTTGTAGCCAAGCACATCGTCTTGTTATCTCACCCTCCCACTCCTCTTGTCAACATGCTAAAATTGCTCTATTGTAGACAATATCTGGTGTAAGAAGTGTCTTATATGTGCAGAACTCAATTATTCTTATTAAAGCTTTACTACTACTTTACTATACTAATTTCTTTAAGGTAAAGAATATAATTCTTATGAAATAAATGAATGTTTCTAAAGAAGATTCTCCAATCTTTGCAGGTCCACTTCTCCCCGCTGCCGCCGAAGGTGCACGTGATGCGTGTGTGGGCATTCGCTGCGCGTCAGGCCAGGGCCGGCCACTGGGAGAGACACGCGCTCGATCGAGAGAGGTTCAAGAGAAGGTATGATGATTGTAGCTGATGATGAAGCAGTAACTTTGATGATTCGACCGGGGCAGTACCACCGTTGCAGCCACTTCTTCCACATTTCCATTGTATTTGGGTGGAAAGGTGCAGTTGCCGGCCAGACTTACACGAGGCGACCTTTGGAATGGCAGTGCAACTGCGTACCTTTCTTGTGTGTAGTAGATGTGTCCATGGGGTGCAGCGACCACTACTACAATGCATGCACAGCATACTGCATGCTCGTCTGCTACTCCATTCAAATAAAACAAACTAATATGTTCCTTCTTGACCCAAAGCTGTTCGGAAAGTCAGCTAAGACACAATATTTTAGAACAGGAATAAAGTTTTCCTCGCTTGCCCTTTTCTTAAGTTCATAATTACTAAGCGAACCCAGAGCCAAGAAAACAGTTTGGCAAAGGGAGACCGCCCGCCGGGCGAGGTGGTCATGCCCGGGGAGCGGCCGCGCTCCAACTGACTCAATTCGGAGCTTGTATATATGGTAGGATATTCCGAAAACTTCGATAGCGTGATTCAGGAATACCCGTGGCGCCATCTCTTGATGAGTAGCGGAAGGTCGCTACATCACCCCCTGCTCAGACCGGAGGTCGATATCTTCAATCCATGCTTGAGTAATCTTCGCTTTCAAGCGCCTTGAATGCCCTCTATCTGCGGTGAGTCGAGATGTGAGGGTGCAGACCTTTTGTCGCCCTCTGTCTTCGGTGAGTCGAGATGTGAGGGTAGGTTGGAATGTGGAGGCGAGTAGAGTGGGTACTCGAGCCGTCCACGACGTCGCAGGAGGCAGCTTGATCAGGAACAGGAAGCGTTATCACGATGCGCTGCGATGACCCTGGCGAGCTGGTGAAGTGATGCTGCAGTCCATCCAGGGAGTGAAGGTGCAATTGATGAAGGTCAGAAGGGACGTATTCTTGTCCGGGGTCACCAGTTTGGCAAAGGGAGATCTCCCGCCGGGCGAGGTGGTCATGCCCGGGGAGCGGCCGCGCTCCAACTGACTCAATTCGGAGCTTGTATATATGGTAGGATATTCCGAAAACTTCGATAGCGTGATTCAGGAATACCCGTGGCGCCATCTCTTGATGAGTAGCGGAAGGTCGCTACAAAATAACGATTACAAAACATTTTTTATGATTATCATTGCTGCGATAAATGGTAAATTGTGCACTGCTATAATAAGCATTACTTGTAAGTTCTGCTGCAACTGCACGGCTATTAAATAGCAACAATACATATCTAGTAGCTAGTAAAACATAGAGGGTGGCTAATATATGAAGTGGCCGAGAGCTAACTATAGCTAAATATATTCAACGCAATGGTCTTATTATATTTGCAGCCGTTGTAAAATCATTAACATCTGTTTTAAGGTTAATTTAATACTAATTCCTAGGTAATAGATTTTGTAGTTAATCTAATCTTGGTTTGTATGACTAACATACAGACATTATTCACTGATATCTAAAAAAATAATAGAGATAATTTATCACATTACAGAATAGCTGATGTCGAGATGGCAGTGTCGTGGGTACTCAAGCCTCAGCACAGAGCCCGGGTGATGTTCCAGCGGTTTATGCCCTGGTGGAACGCGCAGAAGAGGAAGGAGTTGGCTGAACAGAAAGAGAGGGAAGAGAAATTGAAACAAGAAAAAGAGGAAGCAGAAAGACTAGCGGCCGAGACGAGATTGAACGAGAACAATTTGGAAAATAAAAATGATCAGAGTGACAGTGTAGATACTAAAGACACTGAAAGTATAGAAGATAATATTAACAGCGATGAAAGATTAAAACAAAACACAGAAAAACAGAGAAGACCAGAAGAAGTCATAAAAGTGGATGAATTGAATGGAAAGGCAGTTACAGGTAAAAATACAAATATAGAAGATAGTCCTAAACAAACAGAATTAAGTTGTAGAATTGTTGATTCGAATTGTACAGTAGCTAATCCAAACGTAGAGACAGATCGTATAGATTTGAATATTAGAGTTGATAGCATAGAAGTCGGTGATGGGGTAGGCGATTTAGCAAATACGGCAAAAGAATGCAATGGACTCAATTGTAAAGATAACATTACCTCAAACGCACATCCAGAAGGTAGACTTATCGATTTGGAATTTACAGATGATAAAACAAAGTTAATAAAAGAACCGGATATTGTCATTAATGGCGATGTTAAAGTTAACAATAAGGTTTTAAAGAATGGAATCAAAAAGCCAGAATTAAAAATAATTTGCCATCAGCAGAAACAGGCGTTATAACATTCGTTTTATTTTATGTTGTTCATACATAGATTTTATTTATATGGGGCTGAAACTGGAAACAGTTATACAACACACAAGTATGATGAAACATAATCTAAGTTTAACGGCGAGTACACATTGAGCGTTCGGCGTTGCATTTGACGCGCGTTGGTAGCATACATGCACCGCGCTTTGCAGGAGCTCGACGAGCTGTACGACGACGAACGAAGACGAGAGTAGGGCGAGTATACTGTATAATGGTCGTTCTCCATTTTCGTCAACGTGCGGCCACTGTTTACGAAAGCGCGGGTTCGAATGTACAACAATATGGCTGCTCATGTATCTTGGTTTTATTAAAAAAGATTTTGGAGACATTAAAATGCTGTGTATGTATCTAACAAAAAAATTCCAATTGGGTGAATCTATACAAAAAGAACTGTTCATGCCCTTTTGTTGAATTAAGTACCTTTTTTTTTTTTTTTTTTTTTTTTTTTTTTTTTGGTATCGGGGGGGAAACCTTCAAAAGGTACCCGACACCTTGGGAGAGGATACCGGGTTATGTGGGATTTGACCGCACTAAAACCCCCTCGGTGGCCTGCCTCTACGTTTGTGAGGACTCCGGGATCTCCATAGGAACGCACCGGTGTCCTCCACGCGCGGCGCCCCATAACGGGCCCATCTTCGGGAGAGCAGATGTGCTCTCCTGCACCTTCAGGTGTTCACGGCGGCATGCGGCCACGCATACACCGCCGTCCTTCCCGGGGCTGCTGGCTGGACGGGTCAAGCTCCCACTCTCACCGTCCGCATCCCCGGAAGCCCCCTTTTAGTCGCCTCTTACGATCAGGCAGGGGATACCGTAGCTCTTCAAGTACCTACGGACGCGGAATAATATTAATAAAAATATTACTTACCTTGCATCTTCTTTGTGCAAACTAAAAAAATTTAAGTATGGCATTGTTTTTGAATTGTTTATACAACAAAACACACCACAATAACTTGGCGCCATTATTGTAATTGACGCGCCGGCCGAGACAGCCCGACTTAGTATTCTGTTTAACGGCGTAGGCTAATATCGTGACCTTGAGCCCGTCCAGAGCGGGAGTTTCCGTTCTATGTATTATATTCTTATGCTCGTAGTTCTTACAAAGCGCGTTACCAAAGCGCGCGCTTCAAAACGCCTAATGTGTACTCGCTCTTAGGAACATTGGAACAACGCATACTCTGATTTCCATGGAAAAAAATTGAATAATAAAAACATAATACCTTAATTATTGTGACTATGGTTTCATTGTTATGAAACCTATTTTATTATTTTCTACTTCAATTAAATTTGAAGTAAAATAGAGCAACACTGACTGGTTTCATACCTGTCAATGAAATGAAATGAAATATTCTTTATTCACTGTACAGTTCCTTTACAAACTCTTACTGAACATTATTTTTTGTTCTGTCTGCTCTGGGTGCGCTTAGGCAATGCTGAGCTGAAGAAAAGAGCACACGGAGAAAAACTTCAGCCCTGTTTTAAAATATGAGGTATACAATAGCTAACTTTCTTACAGAGTAGCTATGGGCAGATAAGGAACATACGTGACAGCTACTGCATGTGTCAATGTCTATGTGTTGTGGGACTACAGCTCAATCCCAAGCTTTTTTATCAATTAAATAGTCCTTAAGATCGTAATAAGCCTTGCGGCACAGGACTTGTTTAACTTTTTTTTAAATCTGTCAATTTTGACGCTCTACGAATAAAATAGAATCTTGATCTACGCTGTTCTTGACAAGTATTTATTATCAATTGATGCGTTTATACGTAAGGTGGTTATCTTGATTGAATAGTGTATAGTCGTAATATATTCTAAGAGAAGACTGAATTAAAATGGCGTAATGATGTTAAATTTATAACTATCGATAACAGCTTACGTATAAACTACATTAAAGTCAAGTATTGTAATTTGGGTATGAACAAGACTGTCATATTTAATTAGAGGACATTTCCTTTACCTTTTGTGAATGTTTTCCCGAATTATTTCATTACACAAGCAATTGATTTGTCGAAATTAAAACAGTAATTTATAGTAAATTTATTGATTGTACAGAATATTATATTAAATATACTTGTTATAACAATAATGCTACTTTCTATGATTGGACATGCAAAAGAAAATTAAATATTACACGTTGAACTTTATTCTTATATATTTTATTGGTTTGTCCAAAAAAATATAAGGACTCTACTAGATGGCGCTGTAGGTAAAGTTGAATGCGGTCGAAGTCATTATTTAACATTATTTTGGTATAATCAATTATTTTAATGGACATTATGTCCCCAGATACGAAATATTTTTAAGAAAATAATAATAATAATTAATTATTAGTGTATGACTATTTGGTAACGGTTTGAGTATTTAGATCGTATCTGGCAATGTTACGATCATTTTGCTGAAATTGTTGCCAAAATCGATTCAAATACGACCAATACATCTGAATTTATTGAGGAGGATGGGGAAGTGACTTTTCTCAAAACGAATATTCAAGAGAGGTTTAACAAAGTTTGTTATCATCTCTTGTTTCATCAGTGCCGGTTACTATAGTTACTCGTACCTGCTGGTCACTATAATAACCTGATGCTTTAAGAAACCTTAGGCAAATTAATTCCATAATATGATCAAAGACGCCATGCTTGTTTCTAAACGTTAAAATAGGTGCAATGGACCCTATCTTGCCTATTTTACGACAAGGAGGTAATCTTTTATATTATAGCGCAAGCAGATTTTTGTCCCAGTGATAACGGATCGATGGCTGCATGTAAAAAATCGGTTATAGTCTCATTTTGAAGAACTCCAGCCGTAGATGTGCAGAAAAATAAAATTTTTATTAGTAAATCAGATTAGTTATTTAAAAAAAATAGTTTAGTTTTTTCATATAATGGTTCCGACCTGTGAAATATTTGTTGTTACTTCGTTCCTCATTCAAAAATACATATGACAAGTGCGAAGTATTACAAGAGGCGTCTGTTAATACTTTTTATTCGAATGGCGTCTCGGTCTTTTGACCATTTTGCCAATGTCAAAGTTGTTAAAAAAATCTGTTGAAAAATCGCGAACGTTTCGCTGGCGACCCACTAGTAAAGGTAAATGTTAGTTGGATTCCCGCATCTATCCTGATATAAATTATCAAACATAGGTCGGCTTTGATTATAACTTCGCCAACAAAAATGCATGTTCATTCATAGAAATAAGCTTAATCTTGATTAATAATTTAATGAATATTAATGGTTTATATTTATGAAATCTCAAATATCTATTTGAATATCTACTTGAGAATTGAAAACCGTAGAAAATTAATCAAAATTAACAAATATCAACTATGAAAAAATCGATAGTGAAAGAAATACTATAAACTATACTCAATATCTCTGGGCGCCGCTAATTTCTAGTAGGCCAATTTCACATGAGACAACTTAATTTTGAGTCAGTTTCACACAACATTTTACTTTCAAATTATGAAACATCAAGGGACCAATAAATGGTTAGTAGTCCGGTATGGCTTGAATCAATTAACATCGTAATGTGTTAGCTAGATAACAAGTAGCATTCAAACCTTGCAGTGTATCAGTACTTGTTCAAAATGTGTGTTATCTTTCTATAAAGCGGCAAATTCATGATTAGTGCTCAATATATCATAGAATGCGTTTGAGGCGTTTAATTTTAACCTCTGAACATTTCTTTTATCTCAAGAATACGTGTTTATCAAGGTCGACATACATGCTACACGTGCCTAGTCTCCTTTTGCCTCAGACCTGTGTCTTAGGGGCCATCAATAAAGCAACAATCCGCAATCAGGACGTATGATGGTGTATACTTATTTCATGCAATAGCACCTCCCTTCCTCTCACATAGGATACATGCTCATCTAACAATTAAAAATATACACCAACATACGTACCACCACCAAGCCAACACGTGTTTCGCCCTAAAGCAGAGCATCGTCAGGGTTAATAATACGATGATTACTCGCAAAGTATTTTTATTGTTGGATCAGCATGTATCCTACGTGGGAGGGAGGGAGGTGCTATTGCATGAAAAAGTATACACCATTATACGTTCTGATTGCGCATTGTTGCAAAGTAGTTTTTGCTTAACTTTATAACAATGGAGTTCCGCTAAGTAACGCCTGATTCTATAAATTATATAGCTTCAATAAGTATAAGAGTGTGCTTACACCCCCACAAGGATACCCACATTCGTGAGAGAAACAGCTGTACGATATTAAATTGATGATGGACAAAAGTTGAAAAGATATTGTCTGGCAAACAAACGATAATGTTATGCATACAACTAGTGCATTGCACTATACCTGATGTGACGTTTAAAACCATAAGCCACACACTCACATGAGGTCGCCTCAGCCTTCGGAGTAGCAGCGCAACTGAACACCACCGAAGACAAGACGAGGTTGTGTGCAGATGTCCGCGGCGTGTAGCGACTACTTAACAGCACGTGGCCTGCATGCTCGTACGTTACCATATTTTAAATTTAAAAAAAGTGGTTGGTTATATACATACAAAACAATGTGCAATATATACAAACTTTATTATTTAGTTTCGTTTCATTTATTTACATTACATTATTATCATTTAATTACATTCGAAAAAAATATGTTTTATACATGTTATGTAGAAATTACAAGTAAATATGTTTTGATTGGCTTAAAAAAATATTCAGAGTAAAAGACAATAAGTGCTAATTTTTTTTATTCCGTGGAACCGCTAAATGAAAAAAAATGTTAGTGAAAGTATGGGCGGCAAAAGTTTGATGTAGGGTAGATATATACATAATTATAATTCATATATTTTTAGCTTTAACATATTATGCAAAGTGCCTCGTAATATCGGTATCGAGAATATTATGTAAAAAGCACAAAATAATATATTAAATTGGAATAGGTATGTAGAGTTTGGAGTTCTGTCGTTGAAAGGGAAAATCTTATTAAAATCAATATTTTCTCATTTTTAAATGCTCATCACCGATATTCCTCCGATTTGCTGAATAAAAATTCTTGATATTTCATTAAACAACCCCATTAATTATTATTCATTTATTTTTCAAATAATAATACGTTCGTGTAATAAAATGTAAAGCGACTGAAATTTGAATGTATTTGTGTTTGTAATAGAGCTCAGAAGCAAAATGATTTTTGTACTTAACATATAAGAACCAGAGGACAATCATCATATCTATAAAAGAGAAAGTGTGTATGTATGTTCCTTATAGACTCCAAAACGGCTGGACCGATTTCAATGAAATTCTCGGAGAATTTTCAGATTGGTCCAACGAGTAATCCTGTAAAGTTTGGTTCACTTCTCTTTCTAACGCGGGTGAAACCGCGGGGCACAGCTAGTTGTGTATAAAATTCATTTTGCCGGCCTCTATAATTCCATTTATGTTGTTAATTATGTAGATAAACAATAAATTTGTGTTTATATACCGGGAAAAAATTCGTCATGTGTGCTTAGAGTAAACATACCATCATACCAACATGACGTTCATGATTATTTCAAATTTAACACCTAGATTACCTTTAAGTTTGTACTTTTAAAACCACGTGTGCTCATCCATCAACAAACTGTTGTAAATTACTTGAATTAGTTACTGTATAAATGTGTATAATGTATTTTTGTTAATATCATATAGATAGATTTGTTCTTATTTAGTTAAATTTACCCTGAAATCCGTTTGTTAAAGATATTTATAAGTACAGGATGTTTGTATTATTTATTTTTCCAGATAGAAAAATATCCTTCAACACTTTTGTTATTTTTAATATTAATGCATTTTAGTTTTATAATAGTAAATAATGTAACTACACCTTTTTAAACATCCTGTATAATAAAAACATATATTTTATAGTATTTATAATTTATTTAAAACAATGCAAATGTATATCTTTTCGTGATTCTTGTTTTTGTTTGCAAAATTATTTACTTTTCGCCATTTTGTAAATAATATATAAGTTACATTTAATATATAACACATGTACCTTTCGCTGTATAAAATAAGGTTAAATTTTGATTTGTATTTAAACATGGGTTTGGTTCAAATAAACAGTGATCAACTGAATTTAATTTTTTTCTTAATTTACCAATAATTTTAAAAATAACTAGACAAAAGAAATATCTGATCTTCGAATGCTGTTTAACGTGGATGGTAAAATGGCATTCCCGAAATGTTATACCACAGAATACTATTACGAAGCTACACTGACTATATAACTTTATTTTAATTTTTAAAATGAGCAATTAAAGTAGTACAAAGCAGAACTACGTTAGTAATAGTTAGCATTCTGTGGCAGAACTAAGATTAAAATACAATATCTAAATAATAATTATTTGTAACGAACGTGTCAGCCAGCTAGCCAATCGGAGCCATGCCGCCATGACGTCTCCCTTAAGCCAAGCCAAGCCCTAGCCAATAAAAAGGGAGTCGTCTCTATATAAGCCATTGCCAGCCATTATTCTGTGTCATTCTGCTTGTCAATAAAAAAATGCAGAAGCTCTGTCCGTTTCATTTCTGGTCGTAATATATTACTTACGGGATATATACCACGATTCACTTTTCGAGTTCGAGTACTGTGTGCTAAGTGCGAGTTTCAAATAACCAATCGAATTACTTTACCATCGCGTTAATCGAATAAACGTCTAACGTGTCGACAATCGAAAGCATGCGAGTGTGCGAAGTGTCAAAAATGTAGACTCGCACTCGCTATAAGTATAACACATAATCAACCAATCACTTTAGGGGATTCGTTACTCATTGACCAATCACGAGCGCTGACCTCGTCACTATCGAGTGTCGTTTGATACTCGATGTTCGAAACCGAAGACGTAAATAAATAATAGTTTAAAAAAACTAAAAAACACGCTTTTTATAGAAAACCGAACTAAAAAATAGAAAATAAATTTTAATGAATTTAAATTAAGAAAATAGTGTTAAAAATTTCAATGAATATAAGTTAATAATAGTGTGAATAAAAAAAATTTTTATTTTAAAAAAAGCGTGGGGTGCATGCAATAAATAGTTATAAATATTTTATTGACAGATATGAGTAGAGTGATTATCATTTCGATAATATTTTAAAAAGCACCCCACGCTTTTTTTAAAATAAAATATTTTTTTTTATTCACACTATTATTAACTTATATTCATTGAAATTTTTAACACTATTTTCTTAATTTAAATTCATTAAAATTTATTTTCTATTTTTTAGTTCGGTTTTCTATAAAAAGCGTGTTTTTTAGTTTTTTTAAACTATTATTTATTTTCTACTTTTTAGTTTGGATTATTTATTCTTTCCATGATGTTTCCACGAGCAATGGACTGGTTACTGAGAACCTTCTTCTTTCTTTCAAAAATATCTTTATCTATCATTAGGCTTGTTACATAACAAGGTTACATATTTTTTTAATTTTTACGTTTTCATAAAATTTCACCTGTCTTACGACTTAACAAATTATTTATATTCTTTATATATCTCATACACGTTTTCGGTTACTGAGCACCAATAGTCTACTCCCCTACATAAATATGAGCAACCCAAGCAGCAAAATAGTCGAATAGTAATTAGATTACTCAGCCTTTAATCGTATAAGAGCCGAGTAACCGTTCTTAAAACACCCATTTATCGTGTAATAGCGGTTATCTCGACTATTTGGCAATATTTGCTAATGTGTGCTTTAAGGACGTCGAATAAACGTTTACAGCACTATGTTTTAGCACTTTTACTCCACCTTTTAGCAGATGCTGAATTAAAGTGGCTAAAATACTCGTTATTAGATCGTTTGATCTATAACAGTCGTATAATAGCTGTAGCTCTATAAACGCAATCGAACAAAAATCATATTTTGCAAATTGAAAAATGGAATAATTTTATCAAATTAGTGTATTGTCATCGGTCCTCAATAAATCTACAAAGTTTGAACGAAATCTGGCCGTTTAAAGTGGGTCAAAATCGCGCCCAAAGAAGTCGGTTACAAACATACAAACATACAAACATACAGGTGAAGCTAATAAAAAGCGTGTAAAAACCTGCACTCGCAAAAAATGTTTCATATTACTACAGCTAGATGGCGCTGCTTCGATTCCATACAAATCGCGTAAACGCAAACGCGATCGAATAGGTGATAAAAACTCGCACTTAGCACACTTTAGTAGCCGTAGCAAACGAGTGAGGAAGAGGGTAGACCGTTACGGCTGTCTTTAGACTTTTAACATCCACCCGCAATATCCAGTTCATCCGTGAACATGGTGCATGCAACTGCGCCGAAATATCGGGAGCTCAAAAGCAAAGCGAATCGTGGTATATATATTCAGATATAGTGAACAACCGCGATAGTCTCACAGTGTTTTAAAATACAATGTCCAAAAGAGCGGTCTTAAACATCTTTTTGAGTCTAGAAAAATGACTTCAAAAAAGAAAGACCATGATGTAGATAGATACATAAGTTAGTGAGTATTCGTATTTATTATCCATTTTATAGTTGTAGGAAAACAGCAATTTCCATTCCACACTTGCTCATAGCAGCCAAGCCACAGCCGATTTCGCAGATGGTCTTGGGTCCTTGGGACTTGCTCCACGGGGAATTTTTTTTCCGATGGACGGACTACAACATTACAAAACTCAATCGTAAAAATTGACAAAAGGTTATCATAATATGGAATGGCGATGCTGCATCGTTTTGGCACTTGGACGCAACATCAGTATCGTGAGTTTAGATCAAAATACAATGCTCAAAACCGCTACCGCGATCGAATTCCTTTATTCAGAAAATTTCTTTTTTTTTTAAATCTTTTTATTTGAATGGAGTAGCAGACGAGCATGCAGGCCACGTGGTGTTAAGTGGTCGCTGCAGCCCATGGACATCTACATACAACCTCAAGCAAGCATAGGTAAGTCTTGTTTGAGGTCCTATGCAGTTGCGCTGCTACTCCGGAGGCTGGTGGTCGCCTCATGTAAGTGTGGCCGGCAACTCCTTGACTCTACGTTTGCGGGTAACCGTCGTAGAGTCAATAACCCTGATGATGCTCTGTTTTGGAGCGAAACACGTGTTGGTGGTGGTACGTATGTTGGTGTATACTTTTTGTTGTTGCATGTGCATGTGTCCTATGTGGGAGGGAGGGAGGTGCTATTGCATGAAAAAAGTATACACCATCATACGTCCTGATTGCGGATTGTTGCAAAGTAGTTTTTACCTAACTTTATAACAATGGAGTTCCGCAAAGTAACGCCTGGTTCTATTAATTTTATAATAGAGTTGGTTCACGACAGAAGTGGGTGCAGTGGTGGTACTTCCCCGGGCGAACTATAATAGTTCTACCACCTACCAAATCGCGATTCAGCATCTTTAAAGTCGTTAAAACGCTTGATTCCGATGCCGCAGTAGGTAGTGTGGCTTAGTAGAAAGATATCACTTCTCTATCCTGCCGTTCCTGGACTCAGTGAGGCTGAAAGGCGGTAAGCCGAACAGCTCTGGTTTGAAGTCCGTCAGAGATCTGAGGACCAGGGTCGCGTGCCGAGTATGATCGCGGTCGAGGCGGGGGTCCGGGATCATTACCACCTGTAAAATCATTGTGTAGATTCAATGAGCCACAGAATATCATTATCATTACTAACACTATTAATCCACTGCAGGTAGGGTTGCCAACCCTACTATATAATATAGAATCCTACTATTTTAAGGGATCAAATACTGTATTTCTAAAAAATATATATAGTAGGCGAAACTAATATATTTTCGCTAGCTCCCAAGCTCAAGGCAAAAAAAGCTGGTAACCCTAACTGCAGGACAAAAATTTAGGTACTTTACACATAGATTTAGTGCACAGTCCATCACGCTATCTTAATGCGAATTGGTGGTGCTCTTATGCTCTTAAAATAATTGGGATAGGCTAGCTAAGAGCGCATTGCCCGGCCGCTTGCGTAGCACACAAGCGATCTACGCAGCTAAGCCAAACGAGCGTGGTCGGGTGTAAGATGGGTTACCGCTAAAGACAAAAATTTCATGTGCGTTTTCGTGCTTCAACGTGCACGTTAAGCTATCGTTCCCAGTAGATATCGATATATTACAGGTAAACACAATGGTCGGTTTGAAAACATCCGACAGCGGGTTGGCCACTAACCCAATAGTGGGGAGAGGCCCGTGCCCAGCTGTGGGACGCAGAGAGGGTTGCGGCCAACCAACTAGCTACAAGTATATTTCATAAGAACATAATACATACATAGATATTTTAGGGTTTATACCTGCATTCCAGCATGTATTGCTGCTGTTACTCCCACGGCGGAGTCTTCAAAAACAAGACACTGTTGAATATAATAAAAATCATATTTTAATTATAAAAAAATAAACCGATCTATGTACATAGCTGAAAAAAGAACTATTATTATTACAACAGACTGTGCTATAAAGAAAAATAGTACGGGATTATTTACGTAGACTTCCTCTCCTGAGATGAAAACGACGCCCTTATTCGACAAGAAAAGTTGTTTTATTACATTTATTTTGTTTTTAAAAAGTGTTGTGATAAAATTTAAAGTCTTACGGAGCGGGCCCGGCGTTTGCTGCCATTAATGGCACCAATCAACAAGCTTCAATTTGGGCGCGCGAACTTGGTTTCTATCATGTAGGTAATCTATCTAATACCTTTAAACGAGCAATTCTTGTATATATGTATCTAAATATATTTTTTGAATCTCGGAAATGGCTCCAAAGATTTTTATGAAATTTAGTACCCTGGTTTCGGGGGTGATAAATCGATCCAGCAAATTTTTATTGATAGAAATTGTTGTTTTTATAATGCCGTTAAATATAAAATTACTCTTACTGACATCGTGGCGTAGAAAGCCGTCAATGTCGACCGTCAATCCGCCCTTCAAACAAATGACAATGATATGTCGATATGAAAGACCTCTATAAAAATTTCGTCAATTGAATTAAAGCTTTATTGGTCGAATGGTTACGAAAGCTGACTACGGAGCTAGAGACCCGGGTTCAAACCTCAAGTAGGCAAGTTGCGTTTTTTAAATTGAGAGCTAGGTACCTATTTATTTCAAAATGCTTTGTTAAGTAACACTGAGCCAATCAATTGTTTTTATCCGAGCAACGCTCGGGTGTCCAGCGTGTGTACTTGTAATTATTCTAAGACCATAAAAATACAAAGACATTATGTTGGAGCTAAAAGAAGACTTAATAGCAATTACAGACTTAAAACACTAGTAATAGCGGCCCGGCTTTGCTCAGGTCACTTGAGTTTGGGAGAACTGTACATTTTGCCGTAGCTTATGTGCTATTCCAGACTGTAATTAACATATGTATCTCTGTGCCAAATTTCATCCTGATCCGTTCAGCCATACAATAGGTACTTGCGTGATTGAGCAACAAACAATAATCCAAACCAAACAGATTCAAACTTTTGTATTTATAATATAAAATAAATAAATAGATTTTTAAATGATTACGAATAAGATGGTTAGTATCTATATTTATAAAAGGCAAACCTGACTCACTGAGTTATGTACTAGTATATCACGCACAGCCGAAACCTACTACCTAAAAACTTGAAGTTTGGTACAAGGGTTCTTTTTATAACTGTCAGTGGGGCTTAGAAATTCAAACCCCCCCGTAGGGTTTGAATTTAAAAAAACCGGCCAAGTCTGAGTCTGACTCACGCACAAAGGGTTCCGTACCATTATCTATAAAAAATTACGTTTATGGTATGGGAGACCCCTTAAACATTTATTTCATTCTATTTTTTGTATTTGTATAACAATAGCGGCAACAGAAATACATCATTGCCTTTGATTATCCATAAAAATAATTGCATTAAGATTGAATGAAAGGTAAATTGTGGTTTACGGTTTATGACGTATTAAAAAAAACTACTTACTAGATGTCGTTCAAACCAATTATCGGAGGAAGTTTGCATCGTAATGTACCTACATCATATATTTTTTTTAGTTTTACCATTCTCTAATTTTAGAAGTTACAGGGGGGGGGGGGACACATTTTACCACTTTGGAAGTGTCTCTCGCGCAAACTATTCATTTTAGAAAAAAATGATATTAGAAACCTCAATATCATTTTTGAAGACCTATCCATAGGTATGGGTTTGATGAAAAAAAAATTCGAGTTTCAGTTTTAAGTATGGGGAGCCCTAAAAATTTATTTCTTTTTTCTATTTTTGTGTGAAAATCTTAATGTGGTTTACAGAATACATCTACGTTCCGAGTTTCAACAGTATAGTTCTTATAGTTTCGGAAAAAAGTGGCTGTGACATACGGATGGACAGACAGACAGACATCACGAATCCATAAGGGTTCCGTTTTTTGCCATTTGGCTACGGAACCCTAAAAAGTTGTAAAGTTTGTAGGGAAATTTTCTCATTTCTGGACTTAGGAGTATGAAAATTGGTATTTATATAGGCAAAGAAAGATGAGTATGATGATATATAATATGATAATAGTTTTCTACTTATTAGGGGGGAGTTTCTATGGGACTTTCGTATATCTAGACTTAAAATATGAATGATCACAATTTAAAATAATCGTCCATACGAATGCCATGGAAATTGGCGACTTCGGTGGGATTTTTCGTACAAATGTGCTAAAGTATGGAAATTAAATTGATATTTAAAATGATATGTGAAATAAGTTTATTTATTATTATTATTTGAGTTGATGGGGAAGGGTACAACCCTAAGGCCACTGCGACCAGTAAATGATCTATTGTAGCCTAGCCCCGCGTTTATATCTGATTCCCAAGGCCGACGGTTGTTAGGAACCGTACGATGCGCTTGGGATCTAGAAGTTTGACATCTTCCGATGTGACTAGGCTGCCGCCCAGTATCCGACTTCTGCTATGTGCGAGTGCGATACAGTCGCAGAGGATGTGGATGCCCGATTCCTCTTCACCATTGCAGAATCTGCAAATAGCAGTAGAACTTAAGTTAAGTTTGAACATATGCCTGTTTAGTTTACAGTGACCAGTAAGAATTCTTACAAGTGGACGTATTTCATTGCGTTCTAGATTGATCACTTGCTTTGAGTATTTGCTTGAGTAGCCAGCCACCAGCGCCCTTGCATGCGTCATGCCTGGTGCGGACACCCAAAGGTCCTTGCCCTGGTTCGTAGACCAGATTTGAAGCATGGTTCGGGAAGCGGTTTTTGAGATGCCCAGCGTTGGCTCAGGGCCAATGAAGGGCATCGCAGCACCTCTTTTGGCCAGCTTGTCGGCGACTTCATTGCCGCAAATACCCACATGTCCCGGCACCCACCCGAGGGCTACACTATTGTGTGCGCCCAATGTGTTGAGTGCATGGATACATTCTAAGGTCAATTTTGACTGAGTTTCATGGGACTGCAGTGCCCGAAGAGCAGCCTGACTGTCCGATAGAATCGTTATACGTTTTTTAGTATAATTTCTGTCCAGGCTTTCATAAACGCATTGGATTATCGCATACATCTCTGCCTGGAAGACAGTTGTATAGGTGCCTAGATTGGTGCAGAACTTAGAACTAGGTTTTCGACCGTATACTCCTGCCCCTGTGCGTCCCCCCTTCTTCGATCCATCTGTAAACCAGATGATATCTCCATTTATGAGGGATTTTGATGCCTTATCCGCCCACATTTCTCTAGACGGTATAAGTACTTTGTATAGTTTGTTGAAACTATATTGTTTGTTAATGACGTCACTCGGCATCGCCATAATTTTGCATTCAGTGAGGTTTCTGTGGAGTTCCCTCATGATAGGTGACTTCCAGTTGGCCTTGCCTTTTTCAGCAGCACGGAGAATAGCACATTTGGCCTCTTTCTGCACATGAATGTGTAGAGGGTAAATGTTTAGTATTGCTTCCATTGCTGCAATTGGCGTTGATGGAAAGGCCCCGGTTATAGTACGACAGGCCAATCCTTGGACGCTGTTTAGTATCTTGATACATGTTGTTTGCATTGTTTTTCTGTACCAGCATACGCAGCCGTATGTGATTATGGGTCTAACAATGGCTTCGTAGATCCACGCTACGTATTTTGGTTTAAGCCCCCATTTCCGGCTTGTTAGCCTACAACATGTTCCCAGAGCAATCTTTGCTTTCTTGACAACCTTATCAAGGTGTGCATTCCAGTTAAGTCTTTGGTCCAATGTGATTCCTAAATACTTAACTTCTTTCGAGAGTGGTATGGCTGTGCCAAAAAGCTTAATTGTTTCAAGCTTGTCCAACTTATATCTTCTTGTGAAGGGCACAATGACGGTTTTGCTGGCATTCACCGATAGACCGTTATTGATGCACCATTTTTCGACTATTTTAAGTGCTGACTGCATGAGGCTAGATAAGATGCTTTGGCAGCTTCCAACTATGTTGATTACCAAGTCATCTGCATAGCCTTGTGTGTCCAGTCGATTGTCGTTGAGCTCCTGGATAAGATTGTCGACCACGATTGACCACAGTAGAGGCGAAAGGACTCCACCTTGCGGGCAACCTCTGTTAATCTTAATTTCGGTTGTGATGTCAAATAGCGTGGTACGAACTATTCTGTTATTAAGCATGTAACCCACCCAGTCGGTGATGGTATTATCTATGCCTCTCTCTTTCATACATTTTAGTATGACTTCAGTAGGGGTATTGTCAAAGGCTCCCTCAATGTCCAGAAATGCACATAAGGCAATTTCTTTGTCTTCAAGGGCTTTTTCTATACGGTCCGTTAGCTCCATAAGTGCGGATTCCGTTGATTTCCCTTTTTGGTAGGCATGTTGCTGCGGCTGTAGGGGTATGACCTTTAGATAGGTTTCCCTGATGTGTAAGTCTATCACCTTTTCCATTGTCTTCAGTAAAAATGAGGTGAGACTTATTGGTCTGAAAGATTTGGGTTGCGAGCTATCCCTATCGCCCGCTTTGGGTATAAAGGTAACCCTCACTTTTGTCCATGAGGTTGGCAGGTATCCCCAGGCAAAACTTGCTCGGAAGATTTTCAATAGTACTGCCAGCACTTCGTTTAACCCTTCTTGTATTAGAGCAGGGAATATGCCGTCTTCTCCTGCAGATTTGTAGCCCTTAAAACTGTTAATGGCCCAGGTTACTTTGTCGGGTTTGAAGATTGAGGTCGCCACCCTCCAGTTCTCAATGGTTGGTCTTAATTTGTGTGTGTAGGAGGGTGGCATGATGGCATCCTTGTCCATGACGGTAGACCCGGGGAAGTGTGTGTTTATTAATACCTTCAAGGTCTCATCTACCGTCTTGGTGTAACTTCCATCAGGTTTCCTCAATAATCCAAGATGAGCTGGGGGCGTTTTTGCAAGAATTCTGTGGATCTTGGCGACGTGTGCTGTCCCATTTATTTCCTCACAGAATCTTTGCCAGGATCTGCGCTTTGCCCTTCTCAGTTCATTGTTGAAGTCCGTGAGTGATTGGGTGTAGGTCTGCCAGTCTTTGGTTTTTTTGGCTCTATTAAAGTCTGAGCGTGCTTTTTGCCTAAGCTTGGATAGCACGTTATTCCACCACGGTACTTCTCTGTTTGTTGTAACAGCTTTTAGAGGACAGCTGTGCAAGTATGCATCATTAATACTTTTCTCCAGCTCTCCTGCCGCATGCTCTAGTTGGTCCCGAGTTTTCACGGCTTTGCCTATCGTCCTTAGGTTGGTTTTGAGTTGATGTCTGTACTCCTCCCAATCAGTTGCCCTAGGGTTACGATAAGTTTCTACATGTTTACTTCTATTAGAGGCTATATCAAACCTAATATGTCTATGATCAGACATAGATACCTCAGAGCTGACGTGCCAGTTTCGAACGCGATTCGCAAGTTGCTCCGTGCAGAAGGTAATGTCCAACACCTCCTGTCTCTGAACATTTATAAACGTAGGAACGTTAGAGATATTAAGAGTTTGAAGGTTGTTGGATAATAAAAACTCATACATTAACTCACCCCTTCGGTTGGTATTGGTACTACCCCATGAGGTGTGATGACTGTTGCTGTCGCATGCCAGCAGCAGTTGAGCCTCCTGTTCCTGGCAGTACTCGATGAGGGGGGCTAGCTGCACAGTTGGATCTGGTCTCTCTCCGGGTAGATAGGCCGAACAGATTATTGTCTTGAATGATTCGAAGCCCGGAAGAGCGACGTAGGCTGCTACCGTGTCATCTGTACACATACAAGGTATAGGTAAGAACTTTAAGTTGTTCTTTAAAATAATGCAGGCTCGAGGCCTGATACCATGGCTGTTGTAAATTAACTTACCAGCAGACGTTAGGCCCATTACCATGTTTCCTTTAATCCATGGCTCCTGTATGAAAGCCATGTCAAGTCCTTCTTCTTTGAAGCGCTGACTGATGATGGCGCTAGCCGCTTTGGCGTGGTGAAGGTTTACTTGGATGGCTTTGATCATGTTTGGGGAGTGGGATGTATTAAAAATAGTTGGGATTGGGAAAGGGAGGGGATTGTTGTGTAGAGATGTGTTTGGAGTTAATGTAAGTGTGGTGAGTGTAGGTGAGCGTGTGAGTGTGTGTGAGTGTTACTGTTTCCTTGAGTTGTGTCTGTTCCTTAACCCCGGTCCTGGTTGTTAATCGGATCGCGGGAGGCCTTCCTGCTCGAATGCTCCTGAGCCAGTGAGGGCAGCTGTACAGGTGCCCTCCTGATTGGAGCTCCGGCAGCAGAGGTAGTTCGAGTAAAAGTACCCTGTGTACCTCTGTAGGCCCCTCGCGACGACCTCCCCCCAGTGTGGGCTAAGGTGTGTGTTCTGCGGGTAGGGTGCGTTGGCAGAGTAGCTCTGCCCGATACCCTTCCGCGGGTGTGTGGTGTAGGTAGTAGGTGTGTCGGAGTTGACCTACTTGGATTAGCCGGAGGATGAGACAGCGGCTGCTCGACCTCTGACGTTGCGGTGCCGGTCACAGGCCCAGTAGTGGGTTGGGCCGGCACCGGTTCCGACGAGGTGTGCGAACCAGATGTAGATGGTTGCGCCGAGATGTTGTGTGGCGCGTCCCCTGTCTCAGCCTCTTTGGGCTTTGGTGGGTTCTTGACCCTAACCGTCACATCTTTTAGGCCGAAGAACGGCCTAAAGTTTCTTTTCTTGAGGGCCTGGTATGCGGTCTCATCGAACGAGAAGGTGACCGTCTGGCCAGTCTCTTCCACCTTCCTGTTGGCCACCCTCCAATGAGCGCATCCCAGGTCACTGTTTTGGACTGTTAAGCGGTGCTAGATGGTCTTGACTTCTAATTTCGGGTCTGGGAACCATGTTGCACCGTAGTATGGGCGAGGTAGGTCGCGTTCATCGACCAACTTGAGTTTGGCCTCCGCCCAGGGTTTAATATTTGGAACCCATTTGGCTAGCCATTCACGGGTAGCTCCGTCATGACAGTTTAGCACAAGGCAACCATCCCTGACGGAGCTTCCCATGAACCTGGGTCCCTCTCCACTGCTGGAGGAGTCGATACATTTAAGTATCTCCTCCTGTAGGGACTGCAGTTCCGAGTCGGTCATGGGGCGTTCTATGTTTTGAATGCCAACTCGACAAGACCCTGCGACTGCACTGTAGGAGGGCTTGACCTCGGTAGGTGTGCCCATCCTTGGCGTCTTCTTGGGCTTGTCGGTTGGCGAAGCCTCTTCTGACCTCTGCCTTTTGCCCGATCTGGCTTGCTGTTCTTTAAGCCAGACCTGCACCTCGGGATGCTCCTGCATCTCTATGAGTGGTTTGAGACAGAGAGCCTTGGCCTCCTCCTCACTCTTGCCTCTCTCTATCCACCACTTTTTCCGTCTGCTGGCTGCCCCGGTTAGGAGGGGTTTGAATCTCCTCCTGGAACCTGGTTTGTCAGCGATAGGGGAACCTTGCGGGTCAGATGGAGCCCCAGAAGGTTCATTTGAAGAATGGCCTTCGTCTTTATTGGAGCAAAGGTCCATTGCCTCCGGAGTAATAGTATCTCCTTCGGTTGCGAGTGTTGCCACTTCATTTATGAGCTCATCGAGCTTGTTGTCTATATTTTTATTGTTTAAACTCATTTTGTTCCCACGAGTAGCGTAGGTAAATAAGACGCCCCCCACAGGGCCCCGCTATATGGGGGGTAGGCTAATTAGTCCCCGAGGTCGCCTGGTATCGAGGAGAAATAAGTTTGCTAATATACAAATTCACTTTATGCTGATAATCCTATGAAACCGCGGGAAACAGTCCATAGTATTATTTAGACGCAAGATGCATTTGTGCTCTGTGATGTTATTAATGACACGAATCATTTTAATTGACTTCCTAATATGAAGACAATGCGCATTACAGGAAGTTTTTTATAAAGTTTATTCCGGTATTGCGCAATAAAAACAATTTGCTTAAAATAACTTTTCCTTAATACGACATTGTCACAATGCACTGGCACATTGTAGGTCATTACATTACTATCATTTAATAACAAGTACCCGGAAGGCCGAGTGTTGCTCGGATAAAAACAATTGATTCTCATTGCCTTACTTAACCGCGCCATCCAGCTACTTCAGCTCCCAATTTAAAAAAAATTGAATTAGGTACATATACTCGCCGATAGATGTCAGGGCAGGAAGTGAATCATATTTATTTATTATTAAATAAAACAAAGTCGTGTTAGTTACACCATTTATAACTCAAAAACGGCTGGACCAATTTTTTTTAGATTTTTAGGTTTTTGATTTGTCTTCGCCGGGAGAATAATAAGTATGAAAATATGATAAAAAAAGTCTCAATTCTATTAATATTTCAACGATTATATTTTTCCATATAAACGGTCCACCAATCATTTGTTGTTCTTATGGATGAACGCACGAACATGTCAAAATCGTAATCAATAAATAGACCATGCCTGTATTTTTTTTTCTTTTATCGAATCGCATCTTGGTCTTTTCACCATTTGCCAATGTCAAAGTTGCGATGTCATAAGTTAATCTCTATATATATATAAATGAAAATAATTGCTGTTCGTTAGTCTCGCTAAAACTCGAGAACGGCTGAACCGATGTGGCTAATTTTGGTATTGATATATCCAGGGACATAGAAAAATTGCGAAATTAACAGTAAAACAACTTATTTTATTTTCCTATATAAACTGTTAGTAACTGTCAAACATTGTTTCTTCGCGCCTGTAGCGCTATCGTCCAGAAGTTTGACATAGTCCGAATAACAATTCACCTGTCACTATTTGTTTTATATTTTTATTTGACAGTAACATAAAAACTATTTGAGATGAGAAACTAATTCTCTTTCAATACTTTTAAGGCAGGACAACGTCTGCGGGGTCCACTAGTTTATCATTAAATTGAAAACACTGATTAAACGATATTTTCTTAAAATAAACCTAGCTAGATCGATTTATTGTCCCCGAAAACCCCTGCACACAAAATTTCATGACAGTGGTCTACCGCAGCCACGGGGATTGCTGGCTAGGGCCCTAATAATGGCCCCAAAATGAGGTATAGGTAGGGTTGCCATCCGTCCGAGTTTCCCCGGATGTGTCCTAGTTTAGAGGGCGCCCGGGGAGCGTCCGGGCGGGACATTATTTGTAGTCCGGGTTTAAAAAAAATAAGTCTTGGGCCGCCCGCGACACACGCACTGTGCCCATGTCGCGATCAACCGACTCGCTTAATTCACCGTCCCCCCGCTGTTGACATGTCTGGGTTTTGGGCTCTAAAATCCGGGGTTTTAACGTGTCTTGTCCTAGTTGACAAATTTTAGAGATGGCAACCCTAGGTATAGGTAGTAGAGGTACAGTAATACCTGATGTGGTTTAGGTTTCTCAGCAAACCGGGAAGCGGCGACGAGGTAGATATCAGGCTGCGGCTTCCCTCGGATCACTTCTGGGTCTGTGATGCTTACCTAGATCATGAGGAAAAAGTTGCGGTAACACTTACCGGATATTACAGTTTTTACAATGTCAGCACATTGAACAAGTTTAATTTAAACTCCTTTTTATTATGGTTACGTTTTTAGATAAGGATTACAAAAATCTACTATAGAAATAAAGAGAAGTACCTACCTACCAACCAACGTCATTTCGACTGAAAACTTTCATAGATTTCTGGCATTAAGTTCAGCGTTAGACTTAAATCATTGAAATATTTTTATGCTTACATTATTTTGCAATTTTAACTTTCAAAGTTATTTTAAATACTGCTACTATAGGTATCAGGCGCGGTCCCAAGGGGGGGTCACAGGGGCAAAGCCCCCCCCCCCCCAAATCCATCAGTCATGCGAAGACGAAACAAGCCAATTTGGGACACCTCTTTCCCCATATTTCTTAGTGACCCCTCCACGCGACACGCGACAAATTTCTTGAGTTCTTGAGACTGTTCCGATTTCAAAAATTCTTTCACCATTAGAAAACTACATTGACCCTGAGTAACATAGGCTACTCTTTACCGCGGGAAAATGCTTCATTCCTACGTGAAAACGGGTAATAGGGTCAACGCGGTCGAAGCAACTGGCTAAACACCTATGATTTTAATATGAAGTAATGAAGCCTGGAATAGCACATAGGCTCTTTTTATCCTACGGGGACCCATTAAACGGGTCCACGCGGGCGAAGCCGCTATAGCCCCACAGTAGGGTAGATATACCATGGACACACACAAAGACAGAAACACAAACCGAGAACAGAAATTTAAACTCATTATTCAAATTTCTGTTTCGCCGGAAATCGAACCCCCTTCGATTGGCAGGCATCAGTGAATGTTATACCTTATGTTTGAACAAAGCAAACAGTTTCGGTCTGGCAGTAGCGTGGAGCCTCACGGCTTGTTCGGTGGAGTTAGTCGCCAGAGCCATGGGGATTTTGTGGTCGTACAGATGGGTGAGGAGTCGTTCAGCTCCTGAGAAGAGATTGAGAACACTTTACCTTTTAGTATTAGAGTGGAGAGTAATTATAGTGCTTCTCTATTCATGATATTAATAAGTATTTTTTTTATTTGAATGCGCTCCTACTCTAAAGGCTGATGGTCGCCTCATGTCAGTCTGGCCGGCATCTGCACCTTTCCACAGGTTTCCACGTGGTCTGCTATTTCATTTATATAAAATTTATTCATTTATATAAAATATAAATGAATAAAAAACGAAAATCCGACAGCGGGATAGGGTTCTTAAGTAATGAAAATAGATAATTGGCGGTCGGGACCCACATGAAAAGTAACTTTACTCAGCTCCGCGTAATAGTGGGCCACAAAGAAATATATAAAAATAGACTGTTTAACACATAACTTTTCTTTGAGTCGCGCAATCGGGAAAAAAACTCAAAATTTAATACTAACCACGTTGCAACGGTGCACTCGGCAGCAACTTCTTGGCCAGGTCTGTCATCTGCATCTCAAACTCATCGACAGATATCGGCAACTTCAGGTCCTTGACAACAGTCTCACATATCTGTCTGTCCGTCACTCCATATGTCTGCAATGCATTACATAAATAGGTAGAAACAAAAGAGAGAAAAAAAACATTTATTGAAAGAATTTGCTCGCAGCTCATGATATGATAATTATTATTACTATGCACACATATCTCCTATGCTTCAGAAAGAATAAGAAAATTAATGTGTGTCCTATAAAATTTGAAAGTTCTCGATTTCTTTGGGATACCATCATCAGATCCTGACTTGGTGGCAATCGGGAGTATAAGCATACAAACAAAAAAAGGATTTTGTAAATCGGTCCACAAATGGTGGAGAACCAAACAGCCAAATACAGTACCTCTTCGTTTTGGAAGTCGGTAAAAAGCGTGTTGTGTCTACTATTTCTTATTTTGTTGTAGCATGGTGGAGTAAGCTTCTAAATCATGAGATATACGACGTGGATGGAGGACAATATGAAAGAATTACTGTAAGGTTGGTGAGCACTGGACATATTCCTTACCTTGACTTGTAGTTCTTTTGTGTATTTCTTCCTGAATTTCTCACACAAGTGTTTGATTATTTCGTGGTATATTATTTCCGTGTCTAAAAACAAAAGTTTTTTGTACATAAGATATTCTAATCGTCTACTTTGAGATTGTTCGAAAAGAAAGCAGACAGTAATTAGGGGCGCTGGTTGACGTTCATATCATGCGGAGTTTTGTTAATTAAACAAAGAAGAGTTGTGTGAAAAGAAACATTAAAAAATTAATAACAGGGTTGTTCTGATTTTTTTGCTAACAAAAGCTTATGGACAAAAGCGAGCTTGTCAGCGAATCTGGGGAAAAAAAATCGGGAATCTGTTTGATTGGCGCAGGACCAGGCAGAGATTAGTACGGAAAGCCTCCAGTAGACTTCCAAAGGTTGATGGACCGATGGATGGGCTCCCTTTTCTGGACTTCCCTTCCAACTTACCCAGAACTGTGCCATCCATGTCAAAGAGACAGTGAGTTACTTTGCGGTACCGTCGTCCATCGCAGTACCGCCGGCTGGAAAACTCCAATTTTGAGACCAAACTGGAAATTTTAATATCTTGATCATTTTTGGTCTTTTGCCTGGTGTTTATTGTTTGTTTGTCATTTTGATCGATGTCAGAGATGACTTTTGATTTCATTTGTTCTATCAACTTGTAAAATAACTTTTTTAATTAACCTGAAAAAGGTGCTGCAGGTTTTCTTTAGAACTAAGTATTTATTCTGAAGTAAACATAATACCTTTTTTTTGGTTCTGCCCCTGATACCAAAAAAAAGGTATTATATTTACTTGCTTATTTAATCACTTCTTCAAAAGGTACCCGGCACCTTGGGAGAGGGTACCGGGTTATGTGGGATTTGACCGCACTAAAACCCCCTCGGTGGCTGCCACTGCGCTTGGGGAGGACTCCGGGATCTCCGGCGGAACGCACCGGTGCCCTCCACGCGCGACGCCCCAGAACGGGCTCATCTTCGGGAGAGCAGATGTGCTCTCCTGCACCTTCCGATGCTTACGGTGACATGCGGCCACGCACACATCGCCGCCCTTCCCGGGGCTGCTGGTTGGACGGATCCCACTCACACCGTCAACAACCCCGGAAGTTTACCCTTTTAGTCGCCTCTTACGATCAGGCAAGGGATACCGTAGCTCTATTCTTAATACCGAAGCTACAGGGACTGAATATGTGTAGACCTACTAAACGTGCTGCTCATGAGACAGCGCCATTTAGGTAAATGAAACAGTTAGAAATTCTGCCACAGATCGCACCCTTACTGTAACCCGTTAAGGAGTTTCATTGATCACCATATTCAACTACGACAATTACTTGGCCATAACGACGTTACGGTAGGCGACTCAAATATCCGGATAGCCTATAAAAGATTCGGTGGGGTATCGCTAATTTGCTCCTAAGAATTGAAGAGTTCCATTATTTTGTCATGGATCCAATAAACAGAACCTAACCAAACTCATCAAACTACCCTCAAAGTACATCTTTTTCAATAAAAAAAGAATCATCGAAATCGGTAGGCGTGATATTGAGTTTTTCGTCCATTTGTCGTGCAACTACTTAATGCATTACATGGTTTTCTCATGGATGCCATTGTCAAAACTGGACTAAATTGAAATGGGATCACACTGGAAGCATCAGCTTTAAAAAAAAGATTCATCAAAATCTGTTCACCCAGTCGCAAGTTCTGAGGTAACAAACATAAAATAAACATACAGTCGAATTCATAACAACCTCCTTTTTTGTTTGAAGTCGGTTAAAAATAGATTTGAGAAAAAAAGGTAATTCGTTTATTTCCACCGTACAACCGGTTATACCATATTTTTAGTCCATATTTCAATAAAAAATACCAATGTTTTTAGCTCATCTGTACTATACTAATATTATAAAGAGGAAAGATTTGTGTTTCTGTATTTATTTTTTTTCAATTATGGCATCGCATCTCCTTGCATACTGCCAGCGTCAAGTACAATCCTTGCATCAATTTTTTACCAGTTTCAATGAAACTGGACGAAGTAATAAAAAAGTCAGTAAGTAAGTCGTCAGTAATCAGTCAGTCTAGTCAGTCCAACGCTCAAGTAAGGCGATGGCTACTTTACTAAACGTGTCAGATGGAATTTTGGAGGCAAGCAGAAAAAACACATTTTAGCACTGTTATTCTATTTCACAAACACTCGTGCACTGTAATTAACCTATATCAAACAAAATGCCATCAACTTTATCCGATATAACTCAAAAATACACCAAGAAAATGAAAATAAAACAAGAGCACAATATATCTTTTTCGACTTCCCGCCAAAACTCTCTTCTGTATTTTTGTATGTTTGTAATGAATAAATTCAAAAACTACTGTTCCGATTTCAAAAAGTCTTTCACCATTAGAAATCTACATTCACCCTGAGTAACATAGGCTTTATTTCTACGTGAAAACGGGTTATAGGGTCAACGCGGTTGAAGCAACTGGCTAAACGCCTATGATTTTAATATAGCAATGGAGCCTGGAATAGCACATAGGCTATTTTTTATCCTACGGGGACCCATTAAACGGAACCATGCGGGCGAAGTCGTTGGCGGAAGGCTAGTCGGTATGTATATAAAAAAGACAAACCTCACTGACTTAAATATCAACGCACAGCCAAAACTGTACTGTACCTAGAAACTTTAAATTTGGTACAGGTTTATCTTATGTGAAGTTCATTCATTTCAATGAATCATAAGTTATGATGTAAGTGAACACTAAGATAGGATTCTTAGAAATTCATCCCTAAGGGGGTAAAATAGGGGGGGGGGGGTTGAAGTTTACATGGAATTTACTAATTTCTGAACTTAGAAGCATGAAAATAGGTATATAAGTTCTCGATTACAATTAAAAATAAGTTTTATGGAATCAGCGGAGTATATTATATTACTTCATGCTAATGATTCTCTTTAACGAGGGCGAAACCGCGGGGCACAGCTAGTATTACAATAAAAAAAATTGCGTCAATGTTATTTATATACCCTATTAAATCGCTAAGATTAAACTAAGATGATTGTTTTTTTGCCTAAGTTTATAAATGTAGGAGAGCCGCGTCAAATTCTAGGTCCGCTTTAATAAACCGCAATAAAACTACAACTAGATGGGTAATCAAGTGAATTTGATGAGGCTTCGATCCGGGCATATTCCATCAAATAAATTTAAAAATCTGATGGACCGTTCTCAATCTCCAAATTGTACTGTGTGCAACGTGATTGACGATGTGTATCATGTGCTGATGGAATGTGCTCAGAATGAAAGCTTAAGGCTACAACTAATGACACAGAAAAGACCGTATGAAGTTGGAAGTTGTAACAGTGTCTTGGCTACCCCGGTGTCCGAGGAAGCCAAGATACTGTTGAAACTTTACAATTACTTGTATTAAAATGATATTAATATTATGTTAAGTGCTAGCCTGTACGGGGGTGACATAGTCACATTGTGACAAAACCCCTTTAAATAAATAAAGATTAAAAAAAAAAAAAACAAGTGAATCACACTCATGTGTTCGGCAACCGTTAATTTAATAGATGAGTTTTAAATATTAAATATAAACTAGTGGATCCCGCAGACGTTGTCTTGCCTTAAAAGTAATAAAAGAGTATTTGTTTTCTTATTATCTTAAAGAGACTTCATGTTACTATCAAACAAAAATATAAAACAAATAATGACATACGAACTGTCCAGTTATTCTGACTGTGTCAAAGTTTAGAACGACACGGCACGAAATACAAAACGTTTGACAGGCAGGAACAATTTATATGGGAAAACTAAATAAGTAAAAAAGTAATTAAAAAACATTTCCAGTGGCCCAAATTGTGAATCTAAACCATTCTCAAATCCCCTTAAACACACACAATAAATTTCATCATAATCCGTCCAGTCGTTTAGGAGGAGTTCAGTGACATACACACGCACACAAGAAATATAATATTAAGATATAATATATTATATTTATTATATTATGAGTTAGCCGTCGGTCCCTGTTGTTGTCGAAAGATAACAGTCGTTAAACCTTGTCGGAGGCCTTATGGGCGATTTGAAAACATCCGACAGTGGGTTGGCCACCCGTATCTCCACCAACCCGGTATCGGAACGCGCATGTTTTTTTTCCCTCTAGCGGTCACCTATCTCACATCCGACCACGTCCGTTTGGCTTAGTTGCATAGATCGCTTGCGTTCTACGCTAACCGCCGGGCCTTGCGCGCTTCTTTAAAAGTCTTGAACTATTTCTTAGATTATTAATTGAAAAATGAAAAAGAGTAGAGGTCGCACGAAAATGTTATAGTGTAATTTTATTTTTTTGCGGGTCAATGAACCTCTCATTTTTTCGTTGATTCAGTAGTGTGAGTCTCTATTGACAGAAGTTCCATTAGACACTTTTAAGATTATATATATTTTTTATTTAATTTACAGTTTGCGTATCATCAATAATAATAGAAATACCTATTGTACTATACTGTGAGCAATGATGGCCGAATGGTAAAAAACCGCGGTCTCCGATGCCACCGATACCGGGTTCAAAACCTTGGCGCGCAACTCTGGCAACTAAATTTTGTAATGTGCGCATTTATCACTGCTCCAAGGTGATAGAAAATATCGCGATATTTAATTGAATACGATGTTCTTAATCGCCGTGCATGCCTGAGACAATTGTGCTGAAGAGAAAGAGATAAACTGACCTGTTAAGATTATTCTTAACGGATCTTAAAACAAAACATTTTTGGTTAATTTAAATTAATAATATTGTATGCCAGAATAATGGTAGACTGTTTAAAACTCCTATGATAATTTTAAAACATCTTATTCTATATAATGTAAACAGTCAACAACAAAGTATTTTCATTTCATTTTATTTCATGCAGTAAGTATAAAGTAAGTAGTATACGTGACACAGATAATAAGAAGTGTCAGCCATATCTATAAACCTAAAACATCGCCACCACGATGCTAAATAAGAAATAATGTATGAGCAATATTACAATATGATCGCCGAAGTCTTAATGGAATTTTTTTACTGTAACGACGTCAGCAAGTTTAGTCGGTTGGGTTTCTTTAAGTGTTGTTATTTAAGCGTAAGTATTGTATTAAGCTTTTTCTGAGAGTTGGAATGTTTTGAAGTTGAAGGTCTCTAAATTTTTCCAGACCCTGCAGTACCGGGTATCTACGTACATAGTCAACCATCGAGAAACGAGGACCGTCTGTTCTGTCGTCAATAGAATAAAAAACGATATCGAAACTTTCAATTTATAATCTTCTAATATACTAGCTAACCCCGCGAACTCCGTACCGCGTTCAAATGTTTGGGGTGGGCCACCCTTATTACTTAGGGGGATGAAAAATAGATGTTGGCCGATTCTCAGACCTATTCAATATGCTCACAAAATTTCATGAGAATCGGTCAAGCAGTTTCGGAGGAGTACGGGAACGAACATTGTGACACGAGAATTTTATATCTTCTAATATATAAAACTCTCGTATCTCAGTAGGTATGTATTTGTAACAAACCTTCTCCGAAATGATGAAGCGATACTTATTGTGTGTATATATTTAGAGTTTGTTTTTGCAGGTGGTAGAACTATTATGGTTCGCCCAGGGAAGTACCACCGCTGCACCCACTTCTGCCGTGAACCAGTTCTATTGTGTTTCGGTAGAAAGGTGCAGTTGCCGGCCGCACTACGAGGCGACCATCAGCCTCCGGAGTAGCAGCGCAACTGCATACGACCTCAGACAAGACTTACCTATGATTGCTTGAGGTTGTTGGTAGATGTCTATGGGCTGCAGCGACCACTTAACACCACGTGGTCTGCATGCTAGTCTTTCAAATAAAAAAATCCCCTTAAACTAAAACTATTAATGAATTTAAAAAAGAACTTAAAATGTATTTACTTAAAAAAGCGTACTATTCGGTCACTGAGTTTCTAAACGATAAATAATAATATATTATTAAATATTAACAAAAATAAATAATAAACTAAAATAAATAACATAAATAAGATATTTCGCGGGATAAAAACCTGGGAGGTTTTTTTCCGCCAGCTTCTTTTCCTCTCAGCGTACAAAAACCCATCATGGTGGGTGCCCAAAGCTGATAACGGTCAACCACGTACGGTTCAAATAAAATAAAATAAATTTGTATAAAAAGCACAAACTTGGGTTAAATTTAATTAAAGTAGCTAAAGTGATAATAATGTAAAATTATTTAAGTATACTGTATATTTTAGTGTTTACTGTACATAATTAGTTTATAATTTAACTTGTAATTCTATAACTTTTACAATAAAATTTGTACACCCTAAAGGGTAAATATGGCGATATAAATATTTTTGTAAAACCTTTGTTGCTACCCATATTTGTGCAAATAAAATATTTTCATTTCATTTAAAAAATATATAAAATTTCGACTGTCTTTCACGGTTCATGAGATACAGCCTGGTGCCAGACGGACAGACAGACAGACAGACGAAAGGATAGCGGACTCTTAGTAATATAATCCCGTTTAACCGTTTGGGTACGTACTAAGTTTTGTAGCGTACATTTTAAAAGTTCAATTTAGGTTAGTTATTCTTTTATATACATATAGATCGTATGTTAATAAGCTAAGTAACATTGGAAGTTATACGACAGTACCAATTAAGGTTTTTCAGAGGTCGGCAATGTTGGTTGAAGTCTTGAAGGTCTCAAAATTTTTCCACATTTGGCAGTACCGCGTACCGATTACTGACGTCATCGTAACATAATGAACAACACATAAATAAAAGCCTATCCAGTCCAGTCTATTTTTAGGAATAGTGAGATAAGAATGTGTTGAACTAAAAAAAACAAGGTAAAGGAAAAAAAGAATTGCATATTATTTATATTCTTTTGTTTTTATTGACTCGGGACCTGACTTTTTAGCGTTTCACTGCTGGGCACGGGTCTCTCTCCATTATTTAAGAGGCCTTTTTTACCACACTACCCCATCGATGGCGTCCTCGGCGCTTGTAAAGGGCCCCGGGATCTCCAAAAGAACGCACCGGTGCCCTTCTTGCGCATGAGTATGAGCTTTTCTACTCCGGAGTAGTCCGGCGTGCTGCTACATACACATACCGTTGTTTCTTCACGGAGCTGCTGGCTGGACGGTTTCAGCTCACACTCACACGTCCCGCAACCCCAAAATAAAAATACTTTATTGTTAAAGCCCCCTTTTAGTTGCCTCTTACGACAAAAGCCCCTTTTTTAGTCGCCTCTACGACAGGCAGAGGCTACCTTAGCTCGTATTCTGGTCCCGCGGAGCCACCACGCTGCTCCAATGCGGGTGGTGGAGATACGGGTTACTGGGCCGTTGTCGGATGTTTTCAAACCGCTCATTTGCCTTCCGACAAGGTTTAACGACTGCTATCTATCGATAACAGCCGGGACCGACAGCTTAACATCCCTCCGAAGCACGGAAATGCGCAGGCCACTAGTGGTCACCCATCTCACCTCATCTCATCATTCAAATAATAATATAATTAATTTAATAAAACAACGAGCAGCGATCCGCAGCGACCGATCTCGGGTTCAAATCCTCGGCGCGCGCCTCTGACAAAGAAATTTGTAATGTGCGCATTTATCGCTGATCTTCAGTGATGGAAAATATCGTGATATTTAATTGATTACGATGTTCTCCATCGCCGTGCATGTCTGACAGAAATTCATAATTTCTCGAAAGCATGACGTCCACCAATCCGCACTTGGCCAGCGTGGCTATGGCCTAAATCCCTCTCACTTGTGAGAAGGAGACCTGTGCCCAGCAGTGGGACATAAAAAAAGGTTAAAAAAAACAACGTTTCACCCGTACATTTTTGCTGAGTATGTATATGTATTATATTTAGTTGTGACCTCGCGATGAATACACACTTCAATAAGATTTGTTGACAATGGAAATGATAATTCAGCAAACACAGCACCCACTCGCGACTACCTAAATATTAATGTTTGTTAGCTTATATTATTTAATTAATAGACAAGTAATTCTTGTATATCTGTACTAATATATAAAACTGAAGAGTTTGTTTGTTTGTTTGTTTGTTCGAAAGCGCTTATCTCAGGAACTACTGATTCGAATTGAAAAAGTATTTTTATGTTGAATAGTCCGTTTATTGGGGAAGGCTATATGCTATATATTATAACATTTTTTTATTGGGAGCTACTTCAGTATAACGTTGTTAAGTAACACTAAGGGCCTCGTTCATCATCTCCAACTAAAGTGTTGATTAATTACGTCCCAAGTAAAGTTAATTGGCAAGTAAAAACTATGAGTACGGGTCAGTTTATCATATGATAAGTGCTACTCGAACATCCTGAAATTGAAATTGAAGTTACGGGTGACTTTAACTGATAATTAGCGTACTTGTCACTTTACTTGAAGGTGGTGAAAGATGCCCTAAGTCAATGAGTCTCGGAAGAAAATCAATTTGACGACCCGTGATGCGCAAAGGTTTCCGTGAGTTTAAATTTCTGTTCTCGGTCTGGGCGTCGTGGTTCTGTCTTTGTGTGTGTTCATACCCACGACACAGGGTAGGTATATCTACCCTACTGTGGGCAGGCGCGGTCGCAGCCTTTAATTTTGGAGGGGGGGAGGGTCACCAAGAAATTTGTGGGGGGGTACTAAGAAATTTGGGGGTAGAGGTGTCCCAAATTGACTTGTTTCGCCTTCCATCTACCCATGACTGATGGATTTTGGGGGGGTCATGGCCCCTGTGAACCCCCCCTGGGACCGCACCTGACTGTGGGGCTATGAGCGCGAAACTTTATTAAGATTATTAAAAAAAATGTTTGTATTCGAGTAACGCTCGGTAATTAAATATATGTATCAGAATATTTGAACAGAACTACAAAAATTTTAAGTACTTAAGTATTTTTCAATGCAAACATTCGCTTGATGACGTAAATCTTTTCACGGTCATCGGCTCTAGGTGCCCTTTTCGATGGGTTTTTAACCGACTTCCAGGAAGGATTAGGTTCTGAAGGTGGTAGAACTATAAACGTTCGCCCGGGGAAGTACCACCGCTGCACCCACTTCTGCCGTGAACCAATTCTGTTGTGTGTGGAAAGGTGCAGTTGCCGGCCACATTTACATGAGGCAACCACCAGCCTCCGGAGTGGCAGCGCAACTGCATACGACCTCAGACAAGACTTACCTATGCTTGCTTGAGGTTGTATGTAGATGTCCATGGGCTGTAGCGACCACTTAACACCACGTGGCCTGCATGCTCGTCTGCTACTCCATTCAAATAAAAAAATCTAATTGTTCTAAAGGACCTTGCCATGTCAAAACCTGGCTCACACATCTAGTTGTACAACCAACATAAATAATATTAAAAATAATAACGCTACACACTCATAGCCCCACACTAGGATTCCCTGTGTCGTGGGTACCAATGGTACCATGGACACATAGAAAGACAGAAACACAAACACCCAGACCAAATACAGAAATAAAAACTCATCATTTCAATATTTGCCTCGCCTGAGGTCGCCGGAGGTCACAGGGGACATGACCCCCCAAAATCCATCAGTCATGCGTAGATGGAAGGCAAAACAAGCCAATATGGGTTACCTCTTCCCCCAAATTTCTTAGTGACCCCCCAAAATTTCTTGGCGACCCCCAAAATTGAAGGCTGCGACCGCGCCTGCTTACACACTTATTATCAAACCACTTTTCTCTGGACACCATTATTTTAGCCATACATCCCACATATATGTAAAATAATGCATGCCTACGACAGGCGCGGTCCTAGGAGGGCGGGGATCACGGGGACATGTCCCCCCAAATCCATCATCATCCATCATGCGTAGACAGAAGGCGAAACAAGCCAATTTTGGACACCTCTTCCCCTAAATTTCCTAGTGGCCGCAACCCTTTTCTTTTTTGCGTCCCACTGCTCTCTCCCCACTCTCACACCCGACCGCGCCCGTTTGGCTTAGTTGAATAGATCGTTTGCGTTCTACGCTAACCGCCGGGCCATGCGCGCTTCAAATTTCTTAGTGACCCCCCCCATATTGAAGGCTGCGACCGCGCCTGGCCTACGAGTTCATAATTTCTGTAAGGCATGATTGGTGAACCAATCCGCACTTGGCCGCCGTGGTAGACCGTGGCCTAAATCTCCTCTCAATTCCAAGAGGAGACATGTGGGATGTATAAAACTGAGAAAAAAGGTGTTACCTAAAAGAGATTAAAAACGATATCTACTTTTCTGTGATCATTGTGGCCAAAAATAGACATTGTCTAGAAAGGCAGGCGCTCCTTGTATTGTGACATTGTCCTTTTGTTCATATGTTTGAGAGTTGAAAAACACGTCTGAACAATTATTGTCCGAATATTTTTTTTATATGAAAACACTCTGATATCAACGAGCAACTATCGATATGGACAAGTAGCCGTACCACTTTGTTGCTATGAGGCCGTATACGAAATTTTGCCGATTTCGCTGATTTAGCTCATTTTATACAGGAGATTTTGCAGTTAAAATACAGTATTTCCATAAGTTTTATTGCACAATATGACTGATCATTTCAATAATAAACTATTAAATGAGCTACTTTTTAATTTTTATTTCGTTATTTTGCTTAATAGACCTGAAGCCGGTGATAGTTTTGTAAATATTACTGTAATAGGTATAGAATATCACATATTTCTGGATCATTTTAAAGTCTAAACATATCGAAAAAAATGCCATATATTGCTGTAAAAACCACAAACATAGTGTATGAGCCACTTTTTGCCACTCTCATACAAAAAATATCAGTAAAAAAACATTGAACTTAGTCAATTTTGAGAGAAAATGGGCCAGAAATTGCATTTGATTTCGGCAAATTGGAATAATCTTTCGTAAAATTTATTTGACATAAATACTCTTCAGTTTATAGTCAATCCGTTTCCTGAAAAAAAAATCTTATTAATAATGATGATTAGGCATTAAACATCTTTTAAAATAACCTAAATCTCGCATTATAATTCTTGACGCAAGCTATAAAAGTGTCTAATGTATTAGATTATTAATGAATTGAAAACTTATATTGTGCAATGATACTTTTAGAAGTACTGTAATTTATCTGCAAAACCTCATGTGTTAAATCGGGTAAATAAGCAAAATCGGCAAAATTTCGTATACGGCCCCTTAATGCTTACCTTATCATACTGCCTTTAAATGTACGCTAGCAATAAAATTAATTTTAAATTTAAATCTTAATCGCCAATTAATTTTTGAATAGTAATAGGCCTGTGGTTAAAATACGCGGTCGCAGTCATGGAGGTAGCCGGTTCAAACTTTGATGCGAACCTCTGATTAAGAAATTCGGAAAGTATGACTTTGCCTGTATTTTTTTCTTCTTGTAACAACATACAAACTGATTAAGTTGAGGACAATTGAACTAATCATCATAAAATAATATTTATATTGGCAGTCTGAGAATATAATTATAAGCATTAATAAAGAAGGCTAACAAAGGTTTAGATATTTTAAATTACGTTATTATAACAGTAAAATTTATTCGAGTCAATGATCCGGTATGATGATAGATAGCATGGGTCGAAAATTTGACGCACTGAATACATTTGTAAATACTAAAGTTAAGGCAACTTTTTATTTATTTATATTTATTTGTTTCTTTACTCATTAGATACTGTAGTTCGCAGTTCATAGATTAAGGAATTAGCTGGTGTTTTGTATAATGAAATAAAATATTGTAACAATTTTTTTAGATACATCTCAAATTGTTACATTTAGGACCAAAATGCCCATTCTCTTTTTATCGTAAAGTCCGTACAATGGACTGGTGAACTCTAAGATTCGCGGACCCTAGATGGAAAAGTGACTCTATAGCGTTCGTAGATCACAGGACAGATTGCGATCATCGTGGTGAAAGATTAGTGTTACATACATAAGAATAAATAATCTACAGAATTATGATTTAGTTTGTGTTCAGTGGTAAATCCGTGAGGTTGTGGTCAGGAAATAATTAGTAAGTCACGTTCTGTGTACGATATTGTAGTTTTATTAATGGGTTCATTTTTAGTGTAATGAGTACATTCATATTTAAAATATTTTTTATTAATAACAAAATTTAAACATTCTGAAGCCTCTACGATTGTAAATTTAAGATACGTCGGGTGCTGTAAAAACATGGGTTGCTGAAAATTTGTTCTTTTTCAAGAAAACGATCTTCGTGTTAAAAAAAATTGTTCTAATTCTTTAGAAAGTTTTGAGTATTAAAATAATTGTGAGGTTGTGTTAAGGAAATAATTTGTAAGTCACTTTATTTTTATAATATTGTAATATAAGAATAAGTTCACATCCGTAAAATATGACGACTTGTGTGGTGGTATGGAAATGTTTACCATGCTGAACTGCTAATCAAGGGTCCCGGGTTCGATTCCCCACTGGAATGAGTTTAATTTTTGTTTTTGATCTGGGTATTTGTTTTTGACTTTCTGTGCGTCCATGGTACCCACGACACAGGGAACCCTCGTGCGGGGCTATGCTATGAGTGTAGCGTTATTTATTTATTCAGTGAATTTTATAGGTTTAATTAATTTATATTAATATAAAAAAATATTGAACGCTCTTGACGATAAAGCTTTGATTTGTAACTTTAAAATACGTTGCGTGGTGGCGAAAGATGGGTTGGTGAGAATTTTGTTCTTTTTAAAAAGAGATGTGCATAATATTTATGTTAAAAAATGAGCGATTGTTTTAGTTAGTTATGTTTGTTTTTTCCGTGAGGTAATGAGGTTGTATTAAGGAAAAATATCCAAAGTCACGTTATTTTTATGATATTGTAGTATAATAATAGGTTATATAGGTAGGTGTATATTATACACACGTGAGAAAGTTTTTTTGTATCGGGGGAAACCTTCAAAAGGTACCCGGTGCCTTGGGAGAGGATACCGGGTTATATGGGATTCCACCGCAATAAAACCCCCTCGGTGGCTGCCTCTGAGCTTGGGGAGGACTCAGGGATCTCCAGTGGAACGCACCGGTGTCCACCACGCACGACGTCCCAGAACGGGCCCGTCAGATGGCGGCAGATGCTTTGACGACCCGTGTGACGTCATGGTTACCATGTCGGATTGCCAATCGAGGGGTCCCGGGTTCGATTCCCGGCGAAATTTGAATGATGAGTTTAAAATTTCTGTTCTCAGTCTGGGTGTTCGTGTTCCCGTCTTTGTATGTGTCCATGGTACCCACGACACAGGGTATTTATTACTTTACTGTGGGGCTATGAGTGTGTATCGTTTAAATAAAATAAAAGAGATGTGCATGGGATGCAGCGCCCACTTAACACCACGTGGCCTGCATGCTGCATTCAAATAAAAACAATCTGACAGAAAGAATCCGGGACTCGCGAACAGCTATCCGGAATTAGTGGTCATTGCATTGCGTAATACCGGTCGGCTTTGGATTGGAACGCCTTGGTCAATGTGAATGTGTTCTGTGGAGTTGTGATACGAAAATTAATTGTAAGTCACGTACTTTGTATGTTATCGGATTTTACAGATATGATTAGATGATTTAGATGAGAGAAATCATTACTTAGGATACCGTTAAAAGGCTTAAATACGTGCTCGAAAGTTTTTTAAAGGAAATTAAAAGAATAATAAGTTATTTGCGCAAATATGGGTAGTAAAAGTAGTTTTTTTATGGAAAAATAAAAAAATACATACACAGATTTTGTACATAGTATTAATGTACATTGCCGGTCTTATCACTAAAAGTGATCTCTTCCAGACAACCAAAAAACATATTGAAAGAATTATTAATAAAAGTACATAACATCGGGTTCAGGTGCACAAATTAACAACAATTCAGTTCAGTAGACTAATAGATTAGTTTACTGTTTTGTTTCGCCTGCCACAATTTATCGCCATCATCAAGGGTTAACTGGCAGAGAATGCCACTAGGCATTAAGTTCGCCCTTGTAAACTGTAGGTTTACAAAAGAGTAAATAAATAAAAAAAAATAGAGCAAACATACGTTTTTAGGAAAAAAGGAAATAATAATGACAATAACAATAGCAAAGTCAGGAAAAGAAGTGATGAAAACAAAAAATAATGAAGAGGTTAGAGAAAATAGAGAAAGCGCTATTTATTTTGAGCTAAGTAATAATCCTAAATAAAAATAAAAGTAGTTTTTTTATGGAAAAATAATTAGCAAACATTTACAAGTACAACACCAGAGGGGTTGTCTAGGATTTTCTTTCAAGGAATCCTCTGTAGTGCCAGGGCAATGTACCCCTTTAACGTATTTCTTGAAGAACCCCATGCCGTAGCCCAATGAATACCGCAGAGGGAAGCTTATTCCACAGTTTGCATGTTCGTGGTAGAAATAAAAATGAAAAATAATGTAGTTTAAAAAACTAAAAAACACGCTTTTGTGAAAATACGAACTAAAAAAAATTTAGAAGAAAATGTATTTTACTATAAAAAAAGTTTGGGGTGCATGGTGTCAATAGTAGCTTAAAAACCACCCCACGCTGATCTTACCACGCTGCTCCAATGTGAGATGGTGGAGATGGCGGCAAGTGGTCAAACCGCTGCCGCTGTCGGATGTTTTCAAATTATATCTAGGTATATGTGATGAAATCAAACACTTCATATGGGTAATTTAAAATAAAATGTGTTCAATTTTCTTTCATTACAAATAATAATTATTGTTAATATTAAAAATAAATATTTTCATTTGATAAAATATAAAAAATTTAAATTAGAATTCAATAGAGAAATGTTTAAATATTATAGACAGAGGGTTAAAGATCTTATGGACGTAGCTTATAATAATTACAGTAAATATACGGAAAGCAATAATATATCCGAAAAATTTTTGGATATTTATAAACGACCAAAAATCTGCAAAACATTGTGTAAGGAATATGAATATAATGGTAACCATCATTCAGGAATCGATGCAGCTAACGCCTTTGCCGATTACTTTAAATCTGTTTTTTTATCGGATACCCCGACACTATCCACTAGTGACGCTGAGCGTTGTGCCCCTACCCGCTACTTCTCTGTGCTCTAGTCGAGTATCAGTCGATAGTGTGACTATGCGTAATTTATATTATTCAGTGAAACGCTTAAAGGCTCATACTTCTGCGGGTCCTGACGGGGTACCGCCTTTTTAGTTAAGGACTGTTTTAGTGTGTTTAAATCACCTTTAGTACACATATACAATTTAGCGCTTGGAACCTCGACATACCCGGATCTGTGGAAGATCTCCAGGGTCACTCACATACTTAAAGGTGGTTCCGGATCGAAGGTTGAAAACTATAGACCTATTGCTGTTCAGTCAGCGTTCGGTAAATTATTTGAATCAATATTGAACTTTCACATTATGCGACAGATTAAAACCACAGCTTAGTGATGCGCAACACGGGTTCAGGGCTGGAAGGTCTGTAGCGACCTTCCGCTACTCATCAAGAGATGGCGCTACGGGTATTCCTGAATCACGCTATCAAAGTTTTCGGAATATCCTACCATATACAAGCTCCGAATTGAGTCAGTTGGAGCGCTTCCGCTCCCCGGGCATGACCACCTCGCCCGGCGGGAGATCTTCCTTTGCCAAAGGTCTACGGTTACAAACCATATTAATTTTATAGACTATGCTGTCACGAAATTGGATTCTACGAAACAAGTGGATGCCGCCTGTTTTGACTTAAAAAAGCATTTGACCGTGTACACAATGATGTCTTATTAAAAAAATTCTCGGCTTTCGGCTTCACTCCTAAGTTATTAAATATTTTCGCCAACTTTTTTAAAAATCGGTGCAGCTTAACAGTGTCCAATCTAAACGGTACGTAACCCCATCTGGTGTCAGTCAGGGCAGTACGCTAGGGCCTACTCAGTTTTTAATAATGATCAATGATTTACCGAATGAGGTCCGAACCGCTGAATGCCTAATGTTTGCCGACGATCTGAAATTATTCTTGGGTGTTGACACTGCTGCAGACAGTGAAGCGTTGCAAGGTGACATCAATAGGGTGGTGAGGTGGAGTGAGCGTAATCAACTGGAGTTCAACGTCAGTAAATGCAAGTGCATTACTTTCACCCGTTCTCACTCTCCCATCTCATACCCCTATAATATACTCAGTGTTCCACTGGTGCGGGTGCCGCTGATCCATGACTTAGGTCTGACTTTGGACACTGAGTTGACATTCAATACCCATATTACAGAAATCTGCAACAGAACCTACAAGTCCCTAGGATTCGTTATGAGACAGTCGGCCCGATTTCGTGATAGAAGTACAGTTATCACTTTGTATTATGCTTTCGTGAGGAGTAAACTTGAATTATAACGCCAAGTTTGGGACTCTCACCAACATAAATACCGGCTGATGATCGAGAAAGTACAAAAGAAATTTGGTCGGTATTTGTACAAAAAGACCTATGGATACTATCCATACCTCTATCCGTCCCTCTTTGTCTCGGGTATGGTGGCAGACGCAGACATATTTTCCATGTCTGTTTCTAAATTTATTTCTCTATGTATTCGTCACTTTACTTTTAATAATTAATGTATTTTCTAATTATTCCATTCCGTATGAATTATGCTATTGTATTTAAATTTATGTTAGTTCTGTAATAATGTTGGCTTGCAGTACGCCTTGGCATTGCTGAAGAATTGCAAGCATGTATAATGTACATATAAATAAATAAATAAATAAATAAATAAATATATGCTACATTCTCCATGACTAAGTATTTTACTTTTGATGACAATGAACGAATGGAATTAAGTTTCAATAACAATAATTCATAGACAATATTTCAATATAAATAATTTTAAAAAGGCAACAACCAACTAATAGGGGTTTGGCAGGAAGTCGTAATAGACATTTTCATTTTCTTGGTGTATTTTTGTTATTACGGATAAGATGATGGCATTTTGTTAGATATAGGTTAATTACAGTGCACGAGTGTTGTAAAATAAAATAACAGTGCGAAAATAATATGTTTTTTCAACTTGCCTCCAAAATCCATCGGATACATCTGATAAAGAAGCATTTGCTTAAATCGCTTTACTTGAATATCTGACTGACTTGACTGACTGATAACTGACGACTTATTGACTGTTATTACTTCGTCCAGTTAAGAAAATGATACTAAATTATACTTGACGCTGGCAAATGACAATATGCACTGAGTTTGCGATGCCATTATTTAAAGAAAAAAACCTATCTTCGCGTTTATTTTTTCTTCAATTATGGCATCGCAAACTCTGCATATTGCCAGCGTCAAGTATAATTATTGCATCACGTTTTTGCCAGTTTCGGTGAAACTGGACGAATAATAATAGGTAAAATATGTATAATGTTTAATAATGTTTAATTAATAAAGGTATATTTTGACATTTATTAGACTATTGAATTATTATTAAATGACTAGTGGCCGACCGCGACTTCGTCCGCGTGGACTTCGGTATTAATCATAGCATGATGTTATATAGCCTAAAGCCCTCGGGTGGCTCCCCTGGGGTTGCCCGTGTCCATAAGCGACGGTGATCGCTCACCACGCGTCCCATCAGCCTTTTTGTTCGGTTTATTTATAAAAAAGCCTTCACCGATAAATGGACTATCCAACGCAAAAAAGATTTTTTCAATTGGAACTAGTAGTTCTGAGATTAGTGCGTTCAAACAAACTTACAAACGAACGAACGAACAAAATCTTCAGCTTTATGTATAGATTAAAATATTGATTAATAGCTGACCCGACAGACGTTTTCCTGTCTTAACTATGGCTATTAAAGTCGAATTAGTAAAAAAAATATATTAATTATCAATTTTCTTAATTTTTTTCATTGATAAGAACGTTCTCCTGATAATAACAAACACAACAAAAAAGAATTATCGAAATCGGTCTAACCGTTCACGCGTGAGGCCGAGACCAAGGGAAATAAGAATTCAGTTTTATACATATAAAGTTAGAGAAATGTTTTGCCCGCGACTTCTTCCGCGTGTACTTTAGTTATCAGGACACAGTTTAAATTAACCCCGTTATAATTGTGTCATAGGTATCTGTTCTGCGTCTGCAAGTAGGTACTGCTATAAAAGATAGGTAACAGGTTACTACAGTACCTACTTCGTTTTGAAGCTGGTGTTAAAATGACCAAGTTATTTGGTGCACTATCCCGCTAGCAAGCCACACAAACCTGACCGTGAGAAAAACAGCCCCCTTTTTAAATTAGTCCGACGAAATATAAAGGTTGTCATAATTATATTTTTAAGAAATAAGAAAGTCAGGCCCTATATACCAATGTTTATACTGCTAAGCTCAGAAATGAGATGATAATTAATTTCTATACATTTTACTTAACCCTTCCCCCGCCTTTTTACCCTTTTAGGCGGAAGTTTATCCATTTCACCTGCACAAATCATTTTAAATTGTAATCAATCACATACTCGTAGGTATATTACCTACTCTACTTATTAGAAGTATAAGTAGAGTAGGTATATATATATATATATATATATATATATATATAGAGTAGGTCCAGAAATGAGAAAATTCCATGTAAACTACACTCTCCTATTTCACTCTCGTAGGAGTTAGTTTACTTTTTAAAGGCTCAAAAATATTTTGAGTAAATCTAGTATCGTGTTGCAGAGCCAGCTCCTGATTTACCTAATAACTTTATTCAACAATTAATTATTTTCACTTAAATCTACCTTCTTACGGTATCTGAGGCTACGCCCGAGAGAGACAGCGAGTTAATTATTTAACATTTCAACCACACTAAAACCCACTGAATAGGATTTTCAGCGAAACCTGCCAATGTCTTCCATGCGCAGCGATGTACTCTGTGGCGCGGCGTTACAAATGGGCTCTTGGGTGAGCAATGTAGGTAACTCTGCCAAGAGTCGTGCGGCCGAATACGCCGTCGTTTTACCCGTGGCTGTTGGTCCGACTCCCAGTATAGCCGTGAAAGCCTCTACTTAGTAGTTTTTTATGATTTCGTGGAGGACACCATATTTCATATTGTTAATGCCGAGGTAACTTTTATGTTTTCGGGACGGAATCTTCGCAAGGTACGTGTCAGATTGAAAAGTGATACCGGGTTATGTGGGATTTATACAGCACTAAAACCTCCTCAGTGGCCTGCTGAACACTCGTTCAGAGGACTCCATGCGCGGTGCTTCAAATCGCCGCCCACAACTCCAGAACTTCACATTTATTCGCCTCTTACAATTAGGTAGCTGATCTGTTCTTACTGTATCTAGTCTTATTGTAGCTCATATTCATAACTTCCACCTACGGAGAGTAATCCCGAGCTAGCCAGTTTAGCTTCTTGAAGAAACTACCTACATTGTACAGAAACCTACAACAAATGTATGAAGAGTATTTTTTAAGTATTCATATTATATTATCTATGAAGTTTTTAGGTTACTGTCCAATAAACTGTCATGGAAGAAAATAAAATAATGACAGATCTCGTTTTAACGTTTGATTCCGAGAGCTATTTCGAGAGAAAGCGACAAAAAAGTACAAACATTTTCAAATAGCAATTTTTTTATTTTCCGTCAAATTGGTGGAGCATAGAAATATTTTTGTTAAAAATAAATATTCACTGCAGTAACTTTTCTAAAACCATAAAAAATAAGAAGAAGCAAGCTGTCAATTAATGATAAGTTTCACAGTGTTCAGTCATGCAAAACTTGTAACTCGGTGTATCACGTATGAAAGTCGATAAAAATAGTAACTAACATTTTGCAAGTTCAAGAGTTTTCATATAAAAAATCAAACTCTTTTCCATAACTGATGATCAACGCTTAATTTTTTAATACCGTGCAACAGTTCATCATAGATTTCAAACACTAAGAAATTTAGCTGATGTGACGTAATTAAAACAAAATGGTTGCAAGTTTTCATTGCTTAGCTCTCTGAATATTTCATGTGAGTCACATTTTTGAAGGACGCTGTCTTGTCTTAAATGTTAATGTTGCATTCGTATTGGAAAATAGTTTTTAAATTTTCTAAGATTTCGTGATATTTACTTAATGTTTTATTACATAAGTACCTTCTTCTGCCAATTACAAACACAACAAAAGAAGTAGTGATGCAACGGATCTTTGTTTCTGTTTCCGCAAGTGCGGAAGTTCCGCGCGATTTTCAACATCCGTCTCTGCTTCTGTTTCCGCAACTTTTATAACGGAGATTTAAACGGAAGTTTACAGCCGACGGCTGAGAGTTATGCATGCGCGGCACGAGGCGCGTGCGAGTCGCTGGACGGTTAAACGCGCGGGGGAGGGGTCAGCCAGCGAGCTGCGCAGGCACTTGTCACATTTGTTTGTTTACGTACTTTTGTGAATGTGTATGTTTGTGAATGTAAGCGCGTAATATTTTCTGCTGCTGTTTGTGTCAATACTTTTGTGTCATGTGTGTAACAAAAAAAAGAAAAGACCTTTAAATGAAGATTCTCTTGTGTGGTGGAAATTAAATTCACACAAATACCGTAATCTTTTGCCATTAGTGCGCCAATATTTGTCGGTACCCCCCAGCAGCGTCGCCAGTGAACAATTATTTAGCGGAGCTGGTCTTATATACAAAGAACACCGATTGTTAGGTGCAAAAGCGGCCAAATTACATACTTTTTATAAAATATAACTTGCCACTACTACATTTTTGCAAAGTTGCAATATTGTTTTCTATAATAGATTTCTAATATATCTATTTCTAATCTAGATTTGGTGTATTTGATACTTAATAAAAATTATATTTGTAAATTTGTTTTTTTTTCCATATTATTTACACTTCCGTTTCTGCATCCGTTTCCGTTTCCGTTTCTGCTAAAATTTACTTTAGACATCTGTTTCCGTTTCTGGTTCCGCTAAGACACTTCCGTTGCATCACTAAAAAGAAGAATTAGCGAAATCGGTCCAGCCGTTCAAGCGTGATGTCGTGACCAAGGGAAAATGGGATTCATTTTTACACGCTTTTTATTAGCTTCACCTGTATGTTTGTATGTTTGTATGTTTGTATGTTTGTAACCGACTTCTTTGGGCGCGATTTTGACCCACTTTAAACGGCCAGATTTCGTTCAAACTTTGTAGATTTATTGAGGACCGATGACAATACACTAATTTGATAAAATTATTATATACATAAATAATAAATAATATATACAGATTGACATTGCATGCTGTAAATTATCAGCCAAGTATGTTTGAACCCAAATAGTAATATAACACGTTGTAAACCATATTTGATGCAATAAATGATTATCATTATTATTATTAAAGTCAGTAAGCCGTTAGTAATCAGTAAGTCGTCAGTAATCAGTCAGTCAAGTCAGTCAGACATTCAAGTAAGGCGATGACTTCTTTACCGTGACCAATGGAATTTTGGAGGCAAGCCGAAAAAACAAATTTTCGCACTGTTATTTTAATTCACAACACTCAACCTATATCGAACAAAATGTCCATCAAATTTGTCCGATATAACTTAAAAATACACCAAGAAAGTAAAAATAAAAATAGAGCACAATTTATATGTCTTTTAAAGTCTTTTTCGACTTTCCGCCAAAAAGCCTATATTCGCGTTCTCTACAATATTGTTTTTTTTCTTAATGGCGGGCATCTCGGTCTTTTGACCACTTTGCCAATACAATATTGTTTTTTCCAAACTCGGTCTATTTTCAAACAGCGCGTCATCACTCTATTTATTTTTTATCATGGCGCTAACATTAGAACATTCAAACTATACCGTTACAGACAATTAAATAAAAATAAATAATGTAGTTTAAAAAAACTAAAAAACACGCTTTTGTGCTTGTATTTGTTGTTGCCCGCCTGTCCTTGGCCGAAGTACGACGCGCCCTAGCACGGCTTCCGTCTAAGCACTCGGTGGGACCGGACGGCATACCTCCCTTCATTTTTAAAGATTGTCGATTGTTTTTAGAGGAACCTCTCTTACATATCTTTAATACTTGCCTGGCGACAATGATCTTTCCCGAAAGGTGGAAACTCTCTCGAGTGGTGCCAGTTCCAAAGGGGCGAGGCGGACCGGATCCGAGTGACTACAGACCAGTAGCACTTCTGTGTACTCCGGCTAAAATTTTCGAGTCTGCCATACATAACTCGATATATTTACAGGTAAGGTCTCAACTATCGGACGCCCAGCACGGTTTCCGGCCCGGTAGGGGGACAACGGGAAACTTACTACGTCTGATGTCGCGAATAACGCCAGTTGTGGATGCCGGTGGTCAGGTGGATGTGGCCTACTTTGACTTCCAGAAGGCGTTCGATACAGTCGACAATGACGTCCTGCTCGCGAAACTAGCCAGCGTGGGTTGCACGCCACACACGTTGCATTTCTTTGCTAGCTACCTGCGCGACAGATGTCAGTACGTCGATTGTAGCGGGCACTATTCAGACCAGTACTGGACAAGAACAGGCGTCAGCCAAGGCAGTACTTTGGGACCCCTCCTGTTTGCCGTTATGATAAATGACCTGCCGGAGGTCGTCCAGAAGTCTACATGCCTTCTGTTTGCTGACGACCTAAAATTGGTTCATGAGGTGGGAGACACTACAGATCACGCGGAACTCCAGCGGGACATAGATAGTGTGGTAGAATGGAGCCAAAGGAACAAGTTGCATTTTAATACAGCCAAATGTTCTTTGCTATCATTCACCCGCTCGCGCGCCCCCCGACTGTTCCCATACCGTGTCGGGAATGAACCGCTGCGGCGAGTAACTGAAGTGAAGGATCTGGGCGTTCAATTTACTACCGATCTCAATTTTAGGAGGCATATAACCGAAGTATGCAAGAAAGCGTACAAGAACCTTGGTTTCATGCTGCGGCAAGCGAACTCTTTCACTAACGTCGGAGCGTTGCGGGCCCTGTATGAAGCCTTGGTTAAGAGTCATTTGGAGTGTAATTCGGTTATATGGGCTCCGATTGAAATCAAGTATAAAGTAATGATAGAGCGCATACAGAACAAATTTACGCGATTCCTATACTTAAAACTGTATGGTGTATATCCTGGATACCCCTTGCTGTATCCGACCCTGTTCGTTCTTGGCATGGTGGGGTACAGCAAGCTAGAAACAAGGAGGGAAGTAGCCCTTGCCAAGTACCTCTTCAAGGTAATGCGCGGTGACATAGACGACTCAGCTACACTGCAAGAGCTGAAGCTGTGTGCGCCGAATCGAAGCGTGGAGCGGCGGCGCCGAGCGCCTTTGCTGGCTCTGCCGCACGCGCGCACGAACCTGCTGCGCGACGCGCCGCTTACGCGCGCCTTGCGCACGCTCAACGTGGTGGCGGAGCGGATCGATATTTTTAGTTGCTCACTGAACGAGTTTACGAAGGTCACTTATACTGTTGTTTCGACTATTTAATTTAATTGATTATTTAGATAAGTTTGACATGATTGTACAAATTTATTATTATATTTTTATTTGGATGTTCAATATAGATATATATTTATATAGGTATAAGTTAACAAACATTGATTGACAGACATTGATTTGACGATTGTGATTTTATTTAAATAATTTTATTTTAATAATTGTATAAATAATTAATTAATGTATTTTATAATTTGACATGTACATCTATTTGAATTTTATTAATTTGACAGGACTTAATTACTACGCAATTTTATTCCATTATAAATTTAATCTGATTTAATAACTATAAAGGAACTCATTATGTAATGTATGACTAATTACTCTAACGCATTAGGTATACCTGTAATGTTAGACGTAAGTATTCTATTAATAAATAAATAAATAAATATTTTACTGTAAAAAAAGCGTGGGATGGTTTTTAAGATACTATTGACACCATGCACCACACGCCTATTTTTACAGTAAAATATATTTTCTTTTTATTTTTTTACTTTTTAGTTCGTATTTTCACAAAAGCGTGTTTTTTTAAAGTACTTTATTTTTAATTTTTTAGTTGGTTTTTTATTCTCATATTATTGCATTGTCATTGGTCCTTGACCCCTGTGCAAATTTTCAAGTTTATCAGACGCATAGAAATAGGTGAAAAAGAAGTTAAAAGATTCCGTTACATACATACATACATAGGTGCATACATACAGGTTAAGTTAATAAAAGCGTGTTAAAAATTAAATCGATAACAACCCAGACCGAGACATCTTAAACTTTCCTTGTTGTGTACTTATGAAATTTTGCTCTAGGGGTTACTCATCTTGGAACCGACCGCGTCCGTTTTGCTCAAACTAGATCGTAGATCGTGTGTGTTCTGTGCCAATCGTTGGGTCATGCGTCTGAAAATGCATACCTATTTTTTTTCAGTCAAAATGGACCCAGCCCTAACCGCGGAAACCTTGGCACTGTCAAAGCAGAAGGCCTTGCGGGAGGCCTTGCAGCGTGGGGACTCCGAAGTGAGCGCCTTCTACAAGGACTCCGTCATCTTCATCACAGGAGGCTCTGGCTTCCTCGGGAAACAGCTCGTGGAGAAGTTGTTTAGGTACGTTGGTAATTGGCTGCTTAAGTCCTACTGGTGTAGCAGACGACTATTCAGATCATCTGGTGTTAAGTGCTTGCTGCAGCCAATGGACATACAGCCTCAAGAAAACCTGAGTTTTCCCACTGATATACAGTTGCGCTCAGTCCTGGATTTATAAATAGGCCATATAGGCCGCGGCCTAGGGGCGGCAGCGTCCTACAGGCGGCAGATTTTAGAAGAAGGTCCCTCGATTTCAGGGGATAAAAGTCAAACACGTTCACTGGTTTTCTCATGGTTTTTTATACTTTAAAAAAACCCTATAGAAACTCATTCCTGACGAAACCTATATTGTCGTGTGAGTGATAGATGAGAGCAGCGAGGCGGGCAGACGGCAGTGGCAACGTAGGTAGCAATCCCCGATTTCCTTGGTATGTACATGGGGCGGCGGAAATAAAGTGGCCTACACTCATAAAAAATATAAATCCGGAACTGGTTGCGCTGCTTCTCCAGGCTGTATGTCTTGTCAGCAACCGCACTGTTCCAGCGAAACACAATAGAACTGCTTACTTAGTATTTATATACTAGTGGCGTGTTCGTCCGCGTGGACTTTGGTTTTAGTCTTAGCACGATGTTATATAGCCTATAGCCTTCCTCGATAAATGGACTATTCAACACAAAAATATTTTTTCAATTCAAACAAGTAGTTCCTGAGATTGACGCGTTCAAATAAACTCTTCAGCTTTATCTACTATATACCTAAAAATAAGTCGGGTTTTCCTTCCTGACGCTATAACTCCAGAACGCACGAACCGATTTCCACAGTTTTGCATTCGTTGGAAAGGTCTCGGGCTGCGTGAGGTTTATAGTAAAGAAAATTCAGGAAAAATTTTATACCAAAGTTCACGCGGACGAAGTCGCGGGCGGCCCCTAGTATTAGTATAGATTAATTTTATTGCAGAAACACATTTCTGATGTGTGGATCTCTTGTTACAGGTGTACAGACGTAAGAAAAATTTACTTATTGCTTCGAGGAAAGAGGGGGAAGAGTCCACACGAGAGACTCGAAGAAATATTGAAAGATCCGGTAAGTGATGACTCTTGACACGACGCCATGTAAATTCTTTTTTTTTCGTTTACAATCTGTATGTTTTATTCATAATATACCACATAACTACGTCATATTTTTTTCGACCCGGATGACCGAGTGGTGTCGGATGAAAATAATTGATTTTTTCCAGAGACTCACTGCAATGACGTAGTGGTACTTAACGACGCCATCTACTGAAGTATATCTTCCAATTAACAAAAATAATAGTATTAATATTTTTTTACTCGTGCATATTGCCAGCGTCAAGTATAATTTTTGCATTACTTAGTAGTTATAGAAAAAATCAGTAAGTCGTCAGGTATCACGTCAGGTCAGTCAGATATTAAAGTACAGAGATGGCTACTTTACCAGAACGTGTTCGATGGAATTTTGGAGGCAAGCCGACGAAACATGTTTTCGCGCTGTTAGTTTATTTCACAACACGCGTGTCATTAGCCTATATCGAACAAAATGCCATTAACTTTATCCGATATAACTCACAAATACACCAAGAAAATGAAAACAAAATAACAGTACAACTGACAACGACTACCTGCCAAAACTCGATAGTATTAAATGACTCGACAATAATTTAGATTTCAGGAAGAGTCATATTTTTCAGTTTATGTTTAAGGTGACTATCGCTGAAAACACGGATAAAATGACGTTTCCTAATAATGAAACCTAGCTAGATCGTTTTATGGCTCTTAAATAAAATAAAATAAATAACTTAAATATATTTTACTATACGCATACTAAATCTTAATAATATACGTACTTTGTACTGTAATATACGTTTCTTTGTACTGTTACACGTATACACGGTTTTCTCTATTATCATTAACTCCAATCAACTTCCCGTTGGGGTGGTAAATACCCCTTAGTACGTACGTAAGGGAATTTGATCGCGGTGGGTGGAAAAATCTGAAAAAATAATATCTGTCCTTTTCTAACCAATAGGAACTTCTGGGTGGATATAAAAATTTCTGGATGATGAGCAAACTATTTTAATTTTAATTTTATTGACATTGTTCGAGAAAGTTCCAGAAACTTCTCGAATCATTTGGATTTTTTTTATAATTGCAAACTATTTTAATTTATTTTAATGAATCATTTGGAGAATTCTACTTCCTACTAATATTATAAACGCGAAAGTTTGTAATTATGGATGTTTGTTACTCTTTCACGAAAAACCACTGAATGGATTTTAATGAAATTTTACAATAATATAGATTATACATTAGAATAACACATAGGCTACAATTTATAAAGATATAGTGTGAATTGTCCAATATATGACGATAATTGTCAAGTAAGTAGGAAAAAATCTACCATCTGCAAGTTATTTTGGCGTGCGCTGCCAAAACCGCTAGAGTTACACATATGTAATGTATGTATGATGGAAATGTTCTTAAATAGTCCTACAAAAAAGCCGGTCCACGGCACTTCAGAAAGGACTTCACTTTATGCTAATGATCCTCTCTAACGCGGGTGAAACCGCGGGGCACAGCTAGTTTCATATAAAAATCATTGTAGCCGTTATCGAGATTCAGATTATATATACAAGTATTGATCTTTTAAATGTAAGTAGACCGAACAAAAAGGCAGACGGGCCGCGTGGTTTTAAGCGATCACCGTCGCCTATGGACACGGGCAACCCCAGGGGAGCCACCCGAGCATTGCCGGCTTTGAAGGAGAGCTTTTTTTATAGCTTTCTTGAAGAACCCCATGTTATAGTCCACTGGGAATGCCTCAACTGGAATGTTGTCCCATAACCTACACGTCCGTGATAAAAAGGAGCGTGCAAAGCAGACTGTGGAGGACCGCCACGAGTCCAGATGGTGCCGGTGGAACTTTAAACTTAATAAACTTTACCCGTATTACTTTAACCTTTAATATTTGCAGGTCTACAGCTCCCTTCACACGGAGTCACCAGGTTTCAAAAAGAAAATAGTAGCAGTTGAAGGAGATGTGTCTCAGCTGCAGATTGGATTACGAGAGGATGATTGGCAGACCTTGAGTAATGAGGTACATTCTATAGTATTTTTAACATACTTCAACAAATGGAGGAGGTTCTCAATTCGGTTGGTATGTTTAATCTGTGAGGCGACCTTCCGTTACTCATCAATGGATGGCGCCACGGGTATTTCTGAATCACGCTATCGAAGCTTTCAGAATATCCGAACATATTATATACATGCTCGGGTGTAATCTTTGCAGGTGCCCAGCAGATTTCCATTTTAGTTTGAATACTTGGCTTATGACGTCTTTTGCTTTCGTTAACCTCCTTATTTTGATATTTTCGCTGGGTACCTACCTGCAAAGATTAGACCCTAACAGGTGGACCAAGCTTGTGACAAATTGGAGTCCTAGGGACAAAAAACGAAGAAGAGGACGACCATTAAAAAGATGGAATCAGGATTATAATCAAGGTGGCTGAAATATTTTGGCATCGAACAGCCAAACAAAGAAAATCGAGTAAATTGGAGGAGGCTTTTACAACAAACAACATAAAAAACTCGTTGCCTAGCAATTAAAGTATGTAGACACATACTTAATGGAAGTATTGGTAGACACCAATACTTCCATTTTTAACAACTATACACGCAATTTCCAGGTGAATGTCATCTTCCACGTTGCGGCAACTGTCAACTTCGAGGAGCCCATTCAGAACGCCACGCTGACCAACGTTCGTGGAGCGAGGGAGGTCGTGAAGCTCGCCAAATGTTGCAAGCATCTGCGGTAATTATCGGAAAATTCTTCTGTATTGTGATAGTAGAGTGGTGGTCACGTTGGTCACGATCGTTGGTCACAGAACTCGAGGCTTAAACCCCGGCACGCACTTCTGACTTCTGATCAAAAATTAATTATATGCGTTTCTTTATAACCCTGTTTCGTGGTGAGAGAAAATATTAGTAATTAGTTAATTGTAATGCCTGAGAATTACACTATATTTCTCAAAGGCAATATAATGTCCACGAACCCGCATTTGGCTAGTGTGCTAGTTTATCTCGACCGATTTCAAAGTGGGAAACGCAGGGGAAAATTGGATTTGAGGAGCAGCGATGGCCGAGTGATAAGGACTGTGGTCTCCGACGCGGGAGATGCCGGTTTCAAATCCTCGGCGGGCAGAGGCTCTGGCGAAAGAATTTTATATCGTGCGCATTTACATTGCTGCTCCACGGTGATGGAAAATATTGTGATATTCTAGGGTATATAGGTAGATAGGCCAGGGATTCCAAAAACTGTGTACAACTTTTATGGAAATAAAGAATTTGAATTTGAATTGAATTGATTACGATGTTTTCTATCGCCGTGCGTGCCTGAGAGAAACTCATAATTTCTCGAAAGTATGATGTCCACCAATTCGCACTAGGAAAGCGAGGTGGACTATGGCCTTAATCCCTCTCACATCTTAGAGGAGACCTGTGCCCAGCAGAGGGACATATAAATGACTGATTTTTTTTTTAATTCAACATTTTTATTTGATAGTTGAAAGAAGAAAATTTTATAATTTTTATAACAAAGTCACCAGCTTTTTGACGTTGACTTCGCTGAGGCCACGTAGTGACCGAACGCGATAACTCATGGATAAGAAAGACCTCGGTACGGCTCTCCGGGTCCCCCCGAAATTAGTCGTGACACTTGTTTATTTAACTTGTGATTAAAGCTGATGACTTTACTATCATGTTTACTTAATGACGACTATACAGCGCAATGGTCGTCATGCCGTGCAAGAGGTCCTGGGTTGGATTCCCAGTAAAGTAGATAACTAAATGTTGAAAATACAGTTTTTTTCTATCTATCCTACCAAGCTTTTTTTTGGTATCGGGGGTATACTTTCAAAAGGTAGCTTGGGAGAAGTGTTACCGGGTTATGTGGGATTTGTTACCGCACTAAAACCCCCTCAGTGGCCTACCTCTGCGCTTGGGGAAGACTACGGGATCTCCAGTGGAACGTACCGGTGTCCTCCACACGCGACGCCCCGTACGGGCCCATCCTCTGGAGAGCAGATGTGCTCTCCTGCATCTTTCGATGCTTACGGCGGCATGCGGCCACGCACACACCGCCGTTCTTCCCGGGGCCGCTGGCTGGACGGATCGAGCTCCCACTCTCACCACCCGAAACCCCGGAAGCCGCCTCTTACGATCAGGCAGGGGATACCGTAGCTCTATTCTTAATCCCGAAGCTACAACCAAGCGTTAATTTATATTCTTACCAAACCATGGTACTTTTATTCCAGGTCTATAGTACACGTATCAACAGCCTTCGCGCACGCAACCAGAAGCAGAGTGAAGAGCGAAGTTCTGGACGATTTCTACAAAAGTCCCGTAGCACCCGAAGAGCTAATACGTCTTGCTGAAGCGTCAAATAATGAACGGCTGGAAGAGATTAGGAATAAGTGGGTTTTTCTCATATTTTGCAACTAGCTGTTCCCCGCGGTTTCACCTGCGTTACGAAGTATTAGTAGTATGAAATAAATATTCTCCACACGTTTCATATGACCCTAACTGTTGCTCCCAATAATCCGTTTTGGAATCCCTTACATAGGCATATTGTTATGTTCCGGCGTCACTATTGCATATTTTGACATGGAAACGTAGTAATTATGACATAATCTGTAAGTCTTAAAGCATCAAAGGTACTGACTCACCCGTCAGTGGACAGGGCATTGCGCCTCGCTTCGATACATAATGTTTGTGTAAAATCTGGTGCGGGGGGAAAAAAGCACACATTTTAATTTTGTCACACATTCACAAATATTCTTTCACCGCTACAGACGCATGCATTTCTAAATATGTCAATTTCAATTAACAACGTCATTTTCTATGCACCGTCAATACTGACACCGACACTCACACACACACACACACACTAGTTATATATAACTAGAAGGCACATTTTGCATGCACGTTGGGACGAGGGTTTCGCCCGTAAATGTCAACTGTCAACTCCTCTGACGGGTATCATACCTGTCAGTACCTGTGATGCTCTAAGGTAATAGTTAAACGTATGGTATCGCGGACTTTTTTTGTACATTATTATGTCCTCTATTAATCTGTAGTACATCGCATTGTTCTATTGTCAATCATTTACACAGCGTACGCGATATAAGGATTTTTGGTAGTTCTCACACGTTGATTTACATTATCGACGTTTTTATACGGATCCCTAACTTTTTTGAAAGTATTTGTAGCCTATGTTCAACAGGGATAATGTAGGATTCTGATGGAAAAAAAAAATCCAAATCGGTCCAGTAGTTTCGGAGCCTTGTCAGTGCAAACAAACAAATCTTTAAACTATAAAATACTAGCTGTGCCCCGCGGTTTCACCCGCGTTAATTTTTTAAAAATATCCTATTTTACTTTTGATAACTCCAGAAATATATGTACAAAGTTTCATGATGATCGGTTGAGTAGTTATCACGTGAAAGAGTAACAAACAAACTTACTTTAGCATTTATAATATTAGTAGGATTAGTACAGATAGATTAAGTTTCTACACGTTTGATGCTTGTCTTAACTTGACTAGAGAATGACTCTCGGTAGTTCGTCCTTTGTACAAGATTATTTGAGTTGTAACAATAAAGTATAAATAAATAAAAAGAAGCGCGCATGACCCGGTGGCTGCCGGAGAACGCAAGCGATTTACGCAAATAAGCCAAACGGGTGCGGTCTGGTTTGAGATGGGTGACCTATAGTGGCAAAAATTTCATGTGCATTTCGTACTTTGTAGGGCACGTTAAGCCGACGGCATCGGTCGTTATCGATAGATACCAGTCGTTAAGCCTTTTTGGAGGCCTTAGGGCGTTTTGAAAATATCCGACAACGGGTTGGCCACTAGCAAGCATTTCCACCAACCCGCAGTGGAGTAGTATGGTTGAGTAAGCTCTATACCTCCAATAATGGGAAGAGACCTTCCCAGTGGTCCGACGCAGAAAAGAGATACAGCCACTGTTGCCTATAGTAACTTACTGGCGACTATAGTAAACTGGAGTAACTATAGTAACTGATGGTTGATTGACAGCTTTTTAGGTGACTGGCCGAACACATACACGTTCACGAAAGCAGTCGGCGAAGAAGTGATCCGGCAAATGGGAAAAGACCTGCCAATATGCATCGTACGGCCTGCCATCGGTGAGTTGTTGACACATTAACACTACATTACACACTTTGTTACACTAATAGGGGTTAAAGAATGAAATAGTCGGCGTTTTATGCTATAGATACAAAATATTATTTTGTGCTATAGATGTTCTATTTCACGAAGTCCGTTCCGCTATGCTGTGAAGCGTGTACACGTGTACCTGCACTGTTTTTGTGTGCGTAACCTCAAGAACGCTCAGTGTCGTGTAACCAGGCGCAGTTCGGGGGGGAGTCTCAGGGGACATAACCCCCCAATCCATCAGTCATGCGTACATGGAAGTCGACATAAGCCAATTTGGGACACCTCTTCCCCCTTTCTTAGTGACCCCCCCAAAATTTCTTGGTGACCCCCCCTCCCCCCAATTGAAGGCTGCGACCGCGCCTGCGTGTAACGTCAGCAGTAACTTTAGGTAGAAGAGTTGACGTGAGAAACATATATATGTATATATATTTTACTTCTTTTTGTTAGTGATTCAGATTTCTATGCAAACGCTTCAAAAGCTTACGCACACATGCATGGGCACACATTACTACTTCAACCAGAGCTGATCGGACTTCGTAAAATAGAATAAATGTAATAGATACTTTGAATTCGAGTGAAACTTTTTTCACATTATACCTATGTGGTTCTTATCTTATATTGTGCAACATTTGATATTTGACGACGACAAAAATTATTCGGATTTTCGAAGTATCCCTCACTTCGAAAATCCGAGGTATTTTTAAAGAAAACAAAAGAAAAGAAAAAAGAAAGTAAAATTATTTATTTGCGCAAATATGGGTATACAGAACAGAAGTTGTTTTATGTATATTTAAAGTCCGCCATATTTACCTCAGTAAGGTTTGCAAATATTGTTAAAGAAATAAAAAAAATACACTTAAATCTAAATAACTTTTTGACTTAAATCTAATAAGTAACTAATTTATTTATTATGTTTACAAACATGTTATTTATTTATTTATCCCATATTTTGCGTTTTTTATTTTGTAGTTATGAATTTATTTATACGGTGTTTTTCCCACGTTCGTCGTCTTTGGGCACCCAATTCACTGGGTTTTTATTCGCTGAGAGGAAAAAAAGTCGACGGAAAAAACCTCCCAGGTTCTTAGCTCCGTAATGCCGTAATCCCTCAAGAAGTTAATTGTCATCGGTTGGAAATTCAGAAACCAAATAGTACACTTTTGTATATAAGAACGTTTTAAGTGCTTGTTTAAATGCAAGTTCCGATGCGGAACGGCAGAAACAGCTCGCAATGTCAATCCTGCGTTAGGGAACTTTAGGAACGTACCGTGCGATTTTGGTTTTAATATTAGCTTGACTTTTTATGTATGCTTTTATCCATGTAACGGAATATTTAAAAATAATTTTTATTAGGGTCAAGTTTGATAAGGGCTTTCACGGACTTGTTGTGTTTGATAAGTCAAAATATTTTTTTTCAGTTGTAGCTGCATTTCGAGAACCTACTCCGGGTTGGGTGGATGAACACAACGTTTATGGCGCCAGTGGGGTAAGTTTCTTTATATGTTTTTTCTACATGTTTTTTCCCAACGGATGAGGTGTTATCTATTTTCCCCAGGGTACGTCACTATCCAACGCCCAAACTATGTTTTTTTTTATATACGAATCGGACAAAAAGGCAGACGGGCCGCGTGGTGTTAAGCGATCACCGTCGCCTATGGACTCGGGCAACCCCAGGGGAGCCACCCGAGCACTGCCGGCTTTGAAGGAGAGCTTTTTTACAGCTTTCTTAAAGAACCCCATGTCATAGTCCACTGAAAATGCCTCAGCTGGAAGGTTGTCCCATAACTTATACGTCCATGGTAAAAAGGAGCGTGCAAAGCGGGCTGCGGAGGACCGCCACCAGTCTATGTTTATTTTCTCTACCATGCATCTCAATAAAAAAACTGAAGTGAATACGTAGCGCCATTGCGACGTGAAAGAAGGGAAAATAAACCAACTTTCTGTTATTTGTAACTAGTGAACCCGCAGACGTTGTCCTGCCCATGTCCTGCCTTAAAAGTATTGAAATTTGAACATTGAACAAATTGAAACAAGTATTGATTTTCTAATGACAAATTTAAGAAATCAATACTTGCTTGGCTCCGTACACTAGACTACGACGACGTGGAAAATATGCTAATGAGTATATAACTGACACACACACGCACTCACGCACACGCACACACGCACGCACACACACACACACACTCCCACACACACGCAAATATAAAAACAAAACACTCACTTTGTTTAAATTTGTAATAAATAACTCTATAGAAATAAGTATGTAATCTGTATACCATGTGTAGACCTTTATGCCTTAAAAAATTGGGAGAAGGCGCTGGTCCCTAAAACACAGTTTTTACTAACTTAGGGTCCAGAGGCTTCATTAAAATTACTGTAAAATTTGGTTTAAACAAATAAAGATTATTATTATTATTATTATTATTAAAGAGGATTAGTTTCTTTTTCATTTGAAAGAGTTTTTATGTAACTGTCAAATAAAAAATATAAAACAATTACATAGTGACAGACTTAGAACGTAATCATTCTAAGGTGACAGCTGAATTGTTATTCAGACTATGTCAAACTTCTGGACGATGACGCGAAGAACCAATGTTTGACAGTTACTAACAGTTGTTTTACTATTAATTTTGAAAATTTTCCATATTTTCTCACCGTTTAAACCTATCCTGGACTTTTATTTTGTCTCAAAAAATTTGTCTCAATTGGTCACCCATCAATCATCACATACTCGATCGCACCCGTGTCGTTTGCATTTAGGGATTGCAATCCAGCCAGCGGCATTTTCAATCCAGCTGGATTCTTGCTGAATTGACCTGAATCCAGCTGGGTCCAGCGCGGATTCAGCAAAATGTGGAAGGAAACTAAAAAGACAACATTTTTAAGACTTTATTTATTAATTTGTACTTCCTTACGATAATCTATGAACTTTCACTCATTTGGTGATATCTTATATGTATCAATTTGCTTTGGTTTCTTAATCATTTGAGGCGTTTACGCCACAATATTATTAATACTCTCCAATAGATATCAGGAAGAGCCGTATTTTTCAGTTTACCTATATTTAAATTGTTTCACTAAAATATTTTTATAGAATTAAAATATTTCTAACAATAAAAATTTATTTATTAAAGTATGCTGGATCCAGCAATTGCAATCCCTATTTGCATTCTACGACAGCCGCAGGGCCATACTTGCTTCGAAGATTCGCATACCTTGACTGTACAAAATGGGAAATATGTATTTAATCTCTAAGAAGAAATCTGTCTTCTGTCGTAAATAGATATATCATTATTCTTTCAGCTAATCCTTGGCGTGACGATGGGAATCATCCATACGATGCAGGCAAAATCGGGGAACCACATCGATCTGGTGCCGGTAGACCTGGTCAATAACGCGCTGGTGGTGGCAGCCTGGGAGACCGCGCATTCGGACCAGTTGAAGATTTATACGGTCACCAACACCAGGAACCCTGGAACCTGGGGTGAGTAGAAGAACATATTTCAAGGTTACTTGGCTGCAACCCTTTTTGCGTCAATGCTGGGCACGGGTCTCTCCCCATTGTTGGGGAGCCCTGGAGCTTACTCCACCGTGCTGCTCCAATGCGGGTTGGTGGAGATGCGGGTTAGTTCTTAGTCTGGGTGTAAGAGTTTGTGGATGTGGATGGCATCCACGTGCTTCGTGTTCTATCCATAGCGTTGGGCTATGAGTGTCAAGCGTTGTTATCATTTAATTTATTCCACAGACACACTCGTGAACACTCTCCAAGAAGATGTGCGGGAGCTGATTTCCCCCCGCACAGTGTGGTACTGCGGTGGGCAGCACACGCAGCATCGAACCCTGTATCTCCTGCTGGCATGTTTGCTGCACTACATTCCGGCGTGTATTGCGGACGCCTGCCTGATGCTCGTTGGCAAGAAAGCTAGGTAGGTAATTTAAGGTTCTTACTAATTTTTGTATTTAAGGGACACCTTTTTTTTGGTATCGGGGGGGGGGGGCAACATTCAAAAGGTACCCGACACCTTGGGAGAGGATACCGGGTTATGTGGGATTTGACCGCACTAAAACCCCCTCGGTGGCCTGCCTCTGCGTTTATGAGGACTCCGGGATCTCCATAGGAACGCACCGGTGGCCTTCACGCGCCACGCCCCGCAGATGTGCTCTCCTGCACCTTCAGGTGTTCACGGCGGCATGCGGCCACGCATACACCGCCGTCCCTCCCGGGGCTGCTACCTGGACGGGTCAAGCTCCCACTCTCACCGTCCGCATCCCCGGAAACCCCTTTTAGTTGCCTCTTACGATCAGGCAGGGGATATCGTAGCTCTATTCTTAATCCCGAAGCTACAGGGACTATTTAAGGGACACCTGCAGAAGATATCCGGCAGCTAGGGTGAAACACCGGGTTATGTGGAATTTGGTTTGGCGCTCGTGTTTCCCGTAGCCGCTGGCTGAACGGTCCGAGGTCCCATTCTAGTTGACCCCGAAAGCCTTCTTTTAATCGTCTCCTACGAACAGGCAGGGGATACCGCAGCTCATACCGAGTTACAGGGACTTAAATAGAATCCGAATCGGTCAACCGTGCAAGCAAGCTGGCCATATTATTAGGAGGACCAATGATGATGATGAATGATGATGATGATGAGGATGAATGATGATGTAGAGAATAGTTAAATAAAAACTTGACTCGTTTAAAGTAAATTTGGGTTGACAAAAGTTGCGGTACGAATCCCTATACAAAAATGGGCACTGTCCTTTCTTGTCAGAGGTGCGCGCTGGAGGTTTAACCTTGGTATGTTCTTATCGGAGACTGCGATACTTACCGCACGGCCGTCTCTGATCTTGTACATTTATAGATACCTAGAGTTAACGGGTGTTTGAAGTCGGTTTAACTTTTTTGTTTGTTTCTTTTCAGATTCCTAAAACTGTACCAAAAAGTAACCGCCCTTTCCACTGTTCTATCCTACTTCTTGATGAACGATTGGATATTCCGCGACGACAACTTACAACAATTGTACAAGAAACTATCTACAACTGACCACGACTTATACAACTTGGACATGTCGTCAGTAGATTATAAAGAACTGATTATAATGTGGCATTTGGGAATCAGAAAGTTTATTGTTAAAGACGGCTTAAAAGACACTCAGTATGGCATTAAAAAGCAGAAATGGTTGAAGTTACTCACAGTTATTCTGTTTCCCATTTATTTGTATTGTTTGTATCAAATGTTTTGTGTACTTGGATCTGCTTTGTATTTTACGTTTAGTTATGTAATGGTATTATTAAGAATAAGGTCTAATATAAGCGTAGCTATCCTTTGAATTCATTATATCATTGATTTCTGGAACAACGAATATAAGTACAACAGTCACAGGTCAACAACAGGGTTTCAGCAATCGAACTGTTTGGCTTACAACTTTATTCATAAAAACTCTTTAAATAGCTACGTTAGCATTATATAAGTAACTAGCTGTGCCCCGCTCTCTCGAATATTCTCAATTAATTAAAATTATTTAAAAAAATCCTAATGATTCTAGAAGTTTCTGGAACTTTCTCGAACATTCTCAATAAAATTAAAATAGTTTGCTAGATCATCCCAGAAATTTTGAGATCCACCCAGAAGTCCCTATTGGTTAGAAAAGTACATAATATATTTTTTTCAGATTTTTCCACCCACTTCCACCCACCGCGATCAAACTCCCTTACTATCATCCATCTACGTACTAAGGGGTATTTACCACCCCAACGGGAAGTTGATTGGAGTTAATGATAATAGAGAAAACCGTGTCTTTACGTACAAAGAAAACCCTTTACTTTTTATATATATATTAAGATTAAGATTAATTTATTAGCCCTTAAAAAGTGTTTACAAGTGAAGAAGTTAAAAATATTGAAAGTTTATGAATGCCAATTTTGGAGTTTTAGCGGGAAGTCGGAAAGGACATGTTGTGCTCTTGTTATATTTTTGTGGTCTTGGTGTATTTTTGAGTTATCCTACTACTATTATAAAGGCGAAAGTTTGTAAGTATGGATGTATGGATGTATGGATGTATGGATGTTTGTTACTCTTTCACGTAAAAACTACTGAATGGATTTGAATGAAACTTTACCACAATATAGCTTATACATCAGAATAACATATAGGCTACAATTTATAAAGATATTGTGTGAATTTTCCAAAATATGACGATAAGTGTCAAGTAAGTAGGAAAAAATCTACCATCTGCGAGCTATTTTGGCATGCGCCGCCAAAACCGCTAGAGGTACACCTATGTAATGTATGATGTTAATGTTTATCTTATATAGTCCTACAAAAAAGCCGGTCCACGGTACTTCAGAAGGGACTTCACTTTATGCTAATGGTCCTCTCTAACGCGGGTGAAACCGCGGGGCACAGCTAGTATCGGATAAAGTTGATAGCATTTTGTCTGATATGGGCTAATTACGGTGCACGAGCGTTGTGGAATAGAATAACAGTGCTAAAACATGTTTTTTCAGCTTGCCTCCAAAATTCTATCCGACACGATCTGGTAAAGTAGTCATCGCTTCACTTGAATATCTGACCGACTGGTTACTGATGACTTAATAACTTTATCTATATCTATATGGCTGCAACCCTTTTTACGTCCCACTGCTGGGCACGGGTCTCTCCCTAATGTTGGGGAGTCCTAGAGCTTACTCCACCACGCTGCTCCAATGCGGGTTGGTGGAGAATGCGGGTTGGTGGAGATGGTGGTATATAATCTATGTTATATAAATTGAAAGAAAAATAAATTTGATGCAACATTCGTTTGAATAATGCTTAAAATTTAAATAACTTTTATGAAGAAGGCTGTTAGTGCGAAGTACAAGGGTATAGGGTCTTGGACACTATGCAAAAAATTCAAAATCCTTACCTTAAAAAAGTACACTAAATCACGCTTGGAAAGCAATATAATTGTTAATTCTTTTTTATACATGATTTTTATTACCGCTTAAATCAATAGTAATGAAGTCAATTGACTATATAATATGATAAATGACGTCACTTATCATTTTCTCATACAAAATGTATGGGGATGTCACGTTTTGACAGCTCATTAAAAGTATCTCAATTGACTTGGTAGTCCAAGACCGGATTCTGCGCTCATAGTAGCCTTATCATAAATGTTCAGATAATGTTATTGATTTTACTGGAACAAATGGATAACATTGAGGTACCTATTTGCTTTGTATGGACTTATGGATTTACTTATATTTAATTTTTATATTTAAGATCATAGTTTTTAAGATTTATATTTTTATGTTTCAGAAAAAAGAATAATGCCTCTGTAAATATTTCTTTATTTGATCTTACCAATAAAATAACAAAAGATATTATTTTTACTTTGTTTTTGTTTTTGTTTTGTTCTTCGTCCCATTTCTCTACAATTTACAGGGCTGTTTATTACGTAACTTGCGATCTTCAAGCTATAGTAAAAAGTCTTAAAAACAATCATGATTTTTGTGTTATGTATCAAAGATAAAGGATGCTCACTTTATTCGATAGTGATGCATTATGAAACAGTATTAGTATCATACTCATATCTTTATATATATAATTCTTGTGTGAGTGTGTATGTCACTGAACTCCTCCTAAACGACTAGACGGATTATGATGAAAATTTTTGTGTGTGTTCAAGGGGATCTGGGAATGGTTTAGATTCACAATTTTGTCCGCTGGACAATGTTTTTTTAATTAATTTTTAATTTATTAGTAGTTGTTGATTTTGGAATGTTTTACATTGGATCCGACAGACGGCGTTTTAAGTGTCAAATTTTAAATAATATTCGAATTTTAATTTTAGTCTGTCCCGACAGTTAGCGCTGCGATCAAATTAAAAAAAAAGTTTTGTTATCATTGTGTTATTGTAGACCATGTGCTAGATCAAATATTAAATTAATTAGTAACAGTAATTGTCAAACATTGGTTCTTCGCGCCATCGTCCAAAAGTTTGACATAGTCTGAATAACAGTTCATCTGTCACTGTTCGTTTTTAATTTTTTATTTGACAGTAACATAAAAACCCTTTGAGATGATAAAGAAACTAATCCTCTTACAAAACTTTTAGGGCAGGACAACGTCTGCGGGATCCACTAGTAATTATATAAAATTTTATAATTCTATATCGTTTTCACCGATCACCTTTGTGAGGTCCTGCAGCACACGCAGTTGCTGCCTGCAGGCCTCTTCACTCTACCCCTGGCGCGTCTCCTGTGCGCGGGAGGGAGCTGAGGTGGGCGCCTTCTTTGGGCTCTTCTTTGGAGCAGGTGCTGGTGCGGATGGAGCGGTAGGAGGGGCGGTCTTTGCCTTCTTTCCCTTCCGGCTCTTGAATGGAGCCCCGCGACTCGTCAGCCCGTTGGCAGCAGCCATGAGGAAGCCCTCGTGCTGCTCCTCCACGTATCGCGACTGAATAGGACCGGCCGATGATGTTGATCAACAACGCAATCTGAAATAGCACCCAATAAAAAAAAATCACAAAAAGAAAAACATGATATGGTTTTGAATGCGTTCCGCAGTCAGCCCACGTAAGCAATCGGCCAAGAAAACTTTAATTCAATAAACGAAATTTTTATAGCGCTCTTTCAAATCGACATTGTCATTTTATTGAACGCGGGATTGGCGGATGGCGTTTGACGGCGTTCTACGCCACAATAATATTAATACTCTCCAATAGATGTCAGGAAGAGTCCTATTTTTCAGTTTATATTTAAGTTGATTATCGCTGAAAATATTTTTTATAATTTAAAATTTCTAAAAATAAAACCTAGCTGGATCGATTTATCACCCCCGAAACCAGGGTACTAAATTTCATTAAAACCGTTGGAGCCGTTTCCGAGATTAAAAAAATATTTACGTATATACAAGAATTGCTCTTTTAAAGGTATTATTCTTACACTAAGAATAATGTAGTGGTCTAGGGTATTATTAGATATAAAAGTAAACAATATTCTAATTCACCAATAAATTTAAATTTGCCTAGTCAAGTAGTACGTCAACTACGCGTTACCTAGTTTAGATATTACGTTGTCTTACAGTATACCGATATGCGGCATTATGCGGCAAAATTAGTTTATCATACATAGAAATTCAGTATAACTCCCAACTATCATAATCTCCATGCAAAACTTAGGTCAAACCGTATCACCCTTGGAACGTGAAAGAAGGACAACTGAAGTGTTGTATTGTTAGGTTAGGGATTGTATGGTTGTTGGTATGGTATGGTAATTGGAGGTGGAAGAACTATTATGGTTCGCCCGGGGAAGTACCACCGCTGCACCCACTTCTGCCGTAAGCCAATTCTATTGTATTTCGGTGGAAAGGTGCAGTTGCCGGCCACACTTACATGAGGCGAAAACCAGCCTCCGGAGTAGCAGCGCAACTGCATACGACCTCAGACAAGACTTACCTATGCTTGCTTGAGGTTGTATGCGGCGACCACTTAACACCACGTGGCCTGAATGCTTGTCTGCTACTCCATTCAAATAAAAAAAATACAAGTACTTTCTCTTATTGGCTGCAACCCTTTTTGCGTCCCACTGCTGGGCACGGGTATCTCCGTGCCCTATAACGATTTTAATGAAATTTAGTATGCAGGGGATGTCGGAGGCGATAAATCGATCTAGTTGGGTTTCTTTTTTAGGAAATATAGTTTTAGCCGTATTTTCATGATGAATGAATTCAGTAGATGGCGTTGTTAAGTTACACTAAGCCAATGAGTAGTGTTTTTACCGACTTCCAAAAGGAGATGGCACTGTATTATTTGTAGAGGCTGTAGGTATAAATAAATAAATAAACGTTACACACTCATAATGTACGTATCATAAGTAGAGTTGCCATCCGTCCGGGTTTCCCCGGATTTGTCCTAGTTTAGAGGGCGTCCGGGGAGCGTCCGGGCCGGACTTCATTAAATTTGTAGTCCGGGTTTAAAAAAAATTGACACACGCACTGTGCCCGCACATCGCAATCAACCGACGACGAACCGACTCGGTAAATTCACCGACCTCCCGCTGTTGGAATGTCCGGGTTTTGGGCTCTAAAATCCGGGGTTTTAACGCGGCTTGTCCTGGTTTACAAATTTTAGAGATGGCAACCCTAATCATAAGCCAAATATAATCTCATAAGGTATGTATTTTTTATGTATATTCATTCACCGATTATTCCGCCGTTTGTGGACTGATTTTTTGTAGTCCGATTTTGGTTCCCATTCTTTTCCATTACATCCCTTTTACAGAGTCGTTTCGCCTTTTCAACTCTTTTTTTGTTATTAGCTCTTCGGTACATCGTCGGCGATGGGACAAGTGACTAATGGTTCCTTCGAAAAGTTATTAAAAACCTCATTATTTAGACATTTGTACAGTATACAGCTGCACTTGCGCGCGAAAACACTCGGTTAAGAGATAACAAGGTAATTTTGAATTATAATTCTATTGGAATTTCGTATCCCATCAGTCATAATAGTGAATCAAGGGTTTGATTTCCAGCGAGATAAAAATTTGAATGGCTGGCTGCAACCATTTTTGCGCGCCACTGCTGGGCACGGGTCCTTCCTTATTATTGGGGAGGCCTGGAGCTTACTCCACCACGCTGCTCCAATGCGGGTTAGTGGCCAACCCGCTGTCGGATGTTTTCAAACCACCGATAAGGTTTAACGACGGAGTACGGAAACGCGCATGAAATTTTTGCTACTAGTGGTCACCCATCTCACACCCGACCCATGCCCGACCCGACGTTCTATGCTCGCCGCCGGGCCATGCGTGCTTCAAATTTGAATAATTAGTTAAAATTTAAAGTTTGACGATCCGTGTGGTGCAATGGTTACCATGCCGGACTGCCGATCGGAGGGTCCCGGTTTGGATTCCCGGCGAAGCAGAAATTTGAATGATGACATTTTTGAAGTGAAAACTTCTTTAGCGGCGTTGTGCATTTTTTTTGGGATGGGTAATAAATGTTAAACTCGCGTCAGGACGCGTGGCCTGATCGAATATTCGTAAGACGGAGATGTAATAGCTGATGGGTCGACTGTCTATACTTGTAAATTTCGTTTATATCAAGTATTTAAAATATGGACATTGAACAAAGTGCATCTATTAATGAAAAAAGTGACGAAGAAATAGTAAAAGAAAATGAGTGAGTATACTTTAAGTTTACTCAATACATCCAGCATTAAGGTGGTAAGATACGGAATCTGAACCTTCATACAGAATGTACAAAGCCTTAACAAAACGAGACTACTGCAGACATCTAGGTGACGAATAGTTAAACTTTTAGTGAACCAACTGTTAATCTCAATATCTCTACCTATTTGGTAATTTGACATTCGATTTATCAACCACAAAGTTTACATGCCATACGGTAGATGGCGTTATTTTGCAATATTCATTTCTTCTACAAAGTGAATCGATGGAGATAATTTCAAATAAAAGCCTAAAGTCTAATAAAAGTAAGTACATAGTGTAAAAAAAATAACGTTTCACACTTATAGCCTCACAGTAGGGTAGAAATACCCAGTGTCGTGGGTGCCATGAACACACACAGAGACAGAAACACAATCACCCAGACCGAGAACAGAAATTTAAGCTCATCATTGAAATTTCGTTTCGCCGGGGTTCGAACCCGGGACCCTACGATTTGCAGTTCGGCATGGTAAACATTGCACCACGCGGGTTGTCCCGTCGTTAGCAGTCCTTACTGTTTTTGGTTTGAAGGATTTAGAAACAATAAATTAGGTGTCTTCTGAACATATGAACATTGTATTATAAGTGATTTCACTGTATGTATGTAAGAATAATCTACCTACTACTTATTCAATGCAAATAAATAATCTTTTATCTTTAATCAATCCCTTTTATGCAAGTCTTTATTCACGACATCGCGGGCACAGCTAGTATTCTATAAAATTTTAGAAAGTTAGTTAATTTATATCAATTTATGCTAACATTTACATTATAACCCTATAGTTCACACATATCAATCTACTTGTAGTAAATAACAAATACATTTCCCTATCCAAACCATTCCAAAATATCAAAAATAGACTACGTTAATGTTCAAGTTTTCACTTCTGCCGGTACTGCTGTCTCTGTCTGGGTGTTTGTATTTCAGTCTTTACAGTCTTTATGTGTATCCATGGTATTTACGACACAGGGTTTACAGGTAGGTAGGCACTAGGCAGGTATAATGGTGTGGAACGTTGTTTATCTATTTAAATTACTTTTATTGGTCTGGTGTTCCTGTTATTGTCTGTGTCCATGGTACCCACGACACTGGCAAGCCTTTTTTTTTGGTATCGGGGGGGGAAACCTTCAAAAGGTACCCGACACCTTGGGAGAGAGTACCGGGTTATGTGGGATTTGACCGCACTAAAACCCCCTCGGTGGCTGCCACTGCGCTTGGGGAGGACTCCGGGATCTCCGGCGGAACGCACCGGTGTCCTCCACGCGCGACGCCCGAGAACGGGCCCATCTTCAGGAGAGCAGCTTTGCTCTCCTGCACCTTCCGATGCTTACGGCGACATGCGGCCACGCACACATCGCCGCCCTTCCCGGGGCTGCTGGTTGGATGGATCGAGCTCCCACTCACACCGTCCACAACCCCGGAAGCCCCCTTTTAGTCGCCTCTTACGATCAGGCAGGGGATACCGTAGCTCTATTCTTAATACCGAAGCTACAGGGACTGACACTGGCAAGCCTAGGATTATGTTATGAGTGTAAAGCGCTTTGCATGGAGATCGGATCTTTCGTCAAACTAATGATCAATTTACAGTCATGTCTCTTGGGAGAAATTTCCTGATTTTGGCATATATAGATAAGTTAAACGTCCATAATGTCGACGGCGTACGTAGAAAAAGTTACACTTTTTCTATGAATGACGTGTACCGGGACGCTGTCAAAAACTGACGATAGTACGGACGGTTGATTGCGGATTGTTACAAAGTAGTTTTACCTATAAGAATGGAGTTCCGCAAAGTGATGCCTGATTCTATTAATTACATAGTAGGGAAGTTTACCTTACCTAGTTGTAATAATGAGAAAATACGCAAGCGACCTACTCTACTACCATCTACCAAGCGAAATGTGTGCGGGTCGGGATAGCGATGGGTGAGCTAGTGGCTAAAATTTCATTCATGTGAAGTTCATTTGAAGAATTATTAGTTTGGCGACGTCTACGCTGTTTCCCCATAACACTATACCAAAATTATTGTAACCAAGCATGACCGTAAGCATAGTATGCACATTTGGCCGTTTTTAAGTCAGTAGACTTTTTAAGCTCGTATAGAGCTTATGTAAACCTGCCTAGCTTGTTGGAAATTTTTTGTACATGAGACTACCAATTTAAATAAGTGTCTATAATACACCTGTTAAAAAAATAAAAAAAAATAGTTGAAAAATTTACTTTTTTTACAATAAAATGCATTTTTAACAAGATTTTTAATTCAAATTTATTTTCTACTTTTTAGTTGAATATCTTATAAAAGCGTGTTTTTATAGTTTTTTTTAAACTATTATTCATTTTTAGTTATTTATTTAACTATCATTTTTATTTTAAATAAAATACATACTTATTAGTGCATTGTCAATGGTCATCGATAATTCTACAAAGTTTGAATAAAATCTGGCCGTTTAAAGTGGGTCAAAATTGCACCCAAAGGAGTCTGTTACATACATACAAACAAACAAACATACAGGTGAAACTAATATAAAGCTTGTAAATATAAGAACCTACGCGTTTATTGTTTGTCATATCCTTAAATGAAGTCCATTACTTAACATGTGTTTAATACATTCACTGTCATTGTATTATAATTAACATAATAGTCAAATCCGGGTTAAATGTAATTCAAATTATTTAATTAATCAACTTATTTCCTGCACGATATCGTCACAATATAGATTATTTATTCATTTTCTTTATTTATATTTAGGTACAATATTTTATTTCACTTTCATCTTTACCATCAAATATCCCATTTCAGTTAACACATAATTTTCTTCGGGGTCTTTTTATTTACACATTCTTTTCATACACACATTCTTTTCACACACACCTTCTTTTCACACAGATGACTCGCATACAGCATGATAAAAACAATGCACTTAAATATTCAAAATCTCTCGCGTCGTATCACTCTATAACAATAATATCATAGTTGTCTTTACTATGTTGATTTCTTCAAATCATGCTTTTATATCAACCAAATTATTTCATCGGTATGTTAGATATATTTTTTACACTTCGTACTAAAATAGTTAATCATCTTTCAAATCCTAACTGTAGGAGATGGTAGCAAATAAAGCTGAATTGGTCTGAATGTATGTTTTATTTTAAATTAGTATTACAATAATTACGCAGCGACCCGTACGACGGTTCAAGGAGAAGAGATTGAGTTTTGGCGGGAAGTCGAAAAAGACATATTGTGCTCTTAATTTATTTTCATTTTCTTGGTGTATTTTTGAGTTATATCGGATTAAGTTGATGGCATTTTGTTTTATATAGTCCGAATCGTCAACGACCCAAGATTGACTGACAGGCTAGAACCGCTTAGCTTGCGAAGAGACATAGGCTCGCTCTGCGTGTTCTACCGACTTTACTATGGTGAGTGCTCCGAGGAACTCTTCAAATTGATGCCTACATCACCATTCCATGATTATACCACCAGACGAAGGTTAAAGTTCCACCGGCACCATCTGGACTCGTGGCGGTCCTCCACAGTCCGCTTTGCACGCTCCTTTTTACCACGGACGTGTAGGTTATGGGACAACCTTCCAGCTGAGGCATTCCCAGTGGACTATAACATGGGGTTCTTCAAGAAAGCTGTAAAAAAAGCTCTCCTTCAAAGCCGGCAATGCTCGGGCGGCTCCCCTAGGGTTGCCCGTGTCCATAGGCGACGGTGATCGCTTAACATCACGCGGCCCGTCTGCCTTATTGTTAGGTTTATTTATAAAAAAAAAAAAAAAAAAAAAAAAAATATAGGTTAATTACAGTGGACGAGTGTTTGTGAAATAGAATAACAGTGCTAAAATATGTTTTTTCTGCTTGCCTCCAAAATTCCATCGGACACGTTTTACTAGTTAAGTAGCCATCGCTTTACTTGAATGTTGGACTGACTAGACTGACTGATTACTGATGACTTACTTACTGACTTTGTTATTACTTCGTCCAGTTTCATTGAAACTGGCAAAAAAACTTTTTTGCAGCAACAAAAATTGTACTTGACTTGTTTTTTTTTTGCATCAACAAAAATTGTACTTGACGCTGGCATGCACAGAGTGGTATGCACAGAGTTTGCGATGCCATAATTGAAAAAAAAAGGAGAAGAGAATGTTTTCATCTACAAGTCTGAATTGAATAAAAAACATTTAACAAAAGTAGCAATAATTTATAGCTACGTAACAATATTATAATTTCATATCTTAAGCTTAAGAAACTTTGTTAGTTAGTGTAAGTGGTTTGTACAAGGCCGTATAAATAAATAAATTCATTACCGTTAGGTATAATGCGCTTGCAATTGAAACCCTTGCGGTGTCGATACGTCGCGCGTCGGCGTTGCAATGTTACTCTTGCAATATGCAAAATTATACTTGACGCTGGCAAATGACTTTAAGCATAGTTTGCGATGCCATTATTTAAAGAAAAAAAAACTTTTCTTCGCGTTCTCTACAATATAATTTTTTCCAAACATGTTCTATTTTCAAACAGCGCGTCATCACTATTTTTTATCATGGCGCTAATATTAGAACATCCAAACAATACCGCTACAGACAATTAAATAATAATATGAAATACTTTTTATTAAATTAACCTATCTCAAATCATTGCATATCCACTTAGAGCATCAAAATATGACAGGTCTGACACCCGTCAGAGAGGAATGGCCTTTACGGGCGAACCCCTCGTCCCAACGTCCATGCACAATGTGCCTTCTAGTTATACAACAGAACTAGTGTGTCTGTGTGTATCGGTGTCAGTGTTGACGGTGCATAGAAAATGACGTTGTTAATTGAAATTGACATATTTAGAAATGTATGCGTCTGTAGCGATGAAAGACTATTTGTGAACGTGTGACAAAAATTAAATGTGTGCGTTCTTCCCCCGCACCAAATTTGGCACAAAAATTATGTATCGAAGCGAGGCGCTATGCCGTCTCTACAGAAGGGTGAGTCAGTAACTTTGATGCTCTAAGCATATCGATAACAACCCAGACCGAGACGTCTTAAACTTTTCTTGTTGCGTATAAAATTTTGCTCTAGGGGTTACAAATCTTGGAATCTCTGTTTTGCTCAAACTAGATCGTAGATCGCTTGTGTTCTGTGCCAATCGTTGGGTCATGCGTCTGAAAATGCATAATTTTTTTCAGCCAAAATGGACCCAGCCCTAGCAGCAGAAACCTTGGCGCTGTCAAAGCAGAAGGCCTTGCGGGAGGCCTTGCAGCGTGGGGACTCCGAAGTGAGCGCCTTCTACAAGGATTCCGTGGTGTTCATCACAGGAGGCTCTGGCTTCCTCGGGAAACAGCTCGTGGAGAAGTTATTCAGGTACGTTGAAAATTGGCTACTTAAGTCCTACTGGTGTAGCAGACGACTATTCAGACTGTCTGGTGCAGCCAATGGACATACAGCCTCATGATAATCTGAGTCTTCTTTCTGGTATGCTGTTAATAAGTTGCGCTGCTACTCCAGGCTGTCTAGGTATGTCTTGTCAGCAACCGCACTGTTTCAGCGAAAGACAATAGAATTGCTTGCTTAGTACTGTTAGCTTTTGTTTATTTATGAAGAATATTGTATTACTTAATTCCGTATTATTATGATATTTTTAGTAGCGGTAATTCGATTGTTCCGTTTCCGACACCTTCGCCATCTTGATTCAGTCAGTTAATCATAGCCACTTCCGGTCACATGAATTGTCGTTATTTTCTCCGACCGAGCTGCAAGCATTCGTGTCGGAAGCACTGAGGGATCGAGACGTGGCTAAGGAAAAGCATTAGTAAAGTGTAAAAGTGTTAAAGCGTAGATAAAATAAAAGGACTGAAGGAATATGTAATAGTTAAGTTGATTATTAATATGTAAGTACTCCTTTTTTGTTCTGTTGGTGGTTTATTCGTTCTTGAAACATTTACATATGTGCTTTGTATACTGCATAACTACGAAATATACGTGCAATTGTAAAGTGTTTTATCTTTTATTTAACAAAAACCCGCAGTCTGAGCTGTGAGCCAACAGTACGATATAGGTAATTATAGTTATATAGTACTTGGACGACCGAGCGTTGCTCGGATAAAATCAATTTATTTTTTCTTGGTTTACTTAATTTCAAACGAAACACTCATTTGCTTAGTGTTACTTAACAACGCCATCTAAAATACCTAGCTCCCAAAAAAAAATTATATGCAATCTCTGTTCCGCAGTCAGCCCGCGTAACCATTCGGCCAAGGAAGCTTTGATTCAATGAACGAAATTTTTAATTATAGCTCTTTCAAACCGACATTGTCATTTGAAACGTCATTTGAGACGTCTTTGAACGTCGGATTGGCGGATGGCGTTTGACGGCGCTCTACGCCAGAATAGATTACTGTATTTATTATTTGATACTCACCAATAGATGTCAGGAAGAGTCGTATTTATCAGTTTATTCTTAAGTTGATTATCGCTGAATTTTTTTTATAATTTAAAATTTATTAAAATAAAGCCGAGCTGGATGAGGAAACCAGGTTAATAAATTTCATCAAAATCGACGGAGCCGTTTCCGTGAAGCAAAATATATATTTAGGTATATACAAGAAGACATTAGATAGATAGATTGTATAATGATACCTACTGTCTGTGTGGTAGAAGTAGTTTAATGGAACTACTTCTAAAGTCTAATGATATTTTTTTAGAAGGTCGTGCATCAGGAGATTACACGTTGTCCGATGGCCAAATGTAACGATTTGACAATATTTTACGTGCATTTTGTAACCGACATAAGTTAATGTAATGAAAAAATATTTCATATTTAATATTGTCTGTGGCAGTATAGTTGAATGTTATGTCACGTCATCGATAAAAAAAGTGATGACGCGCATTTTGAAAATGAAATATAACAAAAGAGAGCGTGTGCCGCTAACATTACAGGGTATCAAGTAATGTTCGTTTTCTCTGTGACATTGTTATTATTGAAACTTAATTGTCATCAAAAGTAAAATTATGAGACATGTAGAAGAAATAATTTGTAACGAAAGAAGATTGAATACATTTTTTTTCAACCTTTTTTATGTCCCACTACTGGGCACAGGTCTCCTCTCATAAGTGAGAGGGATTTAGGCCATAGTCCACCACGCTGGCCAAGTGCGGATTGGTGGACATCATGCTTTCGAGAAATTATAAATTTCTCTCGGGCATGCACGGCGATGGAGAACATCGTAATTAATTAAATATCACGATATTCTCCATCACCGTGGAGCAGCGATAAATGCGCACATTACAAATTTATTTGTCAGAGGTGCGCGCCGAGGATTTGAACCTGGGGTCGGTCGCGTCGAAACTCGCGGTTGTTTACCACTCGGCCATCGCTGCTTGAATACATTATATTATTTGAATTACCCATCTCAGATATTTGATTTCATCACACTTGGGTATCGGATTATTGTAAATTTCCCAATCGTTGTAATAAAAAAAGTTTTGATTTGCCTTTATCTTAAAGACTTTTTTTAGTATTAGGGGGAAACCTTCAAAAGGTACCCGACGCCTTGGGAGAGGAGAGGATTTAACCGCACTAAAATCCCCTTGGTGGCCTGCCTCTGCGTTTGTGAAGACTCCGGGATCTCCATAGGAACGCACCGGTGCCGCGGTGTCCTCCACGCACGGGGCGCCCCAGAACGGGCCCATCTTCGGGAGAGCAGATGTGCAGACTAGACTGTGACTTCGTCCGCGTGGACTTTGGTATTAGTCATAACATGATGTTATTTAGCCTATAGCCTTCCTCAATAAATGGACTATTCTACACAAAAATAATTTTTCAATTCGAACCAGTAGTTCCTGAGATTAGCGCGTTCAAACAAACAAACTCTTCAGCTTTATATATTAATAATAAATAATAAAATAATAAATAGGTAATAGATAATAGATTTATGGCAGAAACTCATTTCTCATGCGTGGATCTCTTGTTACAGGTGTACAGACGTTAGAAAAATTTACTTATTGCTTCGAGGGAAGAGGGGGAAGAGTTCACACGAGAGACTTGAAGAAATATTGAAAGATCCGGTAATTGATTACTCTGATTACTCTAAACACTTTAAATTCATTTTTTTCCATTTACAATCTGTATGTTTTATTCATAACATACCACATAACTACGTAATTTTTTTTCGTTCCTAGTCATTTAATTTTTAAATATCCTGGATGACCGAGCGGTATCGGATAAAAACAATAATTTTTTCCACGGACTCATTGGCTTAGTTACTTAACTACGCCATCTATTGAAGTATTTTTTCCAATAGAAATAATAGAATTCAGTAATATTTTTACTCGTTTTACGGCATTGGATAAAATCCTTGCAGCCATTTAATATTTTCGTTTCATTATTCAATTATGGCATCACAAACTCTGTGCATATTGCCAGCGTCAAGTATAGGTAATTTTTGCATTACGAGTATTTTGAAGTCATAGAAAAAATCAATAAATCGTCAGGTATCAGTCAGTCTAGTCAGTCAGATATTCAAGTAAAGTGATGGCTACTTTACCAGAACGTCTCTGATGGAGTTTTGGAGGCAAGCCGACAATAGTATATTTCATTACAAGTGCGGAAAGGCTGTCATTGCAAGGAGTTCTGACAAAATGTCTACCCGAGCCGAGGCGCAGCCGAAGGTGAGGATTGACAGTCTGAACTCCTTCCAATGACGGTTCCGCACGAGTACTGAACGACTATTTTTAATACAGTTGCGAAAAAATGAAGCAATTTAATCAAATAATAAAATCAGAATACACTCAACTGACTAATCATCTAAACTCGCAAAGAACATTTTTGAAAAATGGCGCCAACCGTAAAAGAATATAAGCAGAGAATTTTTTTGTTTTCTTCACCCATTCTGGGTAGGCAAAGGGAACTATGCCCATACAGCCAAGTCTTCAGTAGAATTTTTTTATTGATATGAAATGAAAATGTTAATGAGATGAAATGAAATGAAACCTAACCTAACTCTTTGAATCAAATCATTAAATCTGATATTGAAACAAATTAGTAGCTTCTTTTTAGAAATATTTTCATGAATCATAAAAACTTCTAAAACTTCGTGGTTGGTTTTTTTTTCTTTTTAATAGACATTATTTTGACAGTTGGGAAAGAAAATACACGAGTTCGGAAAAGGTAACGAAAAAACACGAGTGTGTAATAGCCCACTTCCCGAACGCTATAATACGTCCCTGCAATATGCCACTTTTTGAGCAACTGTATTAAAAACATGTTTTCGCACTGTTATTTTATTTCACAACACTCGTATATACGTAACCCGCGGTGAGGGAGTCCGACTCACACTTGTCCCGTATTCTATTCTCATAACATTGGTCAACAACATTTTTGCGCATACATAGTATAAGTAAACAATAACATTTCACACTAATAGCCCCACAGTAGGGTAAGTATATCCCTGTGTCATGGGTACCATGAACACATACAAAGACAGAAATACAAACACCCATACCGTGAACAGAAATTCAAACTCATCATTCTTTCCGTTTCGCTGGGAATTGAACCCGGGACCCTTCGATTGGCAGTACAGCGTGGTAACTATTGCGCCACACGGGTCGTCATATGGTAGTAAGGTAGTATAGTAGTAAGGTGGATATATCCTATGTTGTGGGTACCATGGACACATAAAAATACAGAAACACACTCAGACCGAGACCAGAAATTTAAACTCATCATTCAAAATGTCTGTTCCGCTGGGAATCGAACCCAGGACCCCTCGATTGGCAGTCCGGCATGGTAACCATTGCGCCACGCAGGTCGTGAAACATACCTTATTTCTACTATTTTATAGCCATTAACAAGAATAAGAAATAAAAAACAGTTTTTATTTGAATTTGTGAGAAAAAAACTGCAACTTTATTAGTCCTATACATATGTATGTATATTATGTTTGTATTTTTGTCCAACAATTTCTGTAAAACTAAAAACATATTAAATTAATCCTTTTCGCTTAGAATAATTACGTTATATTCTAAGCCTTTTCGATTTGAATCCGGTTAATTAGTTAAAGTTTATATAGTGGGAAACATCGTAATCAATTAAATATCACAATATTTTCCATCACCGTGGAGCACTTACCATAATTTAGGGTAAATAGTAACTTGCAATTAGGGCTGCCATCACCTAAATTGCTGACGCCGGATAAACACGGCAAATATCCCGGACATTTGGGCAAAATAATATGGTATTTTCCCCGGATATCTTGTAAAATATTTTTTGCAACAAAAATGAAAACATCGTTATAATTTTTAATTCCATTCGATTGTTGACTATTTTGCCGAGCCTTCTTGAATGCGGGTTATTGTGGATGAATTTTTAATTAAGATTTATTTCAATTTATCGCTTATCTATTAAAAAATGGATTTACGCTGACAACACCGGGTTACACCCGGACACTTTTCAAAAGCCCTGCCGGACGGCTCTCGGACGCCCTTCAAACTAGGACAAATCCGGGGAAATCCGGACAGGTGACAGCCCTACTTGCAATACATGTTTGCAGGTCTACAGCTCCCTTCACACGGAGTCACCAGATTTCAAAAAGAAGATAGTAGCAGTTGAAGGAGATGTTTCTCAGCTGAAGATTGGATTATGCGAGGATGATTGGCAGACCTTGAGTAATGAGGTACGTTCTATAGTATTTTTAACATACTTCAACAAATGGAAGAGGTTCTCAATTCGGTTGGTATGTTTTTTCTGTGAGGCGACCTTCCGTTACTCATCAATGGATGGCGCCACGGGTATTTTTGAATCACGTGTTACATACCCTACACAGACAATTTAATCACAAATTTGTCGGTCTCCGACACGATTCACATGCTAAGGAAGATAATCCTATTGCAAGTTAGCCTTTCCAATAGAATTACTTCAAATAAACTAATGGCTGGCTGCAACCCTTTTTGCGTCCCACTGCTGGGCATGGGTCGCTGCTCCAATGCGGGTTGGTGGAGATGTGGGTTAGTGGCCAACTCGCTGTCGGATGTTTTCAAACCGCCCATAAAGCCTCCGACAAGTTATCTATCGATAACAACCGGGACCGACGGCTTAGCGTGCCCCCCGAAGCATGGAAATGCACATGAATTTTTTTGCCACTAGCGGCCATCCATCTCACAGCCGACCGCGCCCGTTTGGCTTATTTGCATAGATCATTTGCGTTCTAAGCTAACCGCCGAGCCATGCGCGCTTCAATAAACAAATAATATGTGGGTAAATTATGGGATAGTTTCAGTGCCACATCCGATGAGAAAGATGGAAACTTCGTAGAAACATGAGCGCTGATCAGTATACGTACAGTGAATAAGTAGTTGTATTCATAACTATTTCGTTCGTATTTCGTATTTTTATTGGATATATTGACGCCTTAGTTTACATGAGATGCGCTAGATGGCATTGTTGGGCAATATCTCTACTTCAAAGTAAATTACGAGTATTATTGATAACCGATCAAGAACTTCTTTCGAACGCGATGCGATAGATGGTGTTGCTGACCAATAACTCTTTTTCAGTAGCTAATATAATGAGAGCTAAGAAAGATGGGGAACTGGAGCTGGTAGAGCGTCACGGCGGCAAAACACAGTGGTCACGTCCAGCATATTTTTGAGAACCGATATATCGAGTGCATAATTTACGTCGACTGATGTAGGTAGTACTTTTCACAGGACCAAATAAATGATAATTTAACTCAATTTTTGCACTTTTTTCTTGCGTGCTGTTCTAATGCCGGTTGATGGAGATATGAGTTAGTGACCAACTAGTAGTAACAACAATAGAAACCAACGTGACTTACAATTTTTCCGATTGTTCGCTCCTAATCTCGCAAGCGTGTAAGAAATTTATCTCTCAACTACTAAGCACGCCTGACATTACGTTGTTGAATAATAGTAAAGAACTAGTGGGTGCCCGCGACTTCGTCCGCGTGGACTTCGGTATTAGTCATAGCATGATGTTATATAGCCTAAAGCCCTCGGGTTGCTCCCCTGGGGTTGCCCGTGTCCATAGGCGACGGTGATCGCTTAACACCACGCGGCCCGTCTGCCTTTTTGTTCGGTTTATTCATAAAAAAAGCCTTCCCCGATAAATGGACTATCCAACACAAAAAATATTTTTTCAATTGGAACCAGTAGTTTATGAGATTATTGCGTTCAAACAAAGTTACAAACGAACGAACGAACAAACTCTTCAGCTTTATGTATAAGTAGATTAAATATTGATTAATTTTTGTCGACGTGTGGGGACTTTACGAAAAAGCGTGAACCCTATTTCGTACAGTTTACCATATTATTGCCAGCTCATCTTATGTTGGTTTTTTTCTATGTATTATCCATTTTTCTTTTCATTTATAAGTTTCATGTTATCATTTAAGGGACTGTAAATTATAAAACTTCAATACATTAACTGAAGTTTTCGATAAATCTACAACGATACTTCCAAACACTGATCGATAAATTCTTGAAATGGACGTAACTTTTTTATTTGTGAACCGATTTAAATAAAACAAACACTAAATGTTAATCCAAAAAATAACCAATACATCAGTGAAAACCTCATCCTTCTACGTTAAGCCGTTCCTGAGATTAGCGCGCACAAACGAACAGACAAACAGACAATAATTCTAAAAATCATTGTTTTGAGTTCTATTACGCTAATAAATAGCCCTAGTGACAGTTTTTCTCAAATATCGTCAATGTACAGAAGCCGACTTCTTACAGATTTATTATAGTACTAGCTGTGCCCGCGACGTCGTCCGCGTAGATAAAGACTTGTACAAAAGGCTTGATTAGAGTTGGATTATTTGTTCCTCCTCCTCCTTAGTCGTTCACTCTTGTCAGAGTGGTCGTTGCTGATGAGGTTGCAATTTCGTTCGTGACCGCTTGCCCTCCACTGTCCCTTGGATTATTGTTACCTTTTATGAAATTACTTATGATACAAAAGTTCATATTATTATGTTGAGTAGATACATTCTTCCTGAGTCCTTACAATTCTTACTGTACTTCTCTTATAATACCGACTTTTCAGTCGTTATCATCAGTTTCTCTTTACAAATTATACGTATTATAATAGCATGTTTTTAAAGTGTTTAGATAGTACTGCTGTGCCCGCGGAAAGTATCATTATAATTATGTAACTTAAATATATTGCAGAAAGGTGGTGAAATGTCTACGCTATGTCAGGCGTGGTTAGTAGTTGGGAGTCAAATTCTTGGTTGCTTACACGTTGGTTGCAATTGTCGTTAACATACTGTCGTTCATACTTAATGGAGGACTTTTGAGCGATTTAAAACTTGCGACAGCAGTTAGGCCACTAACAATGAAGACGTCATCAACCTGAATTGGAGCAGAGTGAGAGGATCAGGCCCTACGCGATTAAGAGTCAATTGGTTCTATTAACAACACTTCACACAGTATCAGAAATAAATATATCGATTACTAATATTAATCTGGGCGTGACCACCATGCCGTGCTGCTGCCGTGACGCTTTAGCATATTAGTGTAACAACAGTGCCAGTACTGCGTATGTATGTCATAGCTCTTATTAAATTAACCACTGAAAACGTCTGCTCATTTCAATAATTTTTTTATTAGACCCTCGGCAATTGGTTATTCGTTTATTCGAAATCACTTTTTTTATAAGTAAACAGAACAAAGAGGCAGAAAGGCCGCGTGGTTAAGCGATCACTGTCGCCTATGGAAACGGGCAACCCCAGCGGAGCCACCCGAGCACTGCCGGCTTTCAAGAAGAGCTTTCTTTACAGCTTTCTTGAAGAACCCTATGTCAAAGTCCACTGGAAATGCCTCAGCTGGAAGGTTGTCCCATAACTTAAACATCCGTTCAAACATCAAAAGGAGCGTGCAAAGCGGCCTGTGGAACTTTAACCTTCGACTGGTGGTGTAATCATGATATGGTGACATAGCTATCATTTTGAAAAGATCACTCAGCATAGTAGTCGGAAGAACACTTTGTTTTTTTTTTACGTTTCACACTGATAGCCCCAGAGTACGGTAAATATACACTGTGTAATGGGTACTATGAGACACACTGAGACAGAAATACAAACACTTAAACCGAGAACAGAAAATTAAACTTATCATTCAAATTTCTGCTTCGCCGGGAATCAAACTCGAGACCCTTCGATTGGCAGTCCGGCATGGTAAACATTACGCCACGCGAGTCCAGGCGCGGTCGAAACCTTCAATTTGGGGGGGGGGTCGCCAGGAAATTTTGGTGGGGGGTCACTAAGAAATTTGGGGGAAGAGGTGTCTCAAATTGGCTTGTTTCGCCTTCCATCTACGCATGAGTGAGGGATTTTGGGGGGGGGGGGGGTCATGTCCCCTGTGACCCCCCCACTGGGACCGTGCCTGCTCGAGTCGATAATTATTATTGTCTATTAAATAAGTTCGATACCAATAATATGTGGATGTAACCACCTCGCTGCGCCTCCATAATGCTCTACCACAATGAATTGTACTCATTGTCAGTCAGCGCCAGTTCCAAAGGTCTCTAAGTTGTTAATTTTTTATTAGATATTTAAATAAGTAAATATACTCGTAATTAATTATTTGAAATAATCTCCACCAATCCACTTTGTAATAGCGTTATTGCGTAACAATGACATCTATCGTATAGCGTGTAAACTAAATTGTCGATATACCGAATTTGCAACAGATCACTAAATAGTTCTGAACATGAACATAGATGTCGGCAGTAGCCTCGTTTTGTTAAGGTTTTGTACATTTTGTATTGAGGATTTCTTTGAATATGTGGTGATACGTATGGTTTTTTTAAATATTTAGAGATGAAATCTAGCATAAGTGATTGAAAACTTGCTATCAGAATATTAAGAGATGTTAGTAATTATCGAAACTTGTGGTGTGATCGCTCGCATTAACTTTATTCTCTTACAAAAGTTACACACTTAAATTTAAAAACCCGCATTGGAGCAGCGTGGTTAACAAATCTCCAGGCCTCCCCAATAATGGGAAGCCCAGGAGGGGAGCGAGACGTTAAAAGGATGCAGCTATTTAGCTTGTATCGGTAATGGTCGCTTCGGTCTTTAATTCAATTCTTGAAATTGACGTAACTTTTTTGTTTGTTAACCGATTTAATTAAAACAAACCCTAAATGTTAATCGAAAAAAATACCAATACATCAGTGAAAACCGTATCCTTCTACGTTAAGCCGTTCCTGAGATTAGCGCGCACAAACGAACAGATAAACAGACAAACAGACAATAATTCTAAAAATCATTGTTTTGGGTTCTATTACGCTAATAAATAGCCCTAGTGACAGTTTTTTTCAAATATCTTCAATGTACAGAAACCGACTTGTTACAGATTTATTATATGTATAGATAGATAGATAGATAGAAGAAGAAGAAGATAGATATATAGATAGAATATTTTTCTACAATTGATTCAAGCTATATAGAATGAATCTATCGTTCTTCGCTGCATACATTCACGTTACTATAATTATGCCATTTTTATCGCGTGTACCGCGAGCACTGTACTACTATTTAAACACTAAACAGAACATGTATAAAAACAGACTACTTTAAAGTTTAATATTTTGTAAAAGGAAACTGATAATAGCACGAAAAAAGTGGATTGTAAGTGTGGAATACAGTCAGGACTGTAAGGACTTAGGAAGAGGTGTCTACTAAATTTTTATGAACATTGTATCATAAGCTATTACACAACAGGTAACAATAATTCGTTCGTCATGTACAAGTCTATTCCACGCGGACGACGTCGCGGGCACAGCTAGTTAACAATATATACACGCTATTTCCAGGTGAATGTAATATTCCACGTTGCGGCAACTGTCAACTTCCAGGAGCCCATTCAAAAAGCCACGCTGACCAACGTCCGTGGAGCGAGGGAGATGGTAAATCTCGCCAAATGTTGCAAACATTTGCGGTAAGTATCGGAAGATTCTTCTGTATTGGTATCCTTAACGGAGCATGTGTTAGACGAGTGGTAAGGATGCTGGTCTTGGTCACGGAACTCGAGGCTTAAACCCCGGCAGGCACTTCTGATCAAAAAGAAATTATGTGCGTTTGTTTACGAGTATATCGCTGTTTCGCGGTGAGTGAAAATATTTTATTAGTTAATTGCAATGCTTGACTTACTGAGGTAAATATGGCGGACTTTAAATATATAAAACAACTTCTGTAATATCCATATTTGCGCAAATAAATCATTTTTCTTTCTTTCTTTTTTGAGAATCACACTAAACTTCTAAAAAGCATGATAATAAACGTTACATACTCATAAACGTTACACACTCATAGCCCCACAGTAAGGTTATTAATACCCTGTGTCGTGGGTACCATGGACACATACAAAGACAGGAACACAAACACCCAGACCGAGAACAGAAATTTAAACTCATCATTTAAATTTCTGTTTCGCCGGGAATCGAACCCGGGACCCCTCGATTGGCAGTGCGGCGTGGTCTATTGCGCCACGCGGGTCGTCAGATAATGTCCACCAACCCGCATTTGGCCAGAGTGCCTATCTCTCGGCAAATTGGATTTGACGAGCAGCGATGGCCGAGTGGTAAGGACTGCGGACTCCGACGCGGGAGATGCCGTGTTCGGGTTTGTGATATAAATAATTGATTACGATGTTTTCTTTCGCCGTGCATGCCTGAGAGAAAATCATAATTTCTCGAAGGTATGATGTCCACCAATTCGCATTTCGCACTAGGAAAGCATGGTGGACTATGGCCTAAATCCCTCTCACATGTTAGAGGAGACCTGTGCCCAGCAGTGGGACATAAAAATGGCTGACAATTGGATTCAATATTTTTATTTGATAGTTGAAAAAAGAAAATCTTATAATTTTTATAACAAAGTCACCGGCTTTAGTCGTAACACTTGTGATTAAAGCTGTTGACTTTACTATCATAACGACTATATAGCGTAATGGTCACCATGCAATCGAACCCAGGACCTCTTGCACTGCGCAAGAGGTCCTGGGTTCGATTCTCAGTGGAGTAGATATCTAAATGTTGAAAATATAGATATTTTCCAGGTCTCGATGTTTGTGTATTTGTCTTTGCGTATGTCCTAGCCACCCATCCTATCTTGGTTTGCCGTAATAGGCCCTCCAGAGCGAAATAGTTCGAGCTAAATGCTCGGGGGTAGATGTGTAATATAACTTATATTATAGGAGAGATCATTCGTTTATTTAGGGTGCAAAAAAAGTGTATACGAGCAATATTTAGGGTGAAACAGACATATAGTTGCAAGTCATTGTTTACTGCTCTGAATGTCTTAACTTTGGTATGTCTCTATATAATATATGAAGCTTGTATTTTCGTTAAAGAGCATTTGGATCTATTCGAAATTAAACATATAAAATTACCTCGCAAAACCAGAAATAAATTCTATGTACTACCACATCAAACTAGTAAAACAAGTTTCTTTAGAAAAACGATATAATCTATGGGACCAAAATTTTTCAATCACCTGCCAGACGAATTAAAAGAAATTAATTTGACGCGATTTAAATGTAAACTTAAAATGATTCTTAAAAGCAAATGCTACTATACTGTAAATGAATATTTAAATGACAAAATTTTAAATATATCATGATGTGACGCACTATTTAATTTTAATTTGATAAATAATTATTTCTGTAAATATAAAACAGAATTATAAACATAAATATATGAAATAAAAATTCTATTGACTTCTATTGACTTGAATTCTATTGACTAATTAATTGATAAGTATGATTATAAACATAAATATATGAAATGAAAATTCTATTGACTTCTATTGACTAATTAATTGATAAATATAATTATGGTATGGTAGTATGTAATAAATAATTTTATAACTAGATGAGTAGCATAAAGTCATTAACAATAGTAGTAAGTGTAAAAATATCTGAATTTCTCTATAAATTTGCATACCCTTTTGGGTTAGGATAAGAGTACTGTGTTTACTACCTGTATCAACTGTTAATAACCTTATCTTGCAAATAAATGAAATTGAAATTGAAATTAAGTAACGGGCGTAATAACGAGGAAACACGCTCCGGGTTGGATTTATCCCCCCGATATGGTGAAATCGGTGCCGCTTCTTTCGACACCTCTAGCTGCTCACGCCAATGTTGCTCCCGGGCATTTACGCCATTTATGGGGGCCTACGAGTACTCAGTGATTGGCGAGTCACCACCTGCCTCACCTTAGATTATACCTTTATGATCTAAACGGCAGGTGTCCCATAGTTTTCCATAGCCCATCTACCAGTCCCTCGTTCGTTCATCACTAAAGTCCCAATGTTAGTTTCCCCTTTTGTAGCCATAGTTCTTGTGCACCTGGCGGGGACTATCTTCGGGTCATATAACTTTTTATATGATACGGCCGAGGATGGTATCCGCCACGTGTTGCCTCATAACAACATTAAAGTGTCTCAAAGGGGCCTCTACGTGTTGGACCTATGTTCCCACGCAGCCGTGATCCTTACGGAGAGATAAAAATAATAATAATAAATAATTTTATTCTCAGGCAACAAGGCCCATACTATAAGCCATGAGTGTCAAGAGTTATTTTATATTCTTACCAAACCATGGTACTTTTATTCCAGGTCTATAGTACACGTATCAACAGCCTTCGCGCACGCAACCAGAAGTCGGGTGAAGAGCGAGGTTCTGGAAGACTTCTACCAAAGTCCCGTAGCACCCGAGGAGCTGATACGTCTTGCTGAAGCGTCAAATAATGAACGGCTGGAAGAGATCAAGAATAAGTGGGTTTTTCTTATATTTTGCAACTAGCTGTTCCCGCGGTTTCACTCTCACCCTACACTTTCTTTCACTCACTAGTGAGAGGGATTTAGGCCATAGTCCACCACGCTGGCCAAGTGCGGATTGGTGGACGTCATGCTTTCGAGAAATTATGAATTCCTCTCAGGCATGCACGGCGATGGAGGACATCGTAATCAATTAAATATCACGATATTTTCAATCACCGTGGAGCAGCGATAAATACGCACATTACAAATTTCTTTGTCAGAGGTGCGAGTAATTGAACCCGGGATCGATCGCGTCGATGACCGCGGATTTATACCACTCGGCCATCGCTGCTGCAAATTATTAGTAGCATGAAATAAATATTCTCTGCACGTTTCATATGACCCTAACTGTTGCTCCCAATAATCAGTTTTGGAGTCTCCTACGTAGGCACATTGTTTTGTTCAGGCGTCACTATTGCATATTTTGACATGGAAACGTAGTTATTATGACATAATCTGTAATAGTTATACGTATGGTATCGCGGACTTTTTTGTACATTTTGATGTCCTCTATAAATCTGTAGTAGGTATTTACATCGCTTTGTTCTATTGTCAATCATTTACACTGCGAACACAGAGCTTCAAATACCGCTATAAAATCATAACGTTATTATGTACTTGTGCCCATATCGTTATAAAAAACATAACGTTTTACAACTAAACGTTATTTACACGTCAAAATAGCGCTATATGAGTAAACGCTATTTAGAAAATAACGATATAAATAACGTTATATTTACGGGGAATAATAATTATCATATGCAGCGAGCTAACAACGCGGCAATATCGCTTAGCAATAACGATATTATAACGTTATTTATTTCGATTTTGATATTTCATAACGTTATTCCTTTAATACCGATATTCGTCTTTTCGTTAGTAATGTCAAAATAATAACGAAACGAAATACGTATAACGTTATATAACATTATATTTTGATATTTTATATAACGTTATGAAGCTCCGATATAAGGATTTTTGGTAGTTCTCACACGTTGTTACATTATCGACGTTTTCATACGGACCCCTAACATGTAGTATTCTAATAGTAAAATAATATTTCCATACGGTCTAGCAGTTTCGGAGTCTATTCAATGCAAACAAACAATTAAATATTTCTATTTTATAATATTATTAGTATAGTTAGAATAAGTTTCTACATGTTTGATACTTGGCTTGACTTAACTAGAGAGGCATTCTCTACTGGAGCGATTCTCGACTCGAGAATGACTCTCGACCACAGAACATATTAAAAGAGGTTAGAATGGAAATGTGGGCGGGGCAGACGCGCCAAGGATATGAGCAAACGCTCGTATCTCTACAGAAACACGCGATCGTGCTACGATATGCGTGCTTCGGTGTGATTCGTTTTTGGCAAAGGGAGATCTCCCGCCGGGCGAGGCGGTCATGCCCGGGGAGCGGCCGCGCTCCAACTGACTCAATTCGGAGCTTGTATATATGGTAGGATATTCCGAAAACTTTGATAGCGTGATTCAGGAAAACCCGTGGCACCATCTCTTGATGAGTAGCGGAAGGTCGCTTCATCACCCCCTGCTCAGACCGGAGGTCGATAACTTCTATCCAAGCTTGAGTAATCTTCGCTTACAAGCGCCTTGAATGCCCTCTATCTGCGGTGAGTCGAGATGTGAGGGTGCAGACCTTGTGTCGCCCTCTGTCCACGGTGAGTCGGGATGTGACGGTGTAGCGAAGTGTGGAGATGCCCTCTATCTTCGGTGAGTCGATATGTGAGGGTAGGTTGGAATGTGGAGGCGAGTAGAGTGGGGACTCGAGCCGTCCACGACGTCGCAGGAGGCAGCTTGATCAGGAACAGGAAGCGTGTACATGGTGCGCTGCGATGAACCTGACGAGCTGGTGAAGTGATGCTGCAGTCCATCCAGGGATTGAAGGTGCGACTGACGAAGGTCAGAAGGGACGTATTCTTGTCCGGGGTCACCAGTTTGGCAAAGGAAGATCTCCCGCCGGGCGAGGTGGTCATGCCCGGGGAGCGGCCGCGCTCCAACTGACTCAATTCGGAGCTTGTATATATGGTAGGATATTCCGAAAACTTTGATAGCGTGATTCAGGAAAACCCGTGGCTCCATCTCTTGATGAGTAGCGGAAGGTCGCTACACGTTCATTTGAAATCGCGTGATTGTGCGGCGCTAAGATTGGCTAGATTTGAAATTGCAAATATGTGCGTAAGCTTCGTATTTATTTTAGTACAGATGTAATGGAGGTGAAAGGCGGGGCTTGATCGGCGACACCAGTTTTCATACGAACGGTGCATTATTGCCGTTCTACCTCTTTTAATTGTATTGTGCTCTCGACAGTCCGCCCTTTGGTAACATTGGCTGTAACAATAAAGTATAAATAGGTAGATAAATAAAAAGAGGCGCGCCTGGCCCCGTGATTGGCGTGGAACGCAAGCGATCTATAGGCCAAACGAGCGCGATCGGGTGTGAGATGGGTGACTGTTATTGGCAAATTTCATGCTTATTTCCGTGCTTCGGAGGGCATGTTAAGTAGTCGGCATCAGTCGTCAAACCTTGTTGGACAGCTTATGGGCTTATGGGCGATTTGAAAATATCCGACAACGGGTTGCCACTAACAAGCATCTCCACCAACCCGCATTGGAACAACGTGGTGGAGTAAGCTCCACGCCTCCATTAATAATAATAATAATAATAACAAACTGTACTAGAGAATGAATCATATAAACTGTACTACGATCGGGCAATACTGACAGACAAAACAATCCATTACAATAGACCGGACATAACACTTCAAGATAAATTAAATAAAGTAACATTCCTTATCGATATAGCAGTACCCAATACACATAACCTGCAAAAAACAATAACTGAGAAAATTAGTAAATACAGTGACCTGAAAGAAGAAGTATTAAGAATCTGGAAACAGCAAAAAGTATTCGTAGTTCCTATAGTTGTTTCTACTACAGGCGTTATTCCGAAACATCTCCGACATAGCCTTAGGCAACTAGACCTAAACCACAACACCTACATAGCATTACAAAAAACTGCTATTCTAAATACTTGCAGAATAGTAAGAAAGTTCTTACAAATCGAAGAAAACGATATAACCCCCCAATATTTTTCACAATCTACTTAAATTCTCAACATCTTTACTGCATTTACTTGGTAACCACCCGTAAATGTAGTTCAAACCGGCCTTAGAGCTGAGAAGAAATAGTTTTCCGAAAATAATAATAAATCCTTTATTATCAGGCAACAAGGCCCATAGCATAAATACCTTATAGACTAACATACATATTTATTATATCTTATAACTAAGTCACATTTTTTCGCCGATGTGAGACGCGGTTACGGTAACTCCCGGCGGTCGACGACGTCCACGATATATGCGGAACACGACCCCCTTCGGCCACACCTCCTCCTTTAAAAAGGTACTTCGCATGTCGGTCGGGACGCGCACCACAAACGAACTAAAGTTCACCGGGTTGCGCGATTCCAGCTTCTCAGCCAACACTGTGAACCTCGTCTTCGCCTTCACATACTCCACGACATCGATGACCTTCGTAGCATGATGCAGACGAGACACATAGATGTACGTGGCTGGTATGGCGGGACGCAGGATCTCGTTCTGTTCCGTCGGTGCAGTGCCACATTGGTTACGGCAAGGAGGCCTCCTCTTCTTGCGCTCCACCATGATAATGATGATGATAATGACCATGATAATTAATGAGGAGAGACTTGTTCCCAGCGGTGGGGCGCAAAAAACATATTAATATCTATGGCAGAAAAGATCATTATATTGGCATATAATATTTCTATGATAAATAATGGTACGTTCAACACCTGAATTTCTTGTAAAGCCTTGTTCGGACTAGGCTAGTATTTTAGTCTAGTGGCGAGTAATTTAGTAGCTAAACTATTCGCTACTGCCTAAAAATCGTTCGCATTACAGTCGAGTAAAGCTCACAAGTCAGTGGTACTCTGCAAGATGATTAAAGTAGTTTCCTAGCTCCAGCGTAACGACATTTTCACGTCAACTAATGAACTCGACTAAATCGACAGGTTCGGACTTGTTTAGCCGGCGGCCGAGTGAGCACGGACGCGTGGTGGGGGGTGCTACTCGCTACTAGACTACTAAAAAAAATAGAATAAAATGGATTGACTCGACTAAATTACTTACTAATCCACTCGACTAATTGTTTGGTGTTCAGACACGTTTAGCTACTAAATTACTCGCCACTAGACTAAAATACTAGCCTAGTCCGAACAAGGCTTAAGTCCATGTATGACGTTATTGACAAATTAAAATATTTATTGATAGATTGATTGAACTAGTAACTGATGACAGATTGACAGCTTCTTAGGTGACTGGCCGAACACATACACATTCACAAAAGCAGTGGGCGAAGAAGTGATCCGGCAAATGGGAAAGAACCTGCCAATATGCATCGTGCGGCCTGCCATCGGTGAGTGGTTGACACATTTCTAATAGGATCTGTTTTTTAATAATTGCATCGCAAACTTTGTGCTCTGTGCTCTGTGCCAGTGTCAAGTATAATTTTTGCATAAATTTTTGCTACATAAATTAAACTGAGATCATTAGATATATGTAATATATACATAGGTAATATAATAATAATAATATGATCTCAGTTTTCCGTGCTTCAGAGGGCACGTTAAGCCGTCGGTCCCGGTTGTTGTCGATAGATCGGAGGCCTTATGGGCGGTTTGAAAACATCCGACAGGGGATTGGCCACTAACCCGCATCTCCACCAACCCGTATTGGAGCAGCGTGGTGGAGTAAGCTCCAGGCGGAGAAACCCGTGCCCAGCAGTAGGACGCAAAAAGGTACATTCGAAACATATTTAACTTTTGTAATAGTAAAAAGTAACAAAATTTTCGTAATCAGAGATATTTTTGGTGGTCAGTGAATTGGTTACTATTATATTATGTTACTGTAAAATTTAGTTTTCGGCCGGCTTAGTAGGTATTATCGTGGTATTAGGTATTAGGTATTAGTAAATGTGGTGTTGGAGAAAAATGTTGAATATATCTTGGATGGCGCGACGCACAAATGTGTCAATTCTGAAGGAGCTAGATATAAAAACTCGTCTCTCAACTACGTGCATGCGAAGAGTACTGAGCTTTTTTGGTCACGTAGCAAGACGAGAACCTGATAACCTCGAAAAGCTTATAGTTGTAGGCCACGTAAATGGAAAGCGCAGTAGAGGAAGATCTCCTACTCGGTGGACAGATATTATCAAAGAAGTGTGCCAAACCAACGTACACGAATCCTTGCGTTTGTCACAAAGTAGATCAAAATGGAGGACTTTTGTAGGCAGATTGGATCTTGGTGGTCACGACCCTCAGACATGAGGAATCGACGAAGAAGAAGAAGAAGAAGGTATTAGTTAAGTATAATATTGTATGCCAGAGCATGGTAGACTGTTTAAACTCTTATAATAATTTTAAACATCTAACTGTATGTATGTAAACAGTCAACAATAAAGTATTTTCATTTTCATTTTCATTCATTTAGTTAGCATTCTGTGCTAGGGCCAAGACGTTTGATAAGGGCCTTCGCAGACTTATTACTTTTACCACCGATGATTGGCAATTTTACGACTTAATTGATACTGCATTGCGTTTTGGCGTTAACAAACTATGCGTTTTGATTCTACAAAGTTGCATGTTTGCGAAGGTCCTGAGTTGAGAGTTGAAAATTTCATAAGGGCAAAGGCCAAGAGTCGAGTTTTTACACGATGATAAATAAAAATATTTTTGTCAGTTACAGCTGCATTTCGAGAACCTACCCCGGGTTGGGTGGATGAAAACAACGTTTTTGGCGCCAGTGGGGTGAGTTTCTTTATATTTTATCACACTTTTATTAGCTTGACCTGTATGTATATGTATGTATGTAACGGAATCTTTTAACTTCATTTTCACCTACTTCTAAGCGTCTGATTAACTTGAAAATTTGCCAAAAATTGGTCAAGGGCCGATGACAATGCAATAATATGAAAAAAAAACCAGGTAAAAAATTTAAAATAAATAATGTACTTAGTTTAAAAAACTAAAAAACACGGTTTTATGGAAATACGAACTAAAAAGTAAAAAATAAAAAGAAAATGTATTTACTGTTAAAAAAGCGTGGGGTGGTTTTTAAGATACTATTGACACCATGCACCCCACGCAGACATTGATACAGCCAGATTAGTTTATTTTAGTTATTTGTCATATGGCATTTTACTGTGGGGCAATGCGGCTGATATTGAATAAATTTTTATTTTGCAGAAAAGGGCTATTCGCGCAATTTATAACTTAGGTGCTAGAGAATCACTTAGAGAAAAAATTTAAGATATTAATGTAGTGGGGGGCTGTGGCTCGTGTGTGGCGGACCGAAATAATACACAATCTTCTTAAATACTTCTTTTATTACCTTGAACCAACTTTTCTTCTTAATTTTAACTTTATTAAGTTAAACTTAAAGTTATTACTTTGACACCTTCCTCGCACACCTTTTTCACCTTGACTTCCTCTTACCACTCTCGCCATCTTAATAATGTCCTTTCATACACATTTCATTCATCCTCGGTCACTCCGATCACTCCATCATCATTCAATCACCTTACGTTCCATTACACCTTATTCTAGTTACAAAAATTCTCACATTTGCTTCGCAATATGTCTACGAAAACGTAATGTATGTACGCAAAAATAAAGAGAAATCCACTAACATATTGGACTTGCATAGTCCTAATTGTGTCTCAACTAGGAACGGCCACAAGCTGGCATTTCCCAAATGCCGGCTCCATAAAAAATGCTCTTCTTTTATTGGGATGTCCATCAGGGTATATAATAAAATCCCAATAAAGATTTAATCCCTGCCTTAAAAACCTTTTAAGAAGACAGTCAAACGAGGCTTACTATAACCCTTAGGACTATCTTAATGATAAAGGAGCGTGGGAATGAATCTCGTTGACACAGGGCTATGTAATACATAGTTTTAGTAATTACCTACTCGCATCTGTGAACAGGTGGAAGTGGGTTTATAGTGTCTCATACGATCAGCTGTCACGTGTGCCCATTATGGACCCATAGACATAGTGTTATCTCGACTATATATGTACGTTTTTTAAAAAGAGTGCTGCTGGGAGTTTTTTTCCGCCGCCTTTTTTCTCTCAGCTCAACATCTAGCCCAAACGGGCACCTAAAGGTAGGGTTGCCATCCGTCCGTGTTTCCCCGGATTTGTCCTAGTTTAGAGGGCGTCCGGGGAGCATTCAGGCCGGACTTCGTTTGTAGTCTGGGTTTAAAAAAAATAAAGTCTAGGGCCGCCCGCGACACACGCACTGTGCCCATGTCGCGTTCAACGTCGATTGATTGCGACATCCTACTCGCTAAATTCACCATCCCCCCGCTGTTGACATCCGGGTTTTGGGCTCTAAAATCCGGGGTTTTAACGCGTCTTGTCCTGGTTGACAAATTTTAGAGATGGCAACCCTACCTAAAGGCGATGACCGGCAATAGATGACATTCATTAAGCGAATATTCTGTATTCCTAATATGAAATAAATATTATTGTTTCTTTTTAATATATTTTATGTACATTTGTATATACGTATAACCATTTATTAAATCACACAAATACCTACATACAGAACATACATTCTCACGTAAACATTAGTAGCAACTGTTTTTATAAATTAATCAGTCAGAATAATAAAGTCAGTGAAATGGTAAAAATATTTTCACTATCGGGGAACACTAAGTATTGAAACAAAATATTTTTATTTTGACCTAATTAACCACATAATATTGTGAAATATTGAAAACTTACCTGTGAAAAGTGACTTTATTATACTTCTTTTGTTTTTCAGAAGTGTTGTGACACAATTTAACGGCACAAATCGTCGTAATAATTTTTTTTCTAGGAGACATGTTCGGTGTACTTTAACCTTGAACACTACGGAGTGGCGCGGCGTTTGGTGCCATTTATGGTACCTTTTTTATATCGGGGGGGGGGGGGGCCTTCAAAGGATTTGACCGCACTAAAACCCCCTCGGTGGCTGCCTCTGCGCTTGGGGAGGACTGTCGTCCAGCGGAACGCACCGATGTCCTACACGCGCGACGCCCCAGAACGGGCCCATCTTCGCGAGAGCGGATGTGGTCTCCTGCACGTTCCGATGCTTACACCGACATGCGGCCACGCACACACCACTGCCCTTCCCGGGGCTGCTGGTTGGACGGATCGAGCTCCCACTAACACCGTCCACAACCCCGTAAGCCCCCTTTTAGTCGCCTCTTACGATCAGGCAGGGAATACCGTAGCTTTATTCTTAATCCCGAAGCTACAGGGACTGTCATTTATGGCACCAATCAACATTCTTTAGTTTTGGCGCGCGAATTGGTTTCTATAGGTAGTTCTTCTAAGGATATATCATTATTATTTCAGCTAATCCTCGGCATGACGATGGGAATCATCCATACGATTCAGGCAGAGTCGGAGAACCACATCGACCTGGTGCCGGTAGACCTGGTCAATAACGCGCTGGTGGCGGCAGCCTGGGAGACCGCGCATTCTGACCAGCTGAAGATTTATACGGCCACCAACACCAGAAACTCTGTAACCTGGGGTGAGTTGAAGGAAATATTTGAAGGTTATTTGGCAAAGGGAGATCTCCCGCCGGGCGAGGTGGTCATGCCCGGGGAGCGGCCGCGCTCCTACTGACTCAATTCGGAGCTTGTATATATGTTCGGATATTCAGAAAACTTCGATAGCGTGATTCAAGAATACCCGTGGCGCCATCTCTTGATGAGTAGTGGAATGTCGCTACAGTTACTTGACCTTTAAACTTTAGAAGTTTCAGTTAACTTATCAATTTTGTAGTTGGTAGAACTTACAGATTTGTAGTTGGTAGAACTTACAGATTTGTAGTTGGTAGAACTTACAGATTTGTAGTTGGTAGAACTTACAGATTTGACTGGGAAAGTATCACTGGTGAACCCATTTCCCCTCGAAACAATTATTAGGTTTCGGTGGAAGGAGGCTAGTAGGCTCAAGCCTGCCAAAACTATCTTTTTTACGGTTCCATACCTCGAAAGGAAAAAACCGAACCTGTAGGATCACTTTGTTGTACATCCGTCTGTCTGTCAAGACTCTTTTTCCCAGGAACGCGTGGAGGTATCAAGTTGGAATTCATATCAAATACTCGGGTCTACTGTCCCTTGGAGCTGTGTAAATCAAACTTCTAAGCCAGCGCAATCAAAAGATACAGCCATTTATGCCGCAAATTTTCGACACTCGCAAGGGTATCAAAACCTACAGGGTACTTCCCGTGAACTCAGAATCTTGCAATTTGGTACGTAGCAACGTCTTATAGCACAGATAAAGGAAAAATTGCGAAAACCGTAAATTTTTTATTACATCATATATTAAAAATATTTTACGGGACCCTCGGTGCGCGAGTCCGACTCGCAATTGGCCGGTATTTTCTAGTTGGAAAACTATTATAACAGTCACCACGCCGCTGTGCCGTGCTAGAGATCTTGACTTCGATTAATAGCGGGGAAAAAATCTACATGATGACTTCTTATATTAATAAACTAGCTGTGCCCGCGAAATCGTCCGCGTGAATAAAGACTTGCATAAAATATTATTTATTTGCATTGAATAAGTAGTAGGTAGATTATTCTTACATATAGTGAAATCACTTATAATACAATGTTCATATGTTCAGAAGACACCTAATTTATTGTTTCTAAATCCTTCAAACCAAAAACAGTAAGGACTGCTAACGACGGGACAACCCGCGTGGCGCAATGTTTACCATGCCAAACTGCAAATCGAAGGGTCCCGGGTTCGAACCCCGGCGAAACAGAAATTTCAATGATGAGTTTAAATTTCTGTTCTCGGTCTGGGTGGTAGTGTTTCTGTCTCTGTGTGTGTTCATGTCACCCACGACACAGGGTATATCTACCCTACTGTGAGGCTATACCTATGTGTGAAACGTTATTTTTATTACATTGTGATTACTTTTTTCAATGACGAGTTTAAATTTCTGTTCTCGGTCTGGGTGGTTGTCTTTCTGTCTGTGTGTTTTCATGGCACCCACGACACAGGGTATATCTACCCTACTGTGAGGCTATAAGTGTGAAACGTTATTTTTTTTACACTATGTACTTACTTTTATTAGACTTTAGGCTTTTATTTGAAATTATCTCCATCGATTCACTTTGTAGAAGAAATGAATATTTCTCAATAACGCCATAACTTTGTGGTTGATAAATCGAATGTCAAATTACCAAATAGGTAGAGATATTGAGATTAACAGTTGGTTCACTAAAAGTTTAATTATTCGTCACCTAGATGTCTGCAGTAGTCTCGTTTTGTTAAGGCTTTGTACATTATGTATGAAGGTTTAGATTCCGTATCTTACCACCTTAATGCTGGATGTATTGAGGTTTTAAGATTTGGATTTCGGTTCGTTGGAGCTTCAGGCCTCATGACTCCTCAATATTGGGAGAGCCCCATGCCCAGCAGTGCAACGCTGAAAAGGTTGTTGCCTGATATAATGTAGCGATGCGCTTTTTAGGTACCTATAGTCTAGCCATACTCGGCCAACGTAAGAAAATGCAGTAAACTGATCAAAGTACATTCAATATGGTCGATCATATGATCGTCCATATTAATCACTAATATTAGTGAGAGTTCAAAATAATTTTACTTAAATTTAAACTTTTATTTATGGTTTTGAAAGGGCTGTTAACGAAACATCTAAATTCCTTTTAGTGCCTTTTAAGTTTATGTTGCGTATACTTTTTTTATTTATGACCCGATTGATATGAAATACACACTCATGTTACGGAAATTCATTCAACAATATATCTGTAAACACATCATTCAAAGAAGGGAAACGAATTTGAAAATTAAATATTAAGTTAAGGTTAATTATTGTACGCTTGAGATAAAAACTTTTGAATCCATTTTATTTGCTATTGAGGGGTAGTTTGGAAAAAAGCTTATATATGTTTCTCACTATGTTAGTAAATATTAAAAATACAAAATTATAAGTAAAATACTCTGCACAAAAATATTCTGTACATCAATTCTCGATACTCAATTTTCAAAGAGTTTCAAAGTAAATTGACATTTAAAGGATGCAATTTCGGAAAAGGCTGAAACACGTATTCTTTTATTTTAGTTACAAAATATTTATACCAAATTTCAAGAAAATCTATTGAAAAAAAAACCAAGTTTTCCATACAAATTTTCATCCCTCATTTCACACCCTTAAAGGGTGATTTTTAAAATTTTCTATAGCCTAAATGTTAGCGAGGCCCAATATATATAAAACAAAAAAAGTTTCATCAAAATCCGTCCAGTAGTTTTTGCGTGAAAAGCTAACAACAGACAGACAGACAGACAGACAAAAATTTCAAAACTTATATTTTTAGCTTCTGTTACTTATTAAAAGACCCTTAGAAGTATTTTTTTAAATTTATATGCAATGTACAGAATTGACCCTGCTTACAGTTTTATTATATGTATAGATAACGTAAGTATCACATACATAGCCCCATAGTAAGGTAAGGTAGATATACCCTGTGTCGAGGGTGCCACGGATACACTTAAAGATCGAGAACAGAAATTTTAAACTCATCATTCAATTTCTGCTTCGCCGGAATTGAATCCGGGACCCTCCGATCGGTAGTTCGGCATGGTAACCATTGCGCCACACTTCTTAGTCTGGGTGTTTGTGTTTATCTCTGTGTATGTCCGTGGCGTCCACGTGCTTCGTGTTCTATCCACAGCGTTGGGCTATGAGTGTCAAGCATTATTATCATTTAATTTATTCCACAGACACACTCAGCCACATTCTCCAACAAGATGTGCGGAAGCTGGTCTCCCCCCGCACGGTGTGGTACTGCGGTGGACAGTACACGCGATATCGAACCTTGTACCTCCTGCTGACGTGTTTGCTACACTACATTCCGGCGTGTATTGCAGACGCCTGCCTGATGCTCGTTGGCAAGAAAGCCAGGTATTTTTTTGTATTTATGGGTCACCTACAGAAGATATCTGGCCTACCTGCCAGATATCTTCTGGAGAAACACTGGGTTATGTGGGATTTGGTTTGGCGCTCGTATTTGCCATAGCCACTGGCTGAAAGGTTCGAGGACCCACTCAAGCTGACCCCGGAAGCCTTCTTTTAATCGCCTTCTCGCTTTTTTAATCTGGCAGGGGATACCATAGCTCATACCGAGTTACAGCGACTTGTCATATCATTAGAATCCGAATCTGTCAACCGTATAGCTCTCATTTGCAAGCTGTAAGGGCAATCCATCCATCCATCAGCCTTTTACTGTCCACTACTGGACATAGGCCTCCCCTAACGTTCGCCAATCCTCCCGGTCCTGGGCCTTCTGAATCCAGCGATTACCCGCTGTCTTCTTCAGGTCGTCAGTCCACCTGGTTGGAGGGCGGCCTGTACTCCTTTTGCCGAGACGTGGTCTCCATTCAAGGACTTTTCTTCCCCATCGGTTGTCGGTCCTCCTAACTATATGGCATGCCCATTGCCACTTCAGCTTGCAGATTTTGAGAGCTAGTCGGTAACCTTAGTTCTTCCACGGATTTCATCATTACGAATTCTGTCGCGTAGAGAAATACCAAGCATAGCCCTCTCCATCGCTCGCTGAGCGACCTTGAGCTTGTGGAAAAGGCTAACTGTAAAAGACCACGTCTCAGCGCCGTAGGTCATCACTGGCAACACACACTGCTTGAAAACTTTCGACTTCAGGCACTGAGGTATTCTGGACGAGAAGACACTTTGTAATTTCCCGAACGCTGCCCAATCGAGTTGGATTCTACGAGTTACCTCTCTCTCGAAGCTGGACTTATCCATACGGATCGCTTGTCCCTTGTACTCGTCGACAACTTCGAGAGTAGCGCCATCAACAACAACCGGTATAGGTGTGACATGGACGTTAGACATGATCTTCGTCTTGTCCATGTTCATCTTAAGACCCACCCTTTGTGAGGCGCTATGGAGGTCACCTAGCATAGTGCTGAGCTCTTCCAGGTTCTCCGCCAAGATTAAGTAAGGGCAATGGGCAGGCCATATTGTTAGGTGTACCAATGATCGTTGGGGAAGATCCTCAAATGGGGACCACGTCATGGCAAAGTAGCATATCAAGAGAGACCTGAGTGATTTTGAGATTTTGAGGCACGAAGGATGACTGCATGCGCTGTAAACACCTGTAATGCTCTAAGTATTGAGATGATCCTTTTTAATTTAAATCAGGTAAATTCCAATTTAGGGGAGAGTCCAAGTTTCTGACCTATTTATGAACATCCACACATTTCTTCGTGCAACATTACTTTACTTACTTACATTACATTCCATACTAATATTATAAATTCGAAAGTAACTCTGTCTGTCTGTCTGTCTGCTACTCTTTCACGCTTAAACCACTGAACCGATTTTGATGAAATTTAGAATAAACATAGAAAGGACGTTGGTTAATTATTATAAATTGTTATTTTTAAATAATAAATTAATATAATGTTCTTCTAATCTCTATTATATAAAAATGAATTGCTGTTCGTTAGTCTCGCTAAAACTCAAGAACGTCTGAACCGATGTGGCTAATTTTGGTCTTGAAATATTAGTAGAAGTCCAGGGAAGGTTTAAACGGTGAGAAAATTTGAGAGCATTGCGAAATTAATAGTAAAATAACTTATTTTATTTTCCTATATAAACAGTTAGTAACAGTAATTGTCAAACATTGTTTCTTCGCGCCAATCGTCCAAAAGTTTGACATAGTCTGAATAACAATTCATGTGTCACTATTCGTTTTTAATTTTTTATTTGACAGTAACATAAAAACTCATTGAGATGATAAAGACACTAATCCTCTTACAAAACTTTTAAGGCAGGACAACGTCTGCGGGGTCCACTAGTAGTATAATAGATTTTCTTAACTTTTTTTACTTTCCCTGCATATGTTCCTTTCTGCATAGGTGTCCTATAGGAACCGTACCATATTGCGTTAAAGATACACCATTACCAAAAATAATGTCGTTTTGTATAGTACTCGTAACTACTAGTTTTTAGGCCATATTTTAACCACATTCGTTTACTATTTCCGCAAAAAATGCATATCCGTAAAATGAACGTTCCGTTTCCATTAAAACTAACTTTCATAAATTGACAATGATCTAAAGATCTTTAGTTATCGTCTAAGTTCACAAGAGCATAATTATAGTGTGAAATAAATGAAATAAATATCATTGAATCGTTTTATTTTATCTACCTAATTATGACAAAAAACCTTACTATGTTGTTAAAAATACAAAACTGCATAACGGAAACACCAAATTATAGATCTGTCAAGTATTAGTGTCAATGTTATAAGAATTATTAAATTATCAATGTACTGATGCTTATGCGGGTAGATCGATGTATATTTTGCCTTTTTAATTGTAATTTTAATATTTTAATTTTAATGTAATAAAATAATAATATGTGCTTATAATGTTTAATTAATTGTTATTATAATTTCAATTTAAATTAATAGAATAATGCCAATTTTGTAATTTATAATGAAATGTTTTTGCGATTGTATTATGTGTATGTTTTATGAGCCAAAGATGGTTGAAATAAATAAATAAAAATATTTTGCTATGTGTGAGGTGTACTGCTATTTTTAAAAGGAAATAATAAGTAATTTCATCTTCAACATTAACATATTTCACATAACATAATACATATTCAACATATTTCATTTATTATTATTATAAAAAACATAATTGTAACAAAAATGTACCATTATAAAACAGAAACAAAATTAATTACATTGTAGATATAAAAAAATACAGAAAATTACTTATATTCAACAAATTAAAACTATCCTAAAAATATAAAAAAAAATTATAACTATTGTTAATATATAAAATTGTATAACTAAATTTATTTACGAAGAGAGATAAAAAAAAAACACTAAATATAAAAAGCAGCATCCAAATTGCTGTCACCGGGCTGTGTACCCAAAACGCTAGCCATACAGCGGGGTAATGTAGCCAACATTACCCCGCTGTATGGCTAGACTTATTCTTTGCCCGAGGTAAGAGCCAGCACGTTGATCATGAGTACACTCAATCAATCGCCCGGATAGATGCTTAAAAAAGATCTTGGCATCAGATCCCCAGGGTCCCATCTGGTGGATCTGAAGATGATCCCCCGCTGCGGGTGCAGGAATTGTGGACTGTAAGTTGCGTGTCGAATTAAAGGTGGAAAACGAGAAGGATTGATAAAGGGAGCAAGCGCACTAACCTGGATTATCACAGGGGCTGGAGCAGATGGTATGCTCGTGTACTGATGAAGCCTCGATCAATCTTCTCTTGCCCGGGAACTGGTGTTGTCCTTCACACTACACAATAGGTACCTATTCATCACTTTAAGTCGTTAAATCATAAACTATTGACAGCGGTGATGGCGGCGATGCGGCGAGTCTAACCACGCATGAGGTGGCTTGCGGTGCGGTTGTCACGAAAGGACTTGCGTATACGTCGGCGGCCGGAAGATGACAGACTGATTGATAGGTCTTCCTGATCCATATACATTCGTTCAGGTGCGAATGATGCCGATATGATTAGTGCGCTTGCGGGAAAGAGAGGGAGGATGAAGGTGGTTCATGAATGAAGAATGAGTTAATTGGCGCGAACACCATCGTTTCGACTCCAAAAGGCAGAAATATGTAGTCCCGACTAAGAGCCACATACTTCAGCAGCTTGCGGATGCAGCATTCGGATTTCAACGTCAGTCGCCACTACACCCGCTGCTCTGGAAGATAAATTTATGTGGGAGGGTGCCATAGTGTCCACACATGTGGCATCCCATACAAGGCACCTCCCATTCTTCCAAGGAATTAATGTCAATCCATCGGGCCTCTTGCCATCGTCACGTACGATACCGTTCGGCTCTAATTGAGCCGGTACGTTGACGGTAGCTAAGGCCCTCCGGATGACATCATTCAAAGCAGCGTGACACGGTTGACGACCAGCACTGCGTCTACACGAGAGACCGTGGTGACCCAGGCGGTCGACTTGAGCACCACAAGGACAGCAATGAGGATGGTTAATGTTTACGCCCAGTCGCAGACAGACTGCAATATTCATATACATATTTCATCTACAATATTATTGACATTATTTATATTATAGTGACTCTTGCTATGTCGAGATAGTAAACGCTGGTTAGCGTTCATGGTGGCTGGTGAACTTCATCGAACATCTCAAAAACGTGGTTAAACTATGTTTAAATAAAATCTTGTTGGTAGAGTACAGTTCAAAAAGAACTCGTTGAAAGTAAAGGGTTGACACAAGTTAGTACGAATTTCCATACAAAAATGGACATTGTCCTTTCTTTGTCAGAGGTGCGCGCCGGAGGTTTAATTTTGGTATCTTCGTGTTGGAGACCGCGTTCCTCACCGCACGGCCGTCGCTGATCTTGTACATTTACAGATACCTAGAGTTAACAGGTGTTTGAAGTCGGTTTAACTTTTTTGTTTATTTCTTTTCAGATTCCTAAAACTGTACCAAAAAGTAACCGCCCTTTCTACGGTTCTATCCTACTTCTTGATGAACGATTGGATATTCCGCGACGACAACTTACAACAATTGTACAAGAAACTATCTACAACTGACCACGACTTATACAACTTTGACATGTCGTCAGTCAATTATAAAGAACTTATTATAATGTGGCATTTGGGAATCAGAAAGTTTATTGTTAAAGACGGCTTAAAAGACACTCAGTATGGCATTAAAAAACAGAAATGGTTGAAATTACTCACAATTATTCTGTTTCCCATTTATTTGTATTGTTTGTATCAAATGTTTTGTGTATTTGGATCTGTTTTGTATTTTACGTTTAGTTATCTGATAGTATTATTAAGAGTAAGGTCTAATGTAAGCGAAGCTGACCTTTGATATCATTATATCATTGATTTCCGCAACAACGAATAAACAACCACAGAACATATTAAAAGAGGTTAGAATGGAAATGTGGGCGGGGCAGAGGCGCCAAGGATTTCGAGCAAACTCTCGTATCTCTACAGAAACACGCGATCGTGCTGCGATATGCGTGCTTGTGTGCGTGCTTGGGTGTGATTCGTTCATTTGAAATTGCGTGATTGTGCGGCGCTAAGATTGGCTAGATTTGAAATTGCAAATATGTGCGTAAGCTTCGTATTTATTTAAGTACAGATGTAATGGAGGTGAAAGGTGGGGCTCGATCGGCGACACCAGTTTTCATACGAACGGCGCATTATTGCCGTTCTACCTCTCTTAATATGTTCTGTGTAAACAACAGTCACAGGTCAACAACAGGTTTCAGCAATCGAACAGTTTGGCTTACAACTTTATTCATAAAAACTCCTTAAATAGCTACCTTAGCATTATATAACTACTTAATTAATTTATTAGCCCTTAAAAGTGTTTACAAGTGAGGAAGTTTAATTTCACAGCTATTTAAGACACATTAAAATTATTGAAAGTTTATGAATGCCAATTTTGGAGTTTTGGCGGGAAGTCGGAAAGGACATGTTGTGCTCTTGTTATATTTTTATTGTCTTGGTGTATTTTTGATTTATATCGGATAAAGTTGATAGCATTTTGTCTGATATGGGCTAATTACGGTGCACGAGCGTTGTGAAATAGAATAACAGTGCTAAAACATGTTTTTCAGCTTGCCTCCAAAATTCTATCCGACACGATCTGGTAAAGTAGCCATCGCTTAACTTGAATATCTGACTGGTTACTGATGACTTAATAACTTTATCTATATCTATATGGCTGCAACCCTTTTTACGTCCCACTGCTGGGCACGGGTCTCTCCCAAATATTGCTTGGGGAGGCCTGGAGCTTACTCCACCACGCTGCTCCAATGCGGGTTGGTGGAGAATGCGGGTTGGTGGAGGTGGTGGTATATAATCTATATTATTATTATATAAATTGAAAGAAAAATAAATTTTATGCAACATTCGTTTGAATAATGCTTAAAATTTAAATAACTTTTATGAAGAAGGCTGTTAGTCCGAAGTACAAGGTGAAGGTAATTCTGCGCTCATAGTAGCAATATGTAGTAGTAATTATCATAAATGTTCAGATAATGTTATTGATTTTACTGGAACAAATGGATAACATTGTACCTATCTGCTTTGTATGGAATGGATTTATATTAAATTTTTATATTTAAGATCATAGATTTTAAGATTTATATTTTTTCATATCACATGCATTGAAACAGCGAGTTTTGATCTCTGCTTTGCCAGTAGAAATAAGACAATTTCAAACCAATGCGAATGTGTCAGTCAGAAACAACGTTGTTTCTACTCGGCACCTTCATTTATTTATTATTTACGTCTTTATTTCAAGTCTGTCAGAATCGCATTGACAACTGTCGTCAAATCGTTGTCAAAAGATCAAAGACCAATAATCCTAAAGACAGCGGGTCGGTGTAACCACTTTGTTGGCATCTCTTTTTCGCAGCCAGTGTTACCCACTTATCATATTTTCCCCCAAATTTGGTAATCTACAATATCAAGCAAGTAAACTATAAACATTGGCAGTCCAAACTGTGAAAGGATTTATATGCTTGTGCATTATGGTTGGTTGTTTGCGAGTTTAGATTGGTTGACTGGCATAAACTTAATTGGGTCAGCAAATTACAGGACATACATATAGGAGAAAATAAAAGACAAATACAAAGATTTTTAATGGCACCAATATGGGTGTTTACAAAAGCTGTTAATACATATTTAGTACGTCATATTTACCTTAATGAGATATGCAAATATTACAAAGATAAAAGTAAACACTTAGTAATAACGCAATATATAAAAATGTACATTTATATCAATTTTATTATTATTTTTCTTCTCTTTATCCTTTTGGTCAATAAATGGCTTTCAAAATAGACCGAACAAATTCGGAATTATATTGATGGTTGCCAGTCAATACGTCCAGTGGCCTGAATCCATTTATTTTCGGCAAGAGCGTCAGTTGGAAAACTGAAAAAAATATGACAGCAACATGAGACGAAATTCGTCTGGTAAACTTCTCATAATGTCTAATACCAAATACCAAATGTATGGAGTACCTTTTTATAGTCTGTCTGAGTGAAATTTAATATGTCGGGAAAATGCTCATAATGTCCACCCAGCCTATAACATTTTACTGGTCTCCACTTAAATAGTTATATATAAACAGGTGGGATTTGAGCCTCCCGCTTGAAATGTAACTAACTACTAATGAGGTAACACATAATCTTTGATTTTATTAATTATGGTCACTGTTTTTGTTAAAAATTATTATACTTCAATAAGATGGTTATTTTTTTAGTAAAACGGGCAGGATATTTTGATTCGAGATCTGACAACACAATTTCGAATTTGACAATGTTTGAAATGAACAAATATAAGTTTATTTTCACGAATTTCACTATATTTACGTTGAATGACTAGTAATAAGACAAAAGTAATTAAATATCTACATATAAACAATACATATTTAGTACATGTTTAAAAAGAAATATTGAACTTACGCGTAAATTGTAATGCCTTCCGGCAGCCTTCCTGTTTACGCTCACTGCGGCTCTTACAACCTAAAATACTGCAGCTCACCATATTGTGAAACACGAAAAATGTTATTTGCTTTTAATACAACACAATTTACAGCAGAGAGAATCGATTTTAACACATAAATATGATAAAACAACAATGTCACCCCGACTTCCACAGTTTGTCTGCCACTTAATTAAAGGGCAACGTCAAAAAATCTGGTTACACCGAAAAGGACAGAAAATCTCGCTCCCATCTCTTTCTAACAAGTTCATTAAGTGTATTTCGATCTCGCTTTAGCGTGCCGTAATGAAAAATAGGACTCTGTCTATAGTACGTAAGTACATTATTCTTAGTCTAAGCAAAAGATATTACTGCGCTATTTGTTTGAAATAGTCTTACTTCGACTGGCAATATAATAACAATTAAAAGATATTTTTTTTACTTTGTTTTGTTTTGTTCTTCGTCCCATTTCTCTACAATTTACAGGGCTACTTATTACGTAACTTGCGATCTTCAAGCTATAGCAAAAAGTCTTAAAAACAATCATGATTTTTGTGTTATGTAACAAAGATAAAAGATGCTCAATTTATTCGATAGTGATGCATTATGAAACAGTTAGTATTAGTATCATGCTCAGCGGATATAATTTTCACCGATTATCTTTGTGAGGTCCTGCAGCACACGCAGTTGCTGACTGCAGGCCTCTTCACTCTCCCCCTGGCGCGTCTCCTGTGCGCGGGAGGGGCTGAGGTGAGTGCGGATGGAGCGGTAGGAGGGGCGGTCTTTGCCTTCTTCCCCTTCCGGCTCTTGAGTGGAGCCCCGCGTCTCGTCAGCCCGTTGGCAGCAGCCATGAGGAAGCCCTCGTGCTACTCCTCCACGTACCGCGGCTGAATAGGACCGGCCGATGGTGTTGATTAACAACGCCATCTGAAATTGCTCCCAATAAAAAAAAACACAAAAAAACGCGATATGGTTTTGAATGCGTTCCGCAGTCAGCCCACGTAAGCAATCGGCCAAGAAAGCTTTAATTCAATAAACGGAATTTTTACCCTATTTGCGTCCCACTGCTGGGCACGTGTCTACCCCTTATTGGGGAGGCCTGGAGCTTATTCCACGCTACTCCAATGCGGGTTGGTGGAGTTATTAAATCTATACTTATATTAAGAGTCAGCTACACACTACACACTGGAGAAGTGTGATGGAGTAAGCTCCAGGCTTCCTCAATAATGGGGAAAGACTCGGTATCCTGTGGTACAGTAGGAAAACAAAAAGGGTCGCATCCCATATAATGATCAGTACCTGGACGACCGAGCGTTGCTCGGATAAAAACAATTTATTTTCTTGGTTTAGTTTCAAACGAAACACTGATTTGTTTAGTGTTACCTAATAAAAAAATAGTTAATGGTTATTTTCATAAAAATAAAAAATATGGTCTTGATTAAGGTTTGAACCCGGGTCTCTAGTTCCGCAGTCAGTTCACGCAACCATTCGGCCAAGGAAGCTTTAGTTCAATGAACGAAATTTTCAGAGCTCTTTCAAATTGACATTGTCATTTCTTTGAACGTCGGATTAACGGACGAAAATTTGTGGTTCGATTTATCACCCCCGAAACCAGGGTACTAAATTTTATCAAAATCTTTGGAGCCGTTTACGAGATTCAAAAAATATATTTAGATATATACAAGAATTGCTCGCTTGTCAAGAGATGGCACCACGGGTATCCTGAATCACGCTATCGAAGTTATATGAATATCCGATCATACATACAAGTAAAACAGAGTAACTTTGTATACAAGCTCCGAATCAAGTCAGTCGGAGCGCGGCCGCTTCCTAGGACTTGACCACCTTGCCCGGCGAGAGATCTCCCTTTGCTAAAAGCATATTTTGTATGCAGACGATGGATCCTGCCCAAATCGCAGATCTTTAATCGAAGCACTTTATTTACCGAATTACATACCAAGACAAAATTTCGAATAATTTAAGAAATGTTCATGTTCAGTACGTTTAAGATTCAACATTAGATAGAAAGCGCAATAGCACGTCCTGACGTCACGTCGTAAAATATATCACAAAAGCTTCACACGTTTTTAATGTATAACAACAAAATTAAAATACTAAAGCTTCGTTTAGCTAGAAAGGGACAGAATATAAACCATAAAAACTCAAAACTTTTTATTTTTTAAGCAACATTAATTTCGATTTTAATTTTATAGCAGGAAGTCTATATTCATATTTTATCTTCTATACATATAATAAATCTGTAACAAGTCGGTTTCTGTACATTGAAGATATTTGAAAAAAATTGTCACTAGGGCTATTTATTAGCGTAATAGAACCCAAAACAATGATTTTTAGAATTATTGTCTGTTTGTCTGTTTATCTGTTTGTCTGTTTATCTGTTCGTTTGTGCGCGCTAATCTCAGGAACGGCTTAACGTAGAAGGATACGGTTTTCACTGATATATTGGTATTTTTTTGGATTAACATTTAGGGTTTGTTTTATTTAAATCGGTTAACAAACAAAAAAGTTACGTCAATTTCAAGAATTGAATTATTAAAGACTGAAGCGACCATTACCGATACAAACTAAATAGCTGCATCCTTTTAACGTCTCGCTCCTCTCCTGGGCTTCCCATTATTGGGGAGGCCTGGAGATTAGTTAACCACGCTGCTCCAATGCGGGTTTTTAAATTTAAGTGTGTAACTTTTGTAAGAGAATAAATTTAATGCGAGCGGTCACACCACAAGTTTCGATAATTACTAACATCTCTTAATATTCTGATAGCAAGTTTTCAATCACTTATGCTAGATTTCATCTCTAAATATTTAAAAAAACCATACATATCACCACATATTCAAAGAAATCCTCAATACAAAATTAATGTACAAAACCTTAACAAAACGAGGCTACTGCCGACATCTATGTTCACATTCAGAACCTTATTTAGTGATCTGTTGCAAATTCGGTATATCGACAATTTAGTTTACACGCTATACGATATATGTCATTGTTACGCAATAACGCTATTACAAAGTGGATTGGTGGAGATTATTAAAATTTCAAATAATTAATTACGAGTATATTTACTTAATAAAATATCTAATAAAAAAATTAACAACTTTGAGACCTTTGGAACTGGCGCTGACTGACAATGAGTACAATTCATTGTGGTAGAGCATTATGGAGGCGCGGCGCGGTGGTTACATCAACATATTATTGGTATCGAACTTATTTAATAGACAATAATAATTATCGACTCGCGCAGGCGCGGTCCCAGTGGGGGGGTCACAGGGGACATGACCCCCCCCCAAAATCCCTCACTCATGCGTAGATGGAAGGCGAAACAAGCCAATTTGAGACACCTCTTCCCCCAAATTTCTTAGTGACCCCCCACCAAAATTTCTTGACGACCCCCCCCCCCCCCAATTGAAGGCTGCGACCGCGCCTGGACTCGCGTGGCGCAATGGTTACCATTCCGGACTGCCAATCGAAGGGTCTCGAGTTTGATTCCCGGCGAAGCAGAAATTTGAATGATGAGTTTAATTTTCTGTTCTCGGTTTAAGTGTTTGTATTTCTGTCTCTGTGTGTCTCATGAAAGGTATAATAATGTTAAGGCGGAAATGGCGGAGTTGCACGCTCAGTACCTGGAGACTCGTGAGGAACGTGACCGTCTTAAAAGGCAATCTAAGGACTTTGACCGTTGCTACGATGAATACGATAGCAACTTAACAATAATTACCCAGCTGCGGTCCGAACTCGCGAGTGCCCGGGAGCGCATTGATCAGCTCGAAGAAAAGTGTACTAAACTTAACTCTCAGGGCAGCACTAAAAGCTTGTTTGAAGAGCTGGCCAGTGCTTCCTATATTCCCGCCTACTCTCCCTCCCCCGCTGTCACCATCGACTTGACCGGTGAAGACACGTTAATTAATGCGTCAAGCCGGGTCGGTCGTGGCAGCGGAAAAAAATTAAGAAATTGGCTAAGTTAAATAGACACATTATTAAGACTAACAAATTAATTAAGAAAAACATGGTTGTAAAAATTAAGTTTTTAACAAAAAAATAGAACCGACTTCAAACGGTAAAAAATAAAATTGTTCAGCACCTACTTCTTCTTGCTTATGGTAATGACTCTTAAAACTATTTTTGGAGTCGGGCCCTTACTAAAATTTAATGTCGTACCATTCGTTCTAAATGGGCACCGACAGTACAGACAGTGGGACAGTACCTACTTCTTCTTGCTTATGGTAATGACTGTTAAAACTATATTGGAGTCGGTGCCCATTCAGAATGAAAGGTACACTATATTTACCAAGACTAAGGGCCATTACATTTTACTAAGGGCCCGACTTCAAAAATAGTTTTAAGAGTCATTACCATAAGCAAGAAGAAGTAGGTGCTGAACAATTTTATTTTTTACCGTTTGAAGTCGGTTCTATTTTTTTGTTAAAAACTTAATTTATTTCACTCTTTTTAGTAATTTTAATAATTCTGCACATATGTATAAGCATAATTGGAATTTTTTCAGTTAATTTCTAAACGTTAAAGAGATACCTTTTAAAATCATGTTTATCTAAAAGCCATCTTATACCCTGAAAGAATACTACTATAAGTCCACCTGAACGCATAAATTAATGAAAGAATTTGCTCTCAGCTCCTAACCGTTGAGGAGTTGTACCTTCAATCATTAGCAACATGAGGTGATAATTACCGGACACAAATATTTGTATTATGTTAAAAAATATGACTAAAAGAATGTGTGTGCCTATTAAGTTTCAGTGTTTCCCTCGATTTCCCTAGTATCACATCATCAGATTTTGCCATGGTGACAGTTGGACCACCTCAGAAATGTAAGATTTCCAACAAAAAACCATTTATTGAAAGAATTTGCTCTCAACTCCTAACCGTCATAGTACCTTCCATCATCAGCTCAGCAACATGATATGATGATAATTATACACAAATACCACACAAATACCTATTTTGCTTTAGTAAAAATATGAAAATCTTTTGTTGTGCTATAAAATTTGAATGTTCCCTTCGATTTCTCTGGGATACCATCATCAGACTTTGACTTGGTGACAGTTGGACTACCTCAGAAATGTAAGATTTCCAACAAAAAACCATTTATTGAAAGAATTTGCTCTCAACTCCTAACCGTCATAGTACCTTCCATCATCAGCTCAGCAACATGATATGATGATAATTATACACAAATACCTATTTTGCTTTAGTAAAAATATGAAAATCTTTTGTTGTGCTATAAAATTTGAACGTTCCCTTCGATTTCTCTGGGATCCCCTCATCAGACTTTGACTTGGTGACAGTTGGAACTCCCCAGGAATGTAAGATTTGGAATAAAAAACTATTTATTGAAAGAATTTGCTTTCAACTCCTCACTGTTGCAGTACCTTCCATCATCAGCTCAGCAACATGAGATGATGATTACTATGCACAAATATCTCTTATGCTTCAGAAAGTATAAGAAAATCAATGTGTGTGCCTACAAATGTTGAGAGTTCCCCTCGATTTCCCTGGGATCCCATCATCAGATCCTGATTTTGTGACAATGGGACCACCTCGGGAGTATAAGCATACGAACAAAAAAAGAATTTTGAAAATCGGTCCACAAACGGCGGAGTAATCGGTGAACATATATAAAAAAAAAAAAATACATACAGCCGAATACAGTACCTCCTCCTTTTAGAAGTCGGTAAAAAATCATAAAATTTTATCAAAGAAATATAAATCACTTCTTGAAGAATATAAAACATCTTCGATAGAGTTTAACATTTTGTCTAAGCGTTATGAGACTGACATTTCTGATTTAAACAATAAAATCACTGTATTGCACCAATCTTTACAGGAGATAACTTTAAAATATGATGCCGCCCAGAAGGAAATAGGAGAGCACGTAATCGTCATGGACGAAGTGATAAAATTATCAAAATATAATGAAGAGCGATTTCAATCTCTGGTCAATAACTGTCAATGCTCCGAATCATTATGTTCAGGGCCTCCGTCTCAACACATTCCTTTAAAAACGAGTCAAAATGTCAGTTCCATAACCCCAATACCCTTAAGAAATCAAATTTTAATATTTAGTGACGAGTTAGGTAAAAACATGGGTACGAAACTGTTAAATCTTACTGACAAAGTCATCTGTAATTTTAGTATGCCTGGGGCTACAATGGCGCAAATAATGAATAAGGTAATTAGTGGCACTTATGACCCCAGTTCTACGCTAATCTTGCTTTGTGGTAGACGGGGAAATATGAAACAAAAATTGTTGCTTACATATATCCAAAAATTACAAGATTTAAACGTTAATAAAATAATAATGTGTACAATTCCTTATGTTAAGGATGACTTCAATGAAAATAAATTGCGTCAACAATTAAATATACTTTTGTATAATTCAATTGGCAACAGTAACAATGTGTTTACAACTGGATCTGATTGTAATGATCCAAATAGGTTTAGGCTTTTTGACATTAATAATATATTTAAAAATAATTTTAATATTACGAAGGATAGAATTATTCTATCCAATTATATATACAAACAGATAGCATATTTGCTATCTTATTACTTGACAGATAAAGTATGTCATACTTTATCTTCAAAGACAACTGCTTTTATTGAGCAGACCGATGTTATATTTAGTAGTAATACTTGTTGTAGTACTACATCGACTTGTTTGGATGTTGCCCCAAACACTTTAAATTAAGTTATCAGACAACAGAGGCTCACGTCTCTAGCAATAAAAATATGAACATGATTATTGAGAGCCAGTTGTCGAGTAGTTTTTTAAGGAACAATAAATGTTTAAACTTGGTGCATCAAAATATGCAAGGCCTATTAAATAAAGAGCTAGAATTAGACTTGTTTTTGAAGCACTACAATATAGACGTCATTTGCATTACTGAACATTGGCTGAAAGATTGCCAAATTGTGTTTAACTTTGATAAGCACCAAGTCGCCAGTTCGTTCAGTAGAACGACAGCTATTCGTGGTGGCTCGTTAATTATTTTAAAAAAAGGCCTAAAATTTAAGGACCGTAAAGATATAGTGAGCCTTTCTATTGAACGGACTGTGGAAATAGCCTGTGTGGAGCTACCTTATTGTTTAATTGTTTGTATTTATAAACCTCCAAATGCATTGTTTGATAAATTCGAGTCAGTTCTTGATGAATTATTTCTTAAATTATGTAGCAAGAAGAAGAAGGACATTATTATTTGTGGTGACTTTAATATTAATATCTTGGAGGAATCTTCAGTCAGTAAAAAGTTTTTATCGAGTATGAAATGTTGTAATCTTAGTAACCTGTTTTCGGAACCCACTAGAATCACTGATTCCACAGCGACTTGCATTGACAATATCTTTACAGATGGCACACCAGTTCATTCAATGATAATTAATAATCTAAGTTCGGATCACTGTGGTCAACTCGCATGTTTTAAATATGATATTGATAAACGGGTTGATAAGAGTAAAGTGGTCGTTCCGGTGAGTAATAAACGAATGGAGAGATTTAGAAATAAGCTTGTAAATGGATTGTCTGTTCCGTTGCATGGTAATGTAAATAAACAGTATGAGATACTTTCTGATCAAATCAATAAAGCATATAATTTTGTATTTACCCCAAAGACAATCTCTCTGAAAACATGCAAATCATTCAATGATTGGGCAACATTGGGACTACACCGAAGTAGGCAAAAATTATATGACCTTTATTATGAGAGGTCCTATAATCATAGTGAATCCTTTTGTGACCATGTTAAAAATTATTCAAAAGTTTTTAAGAAAGTGTGTATCGCGGCCAAGTCCATACATATCAGAAATCAGATAAAATTTAGTAACAATAAAATAAAGACGACTTGGAAAATCATTAATGCCGAAACTGGAAGAGGTAAGGACCGCAACCTTGATTTTAAACTAATTGCGGATAATAATACTCTGGTTGTACAAGATGAGAATGTGGCTAATTTATTTGAGAAATTTTTTAGTGACATTCCAGTTTCGACAACTAAATCTCTTAACTCTTCCCCCAACGTTGCTGAATCGTTGCTGAAAGAAAATGTGAGCGAATGCAAATGTCATTTTAAATTTAGACCCATAGACGCCAAACACATTGTAAAAATATTTAGGACATTAGATGTTAAGAACACTACCGATCTTTGGGGTATTTCTGTAAAGATCCTTAATTCAATAATAGATTTAATTGCACCAAACTTAGCCCTAATATTTAATAATTGTATAAAAAGTGGTGAATTTCCTGACCTAATGAAACATAGTAAAGTGATTCCTTTATACAAATCGGGCAGTACTACTGACCCTATGAATTATAGACCTATTTCTGTTCTCCCCACGTGCAGTAAAATATTCGAGAAAATTCTTCTCAACCAGTTATTGTCCTATTTTACAAATAACAAACTTTTACATAAAAATCAATTTGGTTTCACTAAAGGTCGTTCTACAACCGATGCAGGTGTTGAGCTTTTTTCAGTTATTATAGAAGCTTGGGAGAGATCGCAGGATGCCTTAGGTGTATTTTGCGACCTATCTAAAGCTTTTGACTGCGTTCAGCACGAAACCCTTCTAAGGAAACTCAACCACTATGGCATTAAAGGTACCGCGCTTAAACTCCTGTCATCCTATTTGAGGGATAGGACTCAGAGAGTTGAGGTGAATGGTAAAAGGTCGTCTGGGTCACCTGTAGAGATGGGGGTCCCACAGGGTTCAATTTTAGGACCATTTCTGTTTTTATTATATATAAATGATCTTCCATTCATGGTAGAAAACAGTCATGAGATTGTATTGTTCGCAGATGATACTTCTCTTTTATTTAAAATTAATAGACGAATATCAAATCTTGACGACGTGAACAATGCTCTCTCTAAGGTTGTCCAGTGGTTTAATGTAAACAATTTACTATTAAATAATAAAAAAACTAATTGTATAAGATTTTCACTCCCAAATGTAAAGAATGAAAATGTAAATCCTCAATTAAATGGTGAGGATCTTGCCATTGTTGAAGAAGCTTCATTTCTTGGAATCACAATAGACTCCAAATTACAGTGGGGACCCCACATCTCTCAGTTAGCGAATAGACTTAGTTCTGCAGTTTTTGCAATAAAGAAAATTCGTTCCCTCACAGACATTGCAACAGCCAGATTAGTTTATTTCAGTTATTTCCATAGTTTAATGTCATATGGCATTTTACTGTGGGGTAATGCGGCTGATATTGATTCAATCTTTATTTTGCAGAAAAGGGCTATTCGCGCAATTTATAACATAGGTGCTAGAGAATCTCTCAGAGAAAAATTCAAAGAGATAGATATTCTAACATTTGCTTCGCAATATATTTACGAAAACATCATATATGTACGTAAAAACAAAGAAAAATTCACTACTATATTGGACTTGCAAAGTCCTAATTGTGTTTCAACTAGGAACGGCCACAAGCTGGCATTTCCGAAATGCCGGCTTCATAAAAAAAGTAGTTCTTTTATTGGGATGTCCATCAGGATATATAATAAAATCCCAATAAAGATTCAATCCCTGCCTTTAAAACCTTTTAAGAAGGCAGTCAAACAAGTCCTGTGCCGTAAGGCTTATTATAACACTAAGGACTATCTTAATGATAAAGGAGCGTGGGAATGAATCTCGCTCACACAAGGCTATTTCTTCATAGATTGTATTAGTTTTAGTAATTACTCGCATCTGTGAGCAGGTGGAAGTGGGTTGATGGTGTCTCACACGATCAGCTGTCACGTGTGACCATTATCGACCCATAGCCATTCTGTTATCTCAAATATATTATTATGTACTGTTTTTTTTTTAAAAGAGTGCTGGGAGTTTTTTTCCGCCGCCTTTTTTCTCTCAGCTCAACACCTAGCCCAAACGGGCACTTAAAGGCGATGACCAGGAAAAAATGACATTCATTAAGCGAATATTTTGTATTCCTAATATGAAACAAATATTTTTTCTTTCTTTCTTTCTTTCATGGTACCCATTACACAGTGTATATTTACCGTACTCTGGGGCTATCAGTGTGAAACGTAAAAAAAATCAAAGTGTTCTACCGACTTTACTATGCTGAGTGATCTTTTCAAAATGATAGCTATGTCACCATATCATGATTACACCACCAGTCGAAGGTTAAAGTTCCACAGGCCGCTTTGCACGCTCCTTTTGATGTTTGAACGGATGTTTAAGTTATGGGACAACCTTCCAGCTGAGGCATTTCCAGTGGACTTTGATATAGGGTTCTTCAAGAAAGCTGTAAAGAAAGCTCTTCTTGAAAGCCGGCAGTGCTCGGGTGGCTCCGCTGGGGTTGCCCGTTTCCATAGGCGACAGTGATCGCTTAACCACGCGGCCTTTCTGCCTCTTTGTTCGGTTTACTTATAAAAAAAGTGATTTCGAATAAACGAATAACCAATTGCCGAGGCACTAATAAAAAAATTTATTGAAATGAGCAGACGTTTTCAGTGGTTAATTTAATAAGAGCTATTACATACATACGCAGTACTGGCACTGGTGTTACACTAATATGATAAAGCGTCACGGCAGCAGGACGGCATGGTGGTCACGCCCAGATTAATATTAGTAATCGATATATTTATTTCTGATTCTGTGTGAAGGGTTGTTAATACAACTAATTGACTCTTAATCGCGTAGGGCCTGATCCTCTCACGCTGCTCCAATTCAGGTTGATGACGTCTTCATTGTTAGTGGCCTAACTGCTGTCGCAAGTTTTAAATCGCTCAAAAGACCTCCATTAAGTATGAACGACAGTATGTTAACGACAATTGCAACCAACGTGTAAGCAACCAAGAATTTGACTCCCAACTACTAACCACGCCTGACAAAGCGTAGACATTTCACCACCTTTCTGCAATATATTTAAGTTACATAATGATAATGAATCTATGCATTATTTGCAGCACAAATTATTTAATTATAATGATACTTTCCGCGGGCACAGCAGTACTATCTAAACACTTTAAAAACATGCTATTATAATACGTTTAATTTGTAAAGAGAAACTGATGATAACGACTGAAAAGTCGGTATTATAAGAGGAGTACAGTAAGAATTGTAAGGACTCAGGAAGAATGTATCTACTCAACATAATAATATGAACTTTTGTATCATAAGTAATTTCATAAAAGGTAACAATAATCCAAGGGACAGTGGAGGGCAAGCGGTCACGAACGAAATTGCAACCACATCAGCCACGACCACTCTGTCAAGAGTGAACGACTAAGGAGGAGGAACAAATAATCCAAGCCTAATCAAGCCTTTTGTACAAGTCTATCTACGCGGACGACGTCGCGGGCACAGCTAGTACTAGAATATTTTAACTTTTATATAAAATAACAAAAGTGTATTAGGTATATAAAATATTATATTAAGTCGTGGATTATTATATCGTAGAATATTATTATCTCTCTTTGGTCAAATAAGTAACTCAATTGATTACATTTTTCCACGATATAATGATCCACGACATATATATTGTATATTTGAATTAAATTGAATAAGTTCTCGATTACAATTTAAAATCATTATAAAGTTATGTAAAAAACTACTAGTTACTTAGTTTTCGCCTACGTTAGATGACCTAACCTTATAACAATGGAGTTTCGCAAAGTAACGCCTGATTCTATTAATAAATTAAAAATCATACGTGTAAGTAAGATTTTTCCGCATTTAGGGGGGAATATAATCCATTTAACTTGCTTATTTCTTTTCATATACATATGTAGGGTCCTGATCTATACATATAATAAATCTGTAAGCAGGGTCAATTCTGTACATTGCATATAAATTTAAAAAAATACTTCTAGGGGTCTTTTTTTAAGTAACAGAAGCTAAAAATATAAGTTTTGAAATTATTGTCTGTCTGTCTGTCTGTCTGTCTTTCTGTCTGTCTGTCTGTTGTTAGCTTTTCACGCAAAAACTACTGGACGGATTTTGATGAAACTTTTTTGTTTTATATATATTGGTCCTCGCTAACATTTAGGCTATAGATAATTTTAAAAATCACCCTTTAAGGGTGTGAAATGAGCGATGAAAATTTGTATGGAAAACTTGGATTTTTTCAATAGATTTTCTTGAAATTTGGTATAAATATTTTCTAACCAAAATAAAAGAATACGTGTTTCAGCATTTCCCGAAATTCACCCTTTAAATGTCAATTTTCTTTGAAACTCTTTGAAAATTGAGTGTCGAAACTTGATGTACAGAATATTTTTGTGCAGAGTAATATACTTATAATTTTGTATTTGTAATCTTTACTAACATAGTAAGAATTCTATTTAAGCTTTTTTCAAAACTACCCCTCAATAGCAAATAAAATGGATTCGAAAGTTGGTATCTCAAGCGTACAATAATTAACCTTAACTTAATATTTCATTCTCAAATTCTTTTCCCTTCTTTGAATGATGTGTTTACTGATATATTGTTGAATGAATTTCCGTAACATTAGTGTGTATTTCATATCAATCGGGTGATAAACAAAAAAGTTATGTTCATTTACACAATACGCGACATAGTATATGTCAAAGGCACTTTGGGGAATTTGTATGAAAGTTTCGGTAACAGCCCATTCAAAACCATAAATAAAAGTTTAAATTTAAGTAAAATTATTTTGAACTCTCACTAATATTGTCGACTATATTAAATATACTTAGATCAGCTTACTGTATTTTCTTTCGTTGGCCGAGAATGGCTAGACTATAGGTACCTAATAATTGCATCGCGAGCCTCACCGCCGCCGAACCTTACATCACAGGCTCCATTGAGTTAGTTGCTTAGCTTATTAGTCTTCTTTTGGGGTGGAAGATTATGAACAGGCTGCAGCTGAAACGATTATTATCGCTACATTATATCAAGCTGCAACCTTTTTAGCATTCCACTGCTGAGCATGGAGCTCTCCCAATATTGAGGAGGCCTCTAGCTCCGATGAACCGAAATCCAAATCTTACAATCTCAATGCATCCAGCATTAAGGTTGTTGTGTTTGAAGGATTTAGAAAAAATACATTAGGTTTCTTCTGAACATATGAACATTGTATTATAAGTGATTTCACTATATGTAAGAATAATCTACCTACTACTTATTCAATGCAAATAAATAATCTTTAATTTTTAATCAATCCATTTTATAAAAGTCTTTATACACGCGGACAACGTCGCGGGCACAGCTAGTTGTAAATAAAAATGATGACACATGAAATCGGCGGAGTATATTCACTTCATGCTAATGACCCTTTCTAACGCGAACGAAACCGCGGGGCACAGCTAGTGTTGATATACACGTTTAGTAAACGCCTAATTTATTCTCCCTATATCTTTACTGTCCTCCCTCACTGCTCTATACTACACCACCACCACCACCATTTTACAGATTGCCCACATCCACATTGAAATTAAGTAAGTACATAATAATATGCCTAATATTAATTTTTAACAAAAAACTTTTTTCTTAAAAAATAACCTTTTTTGTTGAAGTCGGATTTTATTTTTTGTTTAATATTAATTAATGTAATTATTTTTTTTAAGTAATTAATTATTTTTTTACTATGTAATGTTTAAGATGAAAGCATGGAGGCACGAATATTTACGTAATACTAGTGAGCCCTGCTGACGTTGTCCAGCCTTAAAAGTATTGATAGAAGGTTTGTTTCTTTTTTTCTTTTCAATTATGGCATCGCAAACTCTGTGCATACTGCCAGCGTCAAGTATAATTTTTGCATCAATTTTTTGCCAGTTTCAATGAAACTGGACGAAGTAATAACAAAGTCAGTAAGTAAGTCGTCAGTAATCAGTCGGTCTAGTCAGTCCAACATTCAAGTAAAGCGATGGCTACTTTACTAGAACGTTTCCGATGGAATTTTGGAGGCAAGCAGAAAAAACTATTTTAGCACTGTTATTCTATTTCACAAACACTCGTGCACTGTAATTAACCTATATCAAACAAAATGCCATCAACTTTATCCAATATAACTCAAAAATACACCAAGAAAATAAAAATAAAACAAGAGCACAATATGTCTTTTTCGACTTCCCGCCAAAACTCATTTGTTTCTTATCATCTTAAAGAGTTTTTATGTTGCTGTCAAACAATTAATAAGAAAAACCAACAAATGACTTGTGAATTGTCGTGTAATCGTAATCCTGGTGTCTGTCAAATTTTTGGACGATGTTACAACAAATGTCTGAAAGTTACGAACAATTTATATGGGAAAATGCAATTGTTATTTTACTATTTTCTTCGCAATTTATATATAGTTTCTCACCGTTTAAACCTTCCCGGAACCTCTATAAACATTTCAAGACCAAAATAAGCTACATCGGTCTCGAGTTTTAACGAGACCAACGAACAGCATTTCAATTTTATATATAGAGTCTAGTGGACCCCGCAGACGTCGTTCTGCCTTAAAAGTATTGGAAGAGTAATAGTTTCTTTATCATCTCAAAGAGATTTTATCCTTTATCCTTTCGTTTACCTAAAGATATTTCCGATATTTAGATTTAAAAACAATCTCAAATCAGATCAGCCACAGGGACATGACGGGTCATTGACGAAACATTAAAACAACTCCCGGGACCACACGCCGGGACCTCAACGGACTAAACACTAACATCACTAACAATAACAAAATAGTTTAAAAAATACAAAAAAAAATACTAACACACTAAATAAAAAAATCTGGAGCAATTAATCGTGACAAAAAAAATTAACTTAAAAAAGCAAACAAAATATCTTGACGCAAAAAAGGCACGGACGCTAAGTCTGTGGAGTTTAACTATTGTAATTTAAAAAAAAATCTCAAATCAGAACATAAAGAGTAAGAGATTTGAAACTATTTATTGGAAAATTGTGACACCCTGTATAAATAAATGAGTAGTAGAATCGTAGCAGTTTCTACACGGATTTAAAAGTAGCTGGTTCATAATACTTGTAAATTATTCTGTTGCCCGTGTGCCGGAATTCACACATTTATTTTAATTAAAATATAACACAGTTTGTAGTAAGGACTCTATTGGATTTTAGATCTGGTTAGTATGCTTAATTTTATTTTGTGTTGAACCTTCTCATAATTATATTGTATTTTTTGGAACGAAGTTCCTTATCGCGCGTTGCGAAAGGGGGCTAGACTGAAAAAATTAAGACGAAAAGTTGTAACGACATAATCTTACATAGGTATGTATAGTCTATATTGTATGATGGCTATACAGTGCCTAATGTATAGTCGACGTGATGACTGTTATTATTATTATATGTTTTTATAAATCATTGTAAATAAAATAAAGGTGTTATGATAATTTTGTAAATGTAGTTTCTTTGCTATGTTGCTTAGTGGCCACTATTAGCCACCCATCCTACTTTTGACCGCACTCTACATTGTTTAGTTTAGTTTTTTATCGGCGTGCGCGTGTTTCTCTGTCTCTCTCTCTCTCTCTCATAGAAAGCAAGCCAGTTGTTCTTGTTTCGTCTTTCTATTTCGCATTGAACAGTGTGGTGTCGCGACGATTATTTTTGTTGAGTGTATACAGGTTTTTTGTACATAATAATTATAAATAATAAAAAATAATAACAATAACGAATAATATAATGTAATAAAATTTTATTACAATTCCTTCACTAATTAATCGAAACTTAAACTTTAAAACTTAAAGTTATACGCCCGGCGGGAGATCTCCCTTTGCCAAACTGGTGACCCCGAAATTTGAGAAAGAAGAGAGAGAGAAATAATATTCAGAAAACTTCGACAGCGTGATTCAGGAATACCCGTGGCGCCGTCTCTTGATGAGTAGCGGAAGGTCGCTACATAATTTTTTCTTTACCAGGACAAAGATAATCTGAAGAAGGGTCTATGTAGGTGAAGCATTTAGCATACTACAACATAACTACGAGAATGTATATAAATTAAACATAGTACTGTAGTAGCTATGATAAAAAAAAATTCATCACTAGCAGTGCCTTGCAATTTTCAGTGAATTTTTTTTCTTGTTTTGAGTACGCACATAGTTGAAATCTTATGTATACAGATAATGGATCCTGCACAGACAGCAGAAGAAGCCCACAGAGAAGCGAAGCAGAAAGCAATAATAGAAGCGCTGCTGCGGGGGGACTCCGACGTGGCGACGCTTTATGACGATGCGACGGTGTTCGTCACGGGAGGGACCGGCTTCCTCGGCAAGCAGCTGGTGGAGAAGCTGCTCAGGTTGGCAGTAATTAGGTTGCTGCTGAGAACAGGTCAAATGTGGGGATATTTTTTCTTACGATTCCACCGTACAGTATGAAACGTGAGGGGAAGATAACGGTAAAATCTACTTATAATCTATCAATAATGAGAAGTATGCACATAGTTAATTTATATGTCATTTAAGAATTTGGTAAGCACGCAGCCATCTGGTTAAATCAGCAACTCAATTAAAAGGCTAGCCCGTTCATTATACGCCGGCATTTAATTCAATGACTAGGCCGATAGCTGATTGAACTTGCATCACTCAACGTTCAACTAGTTGGCTTATTGTAAGCTAGCCCTTTGAAGATGGCTGACGTAAAAACAGGCTAATGATTTAAATTTAGTTCATATTTTATTCACTACCTACGGCTCTGCTGGTAGTCACGAAAAAAACATAGCGTCAGAATTTAAGGTTCGCAAAGCAAACAATTTATTTGAGTTTCTTAAATTTAAAATGTTATTATTGATTGATAAAAGAAAGTATGATAACATGGATGTGCGTAATAATACGCCGCGCCGGCTAAAAGTTTTAAGTATTTAGTAAAAAAAAAAGAATTTTTATTCAAATTAAGTTTTTATTAAAGTTGTTTGTCTTATTAAATAGTCTGAAAAAATAAAAATAGTTTCCTTTTTTCAATTACATTAATTTTAATCAGTTAAGTTGCGTACTGACTGTCATCCTAGACAAAAATTACAAAGTCGTCTATATTCCATTTAATAAAACGGATAAGTAAAGTTCAGCCAATTCCTTGAACGTTACATTCAACGACTTGGCTGGTTTTCATTTAGCCACTTCATTGGATGCCGGCATTTAACGAACGGGCTAGCCTATTAATTGAGTGGCTGACTTAACCAGATGGCTGCGTCATATATTAGAAAGATTTGCTGCCCAACTAGCAACTAACAAAGATACTCTACTTTGCTAACCTTTTAGATAACACTCATTAAGCATTCAATGGGGAGAAGCTTTCGATCCGAAACTCGTGTAATTTTCACGTTGAGAAGTGGGGTTCTGGCCTTCTGGGTAAACATGTAAATGAAGGTTGACGTCTCAGTCGCATCACAGGGTACCCTCGTGGACTATGAGTTTGAAGCGTTATTTTTAAATTATATTATTTCTCTAACATTTCAATAACTTGATATTTCAGAGCCTGCAAAATAAGCAAAATTTACTTCCTCGTACGCAGTAAAAAGGAAAAAACACCAGAAACTAGGCTGAAAGAAGTTTTGGAAGATCCTGTAAGCATATGTATTTAATTCTACAGTAAATAGCAATAAAAGAGAACCATGAAAGACGACCACCTTTAGTCTTCGAGGTTCGAGTCTTGAGGGCCTCCTCCTGCCCGGACATTCTCAAGGGAAAGCACTACCACCGGTTCCTTAATCGTGCTTTATGGGTGGGTGTTAGGCTTACATTGATGTTAGCCGAAGTTCAATTTTCTCACTGGTGTTCGGGGAGCAACCAAAGAACTGCCAGTAAATAACTGGATTATATTGTAGGATTTCAGTTTGGGGGGGAGGTTAGGCTTTAGGCTTGATTTTAGTTTGGGGCAGGTGCGGGTTGTGGCTGATGTATGATATGTCCTCGGACCGCGCCTGGTTGGAGGGGGGGCGGAGGGGCTTAATTTTAGTTTGGAGGAGTTAAATGTTTGTCAAGAGTGAACCCGTATGGTTTTGGGGGCGGCTTGTGCCCCTAGCCCCGCCCTCCTGGATCCGGTAGTGCGAGCACGGGTCTCTTCCCATAATTTAGGAGATCTGGAACACATTCCATTACGTTACTACAATGCGGATTTCCTCTGGGTTTACCACTAACCATCCCATCACCAACCATCATAGATGTTTTCAAATCGCCAAAACAATGTCTATCGATAACAACAGATACCTAAGGCTTTATTTATGTGTCCTTCGCAGCACGGAAGTGCACATGAAATTCGCTACTAGCTTTCATCCAGCTTGCATCCGACCATGTCCGTTTAGCAGTGGGACGCAAAACTAGTTGAAGCCATTAACTGCCAATGTCTTAAAAAGCAAGTAAAGAGAAACCTCTGATAACCATGACTTACTAATTTCTACTTAACAAAAAGTCTGAGGTGTTACTGAGCTGGACCATATCACAGCTTCTGTGACTTGGTCCATGAAAATTATTAATTTGTTTGCAGGTATACGACGTGTTGCGTAAGGGACAACCAAATTTCCAAAACAAAATAATACCAATAGAAGGAGATGTCGGAGAAAGAAATATTGGCCTGAGTCAGGAAAATTGGCAAAGAATCTCTGAAGAGGTACTTTTTAGTCTTATTTTTACAATCTTTTATTAAATTTGCAATGTTTCTAACATTGCAAGTAAATTATAACAGGTATGTTAAGGTCCATGAGCAGCGATGACTGAGTGGTAAGAACCGCGGTCACTGACGCGGGAGCCGGGTTCAAATCGCCGGCGTGCACCTCTGACAAAAGAAATTTGTAATGTGCGCATTTCATCGTGGCTTCACGGTGATGAAAAATACATATTGTGATATTTAATTAATTATGATGTTTTCCATTGCCTATTTTTTTAAATAAATAAACCGTACAAAAAGGCAGACGGGCCACGTGGTGTTAAGGGATCACGTCGCCTGTGGACACGGGCAACCCCAGGGGAGCCACCCGAGCATTGCCGGCTTGGAGGAGAGCTTTTGTTACAGCTTTGCCTGAGAGAAACTCATAATTTCTCGAAGATATGATGTCCACCAATCCGCACTAGGCCAGCGTGGTGGACTATGGCCTAAATCTCTTGTTAGAGGACACCAGTGCCCAGTAGTGGGACATAAAAAAGAGGTTGGGAAAAAATGTTTAGGTCAAATCTTTCAAGCTAAGATTGATCCACTTTGTAGGTACTTCGTGTCCGATTGAGCTGGAAATAACAAAATGGTTGATTACATATTATATTTAACTTTGTATCTGGGATATACAGAGATCGCGGAGGAGGCAGGTTATCAAATGAAAGGGTTGAACAATCTCCTACTGAAATTTACTACCTACCAAATGGTTTACAGTTTTTTTAATTTCCTCAATTATTTGTTAATAGGTGAACGTAATATTCCACATGGCAGCGACTGTGAACTTCCAAGAGGAGATACGGAAAGCGACATTGATCAATGTACGAGGCACGCGAGAAATACTGCGTTTGGCCAAACAATGTTCTCAACTAAAGTAGGTGTCACCCAATGATTTTGAATCTGTCCTTAAGAGGCCGTATACGAAATTTTGCCGATTTTGCTGATTTAGCTCATTTTATACAGGAGATTTTGCAGTTAAAATACAGTAAGTATATCCATAAGTTTTATTGCACAATATGACTGATCATTTCAATAATAAACTATTAAATGAGCCACTTTTTAATTTTTATTTCGTTATTTTGCTTAATAGGCCTGAAGCCGGCTAAACAGATCGAAAAAAATGCCATGTATTACTGTAAAAATCACATATATAGTGTATGAGCCACTTTTTACCACTCTCATACAAAAAATATTAGTAAAAAACATTGAACTTAGTCAATTTTGAGAGAAAATGGGCCAGAAATTGCATTTGATTCCGGGAAATTTGAATAATCATTCGTAAAATTTATTTGACATAAATACTCTTCAGTTTATAATCAATCAGTTTCCTGAAAAAAAATATTATTAATAATGATGATTCGGCATTAAACATCTTTTAAAGTAACCTAAATCTCGCATTATAATTCTTGACGCAAGCTTTAAAAGTGTCTAATGTATTAGATTGTTAATGAAATGAAAAGTTATATTGTGCAATGATACTTGTAGAAGTACTGTAATTTATCTGCAAAGTCTCAGTGTTAAATCGGCTAAATAAGCAAAATCGGCAAAATTTCGTATACGGCCCCTTAAGTACAACTTTCATTACGCGTTTTATACGCTCTGGAAGGCATGCAGTTTATTATCGAACTCCTCTGAAACGGATTAATAATAATACAACATTGAAGTGTCTCAGTCTACGTGCAACACGTAGAGGCCCCTTTGGAAGGACAAAGGGACATAGGTCCCCACGCAATCCTTCCAAATAACCGGGTCAAATAACATCTTCGACCCGTGATTGACCCTGATCGGAGAGATATATAATATAATAATAATTATATATAAAAATTATAATAATTATTATAATTATAATTGTAATTATAATTTCAATTTAAATGAATAGAATAATGCCAATTTTGTAATTTATAATGAAATGTTTTTGCGATTGTATTATGTGTATGTTTTATGAGCCAAATATGCTTGAAAAAAAAAATTAATAAAAAAATAACGTTTCTCACTCATAGTCCTGATTCGATAGTGTCGATTGCGACAATTTATATAGTGACATGAGATTTTTATAAATGAAATTTTAATATATTAACAGATCGTTGGTCCACGTATCTACTGCATTCGCACACGCAACTAAAAGTCGGATCAAAAAGACAGTAGACGAAGACTTTTACCCAGTCCCCGCAACACCGGACTATATGATAAAATTAGCTGAAGACAACCAAATAGATCTTCTCAATGAAATCTTTGCAAGGTGAGGTAGAGTATAATAAACAAATACAAGCTATTTAATGAACATAATTAGAATGTCAAGTATGCTATCCATCCCAATTTTCAGAGAAGGCGCAGATTGGCCTAACACATATTCATTCACGAAGGCGATCGCGGAGGAGGCAGTGAGGCTGATGGGCAATGAGCTTCCCGTGTGCATCGTTCGACCAGGCATAGGCCAGTAAATAATGCTCACGTAACTAGAGATCAAAATTATGCATTACTGACCGTAGTCCCATATAATAGGGATTTTAATGTCCCAGTGGTACGGCGGGGAATTTTTATTTTCCAATGGTACGACGGGGACTTATTTGTTCCACCGTTGTGCACAGGACCGCGCCTACTCCCCACAGCGCCTGTGTGCGAAACCTATGAAGCGAAGCGCCTCTTTTTTTTCACGAATGTTTCAACTTATTTTTACATAATACATAGTTTTTTTTTTGTTTACGAAGCATTTGTTGCGCCTATTACTACTCTACTTACTTATAGATACTCCACTACAAAGAAATATGTTGTTGTGTAAGTGTAACAAAAATAATTTCGATAGCGGCGCCCCTATTGTCTTGGCGCCTGTGTGCGCCGCACACTTCGCACATAGGGGCGGCGCAGCCGCGGCCCTGGTTGTACAGTGGGGTGCATTTTATTCTATAGTTAAGGTAGGCATTTTATTATTCAGTATATAGCGGGGAGTTTGTTACTCTCCAGTAGCAGAGCGGGGACACGAAGCATTTGTTGCGCCTATTACTACTCTACTTACTTATAGATACTCCACTACAAAGAAATATGTTGTTGTGTAAGTGTAACAAAAATAATTTCGATAGCGGCGCCCCTATTGTCTTGGCGCCTGTGTGCGCCGCACACTTCGCACATAGGGGCGGCGCAGCCGCGGCCCTGGTTGTACAGTGGGGTGCATTTTATTCTATAGTTAAGGTAGGCATTTTATTATTCAGTATATAGCGGGGAGTTTGTTACTCTCCAGTAGCAGAGCGGGGACTTTTTTTAAATACTTATAGGTATTATTAAACAGGAAGATAAATTTTATTGGTCACTGACAAACTTTTTTTTTGTTCAATTATGGCATCGCAAACTCTGTGCATATTGCCAGCGTCACGTATAACTTTTGCATCAATTTTTTGCCAGTTTCAATGAAACTGGACGAAGTGATAACAAAGTCAGTAAGTAAGTCGTCAGTAATCAGTCAGTCTAGTCAGTCCAACATTCAAGTAAAGCGATGGCTACTTTACTAGAACGTGTCCGATGGAATTTTGGAGGCAAGCAGAAAAAACATATTTTAGCACTGTTATTCTATTTCACAAACACTCGTGCACTGTAATTAACCTATATCAAACAAAATGCCATCAACTTTATCCGATATGACTCAAAAATACACCAAGAAAATGAAAATAAAACAAGAGCACAATATGTCTTTTTCGACTTCCCGCCAAAACTCCTACACTGTCAAACTTAGAGCAACAAAGGTACTGACTCGGGTGTCATACCTGTCAATTTTGACGCTCTACGCTGTCAAATCACAAAACACTGGAGGTAAGCTCGAAAAAATCTCAGACTCGAAATGTTTTCATGTGTAGCGACATTTTCACCTTTCGCTACTCATCAAGAGATGGCGCCACGGGTATTCCTGAATCACGCTATCGAAGTTTTCTGAATATCCGAGCATATATACAAGCTCCGAATTGAGTCAGTTGGAGCGCGACCGCTCCCCGGGCATGACCACCTCGCCCAGCGGGAGATCTCCCATTGCCAAACATGTTTTCATTTTTCCTTTTTTGTTCCTTTAGGGATTTCAGCATACAGAGAACCAAACCCAGGTTGGGTTGACCCCAAAAATGCATTAGGAGCTAGCGGGGTGAGTGATGTAGTATTTTTCCATTTCGTCACACTTTCACAAGAAAATAAGATTTATTTTCTATATTCTAAACTATACATATATAATAATATTATCTTATTATATATATAAAAATCTTGCCAATAAAGCCAGTAGTTTTGGAACTACTGAACCGATTTCAATCAAATTTCACATGTACCCGTATTTTGGTCTAACTTACTGGATAGGATAGTTATCATCTCAATTATTCGCTTATGTCGTGAATGTAAACGAATAAAATGTATCAATTAATTGTTTCTTAAGCAAGTGTTTATTTAATGTTTAGTTTTATGAAGTTCTCATAGATGACAGTGTACGTTGATTCATCGATAAAATTCTTCAATATTGTTTGACATCTAGGTTGCAAATACACCCAATAGATGGCGCTGTGTTCTGTTTCTTAGAATATAAATTCTATTACTTTATTTCACGTAATATTAATTTATGTTCACGATATAACCGATACAATATGGCGGTACGAAGTTCGCCGGGTTAGTTAGTGTTCTATATATATAGTCCCCTGATATTTAAAATGTAATTAATTAATGATTTCCTGGTGAATACAAAAAAAATCGGTTGTCTGTAAAGTCGGTTTACTGACGATAGTTGAACGTTGTTGCTCTATAATCAATTGACACCACATTCACTTTTCACTGCACTTCATACTTGACGAAAACATGTAAATGTATTATTGTATAGCAGCTGTCCACGCGGACGCATCGCTCACTCAAGTAGGAGAGAGACAGATGTCGAACGCTGCGGAAGGCGGAGGCGGATTGTGCTTGCACTTAAATGGAACGCTTCAGAGCGAGGTAACGTCGCATGAGCGTGGCATGAGTCATGTTTTTTCGTGCGTGCAGCCGTATACAATATACTTCGAATTATAAGACGTTGTCACGTCAAAAACAACATATGGCTCGTTTTGCGGATAACAGTATTTTAGAAACCTAGAAAATGAAGTTAATACCAAACTAGGCGAATAAATTAAAATGTTCAAATGCAACATTCCAGAAATATATTTATAATAGTTAATTTAATTTTGAAACGTTATCGTTACAGATTGTTCTTGGTACTTTAATCGGCATTATTCACGTGTTGCTTGCTGACGTGGCGATCCGAATGGATTTCATTCCGATAGATGTCGTCTCCAACGCAATTATAGCAGCTGGCTGGGAAACAGCAAAAGGAAAAATAGATAAAACAATAAAGATTTACACTGTCACTAACACTCGAAAACCTACGACATTCGGTAAGAAACTTTTTTAATGTTTTTGAGAGTTAAAGAAAAAACTGTTGAGAGTTTTTTTTTCGCTGGCTTTTTCTCTCTCACAGACCCAGGTGGATAGGCATCAAAAGCCGATAATCCGTTAAGAATTATTCTTAGCGGATCTTACGGAAAACTGACTCCTTAAATGTACCTACCGAAGTACTTTTGGCGTACTTAAAAATTGAATCATACTTATTTAAAACAATTGATTGAATTATCTATTTACAGTGATCGACAATTTTATCAAAATTACACATATAGTAATAATTGTTCAAAATGCTCACCTCCTCGTGTAATATTAGGGCTGCCATCCGTCCGGATTTCCCCGGTTTTGTCCTAGTTTGAAGGGCGTCCGGGGGCCGTCCGGCAGGGGTTTTTGAAAAGTGTCCAAATCCATGTGGGAAATCCATCCATCTAAAGTGGGAAATCCATTTTTAATAGATAAGCGATAAATTAAAATAAATATTAATTAAAAATTCATCCACAATAATCCGCATTCAAGAAGGCTCGGCAAAATAGTCAACGATATAATGTCATGAAAAAATTGTAACGATGTTTTTATTTTTGTTGCAAAAATAATTTTCCAGAGATGTCCGGGGGAAAAAACCATATTTCGTCCAAATCTCCGGGTTTTTTGCCGTGTTTATCCGGCGTCGGCAATTTAGGTGATGGCAGCCCTATGTAATATGTACACAGTTAGCACGTTTTTGCACTGTTGCTTTACACTGAGTATCACATGGTATCTATCACATAGGGCGTTGGGTTCTTCTATTGGGGAAGGATTCGCGGTACAAACGTATAGCATCTCGGACACTGTCACTCGTACGAGCAATATGAGCACGAACCATCTCCTAGTATTCGTCATTAGAATATGACATTGTTGTTATTGAAATGACACCGCGCAATCGAGTGCCTAAGCACGTATAAAAAAATGACCAGCGCGTGCGCTTTGCAAAACAAAACTGTGTAAGGGTAGCAAGGACAAACGAGGCGTGCGGGGGACGCCACACCCGGCAGAAACCGTCGGCCGTCGTCTATTGTTTTGTGTCGCTCGGCTAAAGCGCGGCGTTATTTACCTACCAAAAAACGTGGGAACTGCTCAAACCGCATGCGTCCACAATTAAAGAATTTACACCTATTTTTTTTACATACTTAGAACGAGCATTAGGTATTTACTGAGTGACCTCTATCAATATCTCAAGTGTTCAACAAGTCACCCTGTATATTCACATGTAAATAGTATTTTTGTAAATCCAAAATTATGGGTATCAAATGAAAGGAAAAAACTTACTGAATACAATACATGCCGGCAAAAGTGAAAACTTGAACATTAACGTTGTGCATTTTTGATATTTTGGAATAGTTAGGGAATAATTTCGCACGAATTGCTTTTATTATCAGTACTATTTTTTATCTTGTATTTTCAGTAGGTTTTCGGATGAAATATAATATATATACATATATATACTAAATGAAAATATATAATGAAATATAAAATATATTATATACTATACAAATACTAGATAGTATTTTTATAAATTACTCACTCATTTTCTTCAACTATTTCTTCGTCACTTTTTTCATTAATAGATGCACTTTGTTCAATGTCCATATTTTAAATACTTGATATAAAATAAACGAATTTTAGAAGTATAGGCAGTCGAGCCATCATCAGCTGTCACCCCTCCATCTTACGAATTTTCGATCAGGCCCCGTGTCTTGACGCGAGTTTAACATTTTTTACCCATCCCAAAAAAGTGCACAACGCCGCTAAAGAAGTTTTTAGTAGAAGAAGAAGACCGGCGAAAAAATATGTAATCCACCACGTAATGGTAGATTACATAGTTTTTGTACAACACACTTGATATGACTATCAACTTTTTTTTCAATATAATTTATTAATTTTTCTTCCAGGTGTGTTGGAAATAGAACTTAACACAATAGGTCGAGTGTTTATGTCTCCTCACACTGTGTGGTACAGTTTCACGGTTGTCACCAGGTCGAAGCTCCTCTATATGACGTTACACTGGTTCTTGCACTACATTCCAGCCTGTATCATCGACAGCGCCCTCTACATTCTCGGTCAAAAGCCTAGGTATTGCATTATACTTCTAGTTATGTCAGTAATGTCACATTTTAGTAGTTAAATTTCGGCAAAATACATTCCTTCCAATGCATTTCTGCTTATTGTTTAATAGCTCTCCTTAATAGTAATGTTTTCGGCGCATTATCTAAAGCTTATCTTGTTTTATTTCCAGACTTTTGAAGGTCTACAGGAAGGTCAGCAGCTTGTCCATGGCTTTATACTACTTCATGAACAACGACTGGATATTTAGAGATGACAATACGCTAAACTTGTACATGAAGCTCTCCTCGACCGACAAACACCTATTTAACTTTGACATGGCTGATGTTGATCCTAAAAAAGCAATAGAAGTGTGGGTTTTGGGGATGAGGCGGTACATAATTAAGGACGGTCTCGAAGGAACGATATATGCACGCAAAAGACAACATTGGTTACATGTACTACATTATTTTGTACTAGTTTTATATGTGTATGGGCTATATAAATTGTTTTATGCTGTTTTGTCATCGGTTGCGTTTATTTACGGGTCGATTGTTGGAAATTGATTATATCATCATCATACTGATTTTGGCGCAATGCTTATAATTAAGCCGCGCAACTGATTAAGTCATTAATATTGATAAATTAATTTGTGCTGCAACATTTTACTGCTGCAGTGGCTTACGAACAATTATATTATTTATGCCTTATATTATTAAATGTCTTACGATCAATATAAAGGAAAATTTAATCATGAAAAAAACATGTTAGGTATTAGCTAATATAAATGTTTTATTGAAATAAATTATAATTTTTTACTTACATATTTTTTTAATTTCTTGAACATTATATTATATTTATGAGGAATCTTTACTCATATCTTCTGGAAGAAATCCCTTAGTTCTATTTCTTAAGGTTCTCCGTAGTGTCACATTCTGAAGTCTTACCACTCAAAGTATATACAGTGAAACTTGGTTAAGTGGGACCTGGATAAGTGAGAAACCTCCATAACTGGAACTCATGCTGAGGTCCCTACACTTTGGCACGGAATTACCTCTGTTAGTGGAACGAGGTAAACCTCTATATCTGGGATTCGTTCTTTCGATTTATCATTATAATTACCTCTACAACTGAGACAGCGAGTGAATTGTATATGCATAAACCTCTGTAACTGAGATAACATCGTTTTGTTTGTTACATATTCCGCACTTAACTACGTAAGTAATTTTGAGCCTCAATGATCTCCAGTTTTAGTTTTGTTTTACTATCATACGGATGTTTATTTGAAAAATGTCAAAACGAAAGCTACAATCTTTATTATTACGTGAAAAATTGAAGTTAATATCCGTTTATGAAAGTGGGAAAACACGCGAAAAGTTTGTGTCGAAAATCATCTAAAACATCTGATGGCTGATACTTCTAAAAGACAAATTAAAATGACAGATTTTTATTATTGATACATTCAGTTTCCATATTTGTAATAAATTTGAACGAGCTTGAATATTTTTGTTTATTACATTTGTATGATTACCTTTTTTTATTAAAACTCTATTGTTTACGTAACTCAATATTTTATTTAATGATCGCACCTCTATAACTAAAATAACCTGTATTCTGACCTCTATTAATGGAACCCTCTGTTAATGAGACAGATATTTATTTATACCTGGATATTTGAGACACTGGGTAAGTGGAATACCTCTATATGTGAAACAACATTGCAGGTCCCTTGATGTCTCACTTAACCAGGTTTCACTGTATAGGTATTTAATAAGGGATTTCTTCCAGAAGATGTGAGTAAAGATTCTTCTGACTAGAGTATATACACTATATATATGTATTAATATGTATTATAAAGTATGTATATATTTATTACTATATATTTATCTATGTATATATGATAGAATCTATTTCGTCTATGTGTATGTATATATTTTTGTAACTTGCATAAAGTTGTAGATTAATCTTATTTAAACGCTATTGTTCTTCAATACCACCTTTCGTTGCTTCTCTTATCACCCCAGGTAGACTGGTAGAGAATGCTTTTAGCATTAAGTCCGCCTATGTACATAATATTTATATTTTGGTACATGAATAATAAATAAAAAAAATATCCATAATAACCCTATATTAACCAACATTAACAAGTTTATCGTTAATCCTATGTCCCACCAGTGGAACGGAGGGGAATATAGAATTCCCCACTCAACCACTGGGGCTTTGTTATTCCTCTGTATAGTAACATTGTGTATAATGGCTTGGTGGTTTGGTAATTGTTTGTTCCCCACGGTACCACCTACTACATAGTTGTTAAATTAGTTTACTAGTAGCTTCGGGATTAAGGATAGAGCTACGGTATCCCTTGCCTGATCGTAAGAGGCGACTTTAAGGGGGCTTCCGGAATTCCGGGCGATGAGACCGGGAGCCCGATCCATCCAGTGAATACATTGACATTCAAATTTGCTCACGTAATGACACAGACTAAAAATGTTGCCATAGCATAAAAAATATTTGTTAGATTGCCAACATGCTGCGCACTGGTGGTACGGAACCCTTCGTGCTTGAGTCCAACTCGCACTTGGCCGGTTTTTTTAATTTAAAAATAAGCAAAGCCGGATGAATACTTTAAAATAAAACGCCAAGTATAAAACATTATAGATATTATATTTCATGTTTATTTACATAACAAATACCCATTATTTACAAATTAGTGTACAGGAATGTCATTTTGCTTCCTCTGTTTTTTCTTGGTATGTAATTGCTCCCTTTTCTATTAGATCTGGAATTTCTACTGCGAGCCACGGTCCAAGCTGAAAATCCGAAAATCAATATCATCATCAATATTTCAATAACTCTGAAGTAGATAGTTTTCGAGCGGTGAGTGTTGCCAGTGATAACCTTTTTTATGTATCTAGGAGGAAGGCCTTCAAAAGGTGCCCGGCCACCTTGGGAGAGATGTTACCGGGTTATGTGGGATTGGACCGCGCTAAAACCCCCTCGGTGGCCTACCTCTGCGCTAGGAGAGGACTCCATGATCTCCAGTGGAACGCACCAGTGTCCTCCACGTGCCCCAAAACGCGCCGATCCTCTAGAAAACAAATGTGCTCTCCTGCACCCTCCGATGCTTACAGCGGCATGCGGCCACGGACACACCGCCGTCCTTATCGGGGCCGCTGGCTGAACGGATCGAGCTCCCACTCACTCTCACTTCTCACAACCACGGAAGCCCCCTTTTAGTCGCCTCTTACGATCAGGCAGGGGATACCTACGACACTGAGACGTGGTCTTTTACAGTTGGCCTTTTCCGCAGACTCAAGATCGCTCAGCGAGCGATGGAGAGAGCTATGCTTGGTATTTCTCTACGCGACAGAATCTGTAAATCCTTAGACGAACGTGGGTTACTGCCATATACCTATTTAGGACTGAGAATCAATGGAGAAGAAAGGTCTTCGAATGGCAACCACGTCTCGGCATTAGGAGCACAGCCCCTTCAAACATTAATGGTGGTTTGGCCACTAATTCGCATCTCCACCAACTTTTATTGGAGCAGATTGGTGGAGTTCCCGGCCTCCTCAATCAAGTGCCATCCTAGCTGTGGGACGCAAAAATGGTGGCAACATGTATCTAAACTTACTCCCTCTTGAATTAAACCCTCTCTGTGGCCTACCTCAGCACATGGGGAGAACTCTGGGATCTCCAAAGGAATGTGATGGTGCTCTGCTGCAACTGGCACGGCCGCTAACTGGACAGTTGGAACTCCCATTCTCGCCAACCCCGGAAGCCCCCTTTTATTCGCCTCTTACGATCAAGCAGGGCAATACAGTTGCCTTATAGATTACTAAAACTACAGGGACACTTACCCCCAGAGCCATAGCATGCGCAATCCCAAACTTGGGCACGTTCCTCGCCCATAGTGGCTTGAAGTGGTCCGTGAGGCAGATCTTGCCTCCCCTGTACATCTTCGCAGTCTTCCCGTCAAGGCCGGGGAGGGCTAGCTCTGGTGCTGTGGTTGGATAGGTTACTGGAATCTGTGGATTTTTATGCCCTTATTTATTTATATACACACATATTTACATACTCGACGACCCTTGTGGCGTAATAGTTACCACGCCGGACTGCCAATGGAAGGGTCGCGGGACTCGCGGGTTTGATCCCCGGCGAAACAGAAATTTTAATGATGAGTTTTAATTTCTGTTTTCAGTCGGTCTGGGTGTTTGTGTTTCTGTCTTTGTATGTGTCCATGGTACCCTTGGCACAGGGTATATATACTCTACTGTGGGGCTATGAGTGTGAAGCGTTATTTATTTATTGTGTTATTTAACAAGACAGTTTTTTGTGGTACAATCTGTGTGTTCAAATCAATGACTACCTATGCAGGTTGAATGTCAATGTTGCAAGCTATTGCAATTTTGGTTTAATTTGCTAGATCTATGAAAAGAAATTCATAACTTTAATGTAATGCAAAATTACAGATATTATTAATATCAACAACAAGACCCACAGCTTAACGTGTCTTCAGAAGCACGGAATCGCTCATGAAACTTACCACTATAGGTCACCAATCTCACACCCTACAGTGGTCCTTTTAGTTAGATCATTTATATTCTACACCAGCCATTGGGTCATGCATACATCATACTGTTGAAAGAAGATAGCAGAAAACTACTGGATTCATAGGGCACAGGTACAGAGTGGCGAATATTAGGGCAGGCCTTTTTTTGATATCGGGGAAAACTTTCAAAAGGTATCCAGCACCTTGGGAGAGGATACCGGGTTATGTGGGATTTGTACTGAATTAAAACCCCCCGGAGGCCTATCTCTGCTCTTGAGGAGGCGTCTGGAATTTCCAGTGGAACGCACCGGTGTCCACCGCGCGCGGCGCCCCGTACGGGCCCATCTTCGGGAGAGCAGATGTGCTCTCCTGCACCCTCCGTAGCTCACGGCGGCATGCGATCACGCACACCGCCACACTCTCCGGGGGGCTCCGGGACTGCTAGCTGGACGGATTGAGCTCCCACTGTCACCATCCACAACCCCAGAAGCCGCCTTTTAGTCGCCTCTTACGATCAGGCAGAGGATATCGTAGCTCTATTCTTAATCCCGAAGCTACAGGGACTAATAGGGAAGGAGGATAGTGTTAAAAAAAAATACAGTTACTTACATCAAACTCCAGATCAAATTCATACTTGAGCAGGTTGTGGACGTACCAACACTTGCCAAACCATCTCGTGCCTGTCTTGTCCGACTCCAGGCGGAACCAGTCATTGTCAGCTGCTTTGTTGTTTTGGACGTACTGAAAATAATAATAATTCACAGAATGACTTTTACTGCGATTTTTATAAATTTAGAATATGTTAGGTTCTACTGAAGGTATTCTCCGTTTGCTCTTTTCTTCAGCTCAGCATTGCCTAAGCGCACCTAGAGCAGACAGAACAAAAAAATAATGTTCACTAAGAGTTTGTAAAGGAACTGTACAGTGAATAAACAATATTTCATTTCATTTATTCATTTCACTGTAGTCCTTTGTGTATTAATTACTGGCGATATTATATCTCTCCCCATAGGTCCAGATAATTGGGGAGGCCTGGAGCTTATTCCAATAGGCTGCTCCAATGCAGGTTGGTGGAGATGCGGGTTAGGTAGTGACCAACTTACTGTAGGATATTTTCAAACTGCTCTTAAGCTAAGCATAAGCTTCCAACAAGCTTTAATAATTGCTATCTGCCAATTAATGGACCGACAGCTTAATGTGTCGAAGCACAGAAAATCACATGAAAATTTTGCCACGAATTTAAGAACTTAAAATCACATGTGAGGCAGTGAACGCCATTTGCGCAAGGTTCTGTGTGATGGCCTGTTTACTAGGTATGAGACATAAATAACAGGATGGTAACTATTATTTGTATTAGTGACTCAGACAATTCTACAAGCATTTAATCCACTTTAAAAATTTGGCCTCTCATTAAATTTAGATCCAACATAAAAATTTAATTAAATACAAAATTTTACAAATTGACGCGACTAAACTATAAAATACTAGCCTTTTACTAGCAACTTAGCCTAAATGGACCTGTTTTATGGGTTCCCGTAGGATTAAAATGTTCTTTTCCAAGGTACACTAGGATAACGGGTTATGTGGTATTTGAACACACTAAAAGCCCCTCGGTGGCCTGCCTCTGAGTTTGTGAGGACTTCGGGATCTCCATTGGAACACACCTGTGTCCTCCACGCGCGGCGCCCCAGAACGGGCCCATCTTTTGGAGAACAGATGTGCTCTCCTGAGACCAGACTTACCTATGCTTTCTTGAGGTTGTATGTAGATGTCCATGGGCTGCAGCGAGCACTTAACACCATGTGGCCTGCATGCTTGTCTGCTACTCCATTTAAATTAAAAAAAAATATTATCCCCGGTATTCGCGTTAGCAGTATAGCAGTGATACTTGTAACAGTGAATGTGTCACATTTCTTAAACGATTTGCCATTATCCTGCAGCTGTGATGTACAGACTATAGTACATTTTTTGAACTCAACCTTGCGTAGAAATGCCTACTGATAAATTTTCCAAAATCATTTGCGAACTAGAACTAGAATGCAGCTGAGTTGGCATGAATATTTCGTCATGATCGTAGAATAGTGTCGGTTTTGAAAAAATACCGAAAATGATATTTTGCTTTATTTCGATAGCAAATAATAGGTATTATTGTAACTTGATAAAAAAAAATTGATTTTACATATAGTTTTGAAATTATGCAACTGGTATACTGACGGATTTGATTAGCGATCGTAGAACAATGGCGGGTTTGCTTGTCCGACTATCTATTACGCGCGGAACGTCCGAAACACGCCGACGGACCTACGCATTCGTCACTTTCCGTCGAACTCCTACGCGGTCGGCGTGATTTTGTTATTATGCCGTAATAATTTACGTTTTCTGAATATTATATTTTTTCATATCTGCTATTTATTGCGCAAATTGTAAATAGGATTTAAAAATGAAGTCAAGAAGGTCTGAACTTATGATAAGACTGGTAGAAGAACAATCTCAAAACGAGGAAAAAACACGATTGAAAAATTCTAACCAAGATTATTACGACAGTGATGAGGATTGCATACCAGGAACTCCAGGTAAGTAAATTAATTAGATGAAATAATTTATTTCGTTAATTTCAATAATTTGTATCAAAATATCAGAAGAGTATTTAAAAACGTCGGTTTTAATTACCCGTCACTCTTCTATGGAAGTTTATTAAACATTTATAGATTTAATTTTTTATAAAAACATTTGATACACTAATAGTAAAGTATAATTAGTAGTTTTGTAATGTTTTTATAACAATGATTGGTATTCGTAGTGTATGTAATTATACAGCGTTTTCCTACGGACATGGCAGTGACGGACGGTCACAATCGACGATATTCTGCGCACACGGTTTTGTATTTCTGTGTCGTATGTGTACTTCCAACTTTTTTTTTCGAACTGAAATTTACATCCGCCTTTTTTCTAACACAAAAAATCTACGATTTTAATCTATTTATAATAATTTTTATGCACGAGCTAACTTCGTGTTATTAAATATATTTTCTGTAAATAAAAATAATTTTTCTCTTACTATACATAATTTTCATACCTACAACGTGTTTTAATGTTACGTTCACAGAAGACTGAAGATTTACAGTTTCACTTCACCTACACGTTATTATTTTCAGAATGCTTTTCACCATTACCACTAAGAGCGCACAATATAATTGAAAAAATGCATGAAGTTTATAAAGACGTTTTTGAAGATGACCTCATACTTGGAGGTGAAATAAGTAAAAAACCAGCAGATAAAGAAAATTTGAACATACAGTCACCGAATTCCATTCTAAAACAAGATCATTTTTTGCCAGTGGACCAGAAAGAGTCCCCATATTTACCCCCAGCAGAAAATCAGCAATGTATTGATATTGATAAATACGATGGAAGCACTTTGGTAGAAATAGACATAAGAGGGAAGCATAAAAACCACAAAAAAGTTATTAACGATGAGATGACAATGTCAGTTTGTGCTCATGTGAATTCGTTTGCGCCTGTAGAGTCTCATTATAATAGGGCAGCGTCGAAAAGACTATATTTGGATGGAAGTTTGAGCATCGCTCGCATGTTTAATTTTTACAAAGAATGGCCCGATCTTCAAAAATATTCTAACAAAGCTACAAGCCTCAGGCAATATAGGGATATTGTTAATAGTAATTTTAATTTAAGTTTCCACATTCCAAAAAAAGATACTTGCGACCAGTGCCATAGTTTTAAAAATGCATAAAATCCGTCCGAGGAGCTCAAGGAACAGTATTCTAAACATCAATTCAACAAAATTTTATCCAGGACCATAAAAAACAAAGACAAAACTGACGCACTTGATGGTCGTGTTGCTTGGGCTACGTTTGATTTCCAAAAGGTACTAACCTGTCCGCATGGGCAGATGAGTATTTTATATTATAAAAGAAAGTTGTCCTGTTATAATTTCACAATTTACGACATGGTCCAGAAACAAGGGTATTGTTATATGTGGGATGAAAGTATCGCTAAACGTGGGGCAAACGAAGTAGCCAGTTGCTTGTATGACTTCATAAAAAAATATTATTTACAAAACGGTATAAAAGAGTTTCGATTCTGGTCTGACAATTGTGCAGGCCAGAATCGAAACCGAATAGTTTTTTTATATGTATGCTCATGCAGCGAAAGAATTTGGTGTGACCATAACTCACAGGTTTCTGGAGAAGGGACACACCCAAAATGAAGGGGATTCCGTCCATAGCGTTATTGAAAGAGCCGCTGAACATAAATTAATTTACACGCCGGATGAATGGAAATTGGCTGTACGATGGGCAAAAATAACAGGGGAATCCTATGAGGTCATAGATGTAAACCAGTCAATGGTTTTTAACTTTAAAGAACAACTAAAAAATAAAAATTGGGTTAAGAACACCGACAATCGTAAAGTTACATGGACAGCCATTAAAGAAGTGCATGTCGAGGAAACGCAGAGTAATAAGATTCGTTATAAGTACTCCTTAAACGATGATTATATGACGCTTGTCCTTAGAAAAGAGACTAGAAACTATAATACACCAATCTTACGCGAAGCTTACTCTAATCCGATTCCCATCAGCTACGATAAGTATAACGATCTTATTAGTCTTTGCAATTCGGGTGTAATACCTAACAAGTACCACGATTTATTCAAAAATGTAACTCATTCTGGAAAGGTTTCTAATAATGACGATGAATCTGAATAGGTAAATTTTATCGAATAAAAAACTACTTATTATTCATATTTTATTTCAATATATTATTAGGATTTTTTTCATGAAAATTCTGATCTCGTTGTTGATCTCTATTGATTAATTTATTGATGTCATACAATACATAGGTACATAACTTTCTAGTGCTTAAGTACCGTATCATAGGTATTACTTACAAATAAGAATTATTATTAGTATCTTAATTAAATAAAAGGTACCAAGTGTTAAGACTTCATACTTTAGCTTATTTTTTTTAGTATATTAAGTAGTTATTATGTTCATAAAAGTGATTGTAAAAAAATTAAAATTTGATTTATCTAATTACTTAAGTTGATAAAATAATAAAACTTATTACATAATTAAAATTCTTTTATTTTTAAAAAAAATATTTCATATCCGTCAACATTATTTCATTATAAGTTGGTAGAACATGAACGTAAAGTAAGATCCGACATTTTATTAGAGTAGGTTTCCGAAGAAAAATGTCGGTTATGACTTTGCAACTGATAAGACTCCGAAGTATAACGAAACATGTGAATTTTCTTGAAAACTACGCAATTATTTTGTATTGTTGCTATTGTATATTAAAAACATCATTTTTTATTAGATGCATGTAAATTTCTAGCGCTGTTGATTTTAAATTAAAAGGTATATGACAAAAAAACGGTTGAAAAAACTTTAAATGGCCGCCACGTAAAATATGACTTACAGCAGATCCGTCAATGTTCTACGACCATGACGATTTTATTATACCTACACATGGTAACTTCCACTTCCTAGATAATGAAAGTTACTAAATAATAATAACATTCTTATTGAAGATTACCGTTTTGGCATATTATTATGAAAAGTCAAATTTAAAATATAAAAAAATAATAACAATATGAAATACCTTGATCAACGCTTGGTATTCCTCTTTCAAACGGGTCACCCATAACTCCTTGTCTCTTGGCCCAGCCTTGGTTTGCAAGAGAGGTATACTGCTGAGAGTCTTTTTTGTGCTTTCGTCTACCATGTTTATTGTTTGGATGATATTACTTCATTCTTTTTTCAATAAATTGAGACGAAGTCCGCTTTGTGTATGATGTGGCCTATGTTGTAAAAGATAAAACGATTTGAGTTTGACTAATTGACTTTCAAAATCAGGGTTGCCAGATGAAATTTTATGATATCCCCCAAATCGATTTTAATTTTTCCCCAAAATGATACGTTTTAAACCAGAAAACCCCCATTTTGTCAACAGTAAAAATAAATGTAAAATTAAAACTGCTTTTATTTTACTGAGGAAAAAAATTTGAATGAAAAACTTGATCAAGCATTGAATTTTTTATTCTTCATTAAAAATAGCAAATACTTCATTTACTTTGTCTTCATCTTCTATTTGATAGACATTTTTGGACTTAAATAAACTTAACATTCTAGAGCTTAGCTCAAATTTTGTGCACCCGCCGTGGTGTTGTATGGATGGCACTTCTCACTCTCATAATATGATCAGCAGTTTTCGTATGCATTCTGTTTCGCAGTTTATTTTTGACGCTGTTCATAATCGAAAACGCCTGTTCTACTGCAGTGTTAGAAAATGGCAAACTCAAAATAGCCGTGGCAATATTTTCCCCAAAATTTTCCCCAAAGATTCTATTTCCCCAGTTATTCCCCTAGAGTCATTTTTTTCCCCAAAATTGCGAAAAAACCCCCAATCTGACAACAGTGTTCAAAATTTCTTGTCAAGTAAATGTCATTCATTCATCAATATCAAATTGTCAGTCTGACATTTTTTTTTGAAATTCATTTTACGGCATTGGATAAAATCCTTGCAGCCATTCAATATTTTCGTTTCATTATTAAATAAAGGCATCGCACTCTGTGCATATTGCCAGTGTCAAGTATAATTTCTGCGTCATAGAATAAATCAGTAAGTCGTCAGGTATCAGTCAGTCCAGTCAGTCAGATGTTCAAGTAAAGCGATGGCTACTTTACGAGAACATGTCCGAAGGAGTTTTGGAGGCAAGCCGAAAAAAATTTTTTTAGCACTGTTATTCTATTTCACAACACTCGTGCACTGTCATTAACCTATATCGAAAAAAATGCCATCAACTTTATCCGATATAACTCAAAAATACACCAAGAAAATGAAAATAAAACAAGAACACAACATGTCTTTTTCGACTTCCCGCCAAAACTCTAAGAATAAATAATAATGGGACGTGTCAGTCATAGATATTACTAGTTATTATAATTGTAAATGTTTGGCTACTGAAACTTTCTTGAAAGGCCAAGGAAAGAAATTATACTAAAAGTGTAAAAATAAAAAAATTGGCATACAATATTTACACACTTGTTAATGAATTAATTAAATATTTTTCCTTGTTCATTAATTACATAAGTGTCAATATAAAAAATAATATCAAATCCATAAATAATATGACAAGACTCAGTGTCACTTGTCACATTGACCAACCAATGTAGCGTTGCCAGATTTTACTTTTGTAACATTGTACGTTACTTTTGACCCTCTCGTGTCACCTCCATGTTACACGACTCAAAATGTTACATTTACGTTACTTTTAGAATATTAGAAAATATTTCAATGTTTTTCAGCAAACACCAGTTTGTTCACCTCCTTGGCGCAATTAATTTTTGGCCTTTCGAATCAAAGATATGACAGCGCAGTCATGTCATGCCTTAAACTAAGAATAATGTACTTACGTACTATGTCATGCAGTCATCTCTCGTTCCTCAAGGGCCTGTTCTGATTATTTCACAGAGAAGAGATAATCATAACCACTGATTCGAAGAGTCGCGAGTCGCGTTAGTTCAGTCTGTTCATGACGATTAGAAATAAACGCGTGCCGCTTAGCTATTCAAATCTCATCAATTCGGTTTTGTGCTTTCGTCTTAGATCCCAGCCTAGGTTGATCTTCACACTGCTGAATGAAACGTGTTTTAAGGCGAAGTTTTCAGTCTTATTGAGCGGGTATCATTGCATCATTGCAGTAAATTTTGTAACTAATTATAATTAAAATAAAATACCAGTTATCACTGTTATCAGCCACTAATCTTAGTTTTCGGCCATTAAAGCACCAGTTATCGTATCGGCCACATGATTCATAAAATAAAAATGATTGTTATTATAGGGCTAAAAGGCTGATTATTTCTATGTTGAGGTAGCCCAAAGCCCCCAATAAAAAAAAATGCTCAAGTTCTTTCTGATCGAATGGCACGCAAATTAAAAAAGTGTGACTTATATTACGCCTTTTTTTAATTTGTGCTGTGTCCTAAAAGGTACTTTTACCCCAATGTTACTTTTTTCGTGAAAATGTTACTTTTTGAACTGTCTCTTGCGTAGAAGGTGGTTTACGGTGTATTGTTATTTTTGAGTCTAAAGTTTTGTTTTGACCAACTGCATCTGGCAGCACTGACTGACCCAATGTCAATGTCAATCACAACACAATGTCAAACAATATTCAGTTCAACAAAACCAACCAAATCGTATCGAATCGAAATCGATTGAATAAAACGCAATGAAATGAATTATTTTATACCTACTACATCCTCGTATAAAGAGTTTTCTTAGGTAGATTAATAAATGTTGATATAATGTTAAATGTATAATTTCTTTAAAGTGAAATAAAACCTCGCGCTTACAAACACCGTAAGAAACTATAACGTAGTGTTTAATTTCTCTATGTAAGAAACGTTAATCTCCTTCGTTCACATTTGCAGGTAAATTATAATTTAATGTAGAATTCTCGGTATTTCTTTACGTAGTAATGTGTAGTGCGATAGTGCCAATAAAGATGTCCTTATTCAAAGGGTTATCCAATGAACAACCCAACCCATCAATGCCATTGCCATTTTAATAGTGGTGTATGTATGTGGCTTATATTTTTATGGCCATTTGCCATAGATGTCAAGACATTAACCCTGCTTGCTTATTGGGGTTTAGAACGCAGTCGTTTACCCAAAGGTTCATCCACCGCCATTCTCAAACGACACCCTGCCTGGTGCCACTCTTTCCTGCTAGCTTCTTATCAAATTATGTCGGATTGGCCTGGCATGGGGAGTCTTGCCTGTTGGTCTGCGAGAGATACGTACTTCCTACCCTGCATATCTGCTGGGATTTTCCGTATCCACCACGTGGGGACACATTCTCTTGTGTTCAGGCCCACCCTGGAAACAAAATAACATTTCACACTCATCACCACAGTAGTGTAGATATATCCATACAAACACCCAGACCAAGAACCAGGCGCTGTCGCAGGCTTCAATTTTGGTCGCTGGTCACTAAGAAATTTTGGAGGGGTCACTAAGAAATTTGGGAGAAGAGGTGTCCCAAATTGGCTTGTTTCACCGTCCGTTTACGCATTACTGATGGATTTTGGGGGAGGTCATGTCCCCTGTGACCCCTCCCCTGGGACCGCACCTGCCGAGAACAGAAATTTAAACTCATTCAAATTTTTCCGGGAATTTAACCCGGGACCCTTCGATTGGCAGTCCAGCATGGTAAACATTGCGCCATGCTGGTCATATATAATAATATTTAATTTTATAAATTAAATGAATTCTTTTAGCAACTTCACCATGGGCTCAGAGCAGTCCATGCCACCCAAGAAGCAGGTGCAGCGGCCACCTCCAGTCAGACGCGGCCACACAATAGCAGGTTCTAACATACCAGGTATGTGTTGCAGCTTTATTCTAACTAATACAAGCATTAAAGCAAGTCAATTAAAAAAGTAAATTAAAATTAAATAAAAGAATAAAATCATCAAAACTAAATTAAAACATAAAGCTTCCTTCTGAAGTTGCTGGATTGAGAAGGCGCAGGACCAGGAGGAGTGGCGAATGTTAGGGGAGCCCTACGTCCAGCAGTGGACTACAAGCATACACAAACATTCTGCATTAAAAAAAAAATAGCAAGTAGGGGGTAAAAATTTGGGATATTAGTTTTTTTTTGAAGAAATTAAAAGGAATACAAAAAAAACCTTAATTTAAAAAAATATTCTCCAGATTAACTATTCAGGTGCTTACTATAAAAAAAGTCATGTGAAATGTAAATATCACTATTATTGTATGTAAATATCACTATTATTATATTATATTATGACAGCCTCCGTGGCTTAGTGGGTGTTGAGCCGACTGCGAAGCGTGAGGTCGTGGGTTCGATTCCCACCCAGAACAAATATTTGTTGTGTTAATTTATCTATTTAAGTATGTATTTAGAATTATATAAGTATGTTTATCAGCTTTCTGATTACCATAGTACAAGCTCTGCTTAGTTTGGAATCAGATGGTGTTGTGTGAATTGTCCAGATATTTATTTATTTATTTATGGTTTCATATATTTTTAGTTTTACATCTTGCATCACCATATTATTACTTTTGCTTTGCATTTACTCTGTCTATGGTATTATGTTATTATTTGACGACCCGCGTGGCATAATGGTTACCATGCTGGAATGCGGATAGGAGGGTCCCGGGTTTGATTCCCGGCAATGTAGAAATTTGAATGGTGATTTTAAAATTTCTGCTCTCGGTTTGGGAGTTTGTGTTTCTGTCTTTGTGTCCATTACATCCACGACATGGTATATCTATCCTACTGTGGGGCTATGAGTGTGAAGTGTTATTTTTATTTTTATTTTATGGTACTCACGACACAGGGAATCCTAGTGTGGGGATAGAGTGTTTGTAGTATAGTAGTATGTAGAGTTTTTTTTTTCCAACCTTTTTTTTATGTCCCACTACTGGGCACAGGTCTCCTCTCATAAGTGAGAGGGATTTAGGCCATAGTCCACCACGCTGGCCAAGTGCGGATTGGTGGACGTCATGCTTTCGAGAAATTATGAATTTCTCTCAGGCATGCACGGCGATGGAGAACATCGTAATTAATTATAATAAAAAAATAACTTGTTTTAGAATCCTGCAGAACAGACACAACTGCAAGTGGTAACAATTCTCCGGGAGCCAGTGTGTGTTCTGACACAGAACTTCCCTACATATCATATACAGTGGACAGGCCTATTGGTGGTAAGTTTAAAACTGACAGGACTGTGTGACCATGGCTAGTCAGTAAATAAAATCCAAGCAGCAATGCAAAACAAGCATGCTCAGGCGTAAGATGGAACAACAATAAATACATAAATAAGAAATAAATAAATAAACAATGGCAAAATTCCTCCACATTTTCATGATTCCTATTAGTTAAATAAGCTAGATTGTAATTTTTTATTATTATTTGAATGGAGTAGCAGACGAGCATGCAGGCCATGTGGTTTAAGTGGTCGCAGCCCATGGACATCTACATACAATGCGCTGCTACTCCGGAGGCTGGTGGTCGCCTCATGTAAGTGTGGCCGGCAACTGCTCCTTTCCACCGAAACACAATAGAATTGGTTCACGGCAGAAGTGGGTGCTGATAGTGAGGGTGGGTGAAGATAGTGGTACTTCCCAGGGCGAACAATAATGGTTCTACCACCTAGAACCATTATTGTTCGCCTTTATTATAATTTAATTAATTATATTGAAGTATTCAGATGAAACTTTAATACATGTTAAAAACATTATGATTCTGAGCTAACGTTTCTCCAGTGGTCCCAGTTTTTCTTGATAGATGGCTGCAAATTTCATTACATCCTTTTGTGCTCTCCCTAAAGGTTGAGTGCTACCGATATAATGTTTGGGGAGAATGGGGAGCTTAGACCTTACTCCACCATGCTGCTCCAATGCGGCCTAGTGGCCAACCCGCTGTCGGATGTTTTCAAGTCGCCCATAAGGCCCCCGACAATGTTTAATAACTGGTACCTAACAATAACAACCAGTGCAGAAGGTAGAATTATTATCACTACTGGTCACACATCTCAGCCAAACAGGTAGGCTTAGCTGCTTTTTTTTCCAACCTTTTTTATGTCCCACTACTGGGCACAGGTCTCCTTCTCACACAATTGAGAGGGATTTAGGCCATAGTCCACCACGCTGGCCAAGTGCGGTGCGGTGGACGTCATGCTTTCGAGAAATTATGAATTTCTCTCAGGCATGCACGGCGATGGAGAACATCGTAATCAATGAAATATCACGATATTTTCTATCACCGTGGGGCAGCGATAAATTCGCACATTACAAATTTCTTTGTTAGAGTATCGAGCCGAGGATTTGAACCTGGGATCGGTCGCGTCGAAGACCCCAGTTTTCTACCACTCGGCCATCGCCGCTCTATAGCTATAGCTGCTTAGATCGATTCTTATTGTGTTCACGGTAGCTGTGTTACAGTTGGTCCCTAGTAAAAAAATATTTACTATTCGCAGATTCCCCGAAAGCCTCAGCAAAATCGCAGCGTACAAGCGACAAGAGATCAATAGTTCAGCGCAGGCAGTTGAGCCTTCAGGCTCGCAGCACGAAGCGGGCTCGCGACATCGTGCTGGTGAAGCCTGCCACGGATGCTGTACTGCACGAGGACATACAGAGGCTGCGGGTGAGTTCCTTCCTAGGGTTCCGTACCTGAAGGGTGCAAACAGGATCCTATTACTAAGCCTCCATTGTCTGTCATCAGGCTGTATCCCCTGCCTCTGCTATTTATTTGTATAGATTCATTTTTTTTTCAGGAAATCCCCACGTTCCTGCCCATCATGAGAGGTACCCTGGGTCTGCCTGGTGCGAGAGATCCTGAGGTTTTGGAAGGTAAATAAATTGCATTACACATAATTTTGAGAAGTGTTTCAATGCGATCACCAAGTCCTAGTTGCTGCAAACCCTTTGTGCGATCCACTGTTGGGAAAGAGTACCCACGGGTCTCTCTCCATTATTGAGGGGGTCTGGAGCTTACTATTATTTATTTATTGTAAAGTAAAATGTGGTTATTCTAATATTACAAACAGACACTCCAATTTTATTTATTTGTATAGTTGTATACATAGATGTGCCACGCGGTTTCATCCGCCTTATAGCAATAAAATTCTAAAAGGTGGCCGCGGACGAAGTTCCGTATGGCCGCATTTTTTTAAATTAAAAAAAATTAACAATTTTACATATTATGGTTTATGGTTTAAGAGCTTTATTATTTCCCATAAAGAATTAACAATAATTCACTTACTGAGAAATCTATGTTAATTACAAACTTAAATAACAGCAGGCGTACAGAAAATATATACTGATTATTATTATACATAAGGGTGTGCATAAAAATAAAAGTATTGCATTTACCCTCATATTAACATATTTATTGATTTATTTTCCCCAGGATTAGATCCCAGGCCGTGGATAAGGATCAGCACGAGACTACAAGCGCATCTGGCTGCGTGTGCGCACGCTCTGGCCGCCGAGCAACACTCCATCTCCTCTAAAATTAAAGAGGTGAGTGTACTGTGTAGTTGGAACATATTAAGAGTGTTGTATCGAAACTCTCATGGTCTGGCGGTTGGTATAGAATGTAAGCGATTAAACTATATAAGGCATTAAACATATTTTAATGTTACTTTAAACTCTCATTATAAATCTCGACGCAAGTTAAAAAGTGGCTAATATATTAGGTTGTTATTGAAATAATGCGCTGTTAGTATAAAAACCAGTAAATCCGATCCAGCCCCATTCACCTCCACTACATCTGTACTTAAGTAAATATGAAGATTACGCACATATTTGCAATTTCAAATCTAGCCAACCTTAGCGCCGCACAATCACGCGATTTCAAATGAACGAATCACACCCGAGCACGTACACCAGCACGCATATCGCAGCGCGATCGCGTGTTTCTGTAGAGATATGAGCGTTGCTCATGTCCTTGGTGCGTCTGCTCCGCCCACAATTCCATTGTAACCTCTAATATGTTCTGTGATATTTTTTATTTTTATTTAAATGGAGTAGCAGACGAGCATGCATGCCACGTGGTGTTAAGTAATCGCTGCAGCCCATGGATATCTACATACAACCTCAAGCAAGCATAGGTAAGTCTTGTCCGAGGTCGTATGCAGTTGCGCTGCTACTCCGGAGGCTGGTGGTCGCCTCATGTAAGTGTGGCCGGCAACTGCACCTTTCAACCGAAACACAATAGAGTTGGTTCACGGCAGAAGTGGGTGCAGCGGTGGTACTTTCCCGGGCGAACCATAATAGTTCTACCACCTACACGAACGATAATAGTTCTACCACCTGACCTGACCTGACAGCCTCCGTGGCGTAGTGGTTGATGAGCCGAAGCGTGAGGTCTTCGGTTCGATTCCCACCCAGGATAAATATTTGTGTGATCAACATGACTATATGTCCTGTGTCTGGGTGTTAATTTATCTGTTTAAGTATATATTTAGAATTATGTAAATATGTTTATCGGCTTTCTGATTACCATAGAACAAGCTCTGCTTAGTTTGGAATCAGATGGTGTTGTGTGAATTGTCCAAAGATATTTATGTTATTTTGTTTTACCTAAAAAGGTTAGTAGAAGGATTATCATTTTGATATCTCAAAAAGCACCTCACGCTTTTTTTACAATAAAATACTAATAATCATCTTTATTGACAGCAATTTCTACAGACTATATTGTGAAGTCTCTGGTCTCTGAGGTAGTTAAAACTGTGTTTCAGAGACCAGCGTCTTCTCCCATTTTTGGTGCTACAATACTATTATGCTAACAAAGCAGATATAATAAAAAGTAACTTATCTTATTAAATTGCAAAAAATAACTAAAAAGATCAAAAGATAACTGTTTATAAAATTAAATTTAAATTATTTTAAACTACAGTGTGTATTTGGTGTATGTGTGTGTGTGTGTGCGTGTGTGTGCGTGTGTGTGTGTGTGCGCGCGCGTGCGCGTGTATGCGTGTGTTCGTGTGTGCGTGCGTGTGTGTGTGCGCGCGCGTGTGTGTGTGTGTGTGTGCGCGTGTGTGTGTGTGTGTTCTACTACCTACTTCCCAATATTAGCAATCTTAGCCACCTTATGACAACTTTTACGAAATCAAATTTTGTCATTTTTTCACTTTTACTTTGTTATTCAGCTTATTATATATACAGTTGGGGCAATAACATCAAAGTTCCAAAATAGGTACCGTAATAGTTGTACCACCTATACCACGTAAAGACAGTACCGTTTGCAGGCCGACCAGGAGGTGGCGCGGCTGTACGCGCGCACGGTGGAGAAGCAGCGCGCAAATGCGCGGCACGCGGAACGATTGTCCCGTGTTCGCCAGGTGGTGCAGCAGCTGGCGCGCTGCTCCTCGCTGCTCAACCAGGTGGGTCTCTCCCCATTATTGGGGAGGCCTGGAGCTTACTCCACCGCGCTGCTCCAGTGCGGATTGGTGGCCAACCCGCTGTCGCTACCGCTGTTCAAACCGCCCATAAGGCCTCCGACAAGGATTAACGACTGTTATCTAATGACAACAACCGGGACCGACGGCTTAACGGCCCTCCAAGCACGGAAACGCCCATGAAATTTTTATTTTTTGCCTGCACTACATGTTGGTTAATGACCACCCATCCTCCTTTTGACCGCTATAGATGTTTCTTGATGGCCACCCATCCTACCTTTGACCGCACTCGCCCAGCCCTCTTATGACTGCACTACATGTTGTTTAGTGGCCACCCATCCTACCTTTGACCGCACTCGACGATCCTTTATATAACTGCACTACCCATCCCACTTTTGACCGCACTCGAGATTGCTTAGCATTGTTGGCACCCATCCTCCTTATGACCGCTCTAAATGGTTCTGAATGGCCACCCATCCTACTTTTGACCACACTCGACATTGCGTAGCTTTATTGACACATCCTTCTTATGACCGCATTACAAGTCGTTTAATGGCCACCCGTCCTACTTTTGACCGCACTCGACATTGATTAGCTTTATTAACACTCCTTCTGTGTGTTAATAAAGCTAAGCAATGTCGAGTGCGAATTATATATGTGCTGATAAATTATATTCAGTAATGATTCAAATTGAATATTTTCATTAATATTATTAACTATTTTTAATGGTAGAGAAAACCTTCAGGCCCTTTGTACAACTTGTTTTCGTTGTAACAATAAACTATAAACAAATTTAACATAAGTGAAAAAAATTTGCTTATATACTTTATTTATTGTACTTAATTATTTGCATGCAATTGAAATAGTATATTTAATTACAAGTGCGGAAAGGCTGTCATTGCAAGGAGTTCCGACAAATGTCTACCCGAGCCGAGGCGCAGCCGAAGGTGAGGGTTGACAGTCGGAACTCCTTCCAATGACGGTTCCGCACGTGTACTGAACAACTATTTTTAATACAGTTGTGAAAAAATGAAGCAATTTATAAATAAAAACTCGCAAAGAACATTTTTGAAAAATGGCGCCAACCGTAAAAGAATACCTATATTATGATTATGCAGAGATTGTTTTTTTTGTAGGCATTCTGGGTAGGCAAAGGGTAACTATGCCCATACAGCCAAGTCTTCAGTAGAATTTTTTTATTGATTCAATATGAAATGAAAATGTTAATAAGATGAAATGAAACATAATCTAACTCATTGAATCAAATCATTAAATCTGATATTGAAACAAATTAGTAGCTTTTTTTTAGAAATATTTGCATGAGTTTTTTTCTTTTTAATAGACATTATTTTGACAGTTGGGAAAGAGAACGCACGAGTGCGGAAAAGGTAAAGAAAAAGCACGAGTGTGTAATAGCCCACTTCCCGCACGCTAATCGTCCCTGCAATACGTCACTTTTTGAGCAACTGTATTAAAAACTATTTTTCAATTGACGACTCGCGTGGCGCAATGGTTACCATGCCGAACTGCCGAATCGGAGGGTCCCGGGTTCAATATTCGAATGACGAGTTTAAAATTCTGTTCTCAGTCTGGGTGTTTGTGTTTCTGTCTTTGTGTGTGTACATGGTATCCACGACACAGGGTATCTACCTACATGGCTATAAGTGTAAAACTTTATTTATTTATTTATTTATTTAATGATGCTAAAAAAGTATAACTTCTCACGTGCGTACATAAGTACACACATAATTTATTTCTGTATTTTTTTTTCTGTGTATTTAAGCTATTTTTAACACGCTTATTTTTGCTTGACCTGTATGTAACGGAATCTTTTAACTTCATTTTCACTTACTTCTAAGAGTCTGATTAACTTGAAAATTACATACATACCTACATACATACAATAATGTTCACTTCCTGGAAATTTAGACATTGATTGTCTCAACAAACATTTCTCCTCTTCGTCATTCATCGCTGATCATGTGAAATTCAGTACACTCAATTTTCTTTCTTCTATTCCTACTCCTAGTACTCCACAATTTTCTCTTAGTTACATTGCAGATTGTGACGTTAAGAAGAGCATTTTATCGATTCACTCTGATTCTGTCGGAAGCGACAGCATTAGTCGTAAAATGATTATTCCCATACTCCCCATACTGGTTCCTGTTATCGCTTCCATCTTTAATAAATCTATTTCCACTGGTTCCTTCCCTTCTTCCTGGAAAGATGCCCAAATAATCCCACTGCCAAAAAAATCGAATCCTTCATCCTACTCTGAGTATCGTCCAATATCCATTCTCCCATTCCTATCTAAAGCCCTAGAACGTATAATCCACCAACAATTTACTTCTTTCCTTTCCAGCCACCAATTGTTGAATCCTCTGGAATCCGGTTTCCGTCCTGGTCATAGTACGGCTACTGCTCTCGCGAAAATCACCGATGACATAAGGCTCGGCATGGACAACAAACAACTCACGGTGCTGACACTATTAGATTTTAGCAATGCTTTTGGTACAGTTGATTTTGATGTCCTCCTTGCATTACTGAGCTCTCTTAACGTATCTCCAACTACAATTAACTGGTTTCGAGATTACCTGTACGGGCGTCGGCAACGTGTACAGCTGAACAATTCGTTTTCCTCCTGGTGTAGTACAGCTGCTGGCGTGCCGCAGGGTGGCGTGTTGTCCCCTCTCCTATTTGCAATTTTCATCAATTCTTTATGTTCCCATATTTCTTCTCTCTACCACTTGTATGCAGATGATCTCCAGATCTATGCGCAGACTTCTGTTGTCGGTCTGCCTACTGCTATTAATAAAGTAAACGATGAGTTGGCTGGTATTCAAAAATGGTCTAGAGACTTTGGGCTTCAAATCAACCCAATTAAAACCCAAGCTATTATAATCGGCAGTCCTAGACTAATTGCGAAGATTGACTGGTCTACTTTACCGCCGATAATTTTAGATGGAACTATTATCCCTTATAGCGACAAAGTTAAAAATCTAGGCATCATAATGGATCGTTGCTTCACTTGGGTGCCGCAAATTAACGTCAGCAAAACTTTGTTCGCTCGACTTGGCTCCCTGCGCCGACTTCGAAATTTTCTGCCCATTCCAACAAAAATTACGCTGGTACAATCTCTCCTCTTTCCTATTCTCGACTACGCTGATATTTGCTATCCTGATTTAACCGAAGAGCAACTTAACAAACTTGAGCGACTTCAAAATGTTTGCATAAGATTTGTATTTGGTCTCCGTAAATACGATCATGTTTCAGAATTCCGATCTAAGCTCAAGTGGCTCCCTATTCGTCTTCGCCGGAATACTCACATTCTTTCTGCTTTGTACTGTGCACTATTTCAACCATCTGCCCCTAATTATTTGAAAGAGCGTTTTAAATATCTCCACACTTCTCACAATCGCTTCCTACGTTCCACTGAAAACCTGTGCCTTGTTACTCCTGTTCACTCTACTTCCTTCTTTGCAAAATCCTTCACTGTGTCTGCTATCCGTCTTTGCAACTCTCTTCCTTCTTCTATCCGACTGTCCGATTCCCTTGCTTCCTTCAAGACTCGTCTTTATAATCACTATCAAGAAGCAGAATGAGGAACACGTAAATAATATCTTGAATTCCTAAATAAATACCTATTGGAATCATAGGATATTTGCAACATGTATGTATGAATGTATGTATGTATGTATGTATGTATATATGTATTTATATATGTATATATGTACAGTTATGTATGTACGTATATGTATGTCTATCAATATAAATATTTATGTATGTCTATGTATATTTAAATTTTTTATCCATGTGCACCTCACCCACACGCTATCTTACCGACTTCTCCTCTACCCTAAGGTAGTCTGGAAGAGATCGCTAGAAGCGATAAGGCCGCCTTTTGTCCACTAGAATTAAAATGTATAAATTGGAATGTGTTGATTTTACTGTTATGTATGGTGTACAATAAAGCATATTTGTATTTGTATTTGTACATACAGGTCAAGCTAATATAAGCGTGTTAAAAATAAGAAGAAAATATATTTTACTGATAAAAAAAGCGTGAGGTGCTTTTTGAGATACTATTGACACCACGCACCCCACGCTTTTTTTTACAGTAAAATACATTTTCTTCTTATTTTTTACTTTTTAGTTCGTACTTTCACAAAAGCGTGTTATTTAGTTTTTTTAATTTTTATTATGTAATCTTATTTTTGTTACAGACACTACAAGATATAGAAGAATTGAACCAGAATCTGCCTGAAGACAAAAGATTAGAACCTTTTGTATGGAACGCGCAATCTGCGTGAAGCCACAACACATAGTGTTAACTTATAATAAAATTAAATAAATTATAATTTTATTTATTATAATCTAAGCACGCCTGGTAATGAAGCCTGGTAAATGTGAAACACATTTTATTTCACGAAGTCTTTTCGGCTCTTGTATTAATGTGGACTCGTGGCGGTCCTCCACAGTCCGCTTTGCACGCTCCTTTTTACCACGGACGTGCAGTTGGACAACCTTCCAGCTGAGGCATTTCCAGTGGACTATAACATGGGGTTCTTCAAGAAAGCTGTAAAAAAAGCTCTCCTCCAAAGCCGGCAATGCTCGGGTGGCTCCCCTGGGGTTGCCCGTGTCCATAGGCGACGGTGATCGCTTAACACCACGCGGCCCGTCTGCCTTTTTGTTCGGTTTACATATAAAAAAAATGTGTACAGACAAGCGCGCTTGTGTGCGTAAGGTTCAGAAGCATTAGCAAATAAATTTGAACATATCTATCACTAACAAAAAAAAACTTCTCTTCATGACACTCAGCGTTCTCGAGGTTACGCAAACTAAAGCTATGTAAGAAACAAGAGAGTATTAATAATATTGTGGCGTAGAACGCCGTCAAACGTCATCCGCCAATCAGACGTTCAGTGATGATATGTCGATTAGAAAGAGCGCTATAAAAGTTTCGTTCATTGAATTAGAGCTTCCTTGGCCGAATGGTTACGTGGGCTGACTGCGGCTTCAAATCTCAATCAAAACCATATTGCGTTTATTTTTAATTTTATGTGTATTTTTTTATTGGGTGCTATTTCAGATGGCGTTGTTAAGTAACACTAAGCAAATGAGTGTTTCGTTTAAACTAAACCAAGGAAATAAATTGTTTTTATCCGAGCAACGCTCGGTCGTCCAGGTGGTACTTTTTGTGAAAAAAGCCTTTATGTTCTATCGTACGTACAGTTCGTCTTTTTAGAAATGTCATATGTAGTAACAGAAATCTACAAATTTTCGGAGCGAAACAGGTCCGGTTGGGTAAAAGATGGGTGACCGCTAGTGACAAAAGAATCCTACGCTTCGGAGGGCACGGTGAGCCCTCGGTCCCAGTTATCGATAGACATATATAACAGTCGAACTTAGTCGAAGGCCTTAAGGGCGGGCGGTTTGAAAACATCCGACATTGGGTTGGCCACTAACTCGCGTTGGAGCAGCGTGGTGGGGTAAGCTTCAGGCCTCCCTAATAATGGGGAGAGTTCCAGAGAGTCCCAGCATTGGGACGCAAAAAAAATTGCTGACATGACCATCCTTCCCTTGAATTTTTGCCGAATCATTCAAATGATGATGTATTGTTAAAATACAAAATGGAGTTGCAGAATATGTTTTTTTTTGTCTATCCTACCTTCTATCATACTATTCTATGTTCGCAGAACCTAAGATTAATTAAGTATATCTAAGCTTATAGTAGAGGAGCCCACGAGGCTAATTGTGGATTTACTCGAGCGCTAGCGTAATCAGACCCTTGTGCATTTTATAGGATGGGTGGTAGGAAGATTAAAACATAATAATATGACGTTTTCTGTTTAACCGGTGCGGTTGCCTAAAATACCAATCAATATTAGAATTAATAAAATGCACGGTAAGTCATATTTCAGTAATTTAAATGCATGGTAAGTTCATATTTCAGTAATCTGATGATTTTAGTATGAATGTATACAAAACGGCGAAATAAAAAAAAAGCATTTTGGCAATCACGGGAGAGTTCGAATTTTTATTATTTAAAAAGGCATGGTTCAACGGTAACGGGGTATTCTAATCTGACCACTTTGACATCCGGAAGTAAGATTTATTTAAATAAAAAAAATACTCTAAAACAATATGTACCTACCTATACTGTATAAGGTTTTTTAATCGTAGCAGTACTCAACAGTAGGTATGCAAGGCGTACCGCATATCTTAATCTGACGCGCTCGAGTTAATCCTAAATTCGCCTCTTGGGCTCCCCTACCATTATTGTATATAAAGTGTTTCTGATAGCTCATATATTAAATAAACGTATGATGTACATAAATAAAATTTGTTTATTTTCTGTTTCACTCTGATCTCATTGCTCCTGATTTCAATCTTGAACCACGTAAGCTTGTAAGCATAAAATCTGTTTTGAAATCGTGCGAAATGATACTCATTAAAGCTCATTCCACTATCAGCTTCGCCGAGAATGGAACCCACCGATTGGAAGTCCGATAATGGTAACCATTGCGCTACTAGGGTCGTCATACAAAAAAGCTTCCGTGGCCGAATGGTTGCGTGAGCTGATTGCGGAACAAGAGATCCGGGTTCATTAAGAATAGAGCTACGGTATCCCAGAGGATACCGTAGCGTACGATCAGGCAGACCTGATCGTAAGAGGCGACTAAAAATCCGATCAGCTGTCACGTGTGCCTTATAAGGATCACTTTGTTGTCAGTCCGTGCGTCTGTCTGTCTGTCCTTTTCGCAGGAACGCGTGCAGGTATCAAGCTGGAATTTATATAAAATACTCTACTGTCCCTTGGAGCTGTGTAAATCAAACTTCTAAGCCAGCGCAATCAAAATATACCTACAGCCGTTTATGCCGCAAATATGCCGCGACACTCGCAAGGTAATCAAAACCTACAGGGTACTTCCCGTGAACTCATAATCTTGAAATTTGGTACGAAGCAACGTCTTATAGCACAGATAAAGGAAAAATTGCGAAAACCGTAAATTTTTAGTTACATATATTAAAAATATTTTACCCTCGGTGCGCGAGTCTCACGCACTTGACACTTTTATTTCTTAAAAATCCATCGTCATTTGTTCACCTACCTACTTACCGGATTCGGACTTTGAAATTTTCGTCTAAGTATTGTCTATTTCTTTCGTAATTTGACCCCCTTATTTATTTGTTTTTACCATTTTTGTATAATAGATAAGTTTTTTTATCATCCCTCATATAAATATGACAAGACTTAGACGAAAATTTCAAAGTCCAAATCCGGTAAGTTAAGTACCTAGAAACAGTCAGTAATGACACGGAATCCATAATAGTACAGGTAGTAATGATGGAAATTAAAGAATCAAGGTCGACTTAACATGTAACCCTGTATATATCCCGAAGTTTGTTCCAATAACATCGCAAACTACACATGGTGTCTCGCACGATCAGCTGTCACGTGTGACCATTATCGACCCATAGCCATTCTGTTATCTCAAATATATTATTATGTACTGTTTTTTTAAAAGAGTGCTGGGAGTTTTTTTCCGCCGCTTTTTTTCTCTCAGCTCAACATCTAGCCCAAACGGGCACTTAAAGGCGATGACCGGGAAAAAATGACATTCATTAAGCGAATATTTTGTATTCCTTATATGAAATAAATATTTTTCTTTTTTTCTTTCTACAAAAGAGCTGATGTAATAAGTTAAATAACAAGTTTAGCCTAAAACGGCGCGGTTATAGCACTGTCGTTTAACTGGTTAGTTAGCAACTGACACAGCACTTAGCGATTCTTAACTGATTCGGTTAAATCGTAGGGTTGCCACTAAATATGAGAGTACGGTGGGAATTTATATCGTCTACACAATTTTACTCAGGGCCGGATTTAGGGGAGAGCAACCGGGGCTACAGCCCCGGGCCTCCACAAAAGATGGGCCCCCAATATAGAGACTTCGGAAAAAAATCAAATTCAGACTAGTATATACTAGTAATCAACTTTTTCTTTCATATTTTTTCATTAAATATTAACAGAAATCATCAATCTATATTTTTTCACTCCAATCAGGCAATCAGTAAAATATTACTGACTGAAAAATATAGTCCATTTTATTTGGAAAGTAGTTTGAGGCCAAGGGCCTCCACTCCTTGGTTGCCCCGAGGCCTCAAGACCTCTAAATCTGATTCTGTGCCCTGAGTTTACAGAATAACGCTTAATCACACTCATAGCCCCATAACAAGATACCTTGTGTCGTGGGTGTCATTCCACTACTACACGCGCACACATAAGGACAGCTAAGGACACAAAAACCTAGTTCAGGAAAATATCTTTAAATTCATAATTTACTAAACTTATCTGATATACCGATCCGCTGGGAATTAAAGCCAGGACCTCTTGGACACACGGATGTGACCACAACGCCAAACGCCGGTCAGACAGAAATTTGAATGATGCGTTTTTTTTGTTCTCGGTCTAGGTGTTGGTGTGGCTGTCTTTGTGTGTGTGTGTGTGTAGTAAAAAAAACAAAACGGTGCATTCCTAAATTTTGATTCCAAAATATCGTGCTTCTAAAATTATTAAATCTAACCGTACTCACAAGAAAATGAAATGTATTACATAAATCTTACGAGTCAGCACCACACGAAATACTTATTTAAAATAACAATAGACGCAGGGGTCACGGAGGTCAAAGACTAAAGGTAGTGCCTATATTTGGTCGACTCTTGACGACTCTTCGGATTCTACGACCTCAGATCAATGGTAAATACAGGGATGGACCTGTCCTGGATTTATAAATAGGCCGTATAGGCCGCGTCCTAGGGGCGGCATATTTCAGAGGAGGGTCCCTCAAATTTAGAGGATAAAAGTCAAACACGTTCACTGGTTTTCTCATGGTTTTTTAATACTTAAATAAATCCGTCATTCCTATCGAAACTTACATATATTATCGTGTGAGTGATAGATGAGAGCAGCAAGGCGGGTGAACGGCAGTTGCACATAGCAACCCCCGCTTTCCTTAGGTATGTACATGGGGCGGCGGAAATAAAGTGGCCTACACTCATAAAAAATATAAATCCGGCACTGGGATGGACTATGATCCAATCTATTTCTGCCGTGAAGTAATTGTAATTATTTTGCTTCGATGGGACGATCTTAGGGTGCGTTTCCACTGACGCGGAGCTGGGCGGAGCGGTGCATGAATTGACCAATCACTCTGCTCGAAATCTCCGCTCCGCTTCAATGGAAACAGCACGAGCGGAGTGGAGCAGAGCTGAACGGATATTCATAATACAGCGATGCGGACGGAGCGGAGGACAGCAGGCATTGGGGTGCGGATATCTCCGTGTCACTACTCCGCTCTGCTTCGCTTCAGCGGAAACGCACCCTTACGGTTGCCAGCCAGACATAAATAAGGGGACCATCTACAGGCTGATGGTCCCCTTATTTATGGCTAGTCATTTCGCCGTAAGATACCCTGGCCTATGTAAGTGTGTACCTTACCACAGTAACCTAACGATTTTTTTTTTTCAACCTTTTTTATGTCCAACAGCTGGGCACAGGTCTCCTCTCACAAGTGAATGGGATTTAGGCCATAGTCCACCACGCTGGCCAAGTGCGGATTGGTGGACGTCATGCTTTCGAGAAATTATGAATTTCTCTCAGGCATGCACGGCGATGGAGAACATCGTAATTAATTAAATACTTATCACGATATTTTCCATCACCGTGGAGCAGCGATAAATGCGCACATTACATTTTTTTTTGTCAGAGGTGCGCGCCGAGGATTTGAACCCGGGATCGGTCGCGTAGAAGACCGCGGCTTTTACCACTCGGCCATCGCTGCTCAACGAAATTTAATCGATATTAATTTTTTATTTTATAGTTAAGTAGTATAAAGTCAGTGCTAGTTTTACCACAAGGCTGAGTAGACTGGAGTCTAGGGCGGCAGATTTTGGGGGGCGGCAAATTTGGCCCAATTTTTTTTGTTTCACAAAACCGACTGCATAAAAAATACTTTCTATATGAACTTGTTAAAGCTTACTATTTTTTAGAGCTATAAAGAGAGATAATAAAAAATTGCTATTTAAAGTTTCAGTACCGAGCTCTTCCTTCCTCCTCTTTCTCCTCCTTCCTCAGCGCTCATAGCTAATTTCAGTACTGAATTTAATGAGAGCTATGAAAGATGCGGAAAGAATGCAGTACCAGGTGTTATACTCATGGTAAGAAGTCACAGCAGCCCAGTACAGTGGTCACGTCCAGAATATTTATTAGTAATCGATATAATAATATCGAGGACATAGTGTATGTATGAAGCCGAACGTTGTTAACTGGACCAAATGATAACTCAATTTTTTGCGTCTCTTTATTGCGTACGGGCTCATCCACCCACGCTGCTATTTCAGCAGGTTGATGGAGATATGAGTTTTTTTTAATTATGGCATCGCAAACTCAGTGCATACTGCCAGCGTCAAGTATAACTTTTGCATCAATTTTTTTTTTCAATGAAACTGGACGAAGTAATAACAAAGTCAGTAAGTAAGTAAGTCGTCAGTAATCAAATCAGTCAGTCTAGTCAGTCCAACATTCAAGTAAAGCGATGGCTACTTTACTAGAACGTGTCCGATGGAGTTTTGGAGGCAAGCAGAAAAAACATATTTTAGCACTGTTATTCTATTTCACAAACACTCGTGCACTGTAATTAACCTATATCAAACAAAATTCCATCAACTTTATCCGATATAACTCAAAAATACACCAAGGAAATGAAAATAAAACAAGAGCACAATATGTCTTTTTCGACTTCCCGCCAAAACTCCGAGATTTGAGTTAGTGACCAAACTGCTGTCCGCAAGTTTTATCGCTCATAAGGACTCCATTAAGTAGCTATGAACGGGCCATACAGTTTTTCCGATTGTTTAATCCTAAGCACGCATACTTGTAGGAAATTGAACTCAACTATTTTGTAGGTGGTAGAACTAATATGGTTCGCCCGGGGAAGTACCACCGCTGCACCCACTTCTGCCGTGAACCAATTCGATTGTGTTTCGGTGGAAAGGTGCAGTTGCCGGCCACACTTACATGAGGCGACCACCAGCCTCCGGAGTAGCAGCTCAACTACATAAGACCTCAGACAAGACTTACCTATGCTTGCTTGAGGTTGTATGTCGATTTCCATGGGCTGCAGTGACCACTTAACACCACTTGGCCTGCATTCTCGTTTGCTAGGTACTCCATTCAAATATACATATTACTTTACTTATGTGTAGAAATTGAGTATAGACCATTTTAAAGAAATAATTAAGATTATAAGACCCTTGATTGGCCGTCCGGAATGGTAACCATTGCGCCATATTTGGCAAATAATTTTGTAGATACTTTACACATATTACACCTTTAGGGTTGTGTGTACTCGTAAACACGTAATGTTAAGATCAAACACAAATTACCAACAATTCAACAAACACCACGTTTAGTACTTAGTGTGTACGCTTCATAAATTTTCTCAAGAAAATCGTTAGCCAACCCTGAATTGCAAAACCTTTTGCAAGTCGCAGGCGCACGCCATTCAGTTGTGAATTAGGCCTCAGAGTGAGTACTGTGTTACTGTGAATTTAATAAGGTGAATTGGTACGTATTTTTGGTTGTTTATTATTTGTGGAATAACATTTTTTAGTTTTTCTATCTGTAGCCGAGTGAATTGTAACCTATCTTCATAAATTTACGCGTATACATTTTTGGGTTTTATTTGTTAAATTACTTGAGAGTTAAGGCAAATGTTATTGTTTTTCTCATTTTAAGAGTTAAGGAAGATGATTAGATCTGTGGATGTAGCTTAAAACATTAAACTGTTTCAAATATATATTAGAAAAAATAAGTGAATTTTCAGGATATTCTTTTGCAAATTCAGTGTCAGCCTAGGAACTAGGATTAATTTTCAGTCTAGGGGACACATTTAATAAAAACTTTAATCAATTTGCATGAGCTAAAATCGCAGTTACTAAGTAATTTTATCTCGAACTAGCGCCCGCCCGTGAATTCGTCCGCATGGACTTTGGTATAAGTCATAGCATGATGTTATATAACCTATAGCCTTCCCCAATAAATGGAATATTCAACACAAAAAGATTTTTTCAATTCGAACCAGTAGTTCCTGAGATTAGCGCGTTGAAACAAACAAACTCTTCAACTTTATAATAATTAGTAGGTATAGATTTTAACACGCTTTGTCCTGCCTTAAAATATATGAAATAAAATAATATTGCGACAATAAATAAAGATATAAGCTATCCTACCTATTTTTGTAAAACCTTTTTTGCTACCCATATTTGTGCAAATAAAATATTTTCATTTCATTCATTACCTTTCAAGTTGGATCAAACTGCTCACGGTGTGCAAATTTTATTAAATTTTATATTTAATAAAGTCGCAGTGTGCTTTAAAGTGGTTGGATGTTCCTATGAAATTACTCGTATCTCACGGTGGATTTAATGTGAGCAAAGGTGTAATTTTCCTTGTTAAATCCTCGGATAAAATTCATCTGAGGTTAAACGTTATTATTTATTCTTATGGTTAAACCTTTCATTTTTGTATCCCGGTCGAGTTGTTCTCAGAAATGTTTTTGTTTTTATTCGAATGGAGTAGCAAACGATCAATGTAGCTTCGGGATTAAGAATAGAGCTACGGTATCCCCTGTCTGATCGTAAGAGGCGACTAAAAGGGGGATTCCGGAGTTGTGGGCGGTGTCCAGCCAGCGGCCCGGGAAGGACGGCGGTGGGTGCGTGGCCGCATGCCGCGTGCCGTAAGCATTGCAATGTGCAGGAGAGCACAAAGAAAGTTTTAAATTATGACAAACTTAAATGTTAGGAAGGAACATAGGGTAGGTACCTATAATCAATTTAATAAAAAAATAAAAGGTCCAAAAATGACCCAATTTGGGATATCAAAATTAACCTATTAAATTCATAAACCTCTAAGTTATAAGAAAATCGGTGTTGTGGAGAACAGTTATATTCATAACTCCCATAGCCTTTTTTATGGGACCACCTCGCCGATACTGAATGTAAGTTTGAAATGAAATACTAAAAAACGGCACATAAACAAAAAAGTTAAATTACTTCCGAACATACATTAAAAATTCACACAGTAAATTAGTATCTAAGGTTACGTCTGGATAACGTATTATTTAGGCTAACTCAAAAAATACTTATTAGATAAGTATTTATAAATTTTAAATGGGATGGGAATTAAATCAAATTGGCTGAGCGAAGCGAAATGTGCTAGGTCTGGGCTTACATGGGGCTTGGCTTCAACACTTTTTACGTCCCACTGCTGGGCACGTGTCTCTCCCCATTATTGGGGAGGCCTGGAGCTTACTTCACCACGCTGCTCTAATGCGGGTTGGTAGAAATGCGGGTTAGTGGCCAATTCGCTGTCGGATGTTTTCAAACCGCCCATAAGGCCTCCTACAAGGTTTAACGACTGTTATCTATCGACAACAACCGGGACCGACAGCTTAACGTGCACTCCGAAGCACGGAAACGCATATGATTTTTTTTGCCACTAGCGGTCACCCATCTCGGACCCGACCGCGCTCATTTGCCTTAGTTGCATAGATCGTTTTGCGTTCTACGCTGACGGCCAGGCCATGCGCGCTTCATGGGGCTTACCGTATAAAAAGTTTGACATACCTAACATGTATAAAAATATTGGTGTGAAATACACAGTCGAATTGAAAACGTCATCTCTTTTTTGAAGAAAGAAAGAAAGAAAGAAAAAAATATTTCTTTCATATTAGGAATACAAAATATTCGCTTAATGAATTTCATTTTCTCCCGGTCATCGCCTTTAAGTGCCCGTTTGGGCTAGATGTTGAGCTGAGAGAAAAAAGGCGGCGGAAAAAAACTCCCAGCACTCTTTAAAAAAAAGTACATAATAATATATTTGAGATAACAGAATGGCTATGGGTTGATAATGGTCACACGTGACAGCTGATCGTGTGAGACACGAATGTAAGTCTCAGAGATTCATATTCCTTTTTGCATTGACTTTTCTAATTTATAAAAACCATACGAAGTCTCGAGGTTGATGGCGCTGTGACCTTAGTTAAACTTTACAAATACAATACATGAAAAATGCAAATTGCATTATAATATATTATATAATAATTGATGCAAAAATAATATTTGATGCTGGCAGTATGCACAGAGTTTGCGATGCCATAATTGAAAAAAAAAAAAACTATAACCCGCAAGGCCGCAAGCATAAGAATAAATATTTATTCTTATGCCGAAAGTCAGATAGTTCAATGTTAGTTGATGTAAATATTTTGTATTTTAACAAAATTTGTACTGATCATGTAATCCCGCCAGCTTTTTTTATCATTGACTCGGAGGTGGAAAGGCATCAAAGTCCTTTTAAATAAAATTAAATTATTAAATAATTATTTAATTTTAATGATAATTAAACATTACTAACATTATTATTAACATTATCTTATCAGTTGTTATCGATAGATGTCTGCTGCTATAGCTGTCTTTATACCTTATCGGAGGACTTAAAGACGGTTTGAAAACATCCGACAATAGGGTTGGTCACTTGCCCTCATTGGAGCAGTATGGTGGTGGAAGCTTCAGACCTCGCCAATAATGGGGAGAAACCCATATCCAGCAGTGGGACTTAAACACAGCGCATGTGGACGTAAACAAAGTTGCAACCAAACGAACACAAATTCCTAATCCCAAATAACCTACAAAACTAATATGGCTGATCTAACGACACGGATTGATGTAATCAACATTTTCGAAATTTCGTAACAACGTTTCTTTGCGGCCAGAGAGAGAAAAAAATCCGGAGAATTTTAATTAATAAAAAATTCTCACTACGTGATCTAGATTTGAAAAATGTCGAAAGTTTCGGAAGAAATCTTTTGTGAACTAGTTAAATATGAGACAGTCTGAAAGACAAACTCACTCCATTGCATTAACTTTGTTATGCTTATTTCAAAATTGCAATGGTGTACGATGCAATGCTGTTTAAAAGATATAGAACGGTGAGCTTAGTGATTAAGTGTATATTTAGTAGGGGGTGCAATTATCTATAGGTACTTTAATATCTATACTAATATTATAAAGAGGAAAGATTTGTATTTTTGTATGTTTGTAATGAATAAACTCAAAAACTACTGTTCCGATTTCAAAAACACTTTCACTATTAGAAAGCTATATTCACCCTGAGTGACATAGGCTACTTTTTACCGCAGGAAAATGCTTCATTCCTACATGAAAACGGGTAATAGGGTCAACGAGGTTGAAGCAACTGGCTAAACGCCTATGATATTAATATAGCAATGAAGCCTGGAATAGCACGTAGGCTATTTTTATCCTACGGGGACCCATTAAACGGGTCCACGCGGGCGAAGTCGCTGGCAGAAGGCTAGTAATAATGAAATAACGTTTCACAGTCTTAGCGCCACAGTAAGGCAGATATACCCTGTGTCGTGGGTACCATGGACACACACAGAGACAGAAACACAAATACCCAGACCGAGAACAGAAATTTAAAACTTATCCTTTAAATTTCTGCTGCGGGAATCGAACCCAGAACCCTCCGATCAGCAGTCCGGCATAATCATTACGCCACGCGGGTCGTGTACAATTTAAATGAAAAAAGTTCGCCTCTCATTTTTACCACGGACGTGTAAGTTATGTGACAACCTTCCAGCTGAGGAATTCCCAGTGGACTATAACATGGGGTTCTTCAAGCTGTAAAAAAAGCTCTCCTCCAAAGCCGGCAATGCTCGGGTGGCTGCCCTGGGATTGCCCGTGTCCATAGGCGACGGTGATCGCTTAACCTTAAGATTTGTAGGTGGTAAAACTATTATCTTTCGCCCGGGGAAGTACCACCGCTGCACCCACTTCTGCCGTGAACCAATTCTATTGTGTTTCGGTTTAAAGGTGCAGTTGCCGGCCACACTTACACGAGGCGACCACCAGCCTCCGGAGTAGCAGCGCAACTGCATCCGACCTCAGACAAGACTTACCTATGCTTGCTTGAGGTTGTGTGTAGATGTCCATGGGCTGCAGCGACCACTTAACAGAGAACAGTTAGTTTATAATAAAAGCAGTGAGAATGAAACAGGAATATAATTTGATTAATAGCTCCAACGTTTGTCTTATGAAGTAACTCAAGTAATTCATTGAAGCGTGTCAAACTACTTGTGTTATGAACCGTGCGCATGCGCTTACGCATACGGTGCATTGCGTGAAGAAACATTTGATTGTTCGGTTTCGTCGATAACGTCGTGTTTCATCATAATGCCATCTAAGTGGTTGAATGGTTGTTAATGGAACCGTAAATAAATAAATATAAATAAATAATGCTACATAGTAATATGTACTCTCAAAAACCCAGACCGAGAACAGAAATTTAAACTCATCATTCAAATCTCAGTTTCGCCGGGAATCGAACCCGAGACCCTCCGATTGGCAGTCCGGCATGGTAACCATTGCGCTACGCAGTTCGTCGAAGGTATCCCCTGCCTGATCGTAAGAGGCGAATAAAATGGGGCTTCCGGGGTTGCGGACGGTGAGAGTGGGACCTCTACCCGTCCAGCCAGCAATGCCGGGAATGACGGCGGTGTGTGCGTGGCCGCATGCCGCCGTTAGCGCTTGAAGGTGCAGGATAGCGCATCTGCTGAAATCTGCTCTCCCCAAGATGGGATCGTTCTGGGCCGCCGCGCGTGGAGGACACCGGTACGTTCCACTGGAGATCCCGGAGACCTCCCCAAGCGCAGAAGCAGGCCATCGAGGGGGTTTTAGTGCGGTACAAATCCCACATAACCCGGTATCCTCTCCCAAGGTGCTGGTTTCCCCCCGATACCAAAAAAAGGTCTCTCCACATTACTGCCATTATTGTGGAGGCTTGGAGCTTACTCCACCACGATACTCCAAAGCGGGTTGGTGGAGATGTTTGTTATTAGGCAACCCACTGGATTGATGGCCGGGTCAATTATGTCAAATATAAATTGCGCAGACCAAAAAAAAAACATTACAAGCTTCTATCAAATTCATAGAAGAAGATTTCTTATTGCATTGCTTAATCCAAACAAACAAAAATGTAGTAACTTCACACTATGACACGTGAGTGACATACACTGACTGTGACATATGGGCGGGTTTCGCTTGCGTAATTTTGTGAAAAGAAGTGTTAATGGTCAAGGTCGCCGTTTGTATTTTGGCACGAATTTCGCCTTTGTGTAGTGAGAATGACATACTTAGAATCTTTCAATACGGTACTGGACACTATAACATTTAACACTCATAGCTCCACGATAGGGTAGATATACCCTGTGTCGTGGGTACCTTGGACACATGAGGAGAGGCGACTAAAAGGGGGCTTCCGGGGTTGCGGACGGTGTGAGTGGGAGCTCGATCCGCCCAGCCAGTAGCCCCGGGAAGGACGGCGGTGTGCGCGTGGCCGCATGTCACCTTAAGTATCGGAAGGTGCAGGAGAGCACATCTGCTCTCCGGAAGATGGGCCCGTTCGAGGGCGCCGCGCTGACTGACACCGGTGCGTTCCACTGGAGATCCCGGAGTCCTTCCCAAGCAGAGAGGCAGGCCACCGAGTTTTAGTGCGGTCAAATCCCGTATAACCCGGTTTCCTGTCCCAAGGTTCCGGGTACGTTTTGAAGACCCCCTCCCCCCTCCCCCCCGATACAAAAAAGGATAGAAATAAACGTTAAAATACAGCCAAACTTAGATCCGATTCTTGAAGTCGGTTAACACTAATTTTGTTGTGTCTAAACACAGACTGAGGAGAATTTTAAACAGAAAAAGATGAGATAATGATAGGTTAGAGCTTCACTAGAAACATATAATACATACAATCAAACAATTTAGTGCGTCATGATTTAGTTTTTATTTCATTGTTGTATCGAGAAGAAGCAATTTACTTTATAGGGAAAACCGCTAGTGAGGGAGCAAAAAAATATGACTAAAATCTTGCTTTTTTTTATAAGGTGACAGACGAGCATGTAGGTGTTAACCCTTTTTATGTCTCATCGCTGGGCATAGGATAGTAGGATGCACGTAGGCCATAGTCCACCAGTTCCTGTAGCTTCAGGATTAAGAATAGAGCTGCGGTATCCCCTGCCTGATCGTAAGAGGCGACTAAGAGGGGGCTTCCGGGGTTGTGGACGGTGTGAGTGGGAGCTCGATCCGACCAGGCAGTAGCCCCGAAAAGGACGGCGGTGTGTGCGTGGCCGCATGCCGCCGTAACCATCGGAAGGTGCAGGAGAGCATATCTGCTCTCCCAAAGATATTCCAGGGCGCCGCGCGTGGAGGACACCGGTGCATTCCACTGGAGATCCCGGAGTCCTCCCCAAGCGCAGAGGCCAACAGAAATTTGAATGATCAAGGGGCAGTAGCCCCGAAAAGGACGGCGGTGTGTGCGTGGCCGCATGCCGCCGTAACCATCGGAAGGTGCAGGAGAGCACATCTGCTCTCCCAAAGATACTCCAGGGCGCCGCGCGTGGAGGAAACCGGTGCATTCCACTGGAGATCCCGGAGTCCTCCCCAAGCGCAGAGGCCAACAGAAATTTGAATGATCAGATTCAATTTCTGTTCTCGGTCTGGGTGTTTCTGTCTTTGTGTGTGTCCATGGTACCCACGACACAGTATATATCTACTCTACTGTGGGGATATGAGTGTGAAACGTAATTCAAATCCGGGGATAAAAATGACGTGACATAATTTCCTTACATAATTATGAAATCGTAGGCTAATCCAACACTTTCTAGTATTTGGGTAACCAATTTGAGTAAACAATTTCCCAACGATTCTAATTTACCCGTGACCTAGTACTATTTATATGTAACTCACTGTAATGCGCACCGTTTTTAGAGTTCCGTACCTCGAAAGGAAAAAACGGAACCCTTATAGGATCACTTTGTTATCCGTCCGTCTGTCTGTCAAGACCCTTCCTCAGGAACGCGCGGAGGCGTCAAGCTGGAATTTGGACAGAGTTTGTATCAAATACTTAGGGTACTTATTTGATACAAATTCCACTGTCCCACAGCTGTAAAAAAATCAAACTTTCGACACTCGCAAGGGAATCAAAATCTACAGCCTGTAGATAACGGGATCCATCCATCCATCAGCCTTTTATTGTCCACTGCTCGACATAGGCCTCCCTAACGTTCGCCACTCCTCCCGGTCCTGGGCCTTCTGAATCCAGCGTCTACCCGCTGTCTTCTTCAGGTCGTCAGTCCACCTGGTTGGAGGGCGGCCTGTACTCCTTTTGCCGAGACGTGGTCTCCATTCAAGGACCTTTCTTCCCCATCGGTAGTAGATCACGGGTTACTACACAAAATATCTAAAACTGCTGACATACGAGTATGTACGTATTTTTGATGTGAAAACTTCTTTAGCGGCGTTGCGCACTTTTTTTGGGATGGGTAAAAATGTTAAACTCTCGTCAGGACACGTGGCCTGATCGAATATTCGTAAGACGGAGGGGTGACAGCTGATGAATCGACTGACTGTATACTTGTAATATTCGTGTATATCAAGTGTTTAAAATATGGAAATTGAACAAAGTACATCTATTAATGAAATAAGTGACGAAGAAATACTGAAATAAAATGAATAAGTATTTTATAAAAATACTAGATGTAAACCTACTGAAAATACTAGACGAAAAGTAGCAATGCGTGCGAAATAATTCCCTAACCTTTCCAAAAAATGCACAACGTTAATGTTCAAGTTTATACTTCAGCCCGCGGCACCCCCGGAGTGCAACTCATTGTTTTTTTTGTTTGTATATTATTGTCATTGCCTATATGGCACATAGTTACCATGTCCGACTGGCGGTTAAGGGCCGAGCTCTATTCTCGGCGATTTTTAAATAAATAAGTTAAAGTTATAACTTCTTTTTCACTATGGATGTTTATTTCCCTGTCTTTGGTTTGGTGAAATGAAATGAAAAATTAAAATGAAAAACGTTTATTGATGACTGTTTACAAAAAAATTTGGTGTTTGCGTCTAACAATAGTATTTAAACAGTCTACCTTATTCAGGCATCCAACAATCATTAAATTAATTAAGTTATTAATTTACTAAATTATCTACAATAATAATATAATTTAATTAAAATTTTAAGTTTATTTTAAAGTTTTCGACTTTAATGCCTACCCACTGCTGGGTCAATGAGACAAAAAATGCCGGAGGAAAAAATTCTCAGGCATGTGCATAGTGAATAGTCTTATAGTGAAGGTGCATAGTAGGGATACTCTGTGGTAGTCCCTGTAGCTTCGGGATTAAGAATAGAGCTACGGTATCCCCTGCCTGATCGTAAGAGGCGACTAAAAGGGGACTTCCGGGGTTGTGAACGGGGAGAGTGGGAGCTGGATCCGTCCAGCCAGCAGCCCCGGGAAGGACGGCGGTGCGTGCGTGGCAGCATGCCGCCGTAAACATCGGAAGGTGAAGGAGAGCACATCTACTCTCCGAAGATGGGCCCATTCTGGGCTCCGCGCGTGGAGGACACCGTTACGTTCCAACGGAGATCCCGGAGTCCACCCCAAGCGCAGTGGCAGCCTCCGAGGGGGTTTTAATGCGGTCAAATCCCACATAACCCGGTATCCTCTCCCAAGGTGCCGGGTAGCTTTTGAAGGTTTCCCCCCGACACCAAAAAAAAGGGATGCTCTGTGGTATTGTATGTACATACCTAAGTGTAGGTTCTTATTTACTTAAAGTTCACGAAAGTAATATAATACGAAGGTCTTTCTTAAAACCGAGTTGAATCATTATTTTAAATACTTTAAATGACGTAGATCCATCTTGTCGTACGTGACGCTATCTGTAGTTCCCATAAGGTCATTTACGTATGTTTTGTTGGAAGGAAGCGCAATGTTTGTTTTCATTGTATTTACCTATTAAGTTAAAAACCGACCAAGTGAGAGTCGGACTCGCGCTCGTAAGGTTCCTTACAATCATCTCTAAAAAGGCATACATTTCGTAATTATTTATTTTATTTTAATATAATTTTTTAAGTAAGTATATAACCAAATAAACTATGAATATTTTTGTCTGTGTCTATTTCTACGTGAACATATCAACATTGACAGCCTCCGTGGCGTAGTGGGTCGGTAGTGGGTGGGTAGAACCGACTGCGAAGCGCGAGGTCTTGGGTTCGATTCCCACCCAGGACAAATATTTGTGTGATGAACATGACTATTTGTTCTGTGTCTGGGTGTTTATTTATCTATTTAAGTATGTATTTAGAATTATATAAGTATGTATATCAGCTTTCTGATTACCATAGTACAAGCTCTGCTTGGTTTGGAATTAGATGGTGTTGTGTGAATTGTCGAAAGATATTTATTTATCTATATATTATTTATCGAATATCGAATACTTTTAAACGAGCAATTCTTGTATATACCTAAATATATTTTTGAATCTCGGAAACCCCTAGATCTAGAGTTCAAGTAAACTAATTTCGGTGGTGATAAATCGATCCAGCTAGGTTATATTAAAAAAAAATATAAAAAATATTTTCAGCGATAATCAACTTAAATATTAACTAAAAATACGGCTCTTCCTGACATTTATTGGAGAGTATTAATAATACTGTGGCGTACAACGCCGTCAAACGCCACCTGCTAATCCGACGTTCAAAGAAATGAAAATGTAGATTTGAAAGAGCTCTATAAAAATTTCGTTCATTAAATTAAAGCTTCATTGGCCGAATGGTTACGTGGGCTGACTGCGGAACTAAAGATCCGGGTTCAAACCTAAATCAAAACCATATTGCGTTTATTTTATATTTTTTTGTGAAAATATTAATGATTGGGAGTTATTTCAGATGGCGTTGTTATCTACACTAAGCAATTTATTGTTTCGTTTGGAATTAAACCAAGAAAATAAATTGTTTTTATCCCAGCAACGCTAAAAAAAAGAAAAAAAAAAGAATTTAATTTAAAAGATTTCGTTTATTGTTAAAAGGCGTGGGATGTCTGAATATATCTTGACTAATCATTTTTAATTTTGAGCAGTGATGGCCGAGTGGTAAAAGCCGCGGTCTTCTACGCGACCGATCCCGGGTTCAAATCCTCGGCGCGCACCTCTGACAAAGAAATTTGTAATGTGCGAATTTATCGCTGCTCCGCGGTGATGGAAAATATCGTGATATTTCATTGATTACGATGTTCTCCATCGCCGTGCATGCCTGAGAGAAATTCATAATATCTCGAAAGCATGACGTCCACCAATCCGCACTTGGCCAGCGTGGTGGACTATGGCCTAAATCCCTCTCACTTGTGAGAAGGAGACCTGTGCCCAGCAGTGGGACATAAAAAAGGTTGAAAAAAAAAACATTTTAAAGCATTCCTACACTTTATATTAGCTTGAATTGTATGTATGTATCTGCTGTATTTAACGGAATTTTTAAACTTAATATTCAGTCACTTATCCAAATCGTGTGAAATTTTGTATACATGTTTAGAACTGATGTCAATATAATAATTTTAAATAATTTATAGTTCAAGAATCTAGAGCATTTTTGGGGCACTTATTATTAAAAGAAAATTAATTAATTAATTTACCTATTTACCTGACGACCCGCGTGGCACCATGGTTATCATGCCAGACTGCCAATCGATGGGTCCCGGGTTCGATATTCAGCGAAGCTGAAATTTGAATGATGAGTTTATTTCTGTTCTCGGTCTGGGTGTTTGTGTTCCTGTCTTTGTATGTGTCGATGGTACCCACGACACAGGGTATTAATTACCTTACTGTGGGGCTACGAGTTTTGACGTGATAACGTCTTTAAAATCGTTTTAGTCGGGTGACATGTTCAGAAACTTGTGTCACACCAAAACCTCACGAGCGCGATCGCAGGTATAACGAGAGAGAGACGGACCGATCTCCCGTCTCATCTCGAGCGCTGCCAGTCATTCCGTGAAACTTGTCACGCGGAATCCTCACGAGCGGAGGCTGGCATAGCGTTCGAGTGAGTGGACCGATCTTCCGTCTCTCTCACTCTAGCGGCATACAAACGAATGGAGATTTTCTCGTGCGGACGTTATCACGTAAACATCTCGATCGTAAACCTACTTTACAAACAATTTGCCGTTTTTTTTTGTTTTTTAACGTTTTCTATTAGGGAATAGGTCGCGTCATGTAAAATGAACGCTGATGGTCAAGCTGCGCATTAGGCGATTTATCGGTCTATTTGGTGGTATGAGGTTTTTCAATAACCTACCGATAACCAATACACGAAGTTACTAGCGAAAGGTTAGTTCAAAAATAAAACGATAGGCCTAGACTTTCGTGTGCGAGTGTACCCATTGCGCATGGCTATGGTTGCCATCCGTCCGGGTTTCCACGGATTTGTCCTAGTTTAGAGGGCGTCCGGGGAGCGTCCGGGCCGGACTTCATTTGCAGTCCGGGTTTAAAAAAATTACACACGCACTGTGCCCGCACATCGCGATCAACCGACGAACCGACTCGGTAAATTCACCGTCCCCCCGCTGTTGAAATGTCCGGGTTTTGGGATCTAAAATCCGGGGTTTTAATGCGTCTTGTCCTGGTTTACAAATTTTAGAGATGGCAACCCTACGCATGGTAAACGTATACAAATACACTCGCACATACCTCCTCCACTTTCTTCCAGCGTTTTTTTGCATGACGCGACCTGTATGTGTGGCTAGTTCGACTTTTAACTTTAACATATTTATTTATTATTTCAAATTTATTACATAATATGTAGTATATATAATACATACTTACTAGGGTTCCCTGTGTTATGGGGTCTAGACTCTTCCGAATTGTACAATATTTGTAAAACAGATTGTAAGAGAATTAATAATGTGTGTGCGTGCGTGCGTGCGTGCGTGTGTGTGTGTGTGTGTGTGTGTGTGTGTGTGTGTGTGAATGTCATGTATTAATATATAAAACATTTCTGTTTCTTCTTCATATGAAAATTGTTTCAGCCAAATTTTAACTTTAGTTTTTTATCTGTATAATATAATTAAAAATGCCTTCCAACATTTTGAAAAAGCGCTGATACTCTTAAACTGCTGGACCGATATTAACCAAACAAGCTAAGAACCACCGGGCGGAAACTGGCTTTCAAATAAAAAAAAACCGCAAGGAAATCTGTCCATTCCTTTGAGAGTTACGATGCCACGTACAGACACACACACAGACAGACAGACAGACATCGACGTCAATCTTATAACACCCCTCTTTTTGATTCGGGGGTTAAAAAAAAGTGTTGAAATCCCCACCAAAACGCCATCATTACATTAAATGAGATTTCTATTTCTTCCAGAACCATGTCATCAGAAGGGTACTCGGAGAAAGAGGTGGACGCGATGCCGGACCGCATCGCGGAGACCTTCAGCGGCATGAAGGTCCTGATCACTGGCGGTACCGGCTTCATGGGGAAGGTGCTGGTGGAGAAACTTCTCAGGTAAGCAGTAAAAGCAGACCCGGCTATAGCAACCCGGTGAAGTACTTTATCTTACTTCAGGCTACGCTATATCGTGGGTACCAAAGAGAAAGCTAAGAATTTAACGCACATATCAGGAAAGAACTCTTCATTGTTGACGACCCGCGTGGCGTAATGGTTACCATGCCGGACTGCCAACCGAAGGGTCCCGGGTTCGATTCAAACAGAAATTTGAATGACGAGTTTAAATTTCTGTTCTCGGTCTGGGTGTTTGTGTTCCTGTCTTTGTATGTGTCCATGGTACCCACGACACAGGGTATTAATTACCTTACTGTGGGGCTATGAGTGTGTAACGTTTATTATTTATTTATTATTTATCATTTATCATGTAGATATCTCCTTGAAAATTGAACCCTAGACTCCTTGCAATTTGGGGATTGAATTCTTTTCATTTTTTTTATTTTTATTTGAATGTAGTATCAGACAAGCATGCAGGCCACGCGGTGTTAAGGTCGCTGCAGCCCATTGACTTCTACATACAACCTCAAGCAAGCATAGGTAAGTCTTGTCTGACGTCGTATGCAGTTGCGCTGCTACTCCGGAAGCTGGTGGTCGCCTCGTGCAAGTGTGGCCGGGAACTGTATCTTTCAACCGAAACGCAATAGAATTGCTTACGGCAGAAGTGGGTGCAGCGGTGGTACTTTCCCGGGCGAACCATAATAGTTCTACCACCTACTAAAAATGCAAACTCAATGGAATATGCCGCAAGCTCCTAATCCTTACAGCTGTCCGAGTGATGTTACGGGTAATGGTAAAGGTATTATCAACCCATGAAATCTGTGGGATTTGTGACTGGATGGTTTTGTACCAAATAGGTACCTTTCTCTTGCGAAGTATTCCCGCCACAAAGAAGTTTAAAAGAGCATGTACCTATTTTCATTTTTTTGGTATATTTCTTGTATGTATGTAATATCACTACAGTGTACAAGTGTTGTGAAAATAAATAGACAACAAATAAGAAACAGCACCAAAACATGTTGTTCTCGCTTATCTCCAAAATACCATTGGTTACGTTCTGGTGAAGTAGCCATCGCTTTTTTTCAATAATGGCATCGCAAACTCTGTATATTGCTAGCGTCAAGTACAATTTTTAAATCACGTTTTTTCCAGTTTCAGTGAAACTGGACGAGTAATAATAGGTAAAGTCAGTAAGTCGTCAGTAATCAGTCACTCAAGTCAGTCAGACATTCAAGTAAAGCGATGGCTTCTTTACCAGAACGTGACCAATGGAATTTTGGAGGCAAGCCGAAAAAAAATATTTTCGCACTGTTATTTTAATTCACAACACTCGTGCACTATAATTAATCTATATCAAACAAAATGCCATCAAATTTATCCGATAAAACTCAAAAATACACCAAGAAAGTAAAAATAAAACAAGAGCACACTATGTCTTTTTCGACTTCCCGCCAAAACTCAGCCATCGCTTTAGGTACTAGGATATCTGACATTCATTGATTGATTTGACTTTGAGTATTATAAAATCGGTTCAACGACTGGAAGAAACTGGATATAAAAATTCACTTGACAAATTATTCAAACGACTAAAATGTCATTCGTAAAGAAAAAGTATGTTTGTTTTCGCAGAAAATGTCCGGACATCGGCCAGATCATCCTCCTTGTCCGGACAAAGAAGGGCAAAACCCCGAAACAAAGGCTAGAAGACATGCTCAATGATGCTGTAAGTTAATTTACTAATTATTCTTCACTTTGAGTAATGATTATGAAATGTTTTGATGTTGTCGCGTGACAATGCCTAATGTACGCTGATTTTTTTTATCACAAATGTTATTTTATCGCAAAAAAATCAAATGTCGCGGGCATAGTCATGCGGCTGGCGTTGAACGCAAGCAATCTACAATACTCACATTGGATCTTTGTCTCTGAGAACTTCGTTTGAGTAGAACAACAACAGGGACTTCCTACGCGAGACATTGAGTACTCAACGTATGGGACTACGGGAGCGAGGAACAACCTCTTTACCCGGGCAGACTCATGAGGATCACTGCCTCATGGTGATTTCACTCCGCCGTTAGGCGGTAGGCATTTTTGCCAAGGTTTGGTGTTTGAGTAGCTGCACGCCTTTGTGGTCCCCTTAAATCTGCCGCCCTGGGCTCCAGCCTACTCAGCTTTTTGGTAAATCCAGCACTAAATTGTAGATAAAGTTGGCTAATAATAATAAATAATATAAATATCTTTGGACAATTCACACAACAGTGTTGTTGAATGCTCTGCTTAGTTTGGAATCAGATGGTGTTGTCATCAACACCATCTGATTCCAAACTAAGCAGAGCTTGTTCTATGGTAATCAGAAAGCTGATAAACATACTTATATAATTCTAAATACATACCTAAATAGATAGATTAACACCCAGACACAGAACAATAGTCAAGTTCATCACACAAATAATTGTCCTGGGAATCGAACCCACGAGCTCACGCTTCGCAGTCGGCTCATCACCCACTACGCCACGCCACGGAGGCTGTCGGCTACAACCCTTTTTGCGTCCCACTGCTGGGCACGGGTCTCTCCCCCTTATTGGGGAGGCCTGGAGCTTACTCCACCACGCTGCTCCAATGCGGGTTGGTGGAGATGCGGGTTAGTGGCCAACCCGCTGTCGGATGTTTTCAAACCGCCGACAAGGTTTAACGACTGTTATCTATCGACATAAACCGGGACCGGCGGCTTAAAATGCTCTCCGAAGCACGGAAACGCGCATGAAATTTTTTGCCACCTGCGGTCACCCATCTCACACCCGACCGCGCCTGTTTGACTTAGCTGCATACACCGCTAGCGTTCTACGCTAACCGCCGAGCCATGCGCGCTTCTTTATTAACTTATTTTGATATAATTAAATATAGACAGATAAGAAAATGGCGGCTTGAAATGACATCAACAAGAATTGTATGTAATCAAGTACCTAACAATTTCGCAAAAATAATGGTGCCCTAAAGTTTTTTGCAAAACTCCGCGTACTACTTACTTACCTACTTAAGTAATTCACTGCTTGCGGAGCGACCATGACCTTGTTTGTATGGTCACTGACCATGCAGCGCTGGTTATGTAACTTGAATGGTGGTAAAAATAACGAGTTAACGAAATGGAGTTTTGCAGTTTGTTTTTTAATGTACCGCATATTATTATATTTTTAACTGGGGAGGAGAGTGAGACACCACGCCACCTACTTTTAAATTGTGGCGCACTTAACAACAAGCGTAGCATTCGTCTAGGGAGCAGTGCCGGATTTATATTTTTTATGAGTGTAGGCCACTTTATTTCCGCCGCCCCATGTACTTATAGATATATTTAATATATATTCGCCATGCGCAGACGGCTCGCTCGGAGAGTGCGGGCGGAAAGCGGGGGTTGCTACGTTGCCACTACCCTCCGCCCGCCTCGCTGCTCTCATCTACCACTCACACGATACTATAGGTTTCGATAGGAATGAGTTTCTATAGGGATTTTTAAAGTATAATAAACCATGAACCAGTGAACGTGTTTGACTTTTATCCTCTGAAATCGATGGACCCTCCTCTGAAATCTGCCGGTCCTAGGACGCTGCCGCCCCTAGGCCGCGGCCTATACTGCCTATTTATAAATACAGGGTCAGGACTGCTGGGGAGGCACGTGCTGCTGCCAGATGAAGCCAAACAAATTACTGCCTGTAAAATCCTAGCCTTCTTCAAGGCTATTGGATTGGACGGTGATGACCCGGCTACGGGTAAAAACAATCTTCATAGGTTAAAGTACCCAGGGCCGATACAGCCGGAGCCTCATTGTTCAAATATCTTTATAACTGGTTGCAACCGTTTTGGCGTCTCACTACTGGGCATGGGTCTCTATCTCTCCCCATTTTTGGAGGCATGAAGGTTATTACACAACGTAGCTTCAATGTGGGTTTTTGGATAACCTGCTCGGATATTTTCAAACTGCCCGTAAGGCCTTGACAACCAGCGTGCCGCAATGAAATTCATGCCGGAGTGCCAATCAAAGGGTTCGATTCCCGGCGAAACAGAAATAATGTTTAAATTTCCTTTCTGGGTCTGGGTGGTGTTTGCGTTTCTATCTTTATGTGTGTCCTTGGTACCCACGACACAGGGTGTATCTACCCTACTGTAGTTGACTGAAAATATAGGTATTTTTTATAATTCATAATTACTAAAAAATAAAAAAAACTTGCTGGATCGATTTATAACCCCCGAAAACAGGGTACTTACTAAATTTCATTAAAATCGTTGAAACTGTTTCAGAGATTCAAAATATAAATCTAGGTACTCGTACATACAAGAATAGCTCGTTTAAAGGTATCTAAGATACTACTGAAAAGTGTTAATCCTACTTTCTACTAATGTAGAAACTAAGTTTGTTTGTTACTCTTTCACGCGAAAACTACTCAACCGATCATCATGAAACTTTGTACATATAACTTGGAGTTATCAGAAGTGTACTATTTGTTCCCTCACTCGCGATTCACTGGCTCGGCAACTCACGATGTGCGCAGGCGGCACGCCCGCTCTCACCCTTGGTTCGCGCGGTACTGACGCCGCACGCCCCGCCACACCATGAGCACGAGACAGTGTTTATAGCTATTCCTATAGTTATAGTCTACTACAAACACTACATCCCTTTCTTATCAAAATATTTTTTATTTACTTTGTAAGTGAACATACTCCCAATTAATAATTATTAAATTAGGTCCCGCGCCTTACGTCTTCTATCTCCATAATCTTTCCCCCTTTTTTTTTCCAAATTATTTCCAATTGAATGGGAGCACATTTAAACCATAAACGTTTTCCAATTGAATGGGGGCACATTTAAACCATAAATGTTTTCCAATTTAATGGGGGCACATTTAAACCATAAATGTATTCCAATTGAATGGGGGCACATTTGAACCATAAATGTTTTCCAATTTAATGGGGGCACATTTAAACCATAAATGTATTCCAATTTAATGGGGGCACATTTAAACCATAAATGTATTCCAATTGAATGGGGGCACATTTGAACCATAAATGTTTTCCAATTTAATGGGGGCACATTTAAACCATAAATGTATTCCAATTTAATGGGGGCACATTTAAACCATAAATGTATTCCAATTTAATGGGGGCACATTTAAACCATAAATGTATTCCAATTGAATGGGGGCACATTTGAACCATAAATGTTTTCCAATTTAATGGGGGCACATTTAAACCATAAATGTATTCCAATTTAATGGGGGCACATTTAAACCATAAATGTATTCCAATTTAATGGGGGCACATTTAAACCATAAATGTATTCCAATTGAATGGGGGCACATTTGAACCATAAATGTATTCCAATTTAATGGGGGCACATTTGAACCATAAATGTATTCCAATTTAATGGGGGCACATTTAAACCATAAATGTATTCCAATTTAATGGGGGCACATTTGAACCATAAATGTATTCCAATTTAATGGGGGCACATTTAAACCATAAATGTATTCCAATTTAATGGGGGCACATTTAAACCATAAATGTATTCCAATTTAATGGGGGCACATTTGAACCATAAATGTATTCCAATTTAATGGGGGCACATTTAAACCATAAATGTATTCCAATTTAATGGGGGCACATTTAAACCATAAATGTATTCCAATTTAATGGGGGCACATTTAAACCATAAATGTATTCCAATTGAATGGGGGCACATTTGAACCATAAATGTATTCCAATTTAATGGGGGCACATTTGAACCATAAATGTATTCCAATTTAATGGGGGCACATTTAAACCATTAATGTATTCCAATTTAATGGGGGCACATTTAAACCATAAATGTATTCCAATTTAATGGGGGCACATTTGAACCATAAATGTATTCCAATTTAATGGGGGCACATTTAAACCATCAATGATTACGACTTTGAGCACCTAGATCTCGCCAACCAAGCGTCGCAATACAAACCCCAAAAACGCATAAACAGGTACCAGGTCCACCTCCGAACCGCTAAAATGTTCTCGATAAGTTGGTGACAAGATCGCGGCTATTGTTTATGACTTCACCTAACCACAAGTGCACAGTAACGCAAGCTTAGCCAAGCAAGGTTTGGGACGGACCCACCGCATCAAACAGTTCGGGAAAGCTGTAGACAACCATGGGCAGCCTCATACAAAGCACGCAGCTATGCTCCAGAAGTGAAATCGAAGCGGTCTCTGCCTAGCGACAAGAAGAAATACTTCGACAACTACTCGAATTCGACTTCGCTTCGACTTCGTGATTTGGATTCCACTAAGTGGACCCTTGTAAAAGGGGACAACAAATGCACTCTACATCCAAACGGTATCCTAACACCCATGCGCGCAACAGTATGTAATTTACAATTTGTTCTTTAATATAATTTTATTTTGACGCAATGATATTATATCAAAATGATTTTATGTAAAATAAGAAGCAGATATGTTATAGGCGCGCACGCTGTGAAGATTCAAATCCCAATTGGGAAGTCTTTGTATGAGACGTCTGCGTCGAGCGCAGTCACAAGCGTACCGCATTGTAGGTAGATATAAAAATGATTATAATATAAAACATCCTAGTTTTAGCGGGTATACTGTTTCCCCCCGGCGGCAGCCCCAGCAATAATCCCGACACCACCACATTGGAAAACAAGTTCCAAATCAATCATTAGTAAATTGTAGCTTTAGTGGAATAAGATAAGTTATTTTCGAATCCTTCCTTTCAATCTCCATTCCATTTCCGAACCACAACTCTCAACAACAAGGCACTGTACGGCCGTATACCAACTGCACTCGAAGGATAAACGGCCAATTTACTGTCGTTACTTTGCCGTGTGCGAGTACCTAGTTACTTACCTAGGTCAACCATCTAGTACTTGACACTCCGTTAAACAAATGTAAACAACTAAACTCGTATACTGTACCAATTCGTTACGTCATAACCAAAAAAAATACCTATAAGTATTACTTTTTCGCTTAAATTCCAGAATTTCTTACAAACTTTAAATATTTTGAGAGGGCTTTATCTAATGTCCTATTGATAAATTTATTTATTTATTTAGGTACTCTTAACACTTAAGGGTATAAAAATTGGTTATAAACCATTCTCATACCTACTGAATGATTTTTAGATACATATTAGATTATGAGTTTGAAGCAATTTATCAATAACCATTGCACTAATTTAAAGAGTTACCCAAATAACAATATTGCTGCTATTATCCTTTTACTCATAGCTTCTTGTAATTTAGCACTTAATCAGTACCAGCTAACACAATTAGTTACTCCTGTCTTTCGTTTTTTTTTTTTTTATATATGACACGTTATGTAGTGCCTTCGGACAAAACAACCGTTCTTCTCCAACCAAAACACTCACTTGCCCAGTGCCTAATAACAACGCCATCTGGACCAGCTCCCAATAAACTTGTCACAAAAAATTTAAAAAACAAGTCGCAATTGTGCCTGACCTACGCTCCAACCCGAGTCTCCAGCTCCGAAATCAGCCCACGCAACCACTCGACCAAGGAAGCTATATCTTTTGTTGACGAATTCTTATTCTATTTAAAATCAACATTGTCATTCGTTTGAACACGGATGACGTCAATAAGGATACGAAAATACGGGTACAACGACAATTTCCAAAATGAATCCGGCCAAATCGATTCATCTCCCCCGAAAACCATTTTTGATTTATGACATTGTTGCTATGCACACATAAGCCATACAGTAAAATATGGGCACCGTCAACCGTCCACCACTAAAAACATGTTTTTATCATATATTACCTTGTGATAAATACCTATTTATTATTTATTATTAACCCATTACAGATTTGCACTTATCAAGTTATCGCCCTTGACAGTCAGTATACCTATTTTAATTACTGCCGAACTCCGCTGACAATCTTCAAGTAGCCTTTTGAGATATTATTATCTTTCACCAATCTACTCACGTACAGGCATTATAGCCTATTTAGTGCCTGTAAAGTAGTGTAAAAAGTCATCATAGTTTAATAAAACTTTATTTATAGTAAATATTATGTTATTAATAATATAACAATATACTAAAACTTTAACTGTTATGTAAATTTATTGAAGCATACATGAACTCAGTACATCTTTCATTCTATTCTTGATTCCATTTTACGATTTAGCTTTATTTTACGAATACAATAATAGTATTGGTTAATATTTTTATATTTTTATAATAGTTAATATTGTTATAGGTACCTAGGTTCATGTTATGAATTTACGTTTAACACAAAACCACCATCCAATTTGTATATGTAGATCGTCTCATGATCATATTGTTTCTTTATGAATTAGGTATGTGTGATTTGTAAGCTTATACGTATATTACGCATTACCATATCGATTGGTGATAATTAATGATAAATAATTTTAATGATTCTAAAAGTTTATTTAAATCATTAAATTTATTAACTCAAGGGAACGTCGACTTACGTACGAGTTAAAGGTTAGAATGTATTTGACTTGCCTTACTGAATTAATTAAATAATAGATAAATTTCGACCTATGATGTTCACTATTGATGTAATGTGTACTGTAATTTTCACAGTATGTCCCACAAAATAGCTGTAAGACAAGTTAGATCTCTCATGGATGTTGCCACTCCTAGGTATGTAGTTATTCATGTAAATTATTATTAACACATTCACGTAACCAACTTAGAATGATACCTACATGGACGATATAAATAATTTTTTTTTATAAATACCTCCATTATGTATGTATGTAAAGTACCCTTAAAGGTATCGAACCAACCAGAAGAAAATACCTACTTACTTGCAATATTAATATAATTACCATTGTCAGGTGTTATTCCATACAGATCCTGAAATACTTTTATACTAGTTAGAAATAGACTATTCTCTTGCACAGTAAGTAGGTGTATTTTGTGATCCAAACACTGAATTACGTTTCTTCCTTCCTCTAAATACTTTTTTAATAATTGTTACACATTTTACAAATCCAAGAACAAACAAGTAGACATTTTAAAAATTGTGTACTTTATAATGCATACCGGTTTTGTCGTTACTGCGTACTGCCATTGATAAGTTTGATAACATAAAAACGAATTTATATTAATTCACGCTAGTTACATTATGAAACTTAAATTGTATTTTTTTTATTTACGATCATTTTACGGTAATGTGATTAATTGACTTACTCCAGTAATACTCGTAATCCAACAATCCAGTGACTTTATATGTAGGTTTACTTACAAATTTTCACTTCCTTGTTTCCTTCCCCTTTTTTTAATTCTATGTCGAGGAGGAAAGAAATAAAAATATACGGCCAGGATTTATCCTCGTCGCCAATGTACTATTTGTTCCCTCACTCGCGATTCACTGGCTCGGCAACTCACGATGTGCGCAGGCGGCACGCCCGCTCTCACCCTTGGTTCGCGCGGTACTGACGCCGCACGCCCCGCCACACCATGAGCACGAGACAGTGTTTATAGCTATTCCTATAGTTATAGTCTACTACAAACACTACAAGAAGTAACACAGGATACTTTAAAAAAATTAACGCAGGTGAAATCGCGGGGCACAGCTAGTAAGAACTAAGCCTCAAAATAGCACATTAATGACATCCTAATTTGAATAGTTATAAATTAATTTTTTAAGAAAAAAATAGAACCGACTTCAAACGGTAAAAAATTAAATTGTTCAGTACCTACTTCTTCTTGCTCATGGTAATGACTCTTAAAACTATTTTTGGAGTCGGGCCCTTACTTATTTCACTCTTTTTAGTAATTTTAATAATTATGCACATATGGCTGCAACCCTTTTTGCGTCCCACTGCTGGGCACGGGTCTCTCCCACTTATTGGGGAAGCCTGGAGCTTACTCCACCACGCTGCTCCAATGCGGGTTGGTGGAGATGCGGGTTAGTGGCCAACCCGCTGTCGGATGTTTTCAAACCGCCCATAAGGCCTCCGACAAGGTTTGACGACTGTTATCTATCAACAACAACCGGGACCGACGGCTTAACGTGCCCTCCGAAGCACGGAAACGCGCATGAAATTTTTTGCCACTAGCGGTCACCCATCTCACACCCGACCGCGCCCGTTTGGCTGAGCTGCATAGGTCGCTTGCGTTCTACGCTAGCCGCCAGGCCATGCGCGCTTCACATGCACATACGTATAAGCATAATTGGAATTTTTTTCACTTAACTTCTAAGCGTTAAAGAGATACCTTTTATAATCATGTTTATCTAATAGCCATCTTATAGCCTGAAAGAATACTACTATCCGTCAATGTGAGTGCCTATTAAATTTCAGAGTTCCCCTCGATTTCCTTGGGATCCCATCATCAGATCCTAATTTGACAATGGGACCACCTCGAGAGTATAAGCATACGAACAAAAAAAGAATTTTGAAAATCGGTCCACAAACGGCGGAGTAATCGGTGAACATATATAAAAAAAAATACATACAGCCGAATACAGTACCTCCTCCTTTTGGAAGTCGGTAAAAAATAGTTAGGTTCACTGTTTCGTTTTGTAGACTCATGTATGGTTAAAATTATGATGCAAGTCTCGTGCGCACGTACATAAAAAAGGGATCAAAGTGATGTGTTTGTCATATACCTACGGAGGCTTGGAGGTCAAGTTACAATTGTATTTTCTTAACTACGTTAGTAAGACGTGAGCCAATGTAAAAAATATGACGGCGTACCGGAAAATATGAAGAATTTCAAGTTGTATAACACTATTGACGGTATTGTTTTAGTTTTACGTTCATTAATTTATTTTCAATATTGGCATCGCAAACTGTGCGTACTGCCAGCGTCAAGTACAAATTTATTTATTTACTTATTTACACAACTATATAAACATTACAGAATTAAATCCAAAACGCTTACATAGTTGAACGAGATTGTACATATCTTTCTGCAACTCTGCGAAACACAGCAGGCGTAGAAGAAAACAAGTCTAGGGTTGGCTCCCATGCCAGCACACCATTGAGCAAGGTTAAGGTGCGAACAAATGGCGACTCACGAAACGAAACCGTCCTAGATACTGGCACGAAAAACAATTTTCGTTGGCGATGTCTGACGCTTTTTTTGTGACATTTACACATCACTACTACAACTAGAGCCGATCGGACTTCGTGAAATAGAATACTTAAACGCATTCTGCGCAAGTGCAGTAGGTGCCTTTCGTTATGTTGCGTCACTGTCCTACTGACCCGCGTTCCACCGTGCCTTAGGGTGCGTTTCCACTGACGCGGAGCTGGGCGGAGCGGTGCTTAGCGGTGCATGAATTGACCAATCACTTTGCTCGAAATCTAATCTCGAAATCTCGCTTCAATGGAAACAGCACGAGCGGAGTGGAGCAGAGCTGAACGGATATTCATAAAAATACAGCGAGGCGTACGGAGCGGAGGACAACGGGTATTGGGGTGCGGATATCTCCGCTTCACTACTCCGCTCTACTCCGATTCAATGGAAACAGACAAAGACAAATGATTTATTTGCACAAATATTGGTATTACAAAAGTTGTTTTACACATTTAATAATCCGCCGTATTTACCTCAGTAAGCAAAGCAAAGTAATACAAATATTATATTATATTATTAATAAATAAAAGTACTGACTAAAATCTAACTTAGAAATTTTAATTTATTTAAGTATTAAATTAACTAATCGTATTATTTACGAAGCGCGCATGGCCCGGCGCTTAGCGTAGAACGCTAACGATCTATGCAACTAAGCAAAACGGGCGCGGTTGGGTGTGAGATGGGTGACCGCTAGTGGCAAAAAATTTCATGCGCATTTCCGTGCATCGGAGGGCACGTTAAGCTGTCGGTCCCGGTTGTCGTCGATAGATAACAGTCGTTAAACCTTGTCGGAGGCCTTATGGGCGGTTTAAAAACATCCGACAGCGGGTTGGCCACTAACCCGCATCTCCACCAACCCGCATTGGAGCAGCGTGGTGGAGTAAGCTCCAGGCCTCCCCAATAATGGGGAGAGACCCGTGCCCAACAGTGGGACGCAAAAAGGGTTGCAGCCAATCATATTATTGATTTATATTTATCCCATATTTGCATTTTTTATTGTTTTTGGTAATTATTTATACGGTATTTTATCAGCGTCATCGGCTTTGGGCACCCAATTACCTGGGTTTTTATACACTCACCACTTTTCACCGCTCTTCTCCGCTCCTCTCCGTCCAGCTCCGCGTCAGTGGACACGCACCCTTAGTTTGTGTTCATAACCTGTATCTAGATGCACTTCTTGAGATAACATTGAAACGTTATCTTTTTAGGGTTCTGTAGCCAAATGGCAAAAAACGGAACCCTTATAGATTCGTGATGTCTGTCTCTCTGTCTGTCTGTCCGTCCGTATGTCACAGCCACTTTTTCCGAAACTATAAGAACTATACTGTTGAAACTCGGTACGTAGATGTATTTTGTGATCCACATTAAGATTTTCACACAAAAATAGAAAAAAATCAATAAATTTTTAGGGTTTCCCATACTTAGAACTGAAACTCAAAAAATTTTTTTCATCAAACCTATACGTGTTGGGTATCTATGGATAGGTCTTCAAAAATGATATTGAGGTTTCTAATATTATTTTTTTCTAAACTGAATAGTTTGCGTGAGAGACACTTCCAAAGTGGCAAAATGTGTCCCCCTCCCCCCCCCGTAACTTCTAAAATAAGAGAATGATAAAACTAAAAAAATATATGATGTACATTACGATGCAAACTTCCACCAAAAATTGGTTTGAACGAGATCTAGTAAGTAGTTTTTTTTAATACGTCATAAATCGTAAACCACAATTTACCTTTCATTCAATCTTAATGCAATGATTTCTATGGATAATCAAAGGCAATGAGTATTTCTGTTGCCGCTATTGTTATACAAATACTAAAAACAGAATAAAATAAATATTTAAGAGGGCTCCCATACAATAAACGTGATTTTTTTTAGATAATGGTATCGAACCCTTCGTGCGTGAGTCCGACTCGCACTTGGCCGGTTTTTTTAGGGCCTGATTTCTCGAGAAAGCGACGAGAAAATATTTTAACTTAAAAAAAACTTTTTGATTGAAAAAAGATTCGTCAAGTTCTTTTCATCATGACCACAGAATACTGACTATTACGAAATGACATTCAAAGTTTTATACTGTTTAGTCTTTTAAAAGATTTTTGTTAAATACTTAAATTTTATTAAGAAACATGCGAGCCACGTGGTATTAAGGTAAGGGGTATCTCTATCAGAACATGTCTGCAGACAACCTGTCGTGCTTGAGGTTCCTTTTTTATTTATCTCCTCAAGCAAGTATAGGTAAGTCTTGTCTGAGGTCGTATGCAGTTGCGCTGCCACTCCGGAGGCTGGTGATCGCCTCATATAAGTGTGGCTGGCAACTGCACCTTTCAGGTTCAAGGCAGAAGTGGGTGCAGCGGTGGTACTTCCCCGGGCGAACCATAATAGTTCTACCGCCTACGAAGGTTGTCTGCAGATATGAGTATTATGTCGTATACAGTTGCGCTGCTACTCTGAAGGCGAATATGTTAGTCTGGCTGGTAACCTCACCTCTCCACCGAAACACAATAGAATGTGCCAGCTACAAAATATATACTATATTATAACTGTGAAAATTGTACGTTCTGAGTGATGTTTGTTGCTCAATCACGCAAGCACGGCTGAAGGGGTCGACATTAAATTTGGCTCCATAATTTAAGTATTACAGGGTTAAAACTTAATGCCTTTTCGCATTCTTTGTATATTATGAAATCATATGTATAGTATGAAATAATATATAGGCTTATTCTTGTCCCGAAACGTACCGTTCCTGAGTAATTGATAAGCACAATCATCCGAGTAAGCTGGTTAAGTCCCCTGTCCCTACTAAGTAATATACAATCCCTACTAGTCCCTACTATCCCTGCTTCCCTACTAATATTATAAATTCGAAAGTAACTCTGTCTGTCTGTCTGTCTACGCTACGCTACGCTTTCCCGCTTAAACTACTGAACCAATTTTAATGAAATTTGGAACACAGATAGAGTGGACCTTGGGAAAGGACATAGATTGCTTTTTATTCTATGTGAACCTATAAAACGAGTCCACGCGGGTAAAGCCGCTGGCAGAAAGCTAGTAATGAAATAAAGTGAACTTCAAAAAGATAGGTACTACAAAGTGAAAGCATTATTTTATCACCTGCCCTGTATCTCAGGAATTCGTCGACTTTAAAGCTTGCCTTTGCCTCCCTCTCTCTTCAAAGAGCTTACAACATTGACAAAGCCATAGCAACAGGTTGCTAAACGCAACCACAAAGGCGCATTTCTAGAAACATACAATTGCACAATGACCTTAGTATTCTCATCGTATGATTTGTGTTGAATGTAATAGAAGAAGATTGAAGTAGGTGGTAGAGCTATTATGGTTCGCCCGGCGAAGTACCACCGCTGCACCCACTTCTGCCGTGAACCAATTCTATTGTGTTTCGGTGAAAAGGCGCAGTTGCCGGCCACACTTACATGAGGCGACCAGCCTCCGGAGTAGCAGCGCAACTGAATACGACCTCAGACAAGACTTAGCAAAGCGACATTATATTATAATAGTCAAATTCAGTGAGTCGTCAGTAATCAAATAGTAAAGTCAGTCAAACATCCGAGTATAGCGATAGTTACTTTACTAGAACTTGTCTGATGGAGTTTTGGAGGCACCCCGGAATATGGCGTTTTCGCAATGTTATTTCATTCCACAACCCTAGGGCAATTTGATGTAGTTATACCAATAAAGGACCATCAATTTTATTCAATATAATTCAAAACCATAATATAATCTAATATATAAAATTCTCGTGTCACAGTTTTCGTTGCCATACTCCTCCGAAACGGCTTGACCGATTCTCATGAAATTTTGTGAGCATATTGAGTAGGTCTGAGAATCGGCCAACATCTATTTTTCATCCCCCCCCCCCAACTGATAAAGGTGGCCCACCCCGAACATTTATCGCGGTACGCGGGTTCAGCTAGTAACATATATTTTTCTTTTAAAAAGTTGCTGGGTGATTTTTTACGCCGCCTTCTTTCTCTAAAAGCGATGACTGTAAAAAAAATCCGCTAATGAAACGAGCAGCGATGGCCGAGCGGTAAAAACCGGAGATACCGGGTTCAAATCCTTGGCGTACACCTCTGACAAAGTGATGGAAAATATTGTGATATTAAATTGATTACGATGTTTTTCATCGCCATGCAAGCATATGAGAAACTCATAATTTCTCGAAGGCATGACATCCACCATAGATTTTTTATATATACTACGTATCAAAGTCATAATAAATGTATGATGTCCACCAAACCGCACTTGGCCAGTTTGGTGGACTTTGGCCTAAATCGCTCTCATTTGTGACCTGTGCCCAGTGCCAATGGGCATGATGACAGATTTTTAAATACCTACCTTTCCATATTGTAGGTACACGTCTCCTAGTTTCGAAAAAAAGTTTGTTTAGCAATAAACTTAACTTTTAACGTAAATTAATGTATTTTCTGCTATGTAATTTGAATTAAGCGCGAAAACGCTCGTATAACACGATGACATTTACTGAGACGTGACGTCATTCCTTTTGAATGGCGTTTCAGATAACATGGCTGTTTGCCGTATTTAATACTTTTATTTTATTGATAATCTTATTAATCTTAATGTTTATATTAAAACGGGATCATATTTTAGAACTTTTTTAGCATATATTTTTCTGTAAAACCATTTATTCTCTGATTCTTTGATAGTGTCATCATGCCTATTATGATAACATTATTTATTTAATGTTGATCCAGTGTTCAAAAGTGGGACAGTAAACAGGGCTGAAAAAATCCAAGCATCAACCCTTGACCGCGATGGAAGTCGCTTGACTTTCTAAATCGCTCCGCCTGCAAACCACGTGCAATATGACTTCCTTTCTCAATGACGACATACTGGTACATTCAGAGCAACGCTAGTTAAGACTTGGGTAATATTTGCAGTTGTGTTTCTAGAAATAGGTGCGCTGTGTAGGTACTGCATTTTGTAATAGCCATTTTCCTCGTATACACGCCCTATTGTGTGGTTAATATTAAGAAAGAAAGAAAGAAATATTTGTTTTGTAATTTTTTCAACCTTTTTATGTCCTACTGTCGGGTACTGGTCTCATTCCAAAATTAAAACGATGGAAGGAAAGTAAATTTCACGCGATTTTACGCCCTTTGATTCCTTTTTGCGTCCCACTGCTGTTGGATTTATTCATACTCTAAAGTATGCTGTTGCGCTGCCACTCCGGAGGTTAATAATCGTGTGGCCGACAGCCGCACCTTTCCATCGAAAAACAGAATTGCTTCACGACAGAAGTGGGTACAGCGGTGGTACTGTAGTGACCTTCCGCTGCTCATCAAAAGATGGCGTCACGAATATTCCTGAATCACGTTATCGAACTTTTTTCACCTTCGTTCCTAAATACTTCCTTACTAAGACACTTATTGGCTGCAACCCTTTTTGCGTCCCACTGCTGGGCACGGGTCTCTCCCCATTATTGGGGAGGCCTGGAGCCTAATCCACCACGCTGCTCCAATGCGGGTTGGTGGAGATGCGGGTTAGTAGCCAACCCGCTGTCGGATGTTTTCAAACCGCCCATAAGGCCTCCGACTAGGTTTAACGACTGTTATCTATCGACAACAACCGGGACCGACGGCTTAACGTGCCCTCCGAAGCACGGAAACGCGCATGATTTTTTTTGCCACTAGCGGTCACCCATCTCACACCTGACCGCGCCCGTTTGGCTTAGCTGCATAGATCGCTTGCGTTCTACGCTCGCCGCCGAGCCATGCGAAAAGGGTTGCAGCCATCTCTAACATCCGTGTAGGAACGCGGTTGAACTTTAATAACCATTAAATTTCAACCACCTACTAAATCTCAATGAAAAAAAAACATAATGAATTGGCCATGGAAGACTTCTTGAACAAAGGTGTCTCTTCTTCTAGTTGTTCGAGAAACTTCGAAACTTACGCGGAGGTGTGGAACCACTCCTGCAGAAGATGATGATAGTGTCCGGTGACGTCATGGAGCCGGACCTGGGCCTGAGCGAGACGGACAAGCAGATGATCAGAGACAACGTCAATATGATCATACACGCGGCTGCCACCATCAGGTATGCAATCTTTTTGAATTATTATTTAATTTTATATACTAGCTGACCCTGCGACCTCTGCACCGAGTTTAAATCTTTGGGGTGGGCCACCCTTATCACTTAAGAGGATGAAAAATATATAACAAGCTATTCCCAGACCTAACAAGTGTGAATATAATAGTTCATCAAAATTGGCTCAGCTTCGGAGGAGTATGGTAACAAACACTGTGACACGAAATTTTTATAAATATAGATTTATGGTCCATAACTTAGAGCATCAAGATATTGACAGTTATGATACCCGTCAGAGGAGTGGCCTTCACGGGCGAACCCCTCGTCCCAACGTGCATGCACAATGTGCCTTCTAGTTATATACAACTAGTGAGTGTGTGTCGGTGTCATTGTTGTGGGTGCATAGAAAATGACGTTGCTAATTATTGAAATTGACATATTTAGAAATGTATGCGTCTGTAGCGATGAAAGAATATTTGTGAATGTGTGACAAAATTAAAGTGTGTGCGTTCTTCCCCCCGCACCAAATTTGGCACATAAATTATGTATCGAAGCGAGGCGTTATGCCGTCTCTACTGAAGGGTGAAAATCGACCATTTACTAAATAAAATACCTTTACCTTTGATGTAGTACCTTTGATGCTCTAAGGTCAATTATGAAATCAAAGTAAAGGACTTTCAGATATCGCTAGGATTTTTTAAAGAGATAAGTAAATCTTTAATTTCAGATTCGACGAGGAGTTAAAGAAAGCAGTACTTCTCAACGTGCGTGGAACCAAACTGATTCTGGAGTTGGCGAGAGAATGCAAGAATTTGGTTGTAAGTTATTTGTCATATCTTTTTTTTTGTTATCGGGGTGGGAGGGGGGAGAACCTTCAAAAGGTACCCGGCACTTTGGGAGAGGATACCGGGCTATGTGAGATTTGACCTCACTTAAACCCCCTCGATGGCTGCCTCTGCGCGTGGGGCGGACTCCGGGATCTCTAGTGGATCGCACGGGTGTCCTCTACGCACGGCGCCCCCAGTACGGGCCCATCTTCGAAGAGCAGATGTGCTCTCCTGTACTTCCCGTGTTTTCGGCGGCATGCGGCCACGCACACACCGCCGTCCTTTCCGGGGCTGCTGGTTGGACGGATCGAGCTGCCACTCTCCCTGTCCGCAACCCCGGAAGCCCCCTTTTAGTCGCCTCTTACGATCAGGCAGGGGATACCGTAGCTCTATTCTTAATCCCGAATAATCCCGATGCTACAATCTAATTTTACGGATTTTAACTACTTATAGTGATAGTATTGAAGAAGTTTTATGTATGTTCCATGATACATTTTTATAGTTCGACCAATTTCGATTGTATTTTTTTGTTTAGAAGCAGATGCTATTACGTAATTCTATATAAATGGTTGATAAGTACCTAAGAGTTTCTGTAAAACCTTATAACAAATTATGTATGTATGTATTTATGTATGTTGGTGTATACATATACATGTATAATATTTGTTTAATTTATTAGAATTAAAATTGTTACGTTACTTTCATTTTTTTAACTTTCTTGTAGATTTCCGAATATATATTATATATAAATGTATTTCGAATCAAAACGCCATTTTTTAAATATTTTCTTTTAGTCTAAAATAGCCTTTACATAGACTTCAAAAAAAAATACACGTGATCCAGGGGGGAGGGGGGGTGGTCCCAAACCTCACCAAATATCCCCTGGTGATATGGAGGAGGGGGGGTCAAAAAATGAAAAACGACCTCACGTGATTAATGGACGGCCCTTTAGACATTAAGTTTTAACCCTGTAACACTTAGATTAAGGTGCTACAAAAAATAAATAAATAAAAATAAATAAACAAAGATGAAACATTATCTATATTATCTACACCTTTTTGCACATATTATTCTTCTCTGTTCCAGCTCTTTATCCACATATCGACAGCATACTGCCACCTTCACGAGAAGCTTCTAGAAGAGAAGCCGTACCCCCCTCCGGCGGATCCCCACAAGATCATCCAGGCCATGGAGTGGATGGACCAGGAAACCGTTGAAGCTATCACACCTAAGTTTGTTTCTTATTTTTTTTCAACCTTTTTTTATGTCCCATTGCTGGGCACAGGTCTCCTTCTCACACAATTGAGAGGGATTTAGGCCATAGTCCACCACGCTGGCCAAGTGCGGATTGGTGGACGTCATGCTTTCGAGAAATTATGAATTTCTCTCAGGCATGCACGGCGATGGAGAACATCGTAATCAATGAAATATCAAGATATTTTCCATCACCGTGGGGCAGCGATAAATTCGCACATTACAAATTTCTTTGTCAGAGGTGCGAGCCGAGGATTTGAACCTGGGATCGGTCGCGTCGCAGATCGCGGTTTTTCACCACTCGGCCATCGCTGCTCTATCTGTATGTGTCTTATTACTCCACAGTATTACGCGTTTACTGCTAGGCATAGGTCTCTTCCAAATTATTGGGGAGGCCTCGAGCTTACTTCACCATGTTGCTCCAATGTAGATTGATTGCGATGCGGGTTAGTGGCCAACCCGCTGTCGGATGTTTTCGAACCGCCTATAAGGCCTCCAAGGTTTAACGGCTGTTATCTATCGACAACCAAGCCCGATGGCGTAACGTGTCCTCCGAAGCACGGATACAAAGACAAAGACTTTTATTTACACACGCATTACAATTATTATTAAACTAGCGGCCGCCCGCGACTTTGTCCGCGTGGACTTTGGTATTAGTCATAGCATGATGTTATACCTATAGCCTTCCAAAATAAATGGACCAGTCAACACAAAAATAATTTTTCAATTCAAACCAGTACTCCCTGAGATAAGCGCGTTCAATCAAACAAACTCTTTAGCTTTATATATTAGTATATATATAGATTAATTACTAAATTTGTTAGAAGCGGTCGCCAATCTCATACCCAATCGCGCCCGTTTCGCTGAGTTGTGTTGATCGCTTGAGACGCTAGCCGTTGGGCCATGCGCACTTTGTTTATTTATCGAGGATAATCTATGAATAAAATTTATCAATTTTTTTTAAGTTATTGGATGAATTACTTAAGTCCTAAAAGCGGCATTTGTCTATTTTTTACCATTCCAGAGTCCTATAAGTCATAAGTCATAAGTGATTTATTGGTAAATATCATTACAGGTCAAAAATTAATAGCTAAGTATACACATTGTATAATTTCTATAAATGTCAAATTAATTAATCGTACAAGTAATAAAAATAATAATTAAATCACATCAATAAATAATGAAAATAAAATTTAAAAAATAAAATAATCAAATTGAAATCATTTGCCAATTGTCAAAAATAGAAAAATATAACAATAAAATTAATACGCTATCGTATACTCGTAAGTATTTATCCTATTTGTTCACGAATTCCTCGAAGCTATAAAATGTTTGATATATTTACCAGTCTTCGTGATTTTTATTTCTTTTCAGGTTGTTGAGCAAGTTACCCAACTCCTACGCGTTCACGAAGGCCCTAGGGGAGGCCTTAGCTGTGGAGGCCATGAAGGATATCCCTGTTATTATATTGAGGCCTTCTATTGGTAAGTTCTCATCTTTGGCATAAGTTTTTGGGGTATACTGCATTTTGTAAAGTGTTTTTAACTTGCTTATCTACAACTTTTTGACGTGAGAACGTCTTATAATTCGATGGAGCCGGCTGCACGCACGAAAAAACATGACTCATGCGGCGTTACCTCGCTCTGAGGTGTTCCATTTAAGGCTTGAAGTGCAAGCGAGAGCGCGGAACGAGCGACAAAGAGGCACAATCGGCCTCCGCGTTCGGCAGTGTTCGACATCTGTCTCTCTCCTACTTGAGTGAGAGATGCGTCCGCGTGGACAGCTGCTATACAATAATACATTTACATGTTTTCGTCAAGTATGCAACCATTCCATCAGTATGTTGACGTTGACGTTGTCACGTTCAACTATCGTCAGTAAATCGACTATACAGACAACCGGTTTTTTTTCTAGTTATTCCCATCTGGCAAGAGCCTGTGCCCGGCTGGACAGACAACATCAACGGTCCTACGGGTCTCCTCATTGGTATGTATTTAATAACGATCCCAGTTATTAGTTGAATACTGATACATCTACTGTTCTATTATATTGCTATATCGGAAAATTATGAATTTGCGGCGCTTGCAATGGAGACGTTGTCCATGGTCGGCTGATATGAAAAATATTTAGGTATATAAAAGAATTGCTCGTTTAAAGGTATTAGATATTGCCACTCCTGCAACAAACTGTAATTTACTCATATAGTATATTTCATTACAAGTGCGGAAAGGCTGACATTGCAAGGAATTCCGACAAATGTCTACCCGAGCCGAGGCGCAGCCGAAGGTGAGGGTTGACAGTCGGAACTCCTTTCAATGACGGTTCCACACGTGTACTGAACGACTATTTTTAATTCAGAAAAATGAAGCAATTTAATAAAATAATAAATTTGTGCAAATAAAATATTTTCATTTCATTTCATTTCATAAAATCACAATAAACTCGCAAAGAACATTTTTGCAAAAAGGCGCCAACCGTAAAAAAATATAAGCAGAGAATTTCTCTGTTTTCTTCACCCATTCTGGGTAGGCAAAGGGAACTATGTCCATACAGCCAAGTCTTCAGTAGAATTTTTTTATCGATATGGACTGAAAATTAAATGTTAATGAGATGAAATGAAATGAAACCTAACCTAACTCATTGAATCAAATCATTAAATCTGATATTGAAACAAATTAGTACCTTCTTTTTAGAAATATTTGCATGAATCATAAAAACTACTATGAATTTTTTTTAGTAAAAATTTCGTGGTTGTTTTTTTAAAAGACATTATTTTGACAGTTGGGAAAGAAAATGCACGAGTTCGGAAAAGGTAAAGAAAAAGCACGAGTGTATGGATATGAATAGCAGACATGAGAAGCGAGCAGCGATGGCTGACCGATACCGGGTTCAAATCCTCGGCGCGCACCTCTGACAAAGACATTTGTAATGTGCGCATTTATCGCTGCTCCACGGTGATGGGAAATATTCTAATAATAAGATGTTTTTCATCAACGTGCATGCCTGAAAGAAATTCATAATTAATCGAAAGCATGACGTCCATCAATCCACACTAGGTCAGCGTGGGCTAAATCCCTCTCACTTGTTTGAGGAGACCTGTGCTCAGCAGTGGGACATTTTGAAAAAGAACTGGATATATTTTAAAAGTTCGTGTACAATATGAAAATTGTTTCTGTACTCCATATTTTAAAACAAAGCTGAAGTTTTTCTCCGTCTGCTCTTTTCTTCAGCTCAGCATTTCCTAAGGTGCGCCAGAGTAGACAGAACAAAAAAAATAACGTTTACTAAGAGTTTGTAAAAAAACCGTAAAGCAATTGAATATATTTAATTTAAAGTAAAATATTAATTTTTTTTATTCTTTCCTACGTTCTTTGTGATTAAAGCATAAATCATCATAGCTAGTACGTTACACATAATTATAAGGCTGTTTCCACAGGTGCGGGTAAGGGTGTGATCCGGACGATGTACTGTAAAAGCAACAGTTACGCAGACTATCTCCCCGTTGACGTGTTCATCAACGGGATTATGATAGCAGCTTGGAACTATCTTAAATATGGGTAAAACTTTCTTAACACGCTTTTATTAGCTTCACCTGTATGCAGGCGCGGTCTCGGGGGGGGGGGGGTCACGGGTCACAGGGGACATGACCCCCCCAAAATCCATCAGTCATGAGTAGACGGAAGGCGAAACAAGCCAATTTGGGACACCTCTTCTTTGTCTTTGTCTTTGTCTTAGACAGTAGGTACGCGAGTGTGTTTTATCTTTAAAACTTTATTACTCATAATTAATACCTTCCGCACATTCTCGCCTTCACCCAGGGGCGACTGGAAGACATGCCTATAGGCATTAGGCTAAACCCCTTTGTAACTGCTTGCTTTGCTTAAGGTGTTTGCATAAAATAAATAAATAAATAAAACTCTTTATGTTCACAGGGACAAAGCCGCAAATGTGGTGAACTTCACATCGTCAGCCGAAATCAAGGTGACCTGGCTGGAGCTGATCGAAGCTGGACGGGAGATCATCATGAAAAGGGTGCCTTTGAACGGTGTTGTATGGTGAGTATCGCTGATAAAATCAACAACATCATCCCGGAGTCCTCTCCAAGCACAGAGGCAGCTACATATCTCACAATTTACCATTTTTATGGTGTGCAAATTTTATATACAGAGTTGTTACATAGAGAGTCATTGTGCTAATTTTATATACAGAGATATTACATAGAGAGTCATATCTCACAATTTACCATTATCATAGTGTGCAAATTTTATATTAAGTACAATTACAATTTAAGTATTTATTTTTATTATTGTTTAAACAAATATTTATTATTATTAATTATTAAAAATATATTTATTATTATTTAAACAAATTGGTAATTAAAACATTATACAATAGTTATAAACATAAATAATTTACAGATGATTAATTTGAATTAAAGAATGTCATTATTTTTGTTACATGCATAACAATAATAGTTAATAATATTTAAATTAAATTAATAAAGTTACATCATTTAAATTAAATTATTATTTTCATATGCGATTTAACGGAATAGTAGCATTTTTGTACAAGCCATTCATGTAAATGTCGTTTAAATTTGAGATTTGGTAATTTTTTGAGATCCTCAGGAAAATTATTATAAATTTTTACACACATTGGTATCGCTTGGTGGTATCCATATTTTTTCTCGATATCGACTACAAAAGTTATTAACATCTTTATCGCGCAGGTATCCTGGAGGCTCCATGAAACACTCCCGCCTGTACCACAACATCTGCGCTCTCTTCTTCCACTGGATACCCGCCATTATTATCGATACTCTTCTCTTCTGCCTAGGATATAAGCCAGTGTAAGTATGTTTGAAGTTATTAGTTTCCAACTGTCCATCTTTTACGAGTCCACTTCTGCACAAAGGCATCCATTAACAATTATAAAGAAAATAAAAAAAGAAAAGATAATACCTATTTGAATTGTACAAATATGGGTAAAGTTTTTTTATATAAAAATATTTAGATCGCCATATTTACGGTTGTACAAATCTAATTTTAATAGTTATATATTATTTGAGTTTAAAATTAAATTTGAATTAAAAACATTTTTTTATAAATAAACCGAACAAAAAGGCAGACTGGCCGCGTGGTGTTAAGCGATCACCGTCGCCTGGACACGGGCAACCCCGGGGGAGCCACCTAATTATTTAACTAATTATTTACAATAAACAGTAATATGCAAGCACACACTAAAATACAGTAGACTTACAATAATTGGACATGATTATCATTTCTGTTACTTAACTTAAATTGAACCCAATTTTGAGTTTTTTATACAAATTTATTTTATTTTATTTGAACCGTACGTGGTTCACGTAACTGCGATCAGTCCTTCGTCTTCTCAACCCGGCTAGTTTCCGATATCCTGCTCCGGTTGCCGGTCCACCTTGTCGAAAGAAGACCAATAATTCTTAACCAATGAGGAAGGAACGGAAGGTACCGTCATCGGAATCCCTGTAGCTGCGGGATTAAGAATAGAGCTACGGTATCCCCTGCCTGATTGTAAGAGGCTACTAAAAGAGAGCTTCCGGGGTTGCGGACGGTGAGAGTGGGAGCTTGACCCGTCCAGCCAGCAGCCCCGGGAGGGACAGCGGTGTGTGCGTAGGCGCATGCCGCCGTGAACACCTTAAGGTGCAGGAGAGCACATCTGCTCTCCCGAAGATGGGCCCGTTCTGGGGCGGCTCGCGTGTAGGACACCGATGCGTTCCACTGGAGATCCCGGAGTCCTTCCCAAGCGCAGAGGCAGGCCACCGAGGGGGTTTTAGTGCGGTCAAATCCAACATAACCCGGTAACCTCTCCCAAGGTGCTGAATACCTTTTGAAGGTTTCCCCCCGATACAAAAAAAGGCACCATCATCGGTAATTCCTAATAACATGTCAATTTCAGATTAATGCGAGTTCACCGAAGAATCAGCAAAGGTTTCGACGTGTTCGAGTACTACACCAACAACCAGTGGGACTTCAAGTCGGACATAGCTCAGACAGTGCGACAGAGACTCAACATTAGAGAGAGACGAGACTACAAGATTGATGCTATTGGTGGGTACAAAAGAAAGAAAGAAGAAAGAAAAAATATTTGTTTCATATTAGGAATACAAAATATTCGCTTAATGAATGTCATTTTTTCCCTGTCATCGCCTTTAGGTGCCTGTTTGGGCTAAATGTTGAGCTGAGAGAAAAAAGGCGGCGGATGAAAAACTCCCAGCACTCTTTTAAAAAAAAGTACATAATAATATATTTCAGATAACAGAATGGCTATATGGGTCGATAATGGTCACACGTGACAGCTAATCGTGTGATATAATAATAATAGATAATAGATCGTGTGATATAATAATAATGAATACAGTAGGTATTACTGGTATTGATTGGTAGTAGGTACTAACCTACTGTAATATTAATATAATGTAAGATCTACACAAACCAGGTGCGGTCAAAGCCTTCAATTTTGGGGGTCACCAAGAAATTTGGAGGGGGAGGGGGTCACTAAGAAATTTGGGGGGAAAAGTGTCCCAAATTGGCTTGTTTCGCCTTCCATCTACGCATGATTGATGGATTGATGTCCCCTGGAACCACGCCTGACACAAACCCTCTGATTCTTATAATATTTTAAAAGTGTTAAAGATCGCTCTTATAGTGGTTTCAAATTACCGTATTTTTCGGTGCGTATACGGTCAGACAGGGGAGACCCATTCCAGCAACCTGCAATCTATACTAATATTATAAAGAGGAAAGATTTGTATTTTTGTATGTTTGTAATGAATAAACTCAAAAATTACTTTTCCGATTTCAAAAATTCTTTCACCATTAGAAAGCTACATTCACCTTGAGTAACATAGGCTACTTTTTACCGCGGGAAAATGGTTCATTCCTACGTGAAAACGGGTAAAAGGGTCAACGCGGTTGAAGCAACTGGCTAAACGCCTATGATTTTAATATAGCAATGACGCCTGAAATAGCACATAGGCTATTTTTTATCCTACGGGTACCTATTAAACGGGTCCACGCGGGCGAAGCCGCTGGCGGAAGGCTTTAATAAAATATTATAGGTTGCTGCACCATCAAACTGTCATGGACATGAAAATAAGTTGTAAACTATGTTTCAGGTCTGGACATCTTGAAGTACTTCGAGGATTGCATCAGAGCAGCCCGTATCTTCATTCTAAAGGAGTACGACGATACTTTGCCAGCTGCGAGAAGACATATGAAGATGTAAGTATTGCTTACTATCTAGGCGGCTCTATAGGTCGTTTATGGAAAGTCCCTGTAGGTCAGAACACTCAGAACAGATTTTTTTTTTCTTCAATTATGGCATCGCAAACACTGCATATTGCCAGCGTCAAGTATAATTTTTGCATCACGTTTTTGCCAGTTTCTGTAAAACTGAACGAGTAATAATAGGTATTTGGCAAAGGGAGATCTCCCGCCGGGCGAGGTGGTCATGCCCGAGGAGCGGCCGCGCTCCAACTGACTCAATTTGGAGCTTGTATATATGGTAGGATATTCCGAAAACTTCGATAGCGTGATCCAGGAATACCCGTGGCGCCATCTCTTGATGAGTAGCGGAAGGTCGCTACATCACCCCCTGCTCAGACCGGAGGTCGATAACTTCTATCCATGCTTGAGTAATCTTCGCTTACAAGCGCCTTGAATGCCCTCTATCTGCGGTGAGTCGAGATGTGAGGGTGCAGACCTTGTGTTGCCCTCTGTCCACGGTGAGTCGGGATGTGAGGGTGTAGCGAAGTGGAGAGATGCCCTCTATCTTCGGTGAGTCGAGATGTGAGGGTAGGTTGGAATGTGGAGTCGAGTAGAGTGGGTACTCGAGCCGTCCACGATGTCGCAGGAGGTAGCTGGATCGGGATCAGGAAGCGTTATGACGATGCGCTGCGATGACCCTGACGAGCTGGTGAAGTGATGCTGCAGTCCATCCAGGGAGTGAAGGTGCGACTGATGAAGGTCAGAAGGGACGTATTCTTGTCCGTCCGGGGTCACCAGTTTGGCAAAGGGAGATCTCCCGCCGGGCGAGGTGGTCATGCCCGGGGAGCGGCCGCGCTCCAACTGACTCAATTTGGAGCTTGTATATATGGTAGGTTATTCCGAAAACTTCGATAGCGTGATCCAGGAATACCCGTGGCGCCATCTCTTGATGAGTAGCGGAAGGTCGCTACAGGTAAAGTCAGTAAGTCGTCATTAATCAGTCAGTCACGTCAGTCAGACATTCAAGTCAAGCGATGGCTTCTTTACCAGAACGTGACCAAGTGAATTTTGGAGGCAAGCCGAAAAAATCTATTTCCGCACTGTTATTTTAATTCACAACACTCGTGCACAATTAACCTGTATCGAACAAAATGCCATCAAATTTATCCGATATAACTCAAAAATACACCAAGAAAGTAAAAATAAAACAAGAGCACAATATGTCTTTATCGACTTCCCGCCAAAACTCGTTACCTCAGAACAGAATTAAGGATATAACTGAGGTACCTATGCCATTTCAATATTATTAACTTAATTAAATCGAGTTATACGCCCTTTTGTATATTTCTCTTCTACACAAATAAAGACTTTTCTTATCATTGAGAGCAAATACTTCTTTTTGTTCCTAAATTAATATTGATAACTCACTAATCGTTGTCATTAATTTTAAGTGTCTGTTCATTTCGACATAATAATCATTGTAATTGACAAATAATATTTTTTATTGACACCCCTAACACTAAGGGCCTCTTGCACCATCTCCAAGTGTTGATTATTTGCGTCCCAAGTAAAGTTAATTGGCAAGTGAAAGCTATGAGTACTATTGAGTACGGCTCAGTTTATCATATGATTAGTGCTACTCGAACATCGTGAAATTGAAATTGAAGTTACGGGTAATTTTAACCGACAATTACCGTACTTGTCACTTACTTGAAGGTGATGAAAGACGCCCTAAGTCTTCGGCGTTCATCAGCTCCAGTACTAACATTTAATAATAAATAAATAAATAAATAACGCTTCACACTCATAGCCCCACAGTAGGGTAGATATACCCTGGGTCGTGGGTACCATGGATACATACAAAGACAGAAACACAAACACCCAGACCGAGAAGAGAAATTTAAACCAATCATTCAAAGTTCTGTTTCGCCGGGAATCGAACCCGGGACCCTTCGATTGGCAGTCCGGCATGGTAACCATTGCGCCACGCCACGCCAATCGTGCCAGAAGCGCTAAAATACTGATCATTTTGTTCTCTTCTCAAACCTATAGTTTATCATGAATAAAAGGCCAGCAACCCTCATTTCAAATCAATAATTCTTTGCAGAATGTGGTTCGTTGACCTGGTCGTCAGGTGCCTGTTCTGGGGCCTGATGCTGTACTGGCTCAGCGGATGGGTGTCCTCTCTCTACTCCTACGTCACCGGCTCCTCAGATGAAGTTATAGTAGCCACACACGCTAGCTAGTTTTGAATTGTGTTATTTTACAGAGTATTTATAGCGTAATACCCTTATTGATCCATAAAAATGTCAACAGTGTTATAAGTCAGTGTTAACTCAAATATATTTTGTAAGTCTCTTTTCTTTAATAGCATTACTTAAGCACTATGAAGATAAAATATGTTTATAACACTGCTGATATTTAAATAGATAATGGGGTAAATAAAAGAATTACATTGATGTTTTTAAGCAAATAATGATAATAATTTTATGCTAGGGAATTTTTAAAAGCTTGTAGCGTGTAAATGATATTTAAATGGCATTTAAAAATGACCTTGCATAGAATTATGTTCATAATTTCTACAAGGAACATTGAAAGGAAACTTATTATAATAAAGGTAGTTGTAATTTTTATGATAAAATACCGATTTGTTATTGGAATATAAAAATGGGGGTTTCAGAAGTGTTACCATAGTGAAAACCAAAATTTTGTTTTTTGTGATCTTTTTAATTTTTTACCTATAGAACAATGCAATAAAATTATTTGCATATTTCAATAAGTTAAATTGGCACTTTTATCCCTTTCAATTTGCATTGAATCAAATCAAATTGATGTTATAAAATATAACAGTTTTACCGACTTATATGCTATATTCATAGTTCACCTTTTTTGGAGTTATGTCACTATTGTACTTAAAGGTGTGTTGTGTAGTTATTTCGTATTATTTTGAAGTTACCTTATGCATATATACGTAAATATTAATAAATAGGTGTTTAAATGTTTTATAGACTGTTATTTTAAATCTATTATTTTGTAATTAAATGAAAATAAAGAACAGAAAATTCTAAAATGTTTTTTATTTATGACTTTTTCTTCATTACGTTAAAATTATTGCTTAAAATAATAATAATTAATAATAAATCATTTATTATTATTGATTTAAGCAATATGCATAATAATATTAAGTTCGGTTAAAATTATTTTAGAAATATAATATTATGTTTTTTTTCTGTTTTGCGTATACATTCCGAAGGACAATTCCAAAACAAAATTATAGTCAAAATTAGGTTCGTATATTGTTAAAGTTATTTCTTAATAATATAATTTTTATTGGTACACTCAAAATTTTAAATAACGATGCCGTAAAAAGGCAATTTAAACAAAAAGTAATGAAAGCCCGCATGGCCTGGCGGCTAGCGTAGAACGCAAGCGATTTATGTAGCTGAGCCAAAAGGGCGCGGTCGGGTGTGAGATGGGTGACCGCTAGTGGCAAAAAAATTCATGCGCGTTTTCGTGCTTCGGAGGGCACTGGAGCAGCGTAGTGGAGTAAGCTCCAGGCCTCCCCAATAAGGGGGAGAGATCCGTGCCCAGCAGTGGGACGCAAAAAGGGTTGCAGAAAAAAAAATTAAAGCCCATTTAAAAAATGTATATTTTATTTCATAAAAACCGACAACCCAGTTGACATGAGCGATGCACAAAAAAATATTTGGCAAGTAGGTATAAAAAATTATAAAAATAAAATAAAAATTCTGTTGTTAATTATAATTACTATAGCTATGAACATAGGTCATGTATATTTATTATACACAAAAATAGTTCGTTCTTATCAAAATTTATTTGGGTTTAACTTTTTGGCTTTGTTGCATCTTAGAATATAAAATCCTTCAAAAATATTCAGCTCTCTACAACTATAAACCTTAACCTACTACAGACCTTCAGTTATAACTGTACAGTAAAAACTGGCACTGAAGTCTTGTATTGTCAGATAAACAGTACAATTTAGCCTGCACACTTAAAGCATCAAAGGTACTGACTCACCCGTCAGTGGAGAGGGCATTGCGCCTCGCTTCGATACATAATTTTTGTGTTAAATATGGTGCGGGGGGAAGACCGCACACATTTTAATTTTGTCACACATTCACAAATATTCTTTCATCGCTACAGACGCATACATTTCTAAATATGTAAATTTCAATTAACAACGTCATTTTCTATGCACAAACGACACCGACACACACACTAGTAGTATATAACTAGAAGGGACATTGTGCATGCACGTTGGGACGAGGGGTTCGCTCGTAAAGGCCACTCCTCTGACGGATGTCATACATGTCAGTACCCGTGATGCTCTATGCCTACACATAGGGTTGCCATCTCTAAAATTTGTCAACCAGGACAAGACGCGTTATAACCCCGGATTTTAGAGCCCAAAACCCGGACACGTAAACAGCGCGTGTCGGTTCGTCGTAATGAAGTCCGGCCCTAACTACACGATACGATTTAACTAAACATTTCGACTGTACAGTTAAAACCATGCAGATAAAACTGAAGGTCTGTCGCGGGCATATGTAAGCGTTCTTCATAAATATATCAAAGCAAAGTTTATGGGACATTTAGAAGTGCCTGTTTTTGACCGCACATTCGCTTTCGGAATAAATAACATTTCGGTAGGTGAATGACAATTACCATATTATTATAACGTGAATTACTTTAGTAAAAGACGCAAACTTTATTTTTATAATAAGAATAACAATCACATACATATAGAATGGAAACTCTTGAGCATAAACATATTGGCCATTAGCAATAAACTAAAAAAATTGCTTTATTTACAACTTAGTTGTCTTGCTGACGTTACTGACACTGAGCGCTCTTGAGGTTACGCACACGGTTTAAATGTGAACGCCTCACAACATTCATAGCCGAGTGGACTTCATGACAGAGAACATCTAGTACAAAATCAAGTTTGTCTGTATTATTGCTTGTAATCTGATTTTCAGGCATTTTTTTCAATTTAAATAGAGTACCAGATGGGTGATTAGTTGTGCCTATTGAATCTCCTCAAGCAAGCTTGAGGTTTTACCCAAGAGCTGCTACTCTGGAGACTGACGATCGCCTCCTGTAAGCAACAGCGCCTTTCCCCAAAATAAAATAGAACTGCTTCACATCAGAAATAGGTGCAGGTCGTCGAGTTTCTTAGGTATATCAGTTTATTTTTCTTGTATTACTCTATTTTTCTTTAAAACGCTTATATTAGCTTCACCTGTATGTTTGTGAGTTTGTGGGCTTGTTGTAACTCTCCTTTGGACTCGATTTTGACCCACTTTCAACGGAAATATTAATTCAAACTTTGGACACTTATCGAAAATCGGTGGCAGTACAATAATTTCATGAGTACATTTAATTCCGAGAGCTTGAAAATAATATTTTTAACAATAAATCGAACTAAAAAATGAAAAATAAGTATAGATTAAAAAAACACGTTTTTAACTTTTTAAGTTTGATGTGCTCCAAAAGCGTGTTTTTTTAGTTTTATTAAACTATATTTTTTTGAGTATTATTCGCTCGAGCTTCTTCTGTTCATGGTACTTCAAGATTGGTACATTCTCCTACTCCATTTATCTACTGAATCTCTTCAACTCTTCCGGAGTCCAGATGAAGCCAACTCCTGAGAGAGGAGTCGACCGAGCTGATGGTGGACGTGAAGACCCCAAGGTTGGTGTAGAGGAACCACGCGAAGAGAGAGTACAGGACGATTTTCAGAATGATGTCGGCTGCAAAGCGGCTGGAAGAAAAAAAAAAAAAAACGATTAGGGCTCATTATCATTGGTCGTTCTGGACGCCATTCGGTATGCGAGAGATTTTCGTAACGCTTGCGATATTTTTTTTTGTATAGATTTGATGATTTTTCATTGGTCGTTAGTCCGCCTACGGCTGAATCTCAAATCTCATCCCAACTGTGGGGCTATGCGTGTAGCTAGCAGCGCTATTTGGCTGCAACTCTTTTTACATCCAACTACTGGGCACGGGTCACTCCCCATTATTTGTCTTGCCTTGTCGGAGGCCTTATGGGCAGTTTGAAAACATCCGACAGCGGATTAGTGGCCAACCCGCTGTCGGAAATTTTCAAACTGCCCATAAGGCCTCCGACAAGGTTTAACGACTGTTATCTATCGACAACAACCAGGATCGACGGCTTAACGTACCGAAGCACGGAAACGAGCATGAATTTTTTTGCCTCTAGCGGTCATCGATCTCACACACGACCGAGCCCGTTTGGCTTAGTTGCATAGATCGCTTGCGTTCTACGCTAATCGCCGGGCCATGTACGTTTCAGCTATTTATTTATGCTTTATTTATTTATATACTAACATCTTGTGAAGCCTCCTAGCCCTAGGCAGGCTGGCGGGGTCCTCCTTACAGACGTACTGCCTCGCGCCCAACACGTAGTCTCTCAAGTAGTCATCCTTGTTCAGGGAGCTGACGTCCGTGTAGAAGATCTCATTTTCCTCTGGACTCACTCTCTTCTGCAGAGAGAGGAAGTTCGTGTTCTTGAAGTGCCACTCCTTCGTCGTGTAGAACTGGATCACGCCGAGGCCGTGGCTGATGCGTTTTTGGACGTTTACCATGCTGAAAGAGGTTGGGATTTGTTCTTATCACAGAGAAAACTAATGATAGTAGAGGTACTATTTGTACCAGAAGGTCCAGAACCAGTATCGCCATCGAATTGCGTTAACTCACCAGAATTTGGAAAAGACATTTTAATTGTTTTAGACTTTGTTCTCATAATCGTAAGGTTTTTTTTCAAGTTTCGGCAGTAAGATGTGTTTTTACAATGGACATTTAAGAGCAACTCGCGGCCCTGAAGTTTGCGGTGCCAGTTATCGCGGCGTGTTTGCGCTAATCTATATACATATACTCGCACTAGCGATGCTTCTGCCATCTCCTCTTGGGGGTGTGCATTATTTGAACTTCCGTGGTTGTTACAGTGACGGATTTAATAGCGGGCTGAATAGGCTATAACCTTATTCTGTTAATGAGAGAAACCTAAAGTTACACGACAACTTGTTAGTGTAAAACCAAGTATGTTTTATGCGATTTTTATGGCACTAAAGCTTTATATAAAATATCTTTTTTATTTTTTGTTCTTATAGATTGTTTATTATAAAAGCCTATCTCGCATTCAACATGACTGAGTCAACAGGAAGAGAATGCCACCTTATAAATCATAGTAGTTTTATTATTTTAAATATATTTTGGTTACTTAGTGGTGTTAAAGTGGTCAGCAAAATAGTAATCTATACATATAATAAATCTGTAACAAGTCGGTTTCTGTACATTGAAGATATTTGAAAAAAACTGTCACTAGGGCTATTTATTAGCGTAATAGAACCCAAAACAATGATTTTTAGAATTATTGTCTGTTTGTCTGTTTGTCTGTTTGTCTGTTTATCTGTTTGTCTGTTTATCTGTTCGTTTGTGCGCGCTAATCTCAGGAACGGCTTAACGTAGAAGGATGCGGTTTTCACTGATGTATTGGTATTTTTTTGGATTAACATTTAAGGTTTGTTTTATTTAAATCGGTTCACAAACAAAAAAGTTACGTCAATTTCAAGGATGAAATGGATGAACGCCTGCACGCTGACTCTGCGCAATGAATCAGCACTCCGGTGCTGCATGCGTTTAAATGCATAATAAAATAAAGAATTACGTATTTCAGCATTTTCCAAAATTCACCCTTTAAGTGTCAATTTTTTTCGAAATTCTTTAAAAACTGATTGTTGAGACTTGATTTATAGAATCTTTTTGGGAAAAGTAGAAAAAAAGTAAAAGCAAGTTTTCAATCACTTATGCTAGATTTCATCTCTAAATATTTAAAAAAAACCATACATATAACCACATATTCAAAGAAATCCTCAATACAAAATGTACAAAACCTTAACAAAACGAGGCTACTGCCGACATCTATGTTCATATTCAGAACTATTTAGTGATCTGTTGCAAATTCGCTATATCGACAATTTAGTTTAAACGCTATACGATAGATGTCGTTGTTATTTATTTATTCACATTTAATTGCTTTTTACAGGTAGATTTACAGGTGGTGAACTATATTCATTATTTTACCCAATAACGCTATTACAAAGTGGATTGGTGGAGATTATTTCAAATAAATAATTACGAGTATATTTACTTAATAAAATATCTAATAAAAAAAATTAACAACTTAGAGAGCTTTGGAACTGGCGCTGATATTGTACTCATTGTGGTAGAGCATTATGGAGGCGCGGCGCGGTGGTTACATCCACATATTATGGGGGGGTCACAGGGGACATGACCCCCCCCCAAAATCCCTCACTCATGCGTAGATGGAAGGCGAAACAAGCCAATTTGAGACACCTCTTCCCCCAAATTTCTTAGTGACCCACCACCAAAATTTCTTGGCGACCATTGCCCAAATTGAAGGCTGCGACCGCGCCTGGACTCGCGTGGCGCAATGGTTACCATGCCGGACTGCCAATCCAAGGGCCTCGAGTTTGATTCCCGGCGAAGCAGACATTTGAATGATGAGTTTAATTTTCTGTTCTCGGTTTAAGTGTTTGTATTTCTGTCTCTGTGTGTCTCATGGTACCCATTACACAGTGTATATTTACCCTACTCTGGGGCTATCAGTGTGAAACGTAAAAAAAAATCAAAGTGTTCTACCGACTTTACTATGCTGAGTGATCTTTTCAAAATGATAGCTACGTCACCATATCATGATTACATCACCAGTCGAAGGTTAAGGTTCCACAGGCCGCTTTGCACGCTCCTTTTGATGTTTTGAAAGGATGTGTAAGTTATGGGACAACCTTCCAGCTGAGGCATTTCCAATGGACTTTGACATAGGGTTCTTCAAGAAAGCTGTAAAGAAAGCTCTTCTTGAAAGCCGGCAGCGCTCGGGTGATCGCTTAACCACGCGGCCTTTCTGCCTCTTTGTTCGGTTTATTTATAAAAAAAGTGATTTCGAATAAAAGAATAAGCAATTGCCGAGGGTCTTATAATTTTTTTATTGAAATGAGCAGACGTTTTCAGTGGTTAATTTAATAAGAGCTATTACATACATACGCAGTACTGGCACTGGTGTTACACTAATATGCTAAAGCGTCACGGCAGCAGCACGGCATGGTGGTCACGCCCAGAATAATATTAGTAATCGATATATTTATTTCTGATGCTGTGTGAAGGGTTGTTAATAGGACCAATTGAATTTTAATCGCGTAGGGCCTGATCCTCTCACGCTGCTCCAATTCAGGTTGATGACGTCTTCATTGTTAGTGGCCTAACTGCTGTCGCAAGTTTTAAATCGCTCAAAACGCCTCCATTAAGTATGAACGACAGTATGTTAACGACAATTGCAACCAACGTGTAAGCAACCAAGAATTTGACTCCCAACTACTAACCACGTCTGACATAGCGTAGACATTTCACCATCTTTCTGCAATATATTTAAGTTACACAATGATAATGAATCTATGCATTATTTGCAGCACAAATTATTTAATTATAATGATACTTTCCGCGGGCACAGCAGTACTATCGAAACACTTCAAAAACATGCTATTATAATACGTTTAATTTGTAAAGAGAAACTGATGATAACGACTGAAAAGTCGATATTATAAGAGGAGTACAGTAAGAATTGTAAGGACTCAGGAAGAATGTTTCCACTCAACATAATATAATATGAACTTTTGTATCATATGTAATTTCATAAAAGGTAACAATAATCCTAGGGACAGTGGAGGGCAAGCGGTCACGAACGAAATTGCAACCTCATCAGCCACGACCACTCTGTCAAGTGTGAACGACTAAGGAGGAGGAGGAACAAATAATCCAAGCCTAATCAAGCCTTTTGTACAAGTCTTTATCTACGCGGACGACGTCGCGGGCACAACTAGTTTGAAATAAATATGTAATCTTAAAGGATTAAAGATATTTTGCGAATCATAGGTTAAAGTGTTTTCACATAAATAAATAAAAATTAAGCCTCTTTGGTGGCCTGCCTCAGAGTTTGAGAAGAACTCCGGGAATTCTAGTGTAATGCACTGGTGTCCTCCATACGCGGCGCTCAAATACGGACCTGTTTTGGAAAAGCGTTGGTGCTCTCATGCACCCTCAGGAAGCGGAATTTGCCTACATCTTTTGGGTTGCGGGGACGGTCTTTTTTTATAACACTACACACTCATAGCTAGGATTCCCTGTGTCGTGGGTACCATGGACACACACAAAGACAGAAACACATACACCCAGACCAAGTACAGAAATTAAAACTCATCATTTCAATTTCTGCCTCGCCGGGAATCGAACCCAAGACCCTCCGATCGGCAGTCCGACATGGTAACCATTGCGCCACACGGGTCGTCTTTACGCTCACGGTTTTAGGTGCTTTGTCTGAAGGAAGTCAGTAGAAGTTCTTTAATAGAAACCTCAGAGTCAGTCAGAATTTATTGGTTAATGGGGATTTAAAATATTGTTAGGGGTACTCAAGACCCTATGGCTTTGGGGAACTTGTTAAAGCAGTGTACTTACAAAGTCTTCTTGCCAAGTAGAAAGAGAAGCATATCCACCAGATACGCCGGCAGGATGTGTGTGAAGAAGAGACAGAGCTGATGGGAGAGCCAGTAGGACTTGATCGTGCCTCCAGGGTACCAGAGGGCGATGGTAAATGGGTAGGTGTTCACCAGTTTCCTTCCTAGAAAAATAAATTCTTACAATAATAAAATAGTCAAAAATTAAGCTCATAGCACTCTCTCGGATACCCCGTGTCGTAGGTACCATGAACACACAAAGATGTCTCAAAGATGACCCTGCCTTGCCAGGGAATCGAACCTAGGACTTCTGATTGGCAGTTCAGTATAGTATTATTTGTGCCATACTGGTCATCCATTCAAATTGACATGACAGACAATGACAATTTTTGAACATTGACAAAGAAATTGTAAATTTTTAGGACATTTAAGAATAGTTATTGTAAATGAAATCAAATTTGATATAAATAAATAAATAACGCTACACACTCATAGCCCCACACTAGGATTCCCTGTGTCGTGGGTACCATGGACACACACAAAGACTCATCATTTCAATTTCTGCCTCGCCGGGACTCGAACCCGGGACCCTCCGATCGGCAGTCCGGCATGGTAACCATTGCGCCACACGAGTCGTCGAATTTGATATTGCAAACAATTGAATTAAAAATTAATGTTCAACGTAAATAAATAAATAAATAAATTCTGTAAAATTAGCATGCTAGCTTATGTATGATACCAGACGCTACTTCTATACTAATATTATAAAGTGGAAAGATTTGTATTTTTGTATGTTTGTAATGAATAAACTCAAAAACTACTGTTCCGATTTCAAAAATTCTTTCACCATTAGAAACCTACATTCACCCTGAGTAACATAGGATACTTTTCCACTTGTCAAGCGAAGCCGCTGGCAGAAGGCTAGTATGTATAAGATAAAATTGTAACATCTATTGTAACAATATTCTATGCAAATAAATGATTATGAATTATGCAATTTTAATTTTTTTATTATAATAGAGAAGCTGACGAGCATGCAAGGCCACTTGGTGCTAAGTGGCCGCTGCATCACATGGACATTGTCTGACGTTATCAATCAATCAAATAGCTTTATTTGCCTGAATAAGGTTTTACATACATAGGTCTTATAGTCTAAACATATTTCCAGCTTATTCTACCGATCAGCGGCATGCAAATTTATACCTAAAAAACTTAGGAGTAGTTTTAAGCTAATACTAGTAACAAAATTATTATTATTACTTGTTGCTAATTATTATTATTGTTTCTTACTAGTGTGTGTAGTTTGTTAGTAAATACGCACCTGTTTCGATGACCTCTTTCCAGGTTATTTTTTGGACACCAGACAAAGTGATGTTGAATATACGCATCTCTTTTGGCCTGCAATATTATCAATATCAATAATATAAATAAACGCTTCACCACCATGACTACCATGGACACACAGAGACACAAACACCCAGACCGAGAACAGAAATTTAAACTCATCATTCAAATTTCTGTTCCGCCGGGAATCGAACCCGAAAATTTTCAAGTTAATCAGACGCTTAGACGTGTTAAAAATATAAAACTTTATATTTGTTTCATTAAGTACCTTAGGCCACGAACTTATCAGCCGCCTCTCGTATATTTTTTTATCCTGATGATCCTAGTTAGAAATTTACATACACACAGGTCAAGCTAATATAAGCGTGTTAAAAATAAACTTACTTGTCGATAGCAGTAACATAAGCGATGAGAATGCAGCCGTTGGCAGTCACGTCTACTGGTATAGCATCTGCCACGTAGGATGGTTCGCAATGCATTGTTCGGATGACACCTGGAAGAAGGATTCATGAAACTTTGCAACAGTCAAATAAAGGCTTAGGACAAAAGTCCCTGTAGCTTCGGGATTAAGAATAGAGCTACGGAGTCCCCAGCCTAATCGTAAGAGGCGACTAAAAGGGGCTTCCGGGGTTGTGGGCGGTGAGAGTGGGAGCTCGATCCGTCCAGCCAGCAGCCCCGGGAAAGACGGCGGTGTTTGCGTTGCCGCATGCCGCCGTAAGCATCGGAAGGTGCAGGAGCACATCTGCTCTGAAGATGGGCCCGTTCTGGGCGCCGCGCGTGGAGGACACCTCTGCGTTCCACTGGAGATCCCGGTGTCCTCTGCGCTTGGTCAAAGGCAGCCACTGAGAAGGTTTTAGTGCGCTCAAATCCCACATAACCCGGTATCCTCTCCCAAGGTGCCGGGTACCTTTGGAAGGTTTCTCCCCGATAACAAAAAAAGGACCCTACGAAAAGCTAGCGTCTTGCAAAAACTTGCATCCATCCCCTGCCTGATCGTAAGAGGCGTCTAAAAGAGGGCTTCCGGGACTGCGCGCGACGGTAGTAGGAGTTCCAACCGCCCAGTTGACAGCCCCAGCAAAATTGTGGTATGTGCGTGGCGTCATCTGCATGCCGTCGCAAGAACTGGAATGCGAATCGAATCGAATGCTTACCTTTACCACTACCTATCAAAAGTCCTGTTGGTCCATTCATGTTGTCCACCCATCCTGGCATCGGCTCTTTCCAGGCAGATGTTACTGTAAACAAATATTTTAAAAGAATGATTTGTAATTTGATGATCTTTCATGAGTTCATGAATCATTATGTATGTTTGTAGCAGTTGTAACAAGAGCATTTGAAACAATGTAAGGGACACTATAGGGGGATATCTAGTAGGCGGAATGCAAAGAATCTGCGTACCTAAACAATACTGGCGTGTTTCCGTGCTTCGAAGGGCACGTTAAGGGATCGGTACCTGTTATTATTGATTAACACCGTCGTTAAACCTTGTTGGAGGTCTTAAGAAGTAGTTTAACAACATCCGTCACCGGGTTCTTCGAAGGACACGTTTAGGGATCGGTCCCTGTTATTATCGATTAACACCGTCGTTAAACCTTGTTGGAGGCCTTAAGAAGTAGTTTGACAACATTCGTCACCGGGTTCATTAGGTGAGATGCAAAGAATCAGAAGAGAGATCAGAGGTGAGAATGGTGAGATGCAAAATTACTATTCTCTATTCTATTTCACTAAGATTCACCAAAGCTTATTTGTAAAAGCGGAGCGGTAGAGGCATATCCTCGTAATACAAGAAATCCAAATAGGTTAGTGCTACCAAATAATCCGCGGACGGCGTTTTACCAAAAAAACTGTATTGCAATGTGTATAAAAATATTTAACGCTGTTCCTAAGGACATTAAAGATTTGCCTAGCAAAAAATTTAAATACAAATTAAAATTATGGTTAATAGAATAATGTTTTTATTCGGTTAATGACTATTTAACTGGTTCAATATGACATTTAAAGTGTATATTGTGTATATGTTCAACTGGATGTACTCAAATATGCACTTGATTTTAATTCGATTGACATTATCTAATCTCAGTATCTAATATAATTTTGTAAATTGGAGTCAATACAATTGGTTATATTTTTATATAATATACTGATTTTAGTAATTTTTGACATAAATCTTTTATCGTATGTATTTTTACTTTTGACATTGTGTGATTTTGACATGCAAATGCTGATAAATATTTATTATAATAATTGTGTTTGTTATATTTGTATGTCAGTGATCTGACAAGTACATCGGCTTATATTTTATTGTAAAATCTTTTAACATGTACTTTTAACAAATAAATGAATTGAATTGAAAAAAAAGGCTTGCAACAATATTTTTTTCAACCTTTTTTATGTCCCACTGTTGGGCACAGGTCTCCTCACAAGTGAGAGGGATTTAGGCCATAGTCCACCACGCTGGCCAAGTGTGGATTGGTGGACGTCATCCTTTCGAGAAATTATAAATTTCTCTCGGCTATATTTTATATATCCGCAGCTGGCCAGCGCGGTGAACGATGACCTAAATGCCTTTAAATTGTGATGAATATTAAAAAGGTTTGAAAGAAATTGATGAGATGTATGTTTTAGATTAACACTTATACTAACCAATAGACGGTCTCCCAATAGCAATGGGCATTCTGTTGCTGAAGTCTGCTACCAGGTCTTCTGTGATCGCCTTAGTGTAGGAGTAGGTGTTGGGTTCGGAGACGATGATTCTGGAAGAAAAGATATTTATGACATACGAGATATGGAATCTATCTGGCATATTATATATAAATATAAATATCTTTGTACAATTCGCACAACGCCATCTGATTCCAAACTAAGCAGAGCTTGTACTATGGTAATCAGAAGGCTGATAAACATACTTATATAATTCTAAATATACACTTAAATAGATAAATTAACACCCAAACACAGAACAAATAGTCATCACACAAATATTTGTCCTGGATGGGAATCGAACCCACGACCTCACGCTTCGTAGTCGGCTCCTCACCTACTGTAGGACTATGAGTGTGAAACGTTATTATTTATTACTAACGGCTTCCCGCGATTTTGTCCGCGTGCACTTTAGTTTTAGAATTTTTGTAATATAAAAGTAGCCTAATTTACTCCTCATACGTCAGCTACATGCCAGTGAAAGTCCCGTCAAAATCGGTCCAGCCGTTTCAGAGATTAGCTTGAACAAACAAACAGACAGACCGACAGACAGACAAAAAAATGTAAAAAAAATATTTTGAACCCTACCCTGCCTTATATACATTCTTATGGATTTAGTAACTAACTAATTAATTAATTAAAACTGTAAAATTTAAAACTACTTTAATGTTTCTTATGTACCCTTCTGTAATAGTCATTTTAAGAATTTATGTTTACATTATGTTAAGTCATTAAAATAATTATTTCATTTAATATAATAAAATTTGTACACCCTAAGGGGTAAATATTTTGTAAAACCTTTTTCACCCATATTTGTGCAAATAAAATATTTTTATTTCATTTTCATTTTTCATTTCATTTCATTTCATTTCATTTCATTTCATTAGTAAAAAGCGGTTATTTTAATATTACAAACAGACACTCCAATTTTATTTATTTGTATAGATAACTTACTTCGGCTCCAAATATCGGAGCATATCGTCGTCCATCCAGTCCACGATGTCCATAATCTTCTGGGGCTTGTGGACTGCTGGATACAGTTTCTCTTCCAGTACGTCGAGCTCGCACCGGCAGTACGCCGTGGAGAGGTGGACGAATGCCTGAAACAAGGAATACACCATGTAGAATTTAGTCCAGAACTGGTTGATAGGCTGTAACCTCTTTGCTTCCCACTGCTAACAGACGCATCTCTCCTGATAATTGGGGTGGCGTAGAGCTTATTATGTCGCGTAGGGAATGTCGCACCATCATACACAAGATAATGCTAGCTAGGTGATGGTCACGAATCTCATCAGTGAGGAGTACGGCGCAAAGCTTACCAAGCAAAGTTTACCGCGGGAAAATGCTTCATTCCTACGTGAAAACGGGTAATAGGGTCAACGTGGTTGAAGCAACTGGCTAAACGCCTATGATTTTGCATATAGAATATAACAATGAAGCCTGAAATAGCACATAGGCTATTTTTTATCCTACGGGGACCTACCTACCTACGGGGAATAAATTTGTATAGATTATTAAATATTGAAGAAAGTTTTATGAGCGGTTTGAAAACATCCACCACTAACATCTCCACCAACCCACATTAGAGCAGCGTACTGAAGTAAGCTCAAGGCCTCCCCAATCATGGGGAGAGATCTGTGCGCAGCTGTGGTACACAAAAAACATTGTAGCCAAAGGTCATTCACCCACTTATTACGACAGATCACATTGGTGAAGTAATGATTCGTATTTCTTGTGAGTTTGCATAAATCTTTAGGCATAGACGATCAGTCAGGAATATAACAATGAAATCACTTTAATATACGAATGCGTGTGTCAAAGGTGAAGTGCAATGAGGCAGCTGCAGATACTATTATCGTGATTACAATACACGGGGTGAAAAGAGGTTATTGATTTAGAAAGTGTGATATAGTTTGCTTTTTTGCTGTGTATATTGCCAGGATCAAATCAGAACATTTGAATTAAAATTAAGCTGTTTCGATAAAATCGTTGACATATTCAACCACTCCACTACATCTGTACTTAAATAAATATGAAGCTTACGCACATACATATTTGCAATTTCAAATCTAGCCAATCTTAGCGCAGCACAATCACGCGATTTGAAATGAACGAATCACAACCAAACACGCACACAAGCACGCATATCGCAGCGCGAACGCGTGTTTCTACAGAGATATGAGCGTTGCTCATATCCTTGGCGCGTCTGCCCCGCCCACAATTCCATTCTAACCTTTTTAATATGTTCTGTGATTTCCACCAAACCGCATTTGACTAACGTGGTGGAGTAGCCTAATTCATTATTAATTACAAAGGGAGACCTACAGAGGGATATGAAAAAGGGAGAAAAAGTAAGCGATGATAAAATTCACCTCTAATTTCTCCATAGTCTCCGCAAGCTTCAAAACTCTCCAAGTGCCCGTTGTGTTGAGATGTACAGCATCCTTCAGTTTCTGATCGAATCTAAAAATAAAACAATATTTGAAATAAAATGAAGAAAAATATTAGAAGATTTCCTTTCTACCTCTTTATTTATTTATTTTATTATCTTTAATTTCACAATTCCTCAAAAATAAATGGACTTAATTAATATTTCTCATTTTCCAACATTACCGATAAACTCTGAAAATTCAGTGAATATTTTGCACGATTGTGTTTTGATTTTACGAAAAACAATAGACGAACAAAAATGTTATACAATTACATTAAAATAGTAAAATACACGATGAGTTTTATCATAAACAGTAGTTTTGGCATCGTGCTATTTTGACCGCGTGAGAGTAAAACAAACCATTAAATAACTGCCTTTATAAAGCTAATCTTTTATTTGTTAGGCGGTAAATATATTCGGTTTGCAGGTAATCAAATCGCTTCTTTGTCAAAAAACGCCCATCACACGATCAGCAGTCACGTGTACCCAGTATCAACCCTTAGCCATTCTGTTATCTCAAATATATAAATGTACTTTTTTTAAAGAGTGCTGCTGGGAGTTTTTGCATCGCCTTTTTCTCTCTCAGCTCAACATCTAGCCCAAACGGGCATCTATAGGCGATGACCGGGAAAATGACATTCATTAAGCGAATATTTTGTATTCCTAATAGGGAGAACTATATTATGTCTATACCATCTGTAATGTACTTTCCCTTTGTCCACAATAAAGAATATTTGATTTGATTTGATTTTCCATACCATAGCCTTTGCCTTTAGACAATTGTATTTTTGAATAAGATCAGGCTATTTCTCGACCATTCTTTATTCCATGACCCATCTTTACTTCCTTTACTACCGTTAATAATTAACAGACCTAACACACGCAGCACTATGAAACACGATCTGACAGTTCTTCTGCAGCTCCTGTCGGTCGTCATTACTCAGGCCCAGCTCCTCCTCCAAGATGTCTCCAGCTACCAGCTTCAGCTTCTGGAAGACTTCTGGCTGCTTCTCTCTTAGCGCTTCGAAGAGCTGGAAGAAGTTGGAAAGCGTTAAAAATTGCGTCCTGTAAATGAAGTTTGCGAATAACTACGAAATGTTTTGAGATGATTATTATTATTATTTATTTACCTTAATTAAAACGGTTACAAAAACCAATTACATTAATTAGGAACTAACTATCATACACCACGCTCACAGAACCTGAGACATTCTGACAATATATCCTTCCACTCATCCAAAAACAGATCGCATTCAGGGTTGGCATCCAGGAAAAGGAGGATACGTAAACATGATTATAAAATCACTGGGTCTTGCTCAGGATAATTTCGGGAAGGCAAATTCGCTATTCAATTACTTGACTTCCTCATCGGTTGTCATTGTCAGTCCTCCTGAGTATACGGCTTGCCCATTGTCACTTCAGCTTGCAGATTTAGAATCGCTCGCTGAGTGAACATCAGCTTATGGAAAAGGCTAACTTTAAAGGACCAAATCTTAGCGCCTTGGGCCATATTTCAAATGGCTTGGCTGCAACCCTTTTTGCGTCCCACTGCTGGGCACGGGTCTCCCCCCTTATTGGGGAGGCTTGGAGCTCACTCCACCACGCTGCTCCAATGCGGGTTGGTGGAGATGCGGGTTAGTGGCCACCCGCTGTCGGATGTTTTCAAACCGCCCACAAGGCCTCCGACAAGGTTTGACGACTGTTATCTATCGACAACAACCGGGACCGACGGCTTAACGTGCCCTCCGAAGCACGGAAACTATTTCATATTTCAAATACAGCTTCCTAATTACCATACTACAGTGTAGTATACTACAGTGTTAACGAATAATTTCAAGACAAAACATCCTAAATCGTGCAATAAAATGATTTGGGGACAGGGCCGGAAATAGTGGTGTAGAGGCCCCAGGGCAACGGGGCAAAAAAACCTTATTTACGCACACAGAGTGTTGAAATTGTTTTGCCCGCTGCACCATCCACAATAAATGTTGTGAAAAAAAAATTGTTGATCAAATACTTGTTTAGTAATTAATTGAATCAGGTGTTACTTTGCGGAAATCCATTTCAAGCTAATGTAAATTACATGTATATAATTGAAAGAACAAAAATAAAGAATCGAGAGTCCTGTCATAATACCCAACCTCCGAGGCTGCGGGCGAGTACCACACCACTAAGCCATTGAGCCATTGGGATTCTCCCTCAAGGTGGGGAATAAAATGCAAGTACTTATCAGGGCCATTTGATTTTGATATTTTAGGTACTGATTACTCGATTGGACTGTACAAATATAGAGCGATGATTTCTGTTAATTTTTAATGTGATCATGTTTGTTCAAAGTATTGTAAAACGCGAAAAAATATGAAAGGAAAAGTTGTTTACTAGTGTGTTGTAGTCTGAATTTAATTTTTTTACCGAAGTTTTATTGTGGGGGCCCCTCCTTTGTGGAGGCCCGGGGCTGTAGCCCCGGTTGCCCTCCCCTAAATCTGGCCCTGTTTGGGGAGCTTCCGCGTAAAACATTATACAAAATTAGTCTGAGCTAACGCTATACAATGCCTGATAGTTTAAGTGGCTGGCATTTTTCTCTCATTGACCCAGCGGTGGGTAGGTATCAAAAGCCGAAGATTAAAAATATTCTTAACGGATCTTAAAATAAAACTACGAGTATTTTAGTTAATTTAATCTAAGATATGAAATTCACATGTCACGGTGTTTGTTATGAAACTTCTTCGAAATGGCTCGACCGACTTTCGTGAAGTTTTTTGTGCATATCGGTTAGGTCTGCGAATCGGACAACATCTATTTTTCATCCTCCTAAGTGATAAGGGTGGCCCACCCCAAACATTTAAACGCGGTACGGAGTTTTCGGGGTCAACTAGTTAATAATATAATATTGTATGCAAGAACATGGTAAACTCTTTGAACTCTTATAATAATTTTATGTATTTTATTTTATTTATTTAACATTCGTACCACCTTAAATTAAGGGCTACAGGGTTAAACTTAATGCCTAATGGCATTCTCTACCAGTCAACCCTGGGCGATGGTGAGAGCTATGGGTAGGCACGACATAAATTATAAAAATGCTTATTATGTAAAGAGAAAAAATATATATAATTAAAACAAGTAATTGAATAAACAAGATTTATAAGTATTTATTAATAATAGGTATATATAGAAATATACATATATAAATGTACATAAATATACATACATATACAATATACAAATAACATATAAAATAAATATATTATTATAATAAATATTTAATATAATAATAATAATAAATATATATTATAATAATAAGTATATATAAATTACCTATATGCTAAATAAGTAAAACGCATTGCGATAGTTTTAAATATCAAAACAGAACAAAAATTCAAATGATTCAGGTATTACTTTTTAGGAAGTGATCACGAACAAGCCTCTTAAATATTTTTTTACTTTTCATTTCATAACTATTTCATTTCATTTCATTTCATATGTCAACAATAAAGTATTTTCTTTTCTTTTCTTAATTTGCCGGCTATGTATTATTGTTAGCATGAGGGACGTAAGTATTTAAGTACCTGTGGCGATGACTTCTTCCAAAAAGATTGTTTGCCGTCTTATGATAATAATAGCTCACCTTATTATTATACAGTTCCTTTAGCCTCTCCTCGGCAGACACGCCTTTCTTCTGCCTCATCAGTAGATATATTGTCTTTATTCCCGTACAAGCTCTTAGTAGCTTTTCTATAAGAACCTGAAAAAGATAAACGCGATGAAAGAACGTTTCAAAATAAATAAATAAAATAAATAAATATCTTTGGACAATTCACACAACACTATCTGATTCCAAACTAAGCAGAGCTTGTACTATGGTAATCAGAAAGCTGATAAACATACATATATAATTCTAAATACATACTTAGATAGATAAATTAACACCCAGACACAGAACAAATAGTCATGATCATCACACAAATATTTGTCCTGGGTGGGAATCGAACCCACGACCTCACGTTTCGCAGTCGGCTCATCACCCACTACGCCACGGAGGCTGTCAAATTACCTGGTCATTTAGTTGTGATGATAAAGAAGGCAAATTTATGAGAGTTCTATGCAGCTAAGCCAAACGGGCGCGGTCAGGTGTTAGATGGGTGACCGCTAGTGGTAAAAAATTTCATGCGCGTTTCCGTGCTTTGAAGGGCACGTTAAGCCGTCGTTGCCGGTTGATGTCGATAGATAACAGTCGTTAAACCTTGTCGGAGGCCTTAGGGGCGCACTAACCCGTATATCCGCTTTGGAGCAGCGTGTTGGAGTACAAAGCCAAATTGGCATCAAAAAAGCTTGGTGTCCTCAACAGAGCGAGGCAGTACTTCACTGCAGGGCAACTACTCCTCCGACCCCACATGGAGTACTGCTCCCATCTCCGGGCAGGAGCACCTAAGTACCAGCTACACCCATTTGACTCCGTTGAAAAGCGCGCAGTCTGAATCGTCAACGACCCAAGATTGACTGACAGGCTAGAACCGCTCAGCTTGCGAAGAGACATAGGTTCGCTCTGCGTGTTCTAACGACTTTACTATGGTGAGTGCTCCGAGGAACTCTTCAAATTGATGCCTACATCACCATTCCATGATTATACCACCAGACGAAGGTTAAAGTTCCACCGGCACCATCTGGACCCGAGGCGGTCCTTCAAAGTCCGCTTTGCACGCTCCTTTTTACCACGGACGTACCATGGGACAACCTTCCAGCTAAGGCATTCCCAGTGGACTATAACATGGGGTTCTTCAAGAAAGCTGTAAAAAAAGCTCTCCTCAAAGGCGGCAATGCTCGGGCGGCTCCCATAGGGTTGCCCGTGTCCATAGGCGAGGGTGATCGCTTAACACCACGCGGCCCGTCTGCCTTATTGTTAGGTTAATTTATAAAAAAAAATTTACACTATTCAGTGGGATTGAATAATTTCGAAGGTTCCTTTTAAAAGTATGTTTGCTGGCGTGTTTTCTTAGTTTTTTCCTTCTCACTTACCTTTCCCAAGAATCCGGTGCCGCCAGTGACTAAAATGGATTTGCCCTCGTAGAACTCTGAAACTGATGGAGGCATCTTCACCGACGTTTAAGATGTACGACGTTTAAGATGTATCTGTGGACAACATGTAAAGGTTTTTTTATATTAATCTACTCAAACTCCTGTCATCCTATTTGAGGGATAGGACGCAGTTGAAGTGTTTACCATTCACTTCGTCTGGGTCACCTGTAGAGATGGGGGTTTCACAAGGTTCCATTTTAGGACCATTTCTGTTTTTGTTGTAGATAAACGATATTCCTTTCATGGTTGAAAACTGTCATGAGATTGTATTGTTCGCAGATGATACTTCTCTGTTATTTAAAATCGATAGAATAATATCCGAATATAGATAATAATAATAATATAGACGAATAGCTATTTAAATCTAAAAACAAATTGATTGTTTGCGGAGATTTCAATATAAATGTTTTGAAAAGAGATAAATACACCACAACGTTTGAATCAATAATTTTGTCTTATAACTTAAAAATTTAACTTATTATTCCAACACGTGCCTCAAGTAGCACTTGCATAGACAATATGATTCATAGTGTTAGAGCTGTTGAGAGTGAATTAATAGATCTCGATTTACCTGACTATAGTGCACAGATATTAAAATGTCCAGTAAAAAAATTCTGCCCCCTAAGTACTGGTTTGTTTATAGACGTTAAGTTTTTAACAAAAAAATAGAACCGACTTCAAACGGTAAAAAATAACATTGTTCAGTACCTACTTCTTCTTGCTTATGGTAATGACTCTTAAAACTATTATTGGAGTCGGGCCCTTAGTAAAATGTGCTGTCTTAGTAAATAACACTATATTTACCTTTACCTTTCGTTCTGAGCGATGCCGAGTGGTAAAAAACCACGGTCATCGACGCGACCGATCGTGAGTTCAAATCCTCGGCGCGCACCTCTTACAAATAAATTTGTAATGTGCGGATTTATCGCTGCTCCACGGTGATGGAAAATATCGTGATATTTAATTGATTACGATGTTCTCCATCGCCGTGCATGCCTGAGAGAAATTCATAATTTCTCGAAAGCATGACGTCCACCAATCTGCACTTGGCCAGCGTGGTGGACTATGGCCTAAATCCCTCTCACTTGTGAGGAGACCTGTGCCCAGCAGTGGGCAGTTTATAACTTATACCCTTTTGTTTTATTCTTATACTTTGCCTTTCCTTTATTATTTCTTTACAAAATTATTTACTTTCTGTGTTTGTTTATTTACATTTTGACGCAGCTATCAAAATTGTCATGTCTGTCTTTTATGTTTCTTATTTTTTTAGGTCATTCGTTTTACGGCATTATATAAAAATCCTTTCAGGCATTCAATATTAAATGAAAAGAAAAAAAAAATTCTTATTTCATTTCATCCCTACTAATATTATAAATTCGAAAGTAACTCTGTCTGTCTGCTACGCTTTCCCGCTTAAACTACTGAAACAATTTTAATGTTTGGTAAAGTGGACCTTGGATAAGGACATAGGATAGTTTTTATCCTACGGGAACCTATAAAACATGACCACGCGGGCGTTGCCGCTGGCGGAAGGCTAGTTACTAATACTTAGAAGTTATGCTTTGAAGTAAAATATATTACTTCACATAAAAGTGACTTCTTCCGCTTCTCTTTTACTATTCAGGCTATACTGCTATGGAACACCCTGCCTGAGACTGTTCGAAAAGCTCCAAGTAGAGGCGTGTTCAGGAGACTCGTTCGAGACCATCTCTTGAATAATAACGACTGAATCTTTTAAGGATCTTTTTGTTTCTGTTTAAACGGCTCTCTCATTCCATTTTATTTATTTGACATATAGGTAATATTTATTTATATGTAAGTATGTAATGGTATGTATGTAAAAAAAATCGGAGGGCACGTTAAGCCGTCGGTCTCGGTTGTTGTCGATAGATAACAGTCGTTAAACGTGGTGGAGTAAGCTCCACGCCTTCCCAATAATGGGGAGAGACCCGTACCCAGCAGTGGGACGCAAAAAGGGTTGCGGCCAATGTATACTATGTTGTATTAATATTTATATATATTAGTATTTTGTTATTTATGATATTATATATTTGTATATGTGTTTTATGTATTATAATGCAATATATTTATATATAATTTTAAACGTAGTATGCGCCTGCCATAAGTTTTCTCTTATCGCCCAGGGTTGGCTGGGAGAGAATGCCATTAGGCATTCAGCACGCCCTTGTATCCTTAGGTTAAGGTTATACTATAAGTTTTAAATAATAATAATAATAATAAATTATGACCTATGCCCCACGCAAGCCTTCCAAATGACCGGGTCAAATAACATCTTCGACCCGTGACCTATAAGGAGAGATACATAATAATAATAATATTATTACCTACTATTATTATAGAAATATATTTTAACTGAAAAATCTCATGTGTAAAATCAGGTAAATCAGCGAAATCGACAAAATTTCGTATGCGGCCCCTTAACAGCCATTGATGCGTCAAGTTTAACGGCTGTCCGACCAGTTGGTCAACTCGCCGGAAGCCGGTTAGCAAAGAGGCAACTGATTTCGTTAATTGGTAAAAAATAATTATTCGTTGCTTACAAACGTTACAGGACTGTTTCGGCAACCTGCGACTAGAATTATCTATTTATAATGGCTGAAAATACATGTAAAACGGCAATTTCTAAAAATGAAGCCTAGTTGGATCGATTTTCACCCGGAGTCCGTCTGGGTACTAAATTTTATCAAAATCGTTGGAGCCGTTTCCGAGATTTCAAAAAAATAGCAGAAATCAAAATCAAAAATTACGTGATGAGTGAAATAAAAAATGAAATTTATCAATTTATCTTTATTACAAATCAAAGTAACAACATTGAAGCTTCCGGAATTTCTACAATTAAGTGACTAATAAAATATAAAATACACTAAACTATTTTTATTACAAGTCAAAGTAACGACTATGAAGCGTTCGAAATTTCTACAATTGAGTGGCTAGTGAAATAAAATATGAAAAACTGTTTTTAATGTTGCTTTGTTTATTTTCGATTATTTATGCACGATATCTACATAAAAATATGACAAGAACGTCCGGAATTTTCATCAAACGTCAGGAATTTTCTCCAGAATATTGATTTTGGATCTAGAAACCCTAATTAAGTATCACGATACTTCCCATCACCATGGAACAGCGATAAATGCGCACATTACAAATTTCTTTCTGATGTGTGCCGGGGTTTCTTATCACTCGACCATCGTTGCTCGTTTGCAAACGTTTGCAAATTTATTGTTAATTAAATTTTATTGAATATTAGTTTGTTTGTTATTTTTATTAAATTACTTTCCTTAACTTGGACACACCCGAATCGTTTATATTTGTATTGAGAACGGATGTCGTTTATAACTTTACATAAATAATAATTGGCTAAGCGATCATGCCGTCCTTTGACTGTATGTTTTGGATTATTTGGTGTCATATTTAAAAAAAAATCTACCTTTTTATGTCCCACTACTGGGCACAGGTCTCCTCTCATATAAGTGAGAGGGATTTAGGCCATAGTCCACCACGTTGGCCAAGTGCGGATTGGTGGACGAAATGCTTTCGAGATATTATGAATTTCTCTCAGGCATGCGCGGCGATGGAGAACATCGTAATTAACTAAATATCACGATATTTTCCATCACCGTGGAGCAGCGATAAATGCGCACATTACAAATTTCTTTGTCAGAGGTGCGCGCCGAGGATTTGAACCTGGGGTCGGTCGCGTCAAGTACCGTGGTTATTTACCACTCGGCCGTCGCTGCTCACGCTCATATATAATTACGAGTATATAAGTGGATCTAGCTAGATTTCCCGTTTAGGAAACGTCGGTTTATCCCTGTTTTCAGGCAATGAACAACCACTAAAATATCATAAGAATACGATATGTATCTGTCTGTAAGGTTACAATAGCTCAGAAGGGACATTGGGCGGTTCTGAAACTAGAAGACCTCGGATCGAGTCCTCGATTAGCTCTTGCTCTTAGAATAATATCGTTAAGAACGTCAGTCTTCATACAGGCGCGCTGTCAAAATTGAACCAATTCCTACAGCTGTCACATCTGACAAACAAAATATTATTATTTTGACCAAATTAACTATAAAATACTACAAAATATTGAAAACACTGCGAAAAGTTATTTTATTAGATTTCTTTTCGGCCAGACGTTTGGTGCCATTAATGGCACCAATCAACATGCTTCAATTTAGGCGCGCGAACTTGCTTTCTATAATGTAATTGTAATTATTCTAAGCTCTTGCTCTTTTTTATATTCAACACGCTTTATTTGCTTTACGTGTATGTTTGTGAGGTTATTTGTAACTGTGACTTTGTTTGTTACTCTCATTTGGACTCGATTTTGACCCACTTTCAACGGACAGATGTAATTCAAACTTTGGTCACTATCAAGAATCGGCGGCAATACAATAATTTCACGAGTTTATCTAATTCCAGGAACAATACAATAAATTGAACTAAAAGCTGGGAAATAACCCTTAAGTTATTTAAAACTATATTTTTAAGTTCCTTTTTGAGATAATACCAAGTAAATCTTTCTTCCTCTTCGACTTTTCAGGCTTTTGTAGTCCACTGCTGGACGTAGAGCCCTCCCCTAACGTTTAGGAGTTTTGGCGGGAAGTCGGAAAAGACATAACGTGCTCTTGTTTTATTTTCATTTTCTTGGTTTATTGTTGATTTTGAGCCATATCGATTATATTGTTTGTGATTTTTTATGAACTTATGGTGTATACTAACTACTATATGATGTATACTGACAAGGGCGCTTCACAACAATTAACACATTCATGAATAAAATTATCGTTTCTTAATAACGTTTCACACTAGCCCTACAGTAGGGTAGATATACCCTGTGTCGTGGGTGCCATGGACACACACAAAGACAGAAACACAAACACCCAGTCCGAGAGCAGAAATTTTAAACTCATCATTCAAATATCTGCTTCGCCGGGAATCGAACCCGGGATCCTCCGATCGGAAATCCTGCATAGTAACCATTACGCCACGACTTAATATTATACTTTTTATTACATTAACTTATGTTAATTACAAAATTCGTAATGACAGCGACAGAATTCGTAATGATGAAATCCGTAGAAGAACTAAGGTTACCGACATAGCTCTCTAAAATCTGCAAGCTGAAGTGGCAATGGGCAGGCCATATAGTTAGGAGGACCGACAACCGATGGGGAAGAAAGGTCCTTGAATGGAGACCACGTCTCGGCAAAAGGAGTACAGGCCGCCCTCCAACCAGGTGGACTGACGACCTGAAGAAGACAGCGGGTAGTCGCTGGATTCAGAAGGCCCAGGACCGGGAGGAGTGGCGAACGTTAGGGGAGGCCTATGTCCAGCAGTGGACGGTAAAAGGCTGATGGATGGATGGATGGAATTACAAAATTAATACAAAATATTGTCAAATCATTACATACGCAGTAAATATTGTATTGTCGCCAGTAAATCACAATATAATATTTCGGAACAAGCATTGTAACGGAAGCACTGGACGTCGATAATGAAATCAACGAGTCATCAATCACAATTGGTCAATGACCCCTGACATTGGATAATCAATGAAGCTAAGGCATCTGTTGGAGGCACTGTGTTCGAGCGAGCAAATATTATATAGTGAGTTAGTTGTTAAAATATAAGTATTTTTTTTCTCTTTTCTGCTTTGGGACCTGGTGGTATAGTTAAACGTTTCACACTCATCAGTCATCACCCACAGTAGAGTGTATATACCATATGTCGTGGGTACCATGGTCACATACAAAGACAGATACACAAACACCCAGACCGAGAACAGAATTATATACTCACCATTCAAATTTCTGTTTCGCCGGGAATCGAACCCGGAACCCTTCCATTAGCAGTCCGACATGGTAACCGTCGCGCCACACGGGTCGTCTGTACGGTGTACTTAACGATTTTTATTCGAAATCGCTTCAAAATAAACAGGAATGAAGGGAACGACCCAAGTGGCGTAATGGTTACCATGCCGGACTGCCAATCGAAGGGTCCCGGGTTCGATTCTCGGCGAAGCAGAAATTTGAATGGTGAGTTTAAATTTCTGTTCTCGGTCTGGGTGTTTATGTTTCTGTCTTTGTGTGTGTCCATGGTACCCACGACACAGGGTTAATCTACCCTACTGTGGGGTTATGAGTGTTATGAAATTCATATGGCACGTTGGTTTTTAAAAAAAATATTAATTACTAGGCTTCGCCATTTTAATGAGTCCTCGTAGGATAAAAATAGCCTATGTGCTATTCCAGACTTCATTGCTATATTAAAATCATATGCGTTTAGCCAGTTGCTTCAACCACGTTGACCCTATTACCCGTTTTCACGTAGGAATGATGCATTTTCCCGCGGCAAACTAGCCTATGTTACTCAGGGTGAATGTAACTTTCTAACGGTGGAAGAATTTTTGAAATCGGATCAGTAGTTTTTGAGATTATTCATTACAAACATATAAAAATACAAATATTTCCTCTTTATAATATTAGTATAGATAAAATTTGAATTATTAAAATCAATTTTGAGGCGATGAACACACTAAGAGCATATTCCAAAGTGCCATCGAGTTCAAAAATCGCCCGCTTGTTCAATAAGGAATTTTTATGGGTATCTCTAATATCGTGTCTCACACGATCAGCTGTCACGTGTGACCATTATCGACCCATAGCCATTCTGTTATCTCAAATATATTATTATGTACTGTTTTTTTTTAAAAGAGTGCTGGGAGTTTTTTTCCGCCGCCTTTTTTCTCTCAGCTCAACATCTAGCCCAAACGGGCACTTAAAGGCGATGACCGGGAAAAAATGACATTCATTAAGCGAATATTTTGTATTCCTAATATGAAATAAATATTTTTTCTTTCTTTCTTTCTTTCTTTCTTTCTTTCTTTCTTTCTTTATTGGGTTTCAGTGTAAAAGTGCGAATATCGATCAGACTAACGTAGGCGACTACTCCGTATTTGCAGTATTACTGTTTAGGACGTGAGGTCCTCAGGACTCAAGATAAGACTCAGACTACCCTGAGGTATTATTGTGTGGAGATCCATTGTCTGGCGCGATCTCTCAAGACACAACATCACGTGGTCTGAATGATCACCTGTTTCTCCATTTAAATAAAAAATATCATCAAGTTACATATTTTTAACCTTTTATTATGTCCCACTGCTGGGCACAAGTCTCCTCACAAGTGTGGGGATTTAGGCCACAGTCCGCAACGCTGGCCAAATGCGGATTGGTGGACGTCATGCTTTCGAGAAATTATGAATTTCTCTCAGGCTTGCACAGCGATGGAGGACATCGTAATCAATTAAATATAACGATATTTTCCATCACTGTGGAGCAGCGATAAATGCGGATTACCAATTTCTTTTAGCAGAGGTGCGCGCCGAGGATTTTAACCCGGGATCGGTCGCGCCGAAGACCGCGGTTTTTTACCACTTGGCCATCACTGCTCGTTAACTGACATAGTCTCTATATAAGTAGATCACTCTTAACAGCTATAAGTCAGACTATTGAAGCAATAAATAGGTGCAATATTTGTAGTTAGGTATAATAATATGGACTTCCGATTAAATGAAATATTTTGGATATATTGCTACAGTTGGCTGCAACCCTTTTTTTACGTCCCACTGCTGGGCACGGGTCTCTCGCCCTTATTGGAGAGGCCTGGAGCTTTCTCCACCACGCTGCTCCAATACGGGTTGGTGGAGATGCGGGGTTAGTGTCTAACTCGCTGTGGGATGTTTTTAAACCGCCCTTAAGGCCTCCGACAAGGTTTTACGACTTAACAACCAGGACCGACGGTTTAACGTGCCCTCCGAAGCACGGAAACGCGCATGAAATTTTTTTTGCCTATAAGGTAGCCAGATATCCCGCTGGGATATCTGACTGGCTGGACTGACTGGTTACCAGACGATTCACTGATTTTGACTATATTATATGCTGCCTGGTTTCAATAGAACAAGCATAACAGTAACTGGATTCAAACGTATTACTTGACACCGATATGCACATATCGTGCGATAATATATTGAAAGAAAAAACGCAATATTTACTATTGTCCTCGCAATTTATGTGTATACGTTTTCTATTCGTTCAACTTCTACAAATATTTCAAAATCAAAATTAGCCACAGTAATCAATTATTTTTCGAGTTCCATCCGAGAGAGAATTTTCCAAATTAAAATTAGCAATGGACATCAATTATTTTTCGAGATACATCCGAGAGAGAAATTCCAAAATCAAAATTAGCAATGGACATCAATTAATTATTTTTCGAGATACAACCGAGAGAGAAATTCCAAAATCAAAATTAGCAATGGACATCAATTATTTTTCGAGATACATCCGAGAGAGAATTTCCAAAATCAAAATTAGCCACAGTCATCAATTATTTTATTAAAGCTTTTATAAATTGATTTAAATAAAATTATACTAAGTAAATTAATTTTTAAAACTGTGCAAGTATGATTAAAATCAAATCTTAATTAATAATAAAGAAATTAAAAACGATAACATATAAAATTATGATAAAATCCACACAACACAGCCTTCTAAGCTTCTGTGGCATCAGAAAAAAGTGAACAAAAAAAATTTTTAGTAACAAACTTACTGAAATTGCCAAAAATGGTGGCACGGGTTCTGGGTGGTCACCACTGAAACAGTTTACAGCGAACTGATTGTTGGTGTTAGCTGTTACGTACACAATGTGTGGTGCGATTGTGCCAGAAATGATGGTAAGGGTGTATTCATACGCTCCAAGAAATTGCTATATTTTTTTCAATCTATTTTAAGAAATTAGATTTTAGTCCCATTGTTGTGCACAGGTTTTCATAATCATAATCATAATCATAATCATTTCTTTATTTGCTGAATAAGGTACAATAGCATGATCTAAGACAAATTTTATGGTCCACTTATTCTGCCAAAATGCCAAAAAAAACACTTTTCTGTCAAAATTGAGAAGTATTAATACAAAACTCTACTCCACCACTGTACTCCACCAACCCGCATTGGAGCAGCGTGGTGGAGTAAGCTCCAGGCCTCCCCATAATGGGGAGAGACCCGTGCCCAGCAGTGGGACGCAAAAAGGGTTGCAGCCAATACAGTACAATAATTCTTTATTGCACACCAAATCATATTCAATTTGTACAACTTGTAACTGAGGGGATGGTGAAAATTGGACTCTATAAAAGAAACTACCATGGCATGTGTGTCCAAATACATATCAAATACATATATAATCATTTACCAGAATAGTTTAAAATATTATTCTTAAGAACTTAAAAAACCTTATTCGAATGGTTATTGGAAAATTGCTTTTATATATAGTCTAGGAGAATTTATATTACGTAAACAATTTTAGTTTAAATATTACTCTTAATAATTAGAAAATTGTATCTGACATTCTGTAGCTTGTTGTTGTTTGTTGGAATTAGAAAAGTTTGACATCTAACATATTTTTTAAATTATTTACATAATTATTTTTTTTTTAAATTTGTAAAACCATTGATTGATATTTAATTATATTTTATTTTTATTTAATTACAATATTTGAAAGTATGCAATAGCCGACCTTATCGCTCAGGCATTGATCTCTTCCAGGCTAGGTTGCGGAAAAATAGGACAGAGGGGAAGAAAAATGGTAGAACATATAATATATATGATTAAGCGCAGCGATGGCTGACCGGTAAAGTCCACGGTCTCCGACATGGAGGGTTCAAATCCTTGGGAGGCACCTCTGACAAAGAAATTAGTACCATCACCATTCCTGAGAGTAACTCATCACTTCATGGAGGTATGATGTCCACCAATCCGCACTTGGCGGACTATGGCCTAATTACTTCTCACTTTGGAGACATAAAAAGGGTTGAAAAAAATTATGTAATTTTTTAGTTTTAGTAGAAATACGACTGCTACTGACGACCTGTAAGTTAATTTCAAAAATACAGTTCTGGTCTCAGTGCTGGATTTACCAAAAGGCAGCAGGCTAGAGCCGAGGGCGGCAGATTTTGGAAGCGGCTTTGGCCCTAAATTGTTTTGTTTCACAAAATTCAAAATTATAGGATAACCGGACTGTGTAAAAAATAATTTTATTAATTTGACCTGCGTGGTGAAATGGTTACCATGTCGGACTGCCAATCGTAGGGTCCCGAGTTCAATACCCGCCGAAACAGAAATTTGAATGATGAGTTTAAAATTCTGTTCTCGGCCTGGGTGTTGATGTTTCTGTCTTTGTGTGTGTCCATGGTACTCACGACACAGTATATCTACCCTACTGTGGGGCTATGAGTGTGTAGCGTTATAAAAAAATGTACTACTTTCTTTAAAGAATCGAATTTCTGCTTTGTGTTTGTCTATGGCACTCACAAAATAAACAATTTTATTTATTTATTTATTTATTTATTCTTTATTGACCAAATTTTACAATTTGAACAAAAGGCGAGCTTAATGCCTATTGGCATTTTGTACCAGCTAACCTTCTAGAAGTGCAGAGAATATAAAGGCGGCGCAACAAGAATCAAGAAGATCTACCTGAGACAAGGATCAGAATATAAGTGAAATATAATAAATAAAAACATATATTCGATAAATATGAACACATATAAATATTGAAATACAGATAATATAACAGACATAATACAAAATTTTCCAAAGTTAAGAGCAAAAACACCCACCAGAAAATTTTATTAGAGAGTGAAACATTAATCTGTTATCATGTGGACGCGCCTTTACCAATACATGCATTATAGATACATAAGCAATTAATATTGTACTGCGAGTAGTATTTCTACTACGAGGGTAACGCGTTATACTGTAACTTATGAAAATACTGTATTGACTGTAAAATGTCATATGTACTATCTGGTAAATCAGCGAAATCGGCTAAATTTCGTATACTGCCACATAAGGCGTGATAACGTAACAGACACACTCACACTCAATTTAATTGTGTTCCAGTAGAAAGGTGCAGTTGCCGGCCAGACTTAGGTATAAGAGGCGACCATCAGTCTCCGGAGTAGCAGCGCAACTACATAAAAATCGCATGCAATTATGTATTTCAAATATTAATTATTTGAAATCTCAAACCATCAAAGGTGCTGACTCACACGTCAGTGGAGAGGGCATTGCGGCTCGCTTCGATACATATTTTTTGTGCCAAATCTGGTGCGGGGGGAAGAACGCTCATATTTTAATTTTGTCACACATTCACAAATATTCTTTCATCGCTATAGACGCATACATTTCTAAATAGGTCAATTTCAATTATTAACGTCATTTTCTATGCACCGACAAAACTGTGTATGTATGTAACTAGTAGGCACATTGTGCATGTACGTTGGGACGACCGGGTGTCATACCTGTCAATGCCTGTGATGCTCTTAGTTTGAAATACATGTGGTTTGGTTATCTGCTAGGAAGACTACAAGGTCTTCCTTTTCAACAATTATTCTAAAAAAAGAGGCTACGCAATTTGATGTCAATGGAATAAATAAATATTTTATACAATCAGGTTATTGGCACTTGGCATGGGTCATCAATTAGATTGGTACCGTTGACAAACTACTTGACATTGTTTTTTTTGAAGTGAAAACTTCTTTAGCAGTATTGTGCACTTTTTTTGCGATGGGTAAAAAATGTTAAACTCGCGTCGGGACACGTGGCTTGATTGAATATTCGTAAGACGGAGGGGTGACAGCTGATGACGGCTCGACTGTCTATACTTGTAAAATTCATTTATATCAAGTATTTAAAATATGGACATTGAATAAAGTGCATCTTATGTCTTATCATGCATTAATGAAAAAAGTGACGAAGAAATAGTGAAAGGAAATGAGTGAGTACTTTATAAAAATACTAGATGAAAACCTACTGAAAAGACTAGATGAAAAATAATACTGATAATAAAAGAAATTCGTGCGAAATTATTCCCTAACCATTCCAAAATATTAAAAATGCACAACGTTAATTTTTAATGTTCAAGTTTTCACTTCTGCCGGCACTACCGGAGTGCAACCCGTTGTTTTTTTTCTAATTATTAGAATTGAGTAGCATACGAGCATGCAGGCCACGTGGTGTTAAGGTAAGTACAAAATAGATTTATTATGACTGACTACGTCAAGATATATTGGGAATACAAAAGAGAAAGAACATAGTTTGCGTGAGATAGAGCGAGATGCGAGATCGAGATCATTCACGTGTATACGTGAATGATCTCGCATTTCTATCTCGATACGATCACGATATACGTATGTATATCGTAACTAATTAAATCACAATATTCACCCTCATCGTGAAGCAGCGATAAATACCTACGCACTTAATATTTGTCAGAGATTTTTTTAAATTTGGAATAATAATATTATTATGTCGCATGACACACTTTGAAAGAAGGTCAAGTCAGAAGCCATGAGGTGTACAAAATGACGCGCCAAGAATTTAGAGAATTTTAAATAAGTTTTTAAAGTAATTAATTTCCCAAATTAATTTTTTTTGTTCTTATTTGATTTTAAATTGGAGTTGTTCGGTTTACGTAATTGACGGAATTCACGACATTTGTAACTTGCTTGCTTATTGTCTTTTTTATATAAGAAAATAAAGGCCTCATAGTCATACTATTAATTCAAACTAATTATTTATATACTATGAACATCCGAAGCCGAAGCGCGCATGGCTCGGCGGCTTGCGTAGAACGCAAGCGGTCTATGCAACTAAAACAAACGGGTGTTAGATGGGTGACCGCTAGTGGCAAAAAAAAACATGCGCGTTTCCGTGCTTCGGAGGGCAGGTTAAGCCGTCGGCATAAGAATAAATAATACTACGTCGGTCCCGGTTGTTGTCGATAGATAACAGTTGTTAAACCTTGTCGGAGGCCTTATGGGCGGTTTGAAAACATCCGACAGCGGGTTGGAAACTAACCCGCATCGCATTGGAGCAGCGTGGTGCAGTAAGCTCCAGGACTCCCCAATAAGGGAGAGAGACCCGTGCCCAATAGTGGGACGCAAAAAGGGTTGCAGCCAGCCATGACCAGTCGAGCCAAACATAATTTGAAACAGACTTGACAAACGAATTTCAATTGACGACCCGTGTGTCGTAATGGTTACCATGCCGGACTGCCAATCGGAGGGTCCCGGTTTCGATTCCCGGCGAAACAGACTTTTGAAAATGAAAGTGAAAATAGTTTATTTGCACAAATATGCGTATTACAAAAGTTTTTTTTATGTACATTTATTAGTTCGCCATATTTACCTCAGCGAGGTATGCAAATTTGGATGATGAGTTTTTTGTGTTCTCGGTCTAGGTGTTCGTGTATCTGTCTTTGTATGTGTCCATGGTACCCACAAAACAAGGAATATCTACTGTGGGGCTATAAGTGTGAAACTTTATTTATTTATTTCTTGAATTATGGCATCACAAACTCTGTGAATACTGCCAGCGTCGCGTCAAGTACATATTATATTTGCATCACGTTTTTGCCATTCGTTGAAACTGAACGAGTAATAATAGGTAAAATCAATAAGTCGTCAGTAATCAGTCAGTCAAGTCAGTCAGACATTCAAGTAAAGCAATGGCTTCTTTACAAGAACGTGACCAATGGAATTTTGGAGGCAAGCTGAAAAAACATATTTTCGCACTGTTATTTTATTTCACAATACTCTTGCATTAATCTGTATCGAAAAAAAGCCATCAAATTCATCCGATATAACTCAAAAATACAACAATAAAGCAGTCTTTTCGACTTCCCGCCAAAACTCCCCTTTATTTATTTATTTAATTATAACATAATAATCAAATCGGTTTTTACTATAGTCATTTCTCAGATAACGTCATCTATATTGCATGACTATAAACCAAACCAATCCAACATGTTATAATAAATATTATTTCTACTTAATAATAGATGGCGCTGATAAGAGTTTCGTATTCTTATGGTTTCGTACAAAATCACATTGTCAATAGCACAATGTCAAACAATATTCAAATTGTTTTTCTATTCGCTGACAGATGGCGCTGTAAGCCCAGAGACAAGCATGAAGACACTACCGCCATCTAGCGCTCAATAGGATAATCAAATTTAATGGCAGTGACCATAAGTTGGGTAAGAGAATGCCATTGGTTACGAAACGCCAATTATTAATGTTTTCGCAATATGGCGCATGTAAACAGTGCTAGTAAAAGCGTGTCACGCGATGCGTTCAAAGAAATGCGGAGTGGTCAGACTGGTGGCCGCAGGGTTCGTAACCTTCAAGCTGATCCTAGTTGTAGGTGAGCCACAGAGGGGGATACGGGTTTACTCGAGCGCGACAGTCGTCTAATATAATTATTGTGTATTGCCGGGTTGGTTGTCTTGCTACATATTTAGTCCTCTAGCCGTTTTTAAATTAAACCGAAGAGGCAAATTAGCATAATATAGCTGCAGCACATTTTGCGTCCCACTGATGGGCACAGGTCTCTCCTCATTACGTTAATCCTGTCGCTCGAGAATATTGATGTAACATTTTTTCATTTGGAACTTTGTAACTATCGAACTCATTAAGGTTCAAATCCCATTATAGTGATATTGCGTTAATAATAAACCATTTGCAGACTGCGAGTATATCTATGTGCCTAGTGTTGGCTCACAGCTCAGAATGCGGGTTTTTGTTAAATAAAAGATAAAACACTTTACAATTGCACGTATATTTCGTAGTTATGCAGTATACAAATCACATATGTAAATGTTTCAAGAACGAATAAACCACCAACAGAACAAAAATGGAGTACTTACATATTAACAATCAACTTAACTATTATTCCTTCAATCCTTTACTTGTTTCACTTATTATTTTATAAACGCTTTAACACTTTTATTTACTCTTTACTAATGCTTTTCCTTAGCCACGTCTCGATCCCTCAGTGCTTCCAACACGAATGCTTGCAGCTTGGTCGGAGAAAATAACGACAATTCATGTGACCGGAAGTTGGCTATGATTAACTGACTGAATCAAGATGGCGAAGGTGTCGGAAACGGAACAATCGAATTACCGCTACTAAAAATATCATAATAATACGGAATTAGCTAATACAATATTCTTCATAAATAAATAAAAGCTAACAGCTCGGCCATCCTGCTTATAGCGTGTCCTCACGCTTTCTTACAAGTACAAAAGTACTATAATTTTTCTAAAAATATTACTATAAATTACATTCTTTAACACATTATTCATCTGTATAATGTACAATGTAGTTTATATTTATCGAAAGCTCTTAAATAAAATAAAATAAAAACAAGAAATTACGTTCATTGTACTCAATAATTGTATTAATAGCAATTAATGCAGTAAATTATTATAATACATTTTTAATCGTATTTTTAATTTCAAACATAAGCTTTCCCATTAATATTGTAATCTTTTTTTTATAAGTAGAAAGAACATTATACAACACTACACAAAAATAAATTATCCTTAGTTTATTTATCTTAAGAACCCATTACCCGTAAACAAGCAATAAATTACTTCATATTAACATCTGAAATGAAATGTCAGAAAAATCATCATGAAATCTCAAATAAAGTCATATAATTATATACCTAATATTTGGATTGGTATTTGGAACTTTTACACACTACACAAAAATAAATTGGCCTTAGTTTATTTATCTTAAGAACCCATTACCTAATTATATAATTTTTGGATTTGTATTTGGAGTCGAATTAGTTACATAAACATGTTCAATTGAAGACCCCACATGAGGGATACACAAAGGATCCCATTCCCAACTGGAAAAACTTATTGAATCTCGCCCTCGTCCCCTCCACCGAGGCACTTTCACTCCATCCCATTGCTATATTATTATGGCCCCTATAACTCCACTAAAAGCTTTAAATAACAACAAAGTCACCAATTCCACATTTCTCGTCAGACCTTTTGTCAATTTTTCTTTCAAAAACTCGATTAAATGTGTTTAAACGACTCATTCGACTCAACAGCGAACTATTAAACTATATATTCTACTCAACCTTCATAACAATCAACTCTAAAGCAAAATATAAACATGTCCAAAAATTACTTACAAAGACTAATGCGAGACACCTTCTCACTCAGATGCAAGACCCAGTCCGCAACTACATTACCCATAACAGACAAATTTCACTTTATTATCATTTTATTTTCACAAAGCCGAGGATCGGGTTCAGCCCGAAAAAACAAGAATCCATTTTCAAGAAGTGCATAATGCGAACAAACAATTTTATATCCGTGACCAATCCCTGTAATATGTGCAAGCCTCATGAAGGCAAACACGGCTAACTAAATATACAAGAACAACCCTTACTATCACATCAATCCGTGCAAAAATTTTTAGTCCTTGACTAAACAACTTTTACACCAATATCAGTAAAACCAAGGTACCTCAAAAAAGTAGAGAAGCAATCCCTGTCTATTAAAACTTCCAAGCGAAATCGGCCTTTTTGTCCTAACCCTTACCGCAACTCAGTGCCCGCTTGCATTCCTATTGCCAGTCATAACCACTTGACCGCAATTCATAGTCTCCCCAATCCCCTGCATTTGTAGGCCCTTGCTGCAAGTGAATCCCCGTAAATGTTTACATCAAACTTGGACGCACAAACAGTTAATGCCGAACCTCTACTACTCTCGAGATTCACTATACTCCATAAGTATCTATTACATCCACCTAAGATAATTGGGTAGTTGACTGATGTCCAGAATGTGCCACTTATAAACAAAACACGAACACAGACTACCCACCATCACATAAATTCAAATTGTTGGAATATCAAACATAATTAATTATTGGTCTATCGCTTTCTGGTAAATCGAGTCCCACCAACATCCCGTACCATAACACAGGCTAGCGACGTCACTAACCAGCACTTTTCTCTCTATCCTCCAAGTTGAAACGATCACATCCCGCACATACACTTCTCAAATTTATATGTTTGATGTCTAGGCGCCAACTCTACAACAAAATTGCCAAATCCTCTACCAAGATCAAACCAGTTTAAAATATCAGTCAATGCCCCAATTCCATCTCCCTGTACCAGAGATACATTTTACTCATAAACACTATGACAACCAAAATAGGAGTTTTAAACAACTCTCATGTATGTACGTCCCACAATCTGTAAAATAACAGGCCACTGCTACGCAATATGATATATTACACAACACCAGAGAGGACGCCATTAAATCAGTAAATCGACCGTCCATATCTTACACTTGCTTTCTACACCCCCTAGCAATCCATGTTTATAAACGTGGTAAATGGTTATAAACAGACAAACTAAAAACTAGGGCAATAAAAACCAGTTCATGATTCGCTCTAAAATGCAAAACGGATGGTTACCAATTTCTGATGGGTGTACTTTCTATGTTCATCCTATCAATAATTATTAATGTCGAACTCCCAGTTATATCTATAGAGAACTAACCAATCTGAAACACTCATCTACATCATAAAAGTCAATTGCTTCGCCAATAATATGCAATAACCTGCACTACAGCAACTTTAGTGGCCCTTCACACCTAACGGTACAATTGTATTTGTGGCAATACCTCTTCCTCACCTTTATCAGTTTGTGAATCTAATTTAAAAGACCTGAACCTATTCTACTTTAAAACCAAATCAAAGCTAATCTCGTCACACAAAGAACACTTTGCCGACATCTCGCCACAATGAAAAACATACTAGCGTTTTGCAAAGAAGGCTTTGGTACCAGGCTTCGATTAATACCGCTGAAGGCTTCAACCCTACATTCAATACCGTAAGTTTGATACACTTTACGATGTCCCACAGTGACTGTCCCAAAATAATTCCGCCCAGGTTCGGTAAATTGGCCACTTGAACACCGACTGCGACTATAAGGTTACTTACAGCTCTCTACAAACATTGCCAAGCCCGACCAACTTTGGAAAAGAGCAGCGAATCATATCCCATCTTATACACATATTTCCGAATATTCTTCCACCTTCTTAATCCAGATACAAATGGTTTGCTCTTTACACAAAGGATCAAAATCCGGTATTACATCGCTATTAAAAGATTTTATAATCAGCGACCCAGCCCAGCCAGGGCGACTCAAAGACAGGTACTCCAGTTTTACCAATGTAACTAAAAAAAACTTCACCAATTTAACTAAAACAACCTACGGAACCTACCTATTTCAACAAACTCTACTCCACCTTAACATGGTACGTATAACGCCACTGCAATTCAGAATTCCGCTCAACGCCGTACCACCGTTACATAATATGCAACCCCAGTGTGACGGGTGACGGGAAGAAAACAGCTTCGAAAACATCGCAGTACTTCGAATTCATATTCCAAACATTCAGCATCTGTGAGTCAACTTCAGGAGATACGAGACATCACGAACTCCTTCTCAGCGTTATTGTAGATCTGCAATTCCCCAGCACATTACCCCAATGTATGTCTGCTAGACCACAGTGCACGCATACAAAGCTCCCAAAAAGCAAGGCTCCCAACAAATCCTCGTTATACTACAATTAGTTCGAAAACGAAACCCTAATGACATACACCTATCCCTTCCTCAAAATTCACACTATTGGTGAGAAGCGCATTGAAATCTGTTCGGTAGTTTGAGACTACCTAGTTCATATAGATAGACAGACAGAAAGACGCGTCAGCGGGACTAAATTTTATACGTTAGGATTGACAAGAACTTATCTAAAATTATCTCAATTTCAAAATCCCCTTGACTACCACTACAACTCACCGTAGCTCAAATACATATATAAGCATATAGTATATAAATATTATTACAAAATAGTTTGTAATAATATAATTTCAAATAATGTTAAATAGAAACTTTGCACACCAATGTTTATGTAATTCAATTTTTTTTCTCTTTTTTTTTGTAATTTTGCTCACTAAATTTTGGTTAATGTGAGACTATAATTTTCTAAAAAAACCAACTATTCATATACCACATTTTGGCAAATAAATAATTTCATTTCATGATTTCATTACATTTCATTTCAAATTACCGCTCAGAAGCTGCTTCCCTCTACCAAGACGTTGCGAGTTGAGTTGTCGAGTCTTGAAGGCCTTCTCTGCAAACCTTTTCGCTCCTTTGCTGAAATAATCATATGCCCTCTAACACAGGCTTTCGATCTCCCTCCATCCTACGTATATCGCTGCTCTCCCGGGCTCACTAGTGCTCTACCTGAGCGTCTTTTGGTCCTCTAACCTGGACTCCCTCCTGCCCGACCTGAGCGTCCTTTTAAGTCCCTCATTCCTGCTCGACCTGAGCGTCATTTGGCTCTTAAGCCTGGGCTTATGTGTGCTTACCTTAGCCCTGATCGTACCTCCAATCCTAGGTAGTCTTCTTCGGGGGTATTCGTCCATAATATTATTATCTGCAAAATTACACATTTGAGTACATATTCCATTTTAATCACAATAAAAGTTAACAAAAATGCAAAGTGACACATATGAGTACATATTCTATTTAAAATCGACTTTAGAATCGAAAAGGAAAAAGAGAATAAATTAATATAGGATTGAATTATCCAAAGCTAAAGAAAAACATCACCAGACTTCTATATGTCTAATCAGACAATGGAATGTATTTTTCTCGAAAATGACATCATCGTAATTATCATCACCATCATGGTCTTTATCATTATCACCATCAACACCATCATTTTTTCATGTTAAGCACCCCTAGGTGCAGTACAGCACCCACCACAAAAAGAATAATTGAGGATATGTAAATCTGTAAGCCATCATTTCTTAAACACTAAGTTTTAACCTTACCTTCATTGTATATCAAAGTTTTATGCTTGTATGTATAGATATCTGAATAAATTTACGACAAAAATTTACGTTACCAATAGAACTGCAAGACAAATACGAAACATGATATTGGCACCCCCCTTGTAGATTGAAATTATGTAAAAAAATACAGTGTTACCGAATTCACGAAACATTCAAATCTTTGCCTTACAATCATTTTAGGTCCTAGTTGGCATTGTGGCACAGTGGATACGTTTTTCTAGAATATATAGCGATTACTGCCTGTAAAATTACATCAATTGACATGTAGATAAGGTAGAATAAGTGGAAAGTGTACATACTCGTATCATTTCAGCATTTTTTTCTTGTATCCTTATTAAAAAAAAGATTATGTATTATGAATTATCAGCATCAAATAAATACTTTAATAGTTCTATGGTATCAGTTTTCATTCATATTTACAAAGGTCAATGTCAAATTTTAATTAATATGTGGATTATGTCGATACAATACTAAATATAACATGAGAACCTCATCCTTTTTGTTGATGTTGGTAAAATAAGGTAGATCAACTCAAGCCATGGTATATTCATTTATCTTATTAAAAAAAAGTAAAAAAAAAGTGGGTACCAACTTCCTGTAAGGGCAATAAATTTAAAAGAAAAGTCACATTTATAAAAGCCGTCATCAAAACTAGTTGTTCACATCTAGTGTACCACAGCTGTAAAAAGATATCATTAATCATGCATCTTATTAATCTAAAATAATATGGAAATCTTTAACGCACTAAACATATACGTAACATCCATTTTCAGGTCTTCAAATATTTATATCTAAGTCTATACACCACGGCGGTGTTTCCGATCCAGAGAAAAGAAATTAAGTTGATTTCATAAATTACGTATTTTCTTTCTTTAAATATCTGCGTTTTTTTTTCATAAATTATTCATATTTTGATAAAAAATAAAATAAAGTGAAGTGGGTTGATAGGTATACTGCAAATTTATTACAATAAAAGTTAATAAAACATGTGGTTGTAAAATAATTGACGTTCACTCCTAAGCGTTCACCAGTTCGATATTCCAACAAATTCAAGAAACTTCAATATATCAGAGTATTTACAGAATTGGCCGTTGTGGACGTGAAAGAAAACAGTAAATTCTCTTATTATCCCACTTCTGAACTGTTGGCTCACAGCTCAGAATGCGGGTTTTTGTTAAATAAAAGATAAAACACTTTACAATTGCACGTATATTTCGTAGTTATGCAGTATACAAATCACATATGTAAATGTTTCAAGAACGAATAAACCACCAACAGAACAAAAATGGAGTACTTACATATTAACAATCAACTTAACTATTATTCCTTCAATCCTTTACTTGTTTCACTTATTATTTTATAAACGCTTTAACACTTTTATTTACTCTTTACTAATGCTTTTCCTTAGCCACGTCTCGATCCCTCAGTGCTTCCAACACGAATGCTTGCAGCTTGGTCGGAGAAAATAACGACAATTCATGTGACCGGAAGTTGGCTATGATTAACTGACTGAATCAAGATGGCGAAGGTGTCGGAAACGGAACAATCGAATTACCGCTACTAAAAATATCATAATAATACGGAATTAGCTAATACAATATTCTTCATAAATAAATAAAAGCTAACACTAGTATATTACATTTTGAAAGCCCATCCATTCTTACATAGCCATTGATCCACAAATTTACTAGGACCCCACGATGCTCGAGTAAATCCTAATTTAGCGCCACGGTTCCCATTTGGCGACTGGATCACAAATCTGTAAATTCGATTGCAAAATGGTGATACGGTGATTGAGCGGATTGATTACAAGCGGAGATCATGTTATGAATTGTCTATAATTACACACTGGCGGATTTAGGTTGCTCTAGTTGTCCTTGTAGCTTCGGGATTAAGAATAGAGCTACGGTATCCCCTGCCTGATCGTAAGAGGCGACTAAAGGGGGGCTTGCGGGGTTGCGGACGGTGAGAGTGGGAGCTTGACCCGTCCAGCCAGGAGCCCCGGGAGGGACAGCGGTCTATGCGTGGCCGCATGCCGCAGTGAACACCTGAAGGTGCAGGAGAGCACATCTGCTCTCCCGAAGATGGGCCCGTTCTGGGGCGCCGCGCGTGGACGACACCGGTGTGTTCCATTGGAGATCCCGGAGTCCTCACAAACGCAGAGGCAAGCCACCGAGGGGGTTTAAGAGCGGTACACATCCCACATAACCCGGTATCCAGATGAGCTCTATGAGCAGATGTGCTCTCCTGCACCTTCCGATGCTTACGGCGGCATGCGGCCACGCACACAACGCCGTCCTTCCTGGCGCTGCTGGCTGGACGGGTCGAGCTCCCAGTCTCACCACCCGCAACCCCGGAAGCCCCCTTTTAGCCGCCTCTTACGATCAGGCAGGGGATACCGTAGCTCTATTCTTAATCCCGAAGCTACAGGGACTTGGTGGTAGAACCTAATGGTAAAAGAGGCTGCTTTATTGCGACCGTTGGAAATCGAGATAACTACCTTACCGAGAAAAGGTTAATAATAAATAAATAAATATCTTTGGACAATTCACACAACACCATCTGATTCCAAACTAAGCAGAGCTTGTGCTATGGTAATCAGAAAGCTGATAAACATACTTATATACTTCTAAATACATACTTAAATAGATAAATTAACACCCAGACACAGAACAAACAGTCATGTTCATCACACAAATATTTGTCCTGGGTGGGAATCGAGCCCACGACCTCACGCTTCGCAGTCGGCTCATCACCCACCACGGGCCACCACGCCACGGAGGCTGTCAAATAAACAAATAATGAATAAAATAAAGGTAACACACTCATAGCCCAACAGTAAGGTAATTAATATCCTGTGTCGTGGATACCATGGACACATACAAAGACAGGAATACAAACACCCAGACCGAGAACAGTTTAAACTCATCATTCAAATTTCTGTTTCGCCGGGAATCGAACCCGGGACCAGTCCGCAGTCCGGCATGGTAACCATTGTGCCACGCGGGTCGTCAATAATCGTCGTTAATAAGGATGTTAACATTTGAAACCGATCCTTATATTGCTCAACTTGATTTCCGTAACTGCACTGCATAGAAACACTTTGTATACAAATACACACTAAAGATAGTTACGTTGAATATATTGAATAACGCTATAAGATCGATTTGAATCAGTACTCGACATACAAAATGTTATAACTAGTTGCAGTACCCAGCTTTTCCTGTAATTAAAAGATTATTTGGGTAAAGAGAACTTGTAAGAATAACTAGTAGATAATTTCAAAATTTGCTCCCTTATTACGCGCGTAATAATAAGAATAAACATTTAAATGATGATATAACTCTACATCAAAACAAAACCCGTATTCATAAACAATACTAAGAGGTCTCACAGTGCTCGCCAACGCATAGCGTCATCTAAACGAATTCATAGACGACACTTGAGTGAAGCCTGCTACTATGCGGTTGTCAGGATCGCAAAAAAAAGGATGGGGTGCTTTTTAAGATATTATCAGGGGTTTTTTGGCGGGAAGTCGAAAAAGACATATTGTGCTCTTGTTTTGTTTTCATTTTCTTGGTGTATTTTTGAGTTATATCGGATAAAGTTGATGGCATTTTGTTTGATATAGGTTAATTACAGTGCACGAGTGTTTGTGAAATAGAATAACAGTGCTAAAATATGTTTTTTCTGCTTGCCTCCAAAATTCCATCGGACACGTTCTAGTAAAGCAGCCATCGCTTTACTTGAATGTTGGACTAACTAGACTGACAGATTACTGACGACTTACTGACTTTGTTATTACTTCGTCCAGTTTCATTGAAACTGGCAAAAAATTGATGCAAAATTATACTTGACGCTGGCAGTATGCACAGAGTTTGCGATGCCATAATTGAGAAAAAAAAGATATATCAAAACGATTATCCTTCTAATGACATCTGTCAGAAAATTATTTATAGCTATTAGCCTTATGCGTTGGCGAGCACAGAGAGTATTGGAACACTATGAGACCTCACAGTATTGTATATCTTTTATTTATTTATTTCAGGCTTCTTATATGAATACGTGTGTCAGTACCTAGCGATAGAAATCGAAATCTTAGCCACTAAACTATTACATGCATATTACATGTGTAGAATACGTTCAGGAATCACCGTGTCGTGGGTTCCTTGAACAGACACACAAAAAACATGATCCTGGGACCTATGCATGGCAATCATAGTACCTACTTAACTATTACTCCATTCGGGTCGTCTGCACTATTCTAACATGTATTTGAAAATACAAATTTTTTACTGATTTCTTTTTTAAATTAACAGCTTAATATATAACGTTATGCTCTGATAGACTAACAAACCGAATTTCTTATTACTTAACAGACGTTCTAATACTCGTAGGTAACTTAATTTTATTACGATCAGTATTAAAACTGACATTATCGTAACTTTGAATCACCGATCAAGATATATACTTAACTTAAAGTTAGTTACACAATACTATTTCAGAATGTCAGGATTTTATCCAATTAGCTTTCCGATAGCGGCTTCGCCGGCTTGGACCCGTTTTATGAGTCCGAGTAGGACAAAGAAAGAAAGAAAAAGGAAGATAAAATATTTATTTCATATTAGGAATACAAAATATTCGCCTAATGAATGTCAGTTTTTCCCGGTCATCGCCTTTAGGTGCCCGTTTGGGCTGGATGTTGAGCTGAGAGAAAAAAGGCGGCGGAAAAAAACTCCCAGCACTCACAGAACAGAACAGTACAGAATGGCTATGGGTTGATAATGGTCACACGTGACAGCTGATCGTGTGAGACACTATAATACACACAAAACAGCCTGTGTGTTATTCCAGGCTATGTCTCTAACTTTTTTCCATCCATTTAAAATACGACGTAAGACGATATTGCGATATCAAAATAAAGCCGTTTAGCCAGCGGCATCGACCGCGTGGATCCGTTTTATAGGTTCCCGTCGGATAAAAACCATCCTTGTCCTTTCACAGGGTCCATTCTATCTGTGGTCCAAAGTTCAATTGCGTTACAGACAGACCGACAGAGTTAGTATCAATTTTATATGTAAGTAAAATATGGAGAGGAGATGATGGAGAGAAGGGCGCATGGCTCAGCGGCTAGCGTAGAACGCAAGCGGTCAGGTGTGAGATGGGTGACCGCTAGTGGCAAAAAATGCCATGCGCGTTTTCGTGCTTCGAATGGCACGTAAAGCCGTCGGTCCTGGTTGTTGTCAATAAATATCAGTCGTTAAACCTTGTCGGAGGTCATATTGGTGGTTTGAAAACATCCGACGGTGGGTTGGCCACTAATGCAGGAGCAGCGTAGTGGAGTAAACTTTGTGTAAGATTTGTTTGTTCGTCGGGAATAGGATAATAATATACCTTTTTTTTGTTATCGGGGGGAAACCTTCAAAAGGTACCCGGCACCTTGGGAGAGGGTACCGGGTTATGTGGGATTTGACCGCACTAAACTCCCCCACTGCCACTGTGTTTGGGGACGACTCCGGGTTCTCCGGCGGAACGCATCGTCCTCCACGCACGACGCCCCAGAACGGGCCCATCCTAGGGAGAGCAGATGTGCTCTCCTGCACCTTCCGATGCTTACGGCGACATGCGGCCACGCACACATCGCCGTCCCTCCCGGGGCTGCTGGCTGGACGGATCGAGCTCCCACTCACACCGTCCACAACCCCGGAAGCCCCCTTTTAGTCGCATCTTACGATCAGGCAGGGGATACCATAGCTCTATTCTTAATCCCGAAGCTACAGGGACTAGGATAATAATATACCTATGTATTAAAGATAAAATCTTCCATATATATAAACGGTCTGTCAATCATTTCTTTTTATTATGGCATCGCAAACTCTGCTTATATTGCCAGCGTCAAGTATTTCCGGCGAAACAGAAAGAATGAAGAGTTTAAATTTCTGTTCTCGGTCTGGGTGTTTGTGTTTCTGTCTTTGTGTGTGTCCAAGGTACCCACGACACAGGGTATATCTACCCTACTGTGGGACTATGAGTGTGAAGCGTAATTTTTTTTTCTACAAACAATACAATGAATAAATAACGTTTCACACTCATAGCGCCACGTGGGCTACATATATACGGTATATAGATATGTAGGGAACATAATATACCCTATGTCGTAGGAGCCATGGACGCACACAACGACAAAAAACAGATCATTCAAATTTCTGCTTCACCGGGAATCGAACCCGGGACTCTCCAATCGGCAGTTCGGCATGGTAACCATTGCGCCACACGTGTTGTCACTTGGTTTCTACGAAACGGGCAAAATTTGGATTGGATCGTGCGATGCCTGGACTAAAATAAAAATAAAAACACTTACTTGTTTCCACAATGGGACAAAAAACCCGGATGCCACGTCGGTATCGGAAATTAAAACAATTGGATCATCTTCGCAATGATTTTCAACCCGTAATTAAGGCGCGCGTTTCATCTCAGGCGAGAACGACGAACGATTGTCTTAAACACTTGGAAATTATCTAATAATAACATTTCCCGAGTACCTTGATATGTTGATCGGTGGTAGAACTATTATGGTTCGCCTGGGGAAGTACCACCGCTGCAACCACTTCTGCCGCGAGCAATTCTATTGTGTATCGGTGGAAAGGTGCAGTTGCCGGCCACACTTACATGAGGCGACCACCAGCCTCCGGAGTAGCAGCGCAACTGCATACGACCTCAGACAAGACTTACCTATGCTTGCTTGAGGTTGTATGTAGATGTCCAAGGGGTGCAGCGACCACTTAACACCACGTGGCCTGTATGCTCGTCTGCTACTCCATTCAAATAAAAAAAGAAAAAAAAACCTATTAAATAATATACTTTCGTGTACGAATGTATTTTTTTAACACTTTTATACATGTGCTCAGCAGTGGGATATAAAATTCTCCTCTCAGAAGTGAGATTGATTTAGGCTCCATCACGCTGACCAAGTGCGGATTGGTAGACATCATGTCTTCGAGAAATTATGACTTTGACTCAGCCATGCACGATGATGGACAACATTGTAATTAATAAAACGTCATAATATTTTCCATCACCGTGAAGCAGCGATTAACACGTTCACTGCTATATCGGGTCGAATAGACCTGATGCATATCCAGCACTCGGTGCGGCATGAAAAATCCCTGCCAACCCGTTGGTGCGGGATGGATATCTTCGGTCTTTCCAGTGGTAGAAAAGAGATAAATACTGTTTTGCAATTATCTCATCAAATACTATAAACATCTCTCAAAAAAACGTATCGGGTCGTTTCGACCCTATACCGCACCACGGGTAAAAATTATTCATCTAGTGCGTTTATCGGGTCATAAAGATCCGATGACCGATGACCCGATAAACGCACTGGATTTTCATTGATTCTTCTAGTGAAGTGACGTGCGGAAGTGATAATAGACGGATTACAAATTGAGGATCTCCCTTGCAATCTGTAAATAAAAAATATGAAGAGGTCGAAAAGAAAGCTTTTGTTGTTAAGTGAAGAAGAAGGAAGTGAAAGTGAAATGAAAGAGACAAAAAGGATGCCAGAAACGGGAAAAGGCTCTCTCAATAAACCAAGTAAGAATATCCAAAGTCTACCAAATATCTACACTAGCCCGTCAACAGGAAACAAATTGCAAGTTCTTCAAATAGTCTCTCATTCACCATCCAACAAAATTCTTCATCAAAATATCCAAATATTAGAAAACACCATTATCAAACCTGCTTGCAATAATATTGACCCTAAAACTATTAAAGATGATTCTCCAATATCTAGTGATGATGACCTGACTATTTTTTCAATGCCTAAAAATTTGATAAAATCTTACATTGTGTCCTAATCACATAATAAGTAAATTCTTTTTAACGATATCGACTTTTACCTAATAATCCTGTACATCACTAAAATTTCATCGACATATTTACTCGCTGGTGCTGACATCAGGTCTTAAAGATCCGATAAATTTAATCTCATAAAACTAACGATTTATTAGTCAGATTCATCTCCTGCCATAAATCTATGTCTTTCAATTATTAAAAAACACGTTTCTATGAAAAGTATACAATTTACATTTAAATTGACCTAGAAAAACACATATAAAGGTGAGTAAGTAGAACAGATCTTTTCGACCCCATAACGCACGCTAGGATAGTTAATCAAAGGGTCGAATAGATCCGATATAGCACCGACTAAAAGTCATATAAAAAGCTTGCCGCAGTGAACGTGTTAATATGCATATTATAAATTACATTACATATGTCAGAGGAGCGCGCCATATTTTTATGATGTAAATATGTAGGTATAAAAATATAAAACTACCCGTACATTACAGGTTTGAACCTAGTATTTCCATGTCGGAGACCGCGGTCCTTCGCGCTCGGACATCGCTGTTGCGGCTGAAAGAAATTTATCTAAATTTTAAATGCGTTGAAAAGTGGAAAGTTTTTTTTGCTGCAAATTCTTAAAATCCAACTACGAAGAAAAAAAACGCATACTGTAAAATACTTCATAAAACAATTTTTGTAATACCCATATTTGCTTATATATTTATATATGCTTATGTATGCATGCATATATATATATATATATACTTTTATATTTATATTACCTATATAATATGTTTGTCAAACTTACTTATTGTAAGCTATAATTTATTGTAGTACACATTATCTTAAATGGAAGAGCGGGACTGCCTGTCACAAGTATAAAACTATTTCTTACTAGGTAGTTTCTACAATTGTTTAGCATTCTATCATAAATTGTGGACTGAATAAAGTTTTTTGAATTTGAATTTTGAATATTTGAGAAAATAAGTTATTTTCTTCCTTTAAAAAGAAATAGTATTCATATATTTAGATAAATATAAATTAAAATGTCTTGATTCACGATAATTATTAATCACCGATAGAGATCGAATGGAATTAATAATTTGGAAAGTCTCCCTCTACGGGGATTAGAATTATGGGTTGAAATTTGTTACATTGCAGTCATTTGTGATCTGAGAAACTTAATTTTTTGGATACTATTTTAAATCTTAAAAACCAAGCGCGCATTGCCCGGCACCGCTAAGCCAAACGGGCTCGGTCGGCTGTAAGATGGGTGACCGCTAGTGGCAAAAAAAACCATGCGCATTCCTGTGCTTCGGAGACCAGTCGGTAAGCCGTCGGTCCCGGCTGTTATCGATAGATAAAAGTCCTTAAAACTAGTCAGAGGCCTTATGGCCGGTTCAAAAACACCCGACGGCGGGTTGGCCACTGATAAATGTAAGGTTGACGGAAAAATAAGTACAATCTTTTCCACTGACTGACACACACTGACATTCTTTATTTCTTCTACTATTTACAATGAAGGTTTCATACATAACACATCCTATCCCTATTAAAAAAAAACTTTTTTTTAAACTAAGAAAAAAAAGTACAGAAAATGACATCCTACTTAAGGTAAAATCCGCGCAAAAAGGGTGGCAGCCATTTTAAAACTAGCTTCCATCTGATTCTTGTTTAACGTAATGCTTGTTTACTATTATATATAAAATTAATGTGAAAGTGTGATTGTTTGTTTATCCTTCTTTCACGTCGTGCCCGCAACGGTGCCACGGATTCACCTTATTTTTTGTATGAAATTAGTTGGGATTGCTGGACGCCGCCGTGACATAGTCCAGTGTCACTCATAGGTTTTATCTTTATCTTTTTTTTATCGTTTTGAACAATTCACACAACACCATCTGATTCCAAACTAAGCAGAGCTTGTACTATGGTAATCAGAAAGCTGATAAACATACTGATATAATTCTAAATACATACTTAAATAGATAAATTAACACCCAGCCACAGAACAAATAATCATGTTCATCACACAAGTATTTGTCCTGGGTGGGAATCGAAACCACGACCTCACGCTTCGCAGTCGGCTCATTACCCACTACGCCACGGAGGCTGTCTGTTACTTGTTATTCGTGGAAAATATCTCGTTCCTCTTGGGAAAACTTGTATCTACCGTCGGCGGTGCCACGGGCGGAACTAGTTTAGAATTGTCTTTGTCTTATATCGTCGATAGTAAAGCAAGTACTACAAAACTTACGCAAGCTATCATCAGCGTAGGCGATACAATTATGCATCAGTCATTCATTTTGTATGCTCTGTGGAGTTCGGTCGCGGGTTATATTATACACTCTTGCGAAAGGCTTATACGACGTTGACCTTAATTTGAAAATCGAAGCAAAATGTTTTATTAAAAAAAAAACTGTTGAACTGACTGTGTTGTGCGTGTTTTGTTAAGTGCCTTCGAATTTTTGGAAGTTGGTAAGTTCTTTTTTCAAATTATATTTTTTTTATTTTTGTTTGTAAATAACTGCAGTGTAAGTTGGTGAATTAATGTAACTTAATTGCAAAAAAATAATAATTATGTTTGTTACCGACTTCAAAAATGGAGGTTAAGAATTTTACATGTATGTATGTAATACATAATACAAAAATAACGAAATCTCATATTATGATGATCTGATAGGGTTTTTAAACAAAAATTATGAATGTATGACTATATTTGTATGGAGATTGAATGTGATGTATGATGCTCCGCGCACTTATCCTAAATTATAGTGGCCGAACCAAAAAAATGTTTCTATTCCGTATTTTACTATCCAAAATAAAATTATTGCTACATTTTTTATAGTTACTTTTTAAAATAATGTATATTGTGATGTTATATAGCGTCAACATTCCTCGATAAATGAACAATCCAACACAAATCGAATTTTTCAATTCATAAATTTATTGCCAAGAAAAATATAACATAGATATTAAATAATAAACATACAAAATACAATACAATTCAAAACACAGATTTTTTTGCCAAAAGGGAGCGGTTCAGCTTGTGCTGCCTCAAAAAAGAACCATGGACAGTGCTGTTTTTCAACAAATTCTTCAGTTTTATAATATTATATTAGTATAGATATAGGGATAATAGTGCGGCTGTATTGGCTAATTGGATATTGGCTACTATGTAGGTAGATGTAAATTTTTGTAGCATTTACCTTCAGAGGCCAAACAAATCTGACCTTTGGAGATAAAAAGTTTAAGCACAGTAATAGTTACTTTGTGGTAAAAGTATTAAGTTAAGAATTCGTTTGCAACCTTTTTAACACGCTTATATTAGCTTGACCTGTATGTATGTATTTATGAATGTAATTGAATCTTTTAACTTCATTTTCACCTGCTTCTAAGCGTCTGATTAACTTGAAAATTTGCAGTTGACACCAATGTAATTTTTCAAGTTAATCAGACTCCTAGAAGTAAGTGAAAATGAAGTTAAAAGATTCCGTAACATACATACGACGGAAGCTAATAAAAGCGTTGTAGTGACCTTCCGCTACTCATCAAGAGAAAGCGCCACGGGTATTCCTGACTCACGCTATCGAAGTTTTCTGAATGGCCGCAATCCTTTTTGCGTCCCACTGCTGGGCACGGGTCTCTCCCCATTATTGGGGAGGCCTGGAGTTTACTCCACCACGCTGCTCCAATGCGGGTTGGTGGAGATGCGGGTTAGTGGCCATCCCGCTGTCGGATGTTTTCAAACCGCCCATAAGGCCTCCGACAAGGTTTAACGACTGTTATCTATCGACAACAACCGGGACCGACGGCTTAACGTGCCCTCCGAAGCACGGAAACGCGCATGAAATTTTTGCCACTAGCGGTCACCCATCTCACACCCGACCGCGCCCGTTTGGCTTAGTTGCATCTTCTGTTCTGAATATCCGACCATATATACAAGCTCCCAATTGAGCTCCCCGGGCATGACCACCTCGCCCGGCGGGAGATCTCCCTTTGCCAAAGCGTGTTTTTTTATTTGAATGGAGAAGCAGACGAGCATCTAGGCCACGTGGTGTTAAGTGGTCGCTGCAGCCCATGGACATCTACATACAACCTCAAGCAAGCATAGGTAAGTCTTGTCTGAGGTCGTATGCAGTTGCGCTGCTACTCCGGAGGCTGGTGGTTGCCTCATGTAAGTGTGGCCGTGTTAAAATGGGTGCAGTTTGGTATTTCTACGATGAAAAATATTATCTTCTTTTTGCCAGTCCATAAATAGTATGACCCAAATTATTGAAATGCAATTAATGATGCTCATGTGCTCGTTTTTATGAAGATTTCACTTGTTTCGTGCCGAATAGTTGATTCTCCTTAAAAGGCGCTGCATATTATTACGCACCACAGAACATATTAAAAGAAGTTAGAATGGAAATGTGGGCCGGGCAGACGCGCCAAGGTATTTTGAGCAAACGCTCAAAATTCCAAAATCTCTACAGAAACACGCAATCGTGCTACGATATGCGTGCTTGTGTGCGTGCTTGAGTGTGATTCGTTCATTTGAAATCGCGTGATTGTGCGGCGCTAAGATTGGTTAGATTTGAAATTGCAAATATGTGCGTAAGCTTCGTATTTATTGAAGTACAGATGTAATGGAGCTGAAAGGCGGAGCTGGATCGGCGACACCAGTCTTCATACGAACGGCGCATTATTGCCGTCCTACCTCTCTTAATAATGTTCTGTGTTACGCACCCAAGTTGTAAATACAATTTTGTGTAATGGTTACGTCTTAGAATAAATACGTATGGAATGAGTGTCTTCATACAAGCGCGCTGTCAAAATTGATGCACTAAATAGATTCCTACAGCTGTCACATTTGACAAATTAAATATTTTTATTTTGACCAAATTAACTATAATATAAAATACTACAAAATATTGAAAACACTGTGAAAAATTATTTTATTAGATTTCTTTTGTTTTTAAAAAGTGTTGTGATAAAATTTTACCTTAAGTCTTACGGAGCGGCCCGGCGTTTGGTCATGCTTCAATTTGGGCGCGCGAACTTGGTTTCTATAATGTAATTGTAATTATTCTAAGGGTTACGTGTTGTATTTATCGAGCGTATGGTAGATAAAATAATTAAGTATGAAACTAAGTAATTGACGACCCGATTTGATTATACCTAATAATGTCTACCCTACCGTCAGACTATAAGTGTGAAACCTTTTATTCCAGTCAGTAGCGTGACCATCACATTCCAATAAAATTACCAAAACAATTCCCTACAGGCCCACAAATATGTGACAGTTGTTCAATCTCTTAAAAACTCAAACCATAAGCTCAAACATTTAAAGTAATTCTCATTCATGATTACTTTTAAATTCGAGTACTTTCACTTCACTGTGTCCAAAAGATGCAAATTTGAAACAAACTCCAAATTTTCGTGAACGAGTATCGTATCGACAATAATGATCATAATTACTTATTATACCTAAGTAAAAATAAGCCATTAAAATTATTTCTTAATTTGGTAAACCAGTTGTTTAATTGCAAAAGTATTGATGTGAAATTAAGCTCTTTCTGTGTATTTGTCTATACTAATATTATAAAGAGGAAATATTTGTATTTTTGTATGTTTGTAATGAATAAACTCAAAAACTACTGCTCCGATTTCAAAAATTCTTTCTCCATTAGAAAGCTACATTCACCCTGAGTAACATAGGCTACTTACCGCGGGAAAATGCTTCGTTCCTACGGGAAAACGGGTAATAGGGTCAACGCGGTTGAAGCAACAGGCTAAACGCCTATGATTTTAATATTGCATTGAAGCCTGAAATAGAACATAGGCTATTTTTTATCCTACGGGGAATATCCTACGGTTGGCGGAAGGCTAGTGAATATTACTATAATTTCGTCAGTCTTACTAAAAAATGAGGCCCGAAAATTCACAGATTTTCGGATACGGGCGTTCAGAGTAGCCTCCCAGGTAGGGTTGCCATCTCTTAAATTTGTCAACCAGGACCAGACGCGTTAAAACCCCGGATTTAAGACCCCAAAACCCGGACATGTCAACAGCGAACGGACAGTGAATTTAGCGAGTCGGTTCGTCGGTTGACCGCAGCGTGCGGGCACAGTGCGTGTGTCGCGGGCGGCCCAAGACTTTATTCTTACCCGGACTACCAATGAAGTCCGGCCCGGACGCTCCCCGGATGCCTTCTAAACTAGGACAAATCCGGGGAAACTCGGATGGATGGCAACCCTACTCCCAGGTGTCATGTTAACTTGACCGAGTAGTGAATCGCCGGTCGCCGATGCACAGTGGCAAGTGCGGCTTGACCTTATAAACGCCATGGTCGTTACGCAATGAATACCAGTCTGTAACGTTTGTAAAACCATTGTATTCACTGGCATTGACACCTAGAATTCTCATCTAAGTGTGAAATTATATCAACACGTGTGGCTATCAACCGCGATGGCGCAATGCTAGGTGGTAGAACTATTATGGTTCATCCGGGGAAGTGCCACCGCTGCACCCACTTCTGCCGTGAGCAATTCTATTGTGTTTCGGTGGAAATGTGCTGTTGCCGGCCACACTTACATGAGTCCGGAGTAGCAGCGCAACTGCATACGTCAGACAAGACTTACCTATGCTTGATTGAAGTTGTATGTAGATGTCCATGGGCTGCAGCGACCACTTAACACCACGTGGTCAGCATGCTCGTCTGCTACTCCATTCATATAAAAAAATATACGTATAATATGTATGTATGTGAAAAATGCCTTTGTCATATTATTCTTATGCCTTTGGTGCCTTTGGTTTTATTTCTTTCTTCTACTCAAAGGCAGTCTGGAAGAGATCGCTATCAGCGATAAGGCTAGGGTTGCCAGATACACGCTTATCATTTCCTGGACATTTCTGGGGTTACAAACGGAGTTGGAGTTAGAGTCCAAATCCAACTACAAATGTTTGCTGTTGGGCTATCTATAAAAAAAATACAAAATTACTAGTCATGTAGGTGATAAAGCCCCAAAAATAAAGATTAAAAAAATTGTTATGTATACTTATTGTAAAAGTAAAAATGCAAATTAATTTAATAAATAATGTAGTTTAAAAAACTAAAAAACACGCTTTTGTGAAAAAAAAGTAATTATTTATCGACCTAGAGTAAAAAGCGACTTCGGAGCTAGAATCGCGCCGCCCCTGGTGGCGTACTTACCTAACTTTGTGGAAAAAAACTAGTGTTCATGAATTTCGGGACAGTAAAGTGTAATTACTGGACACGGGACCACACGTGAAATTCCGGGACTTTCCCGGAATTCCCGGCCGTCTGGCAACCATAACTATGAGTGGTTACGACCCTTTTTGCGTCCCACTGCTGGGCACGGGTCTCTCCCAACTATTGGGGAGGCCTGAAGCTTACTCCACCACGCTTCTCCAATGCGGATGGTGTCCGGCACTATTTTATTTTAGTGTTTTGTAACTTCATCTTTTTCTAGTTGACACTGACATCTAGAATTCGCACTAAAGTGCTAAAATAAACATCCTATACCAACACTTATTGCAACAGTCACGTAAGATTATGATGTTTGTACAAAAAGTTGTTTATTGCCAGCTTATTTCATTAGTTTTTTAGGGTACCGTACTAATAATAACGCTTCCCACTGATAGCCCCACACTAGGATTACCTGTGTCAGTCCCTGTAGCTTCGGGATTAAGAATAGAGCTACGGTATCCCCTTGTAGCGGCGCGATAGCTACAGTAATATGACCGCGCGCCTCACATGAAATGCTGACCATGCAAGACGACGCAAGCAGCGAACATTGTAAACAATAGAATACCTACGTCATACCACGTCACACTGAACTGGCCAATCAGAAGACGTATCCTGAATCACGCTATCGAAGTTTCCTAGATTCTCAGTATATATACAAATGATCCGAAGTTAGCATTCGGACCGCGGTCCCCAGGCAGTGTCATCGCCTGGCGGGAGATCTCCCCTTTTCCTCCACACCCTGCCTGATCATAAGAGGCCACTAAAAGAGGGCCACCGGGGATGCGGACGGTGTGAGTGGGAGCTCAATCTGTCCAACCAGTAGCCCCGGGAAGGGCGGTGGTGTGTGCGTGGCCGCATGTCGCCGCATGCATCGGCGCAGGAGAGCACATCTGCTCTCACGAAGATGGGCCCGTTCTGGGACGTCGCGCGCGGAGCACACCGGTGCGTTCCGCTGGAAATCCCGGAGTCCTCCCAAAGCGCAGAGGCAAGCCACCGAGGGGGTTTTAGTGCGGTCAAATAACCCACAAAACCCGTTACCCTCTCCCAAGGTGCCGGGTACCTTTTGAAGATTCCCCCCCCCACCCCCCCCCCTGTTTCGTGGATACCATGGACACACACAAAGAAAGGAATACAAATACCCATACTGAGAACAGAAAGGCGGAATCATTTAAATTGCCATATCGCCGGGACTCAAACCCGGGGCCCTTCATGCCCTCCATTAAACCAAACATCATTAACATCATTATACTTATTTGCGGCTAGCTGTCACCAAGACTAGATGTAACTGTAGCCGGTTGCACTCTGGTAGTGCCGGCAGAAGTGAAAACTTGAACATTAACGTTGTGCATTTTTGATATTTTGGAATGGTTAGGGAATAATTTCGCACGAATTTCTTTTATTGTCAGTATTATTTTTCATCTAGTATTTTCAGTAGGTTTTCATCCAGTATTTTTATAAAGTACTCACTCATTTTCTTTCACTATTTCTTCGTCACTTTTTCATTAATAGATGCACTTTGTTCAATGTCCATATTTTAAATACTTGATATAAACGAATTTTACAAGTATAGACAGTCAAGCCATCAGCTGTCACCCCTCTGTCTTACGAATATTCGATCAGGCTACGTGTCCTGACGCGAGTTTAACATTTTTTAAGCATCCCAAAAAAGTGCACAACGCCGCTAAATAAGTTTTCACTTCAAAATTGGTTGTCTATAAAGTCGGATAACGGACGATAGTTTAATGTGACGTCATAAAATTCCGTTGCCATATTAAAATCATAGGCGCAAAGCCTGCGGCTTCTACCGCGTGGACCCGTTTTATAGGTTCCCGTAGGATAAAAACCAACCTATGTCCTTTCTCAAAGTCCACTCTGTCTTTGTTCCTTTAATTTAAATTGGTTCAGTAGTTGAAGCGGAAGAGCGTAACAGACAGACAGACAGAGTTACTTTCGAATTTATAATATTGTATTGTAGGTGGTAGAACTATAAGGGTTCGTCCGGGGAAGTACCACCACTGCACCCATTTCTGCCGTGAACCAATTCTGTTGTGTTTTGGTGGAAAGGTACAGTTGCCGGCCACACTTACATGAGGCAACCACCAGATCTTTTGCATTTCATGAAACCCTGAATTTGGACCTTGATTCAGGGGGAGGGTACCTGCCCCCCCCCCTCCCCAGCACGCCCATGTATAAATACATTTATTAATAAAAAAAACATTACAAATAAGAAGACATTTAAATCTACGATTTTACAATAAATAATACTGTTTAAATCTACGATTTTACAATAAATGAAAGTCGCAAGAAAATTGACTTTCTTCTAAAGCATCTCTCTAAAATTACCTCCACAGATCACGTCCCACGATCATCTAAGAAAATATAGTCGTTTGAAGTAATTGGAGCATCGCCATCGCCTGATATCAATCTTCATATAACTTTCTACTCTTTCTACCCATTAAAATATCTGAAGCTGAGAAGGCAATTTCGAGCAAGTCTGAGCCTTGCTTAAGGTCATATCCAGTCGCACTCTTAGAGCATCAAAGATACTAACTCAACCTTCAGTAGAGACGGCATAGCGCCTCGCTTCGATATATAATTTTTGTGCCAAATCTGGTGCGGTCCCCCGCAATAAATTTTGTCACCCATTCACAAATATTCTTTCATCGCTACAGACGCATACATTTTTAAATATGTCAATTTCAATCAACAACAATTAACGACAACACTGACACCGACACACACAGACATAATAGTTGTATAACTAGAAGGCACATTGTGCATGGACGTCGGGACGAGGGGTTCGCCCGTAAAGGCCACTCCTCTGACGGGTGTCATACCTTGATGCTCTAAGGTCGCGCTAGAGTTATTCAATTTCACGAAGCTGGTTGTAGTAGTGGCGCGAAGCGTTTGGAGTTTCATAAATCTGAACATCTGTGTCATAACCCAAAAAAAACTTTAATAAATATATCTTACTAACACACTTGAGCAGCGATAGCCGAGTGGTAAAAAACCGCGACGAAAAGAGACGCGACCGATCCCAGGTTCAAATCCTCTCGGCTCGCACCTCTGAGTCCTCTGGAAATTTGTAAAGTGCGCATTTATCGTTGCTCCACGGTGATGGAAAAATATCGAGATATTTCATTGATTACGATATTCTCCATCGCCGTGCATGCCTGAGAGAAATTCATAATTTCTCGAAAGCATGACGTCCACCAATCCGCACTTGGCCAGCGTAGTGGACTATGGCCTAAATCCCTCTCAATTGTGTGAGAAGGAGACCTGTGCCCAGCAGTGGGATATAAAAAGGTTGAAAAAAAAAACACACTTCACTAATAAACATTTAAGGTTCGCGCCGGTGGCGGTGTTAAAACCTACACTTCCATTATTATTGTTGTAATTTCGAAAGTAAGTCTGTCTATTACTCTTTCCCCCTTAAACTACTGAACCAATTTTAATGAAATTTGGAACAGTTACAGTCAACTTTGGTAAAGGAAATAGGATGGTTTTTATCTTACAGGAACTTATAAAATGGGTCCACGCGGGCGAAGCGAAGCCTTGGCGGAAGGCTAGTAAATAATAATTAATTATGTATTCAAAATCAATGCATATTATGTATTCAAGATCAAATTAGAGTATTAGAGTTTGCTAATCGCTTAAATAAATAAATAAATCAACAATAAACATGTTTTTTTTCAACCGCTTTTTTTTTCTTTTATCAATGGCATTGCATCTGTGCATAATGCCAATATTAACTTTAAAATGCATTTATTTTATTTTGAAGTATGCGGTAGCTGACATCTACATATAACCTCAAGCAAGCCTCAATTTTGTTTGAGGTCGCATGCAGTTGCGCTGCTACTCCGAAGGCTGATGGACGAATCATGTGATCTTGGCCGGAAACTGCAGTTTTCCACCGAAATATAATAGAATAACTTTATGGCAGAAGTGAGTGTAGCGGTCAGATCATCAAAATCTATCACCTTTTTTTTGGTATCGGGGGGAAACCTTCACAAGATTATCCAGAGTATGTACTGATTATAACCGAGTACGTACTTTGAGGATATTGATATATTTCATGACTCAACTGTTACTTATAAGAAAAAAATTAAATCCTATTTGTTAATTTCCTAATTTAAAATTGTATTGCTCTACTTAATTAAAATTTTACATTCTGTATTTTGTACTTATACTTTTATATATTATATTAAGCAATAACATGTCACTCGATTATTAAGAAAACGTTGCACGTACCTATAATTGGCATGTATACCTGATAATATGCTTCTAATGTATTTATTGTTCTTTTAAATGTTTTGTATACAATGCTGTTGGTATGTCTAAAATAAATAAAAAAAAGATACCCAGCACCTTGGGAGAGGATACCGGGTTATGTGGGATTAGTACCTACCGCATTAAAACCCCTCGGTGGCCTGCCTTGCGCTTGGGGAGGGCTCCGGGATCTCCAGTGGGATGCACCGGTGTCCTCCACGCGCGGCGCCCATAATGGGTCCCTCTTCGGGAGAACAGATGCGCTCTCCTGCACCTTCCGATGGTCACGACGGCATACCGCCGTCCTTCTAGTGGCTGCTGGCTGGACGGGTCGAGCTCCCACTCTCACCGTCCGCAACCCCGAAAGCCCCCTTTTAGTCGCCTCTTACGATCAGGCAGGGGATACCGTAGCTCATACAGGGGCTTATTCTATTACCTATCAAATTTGTATCCAGTTGTTGCTCCATTCGGCAAAACTGGCGACTTATAATAACGTTTTTAAAATGTAAATAAAACAAGAGCGACATGTCCTTCTCGACTTCCGTCAAAAACCGATAACATAAGTGGACTTCCAATTTTGTAAAAGAAATATATGGCTGCCTCTAACAAACTCAATTTTGTACAGCAATCCTTCGCATACTTTCGATTTATTTAATTACGTAAGGCATCCTATACTAATCATACGACCTTTTTTTTTCTTTAATTATGGCATCGCAAACTCTGTGCATACTGCCAGCGTCAAGTATAATTTTTGCATCAATTTTTTGCCAGTTTCAATGAAACTGGACGAAGTAATAACAGTCAGTAAGTCGTCAGTAATCAGTCAGTCTAGTCAGTCCAACATTCAAGTAAAGCGATGGCTACTTTACTAGAACGTGTCCGATGGAATTTTGGAGGCAAGCAGAAAAAACATATTTTAGCACTGTTATTCTATTTCACAACACTCGTGCACTGTAATTAACATATTTCAAACAAAATGCCATCAACTTTATCAGATATAACTCAAAAATACACCAAGAAATTGAAAATAAAACAAACAAAATGTCTTTTTCGACTTCCCGCCAAAACCCATACGACCTTAGGGCTTCCCGATGTAAAGTATTGGCGCGAATTCGCACAGATAAAAAATTAAAAACCCAACGTAACGTGGCTTACAGCATTTTGGCTATCAAATGCGGTCCAACAAGATAGTTGTGCAAAATCGCACCTTGAGTAGTGTTGCTCAAACTAAAACATAATATAGACAATTTTCGATCTTGACACACATATTCGGGCCGGTCAGCGGTTAGGTAACTATAAAATTTGATATTAATCAAAACTATCGTTGGAACGCGGCCTTACGAACTTAGAAGGGTGCTTAAGGCTTAAGGCTCGGTGGCATGGTTAATATTGGTAAATAATTGGGAATTGCGCGCATGGCTCGGCGGCGAGCGTAGAACGCAAGCGATCTATGCAGCTAAGCCAAACGGGCGCGGTCAGGTGTGAGATGGGTGACCGCTAGAGGCAAAAATTTCATGCGCGTTTCCGTGCTTCGGAGGGCACGTTAAGCCGTCGGTCCCGGTTGTTGTCGATAGATAACAGTCGTTAAACCTTGTCGGAGGCCTTATGGGCGGTTTGAAAACATCCGACAGCGGGTTGGCCACTAACCCGCATCTCCACCAACCCGCATTGGAGCAGCGTGGTGGAGTAAGCTCCAGGCCTTCCCAATATTGGGGAGAGACCCGTGCCCAGCAGTGGGACGCAAAAAGGGTTGCAGCCAATTGGGAATTACTGAACTGCCCTGTGAAGAGCAGCGATGGCCTAGTGGTAAGGACCACGTTCTCCAACACAGAGGTTCCGGGTTCAAGTCCACCTCTGACAAATAAATTTGTATAGTGCATATTTACTGCTGCTCCATATTCTAATATTATAACTCATAATTTCTTAAAAACGTAATTTCTACCAATCCGCACTTGGCCAGCGTGGTGGACTAAGACATAAATCCCTGTCACTTATGAGAAGAGACCTATACCCTGGGACATAAAAAGTGAACAATGGAGATAAGCGAAATGGGCGCAGTCCAGTGTAACATGGGTGATCGCTATCGGCAATTATCATGCACGTTACCGTATCGAGAGAAGAAGTTGAGCTAGGGCGGTCCGTGGTCCTGGTTGTTATCGATAAATAGCAGTCGTTAAACCTCGTCATTGTTTTATTTTTTAATACCTATATAGCACCTTAAACTAAGGGTTACAGGGTAAGACTTATTGCCTAATTTTCATATAGTATAGATAGATATAGTCAACCCTGGATCGCGTTTACGGTAGGCAGGAAAAAATTAAATCAAATTCTGGTTAAACAGAGCAGAGTTAAGCTTTTAAAGACTATCGTCTGTCCTTTTCTAGCATAACATGGTATACAATACTATACAATGTACAGTATTTTTTTATGTCCCACTGCTGGGCACAGGTCTCCTTCTCACAAGTGAGAGGGATTTAGGCCATAGTCCACCACTCTGGCTAAGTGCGAATTGGTGGACGTCATGCTTTCGAGAAATTATGAATTTCTCTCAGGCATGCACGGCGATGGAGAACATCGTAATCAATTAAATATCACGATATTTTCCATCACCGTGGAGCAGCGATAAATGCGCACATTACAAATTTCTTTGTCAGAGGTGCGCGCCGAGGATTTGAACCCGGGATCGGTCGCGTAGAAGACCACGGCTTTTACCACTCGGCCATCGCTGCTCACGATGTACACATCATGTACAGTATGTGAATGTGTAAATATGAGTTAGTGTAAATAGGCATACAAAATATACAGTGTACAATATGTACAGTGTACGTCAATGAATTGAATCACTAAAAACATCTTACTCACGATCCCAATTGCTTGATCAAGTTATTTAAGCAAAGAAACGTACTGCCGAAGGTTGGATGGGTGCATGGTGTAGCAATACACTCGTTTCCGTACCAAGAAGCCACTCATCTAAAGTACACCTTGACCTTTCTACGCCTCAAATTGGAAGGTCATTTCAAATGTTTGACGATCATGTGGCAATGGTTCCAGGAAGAGATATCTAAAGTTGGACAGCCTCCGTGGCGTAGTGGGCGATGAGCCGACTGCGAAGCGTGAGGTCGTGGGTTCGATTCCCACCCAGGACAAATATTTGTGTGATGAACATGACTATTTGTTCTGTGTCTGGGTGTTAATTATCTATTTAAGTATGTATTTAGAATTATATAAGTACGTTTATCAGCTTTCTGATTACCATAGTACAAGCTCTGCTTAGTTTGGAATCAGATGGTGTTGTGTGAATTGTCCAAAAATATTGATTATTTATTATTATTTTATTAAAGAGACATTTAGCATCGGCGATAGCGATTTAGTCGCTTTTTAGAAGCTAAACGCAACAACTGACCGCAGGACCACAGAACATTATTAAAAGAGGTAGAACGGCAATAATACGCCGTTTGTATGAAGACTGGTGTCGCCGATTAAGCCCCGCCTTACACCTCCATTACATCTGTACTTAAATAAATACGAAGCTTACGCACATATTTGCAATTTCAAATCTAGCCAATCTTAGCGCCGCACAATCACGCGATTTCAAATGAACGAATCACACCCAAGCACGCACACAAGCACGCACAAGCAAGCACGCATTGTAGCACGATCGCGTGTTTCTGTAGAGATTTTGGAATTTTGAGCGTTTGCTGAAAATTCCTTGGCGACGTCTGCCCCGCCCACATTTCCATTCTAAGTTCTGTTAATAATGTTCTGTGCGCTGGACCGTGCAGCATCCTCTTCCTTAGGCCGTTTGTCCACCGCCGCCGTCACCGTCACGTCATCGAGAAAGAAATGACGTCTGTATAAAGGATGTCGACTGTGTATAAAGTGGAGTGCAAAGTTATAACGCTTCACACGCTTCACACGCATAGCCCCACAGTAGGGTTGATATACCCTTTGTCGTGGGTACCATGGACACACAAAGACAGAAACACAAACACCCAGACCGAGAACAGAAGTTTAAACTCATCATTCAAATTTCTGTTTCGCCGGGAATCGAACCCGGGACCCTTCGATTGGCAGTCCGGCATGGTAACCATTGCGCCACGCACGTCAAGTTAATGTGGTTTTCATTGTTTTGTTATGACGTTGTCACGTTAAACTATCGTCCGTGAATGAAAATGTATTTTACTGTAAAAAAAGCGTGGGGTCAATAGTATCTTAAAAACCATCCCACGCTTTATTTTACAGTAAAATACATTTTCTTCTTATTACTACATTATTTATTTTTAATTTTTTTGTTGGACTTTTTTTTATTTTATTGCATTGTCATCGGCCCTTGACCCCTGTGCAAATTTTCAAGTTAATCAGACGCTTAGAAGTCGGTGAAAATGAAGTTAAAATATATATAGATGTTGTGCATGAGCCCACAAAAGTTTCTGAGTTGGTACGAACAAGTAGCATAGCAACGTCTGCAGGGTACAGCTAGTATATAGTATATTGTGTGCGTGTGTATGTCATTGAACTCCTCCTAAACGATTGGACGGATTATGATAAAAAAATTGTGTGTGTTCAAGGGGATTTGAGAATGATAAACCATTTTCAAATCCCCTTGCAATTGTGATCTAAAGATTCACAATTTGGTCCACTGGAAAATGGCTTTTTAATTAATTTTATACGTGTTTATTTTTATGTAGTTTTCACATAAAAATTGTTCCTACCTGTCAAACGTTTGTATTTCTTGCCGTGTCGTTCTAAACTTTGACACAGTCAGAACAACAGGACAGTTTATACGTCATTATTTGTGTTCTTTTTATAATTGACATGGAATCTCTTGAAGATAATTAAAAAAAAAACAATTCTTCTTTCAATACTATTAATTTCTACACCCGGGCAGATGGGCTAAACCACTATATTCATATAAGTAAAAAATGTACTTACAAGTAAATGAAAATAACACAAGATATTAATAAAGTACGATAAGTCTCTATCAACTTCCCGTCAAATCCAAAATTAAACCTTATTCTTTAGGAATAAGCACTAATCTTCCTTGATGTCGTACAGTGATGTACTTTCTACATGATGATCGACCTTGGATCCATTTATTTCATCAGATACGTCATATTGTTGCCAAACGGCTCGATAGTATCGATTTTGAACGAGATTTGCGAGATGGAAGCCGATCATAACTCTTATTTTAGGGTTCTGTCTTCATATGTAATGAACCCTTATGGGACCAACCGCCTGTCTGTCAGTGTCTGTCTATCGATCTTCATTTTTTTTAATTCAAATTTTTGATGGGATTGGCAGAATCTCCAATCTGTCCGGAGTGTAACAAAGTGGATGATGTTTCTCATGTATTGATGGAGTGTGTGCGGAATGAAGCAATCAGGCAGAGAGCATGAGAGCATTATTTTTTTATAAGAATTATAATGTTGGCATTTGTAACAGTATTTTGGCCTCCCCATTTTCTGAGAAAGCCAAAATGCTGATCAAATTGTATGAGAAATTGATTATTTTATAAGGTTTACCATGTAAAGAGCTTTTATGGGGGTGACATAGTGACAAAACCCCTTTGTGACAAAACCCCTTTTTCATAATAAAGATTGAAAAAAAACTTCATTTTCATTACAGAAAGCTGACACGTGTATACATATATAAGCATATGTCGCAGTCGGATTGTATATTCCGCCGTATTACATCCCGGCTAGCTATTTCCTAAAACAGGGCTGTATTGTAATGCGGCGCACTCTCGTTCAGCCGGATTTCAATTCAGCTAAATTAGCGAACGCCGTATTGTATGAGCACTTCGCGTTCGTCAAAGCGGCGTAATAAAGCTAAGCAATGTCTAGTGCGGACAACGACGGTGGTCATTAACCAACATGTAATGCCGTCATAAGAAGGATGTGTGTCAATAATGCTAGGCAATGTCAAAGTCAAAAGTAGGATGGGTGGTCATTCAGCACCATCTAGTGTGGTCATAAGAAAGATGGGTGTTAATAAAGCTAAACAATGTCGAGGGCGGTCAAAAGTGGGATGAGTACGCGCGAATTATACGATCCGACTGCGACATCTAGTGTGGTCATAAGAAAGATGGGTGTTAATAAAGCTAAACAATGTCGAGGGCGGTCAAAAGTGGGATGAGTACGCGCGAATTATACGATCCGACTGCGACACTTAACATTTGCAAGAGTGTTTTATCTGTGTAACAGACAACTCTCAACACACGTGCATTAAGCGAGACGTCATAAAGGCGTTATAAAAGGCGCAATATTGGACAAATAAAAATAATAGTAAAATAGATGTAAATGTACATTTCGTAATTGTATTATAGTTTAGTTTTTTCCTTTTATATTTTTATCATTGTATATTTGCATACCTCATGAAGGTAAATATGGCGAACTAAATATATATAAACAACTTTGTAAACACCCATATTTGTGCAAATAAATGTCTTTGTCTTTGTCTTTGTCATGAAAATGTGTGAATAATGACAGTGTGAATAACTCAGGGCATCAATAACTTTTTTATCAACCTTTTCTTAATGTCATACTGCTGGTCACAGATCCAGCGTCTCTCTCTGTCATATGTGCCCATTATCTACTTTATCTCAAATATATGTATGTATAGTATTTATACGTTTTATTCCACCTCGTTTTTAGGGTTCCGTAGCTAAATGGCAAAAAACGGAACTCTTATGGATTTGTCATGTCTGTCTGTCTGTCCGGAATACATCATCACAGCCACTTTTTTTCCCGAAATTGTAAGAATTATACTGTTGAAACTTGGAAAGTAGATATATTATGTGAACCGCATTAAGATTTTCACACAAAAATAGAAAAAAATAATTTTGGGGGGTCCCCATACTTAGAACTGAAACTCAATTTTTTTTAATTTAACCCATAGTGTTGGGTATTTATGGATAGGTCATCAAAAATGATATTGAGGTTTTTAATATAATTTTTTTCTAAACTGAATAGTTTGCGCGAGCTTGCTGAAGAGACACTTCCAAAGTGGTAAAATGTGTCCCCCTTGTAACTTTTAAAATAAGAGAATAATAAAAGAAAAAAAATGTACATTACCATCCAAACTTCCACCGAAAACTGGTTTGAACGAGATCAAGTTAGTAGTTTTTTTTAATACGTCATAAACCGTAAACCTATTTACCTTTCATCCAATCAACTCAAATATAAAAAAAAACCATAAACATAAACCTTATGCATAAACCGTGAACCATTATTTTCTAATAATTAATCTGTAATAGGTACCTAAGTAAATAATAATTATAATTCGCGCGGAGCGTGGCAGTGGGTGCGGAGCGCGTGGGGAGCAGGTTCCCGACTGCGCTAATGCTACGGAACCTTTCGTGCGTTGGTCCGACTCGCACCTGGCTGGTTTTTTTCTCTTAGTTATTGAGCGAAGTGAAGCAGCGATGGCCTAGCGGTAATGACCGCGTTCTCGACACTGGTTGAATCCTCGGCGCGAGCCTCTGACAAAGAAACTTGTAATGTGCGCATTTTATCGCTACTCCACGGAGTAGGGAAATATTGTAATATTTAAGAGGCCGTATAAGATATTTTGCTGATTTCGCTGATTTACCTGATTTTACACATGAGATTTTGCAGTTAAAAACATTACATTGCGATTTATTGCGGCTGTCTTATCTAAAATCCAATCTAAAAAACCTATTTTTTTAAATAACAATTGATTGCAGTCGTTGAACCTTGTTGGAGGCTTTATGAGCGGTTTGAAAACTTCTAATATAAAGTTGGTCATTAACCCTCACCTACCCTACCCTACCCAAGCACGTGCGGGTTATTTAGAACTTCGTGAACCCAAGAAGTGAAGGGTTGCAGCAAAAAAAAAATGTTTTTTTTAATTCGTTTTACGGCGGCATTGGATAAAATCCTTGCAGCCATTCAATATTTTCGTTTCATTATTCAATAATGGCGTCGCATACTCTGTGTATATTGCCAGCGTACCAAGTACAATTTTTGCATTACTTAGTAGTCCTATAAAGATCAGTAAGTCGTCATCATCAAGTCAATCTAGTCATTCAGATGTTCAAGTAAAGCGATGGCTTCTTTACCAGAACGTGTCCAATGGAGTTTTGGAGGCAAGCCGAAAAAACATGTTTTCGTACAGTTTTTTTATTTCACAACACTGTACACTGTAATTAACCTATATCGAACAAAATGCCGTCAACTTTATCCGATATAACTCGAAAATACACCCAGAAAATGAAAACAAAATAAGAGCACAACTTGTCCTTTTAGAATTCCCGCCAAAACTCGACTTAAGATGTAAACAAGACGAAGACACGTCATGAGTATATAAATTTCTTAATTTTTTTTATTAATTATTTTTGCGTTGTTAATTGCATGTTGTTTGTACCTTTAAGTGAAGTAACACTAATATTTGTATGTTAGTGTAATAGTGTTTGTATAAGTGATTGCTTCGTTGGTGCAACTAAATAAATAAATAAAAAACTAGTGCTATGACCAGTGCTAATTAGTTCAGGTTAAAATTAGAACGATTTTTGTTCTTATAAAGAACATAAATTATTTAAAATTGACCCGTCTTGACCTTAGAGCATCAAAGTTACTGATTCACCCTTTAATAGAGACGGCGCCTCGCTTCGATACATAATTTTTGTGTCAAATCTGGTGCGGGGGACGAACGCACACATTTTAATTATGTCACACATTCACAAATATTCTTTCATCGCTATAGACGTATACATCTCTAAATATGTCAATTTCAATTATCAACGTCATTTTCTATGCACCGTCAACACTGACACCGACATACACACACACACACACACACTTGTTGTATAACTAGAAGGCACATTGTGCATAGACGTTGGCACGAGGAGTTCGCCCGTAAAGGCCACTCTTCTCTGACGGGTGTCATACCTGTCATACCTTGATGCTCTAAGGTCTAGACCTCAATCCGCTCTCTAGCATCTTCCTTGTCAATATTGACAGGTAAACAGCAATAAACTAATGGCGTCACAGCAATTAAAATTATGGAATTTTTAAAGCACTAGAGGAATGTTTTCGGTGGATTATCTATTATTAATAGCATTTTAATAGTTTGTTTATTAATCGGTGGTAATGCGGATATAACTTTTATATACCTATAAGGAGTACCTATTTAAATATGACGAGTAGTCACGTTTTACTGTACATACTAGCCTTCCGCCAGCGGCTCTGACCACGTGGACGTTTAATGGGTCCCCGTAGGATAAAAAATAGCCTATGTGCTATTCCAGGCTTCATTGCTATATTAAAATCATAGGCGTTTGGCCGGTTGTTAGGGTTCACCCTATTTACCCGCGGTCAATAGTAGCCTATGTTACTCAGGGTGAATGTAGTTTTCTAATGGTGAAAGATTTTTTGAAATCGGAACAGTGGTTTTTGAGTTTATTCATTACAAACATACAAAAATACGAATTTTTCCTCTTTTATAATATTAGTATAGACAAGTAACTTAAAAGTAATAATAAAAACTAAAACAATTAACTATAGAATAATAGGATAAATAATTGATACTAACATAGTCTTAAGAATATAAACTGTTACTAACACATTATGGACTGTAAGCTGTCTGAATTAATAAATTATTATTATTATTATTATAAAAACCCATCTAAAAGTTTCGCTTGTTGAAAAAAAAAACATACGCAGTTTGTTTGTCGCAGGTTGTATTGTTTATGAGAATAAATGTCTTTAAACCTAAAAAAACATATTAATAATTTTTGAATCCATATTATTCTTATGGAAACTTGGCCGTTTATTTTGAGAAATTTACATATTTTTTATATAAATCAAAATTGAATGTAACTGATGGATTAATGCCCAATTTTGTCTGACCTTCCGGTTGTTAAAATGTAAGTATTGTTAGGGGTCAAGTTTTGTTATGATGAAGCAATTAAACGGTCATTCAAAATTCGAACACGAAAACGAAAAAATTCGAACCGCGCTTTGAGTATCATGTTTTTTTTTCACTAATGGCATTGCATCGCCAGATCCAGTTAATTTAAAGCCTTTATTTATAAAATTCTTACAACAAATCTATTGAAAGAAGTAATTAATATTTGTTTATCATCTATCATGCTTATGAGTTTTTATATCACTATCAAATAATATATTAAAGATAAGTTACGACACCGCAAATTTGATTGGTGAAAAATGGTGAAAATGCCAAGATGTGATTAAACGAAAATAGAAAAAATCGGCCAAGTGCGAGTCGGACTCACGCACGAAGGCTTCCGTACCATTATCTATAAAAAAATCTAGTTTATTGTATGGGAACCCCCTTAAATATTAATTTTATTCTATTTTTAGTATTTGTATAACAAAAGCGGCAACAGAAATACATCATTGCCTTTGATTATCCATAAAATCATTGCATTTATGACATATTAAAAAAAAAACTACTTACTGGATCTCGTTCAAACCAATTTTCGGTGGAAATTTGCATCGTAATGTACATCATATAGCTACATATTTTTTTAGTTAAATCATTCTCTTATTTTAGAAGTTACAGGGGGGGGGGGACACACATTTTACCACTTTGGTAGTGTCTCTCGCGCAAACTATTCAGTTTAGAAAAAATTGATATGAAAAACCTCAATATCATTTTTGAAGACCTATCCATAGATACCCCACACGTATGGGTTTTCTGAAAAAAATAATGAAGACATACGGACGGACAGACAGACAGACAGAAATCACGAATCCATAAGGGTTCCGTTTTTTGCCATTTGGATACGGAACCCTAAAAAGGAAATGACAGATACCTCGTCATTTTTAAATGCATGAACAACAAATGATATTGACGAAGTCAAAAGACACATATTGTGCTCTTGTTTTATTTTTACTTTCTTGGTGTATTTTTGAATTACATCGGATAAATTTGATGGCATTTTGTTCGATATAGGTTAATTATAGTGCACGAGTGTTGTGAATTAAAATAACAGTGTGAAAATAGGTTTTTTCGGCTTGCCTCCAAAATTCCATTGGTCACGTTCTGGTAAAGAAGCCATCGCTTTACTTGAATGTCTGACTGACTTGACTGACTGATTACTGACGACTTACTGACTTTACCTATTAATTACTCGTTCAGTTTCACCCATCGATATAAAAAGTAGGTAGATTCACAGTCGCCGCATAAAAGTGGCACCGGCAAAAGAAGGCATAACGGCAGCGATATGCCTTCTTTCGCTTTCATTTGCTAAACCGGCACCGACGTGTCGCACGTCTGATGCGCTAGAGAACAAAGTCAGTAATGGAGTCGCCATTTGTCTTTTATTTAAAAAAGGCGTATTGTTATTTTAGTTTTCCGAAAAATGAAATTCAAAAAGAAAAGTGAAAGTGTCTTAAAACCCACGGCGGACATAATAAATTTCATTCATATACTCCGCAGATTTCATATGTCCTAATTGAAATGATTCGTAGGTGGGAGAAGCGTATAAATAATAGCAGCCAAACGCGACTTCATTCGCGTGGACTTTAGTTTTAGATTTTCCAAAAATAAAAGTAGTCTAAGTTACACCTTATTACATCAGCTACCTGCCACAGAAAATCCCGTCAATATTGGTCCAGCCGTTTCAGAGATTAGTGGGAACAAACAGACAGATAGACGGGAATCAGACAGACAAAAATTGTAAAAAAATATATTTTGGTATATGTAGTGTATAAACATTCATATGCATGTAGTAAAAGGCGGTTATTTTACTATTACAAACAGACACTTCAATTTTATTTACATATGTATAGATGTAAAATGTGAATATTGTAAAAACTGTTTCCTAGCGAAACAAAAACTACGGTTCCATATATTGATAGATATTAAAGATTTAGGCGGATTATGTTATGCATCAGAAGATGTGTATTTAATATATGAAAAAAGAGAATATGTTGTTAGGAAATTTCTACACACTGGTGAATGTATAAAAAAATGTGCATTTCATTTTAAAAAATGTATTTGGAGATATAATTGAACACTGTCAAGGAACAAACTTTGGCCATAAGATCGAGCTGTTAAAGGCTGTTATTGACAAATATATTGACATACATTACGTCCTTATTATGCCGGGAAACTAAAAACCGCTGAAATCAAACGCAGATTGAAAAGGCAATTATTTAATATATTTTTGTATCAAGGTGCCTAAATCTTTGCTGGGAATAGAAACCGGGACCCTAACACACACATGCGTATTATGATCACTGTGTTCATTTCATAAAATATAATGTTTATAGATTCTAAAAATTTTCTGTTGTCTGCTCGCATTAGAATTTTAAATAAATAAAAAAGAAACTCCACTCCACTGTCTATGTTCCAAGTGGTGTAAATATGGCGGTAAATTAATCTTGTAAACGAATTTGTGCTTTATTGTAATGCTTTTGGTTTCATTTCTCAATAAACTCCTATTTCGTAAGTCTAAAGTCGTAAAATTTTATTGCCGTATTATAAACATCGAACCAGAAGGTGATAAGTAACAATTTAACATGGACTTATAGTCTTACTTATGTTAGTAACATAAGGTTTAAAATAGATAAAAAGTAAGATACCTTAAAACATTTTTTTGTTTAGAATACTTGTAAACATCTATAATAAGTACGTTTTTACGCGGGGCCACCTTTTGACTGAAGTTTGTATGGGAACCTTGCATCTACCTACTTTTTATATCGATGGTTTCACCGGAACTGGCAAAAACATGATGCAAAAAATATACTTGACGCTGCTAATATGCAGAGTTTGCGATGCCATAATTGAAGAAAAAAAAACAAATGATAATACATATCGTTTAAATGAAAACATAAAATTGTTAAAATATTAATAAACGTGAGATTCTTTAATATTTTATTACATAGATCCCATACCCGTCGAAGACAAATCCGAAAACACAAAAATCATAAAATTAATGCAGCCGTTTTTGAGTTATAAATGATAGATAACTCAAAAATACACCAATGAAAATGAAAACAAGAGCATATTATCTCTGTTCTCTGTCTGCCAGTTCTCGCAAAAATGTCGAGTGTCATGATATTTTTTTAAATACATCATGTTTTAACTGCGCGACTAACAGCCTGCCTGAAAAAAACGCGGGAAACTGTGAAAAAGGGCGGTCGAGTTTTTGGTTTCGCTGCTAATCTTTTTGTAAATTTTTAAGTATTTCTCAATCAGTTGAGTACTATTGTGTAAATATTTATTGTATATAACTTGTATATATCTTATTAGTGTAGTTATCTGGATCTGGTAAGTTTTTAATGAATTAGTTTTAGTTCATAATGAACGAACCGCCGGACCCTGGGGGCACCGTCCCCCAGGCTTCGAGTTTCGTTACAATAGATTTTGACGAGTCTGCCGTAGACATGGACATGGATGGGTTTGCAACACAAAGCAATCGCAAGAGAAATTTAAAAAAGAACATTATTTGCACCCAGTGCGATAAAAAAAGGAGAAAACATTTAGGTAATCAACCTGATATTGGTTGCCAATGTTTACATTCAAATGATACCACCGATCTGATATCAACTGACAATACTATGTCAGATACTTTCCATCCTCAGACCACAAACACAATCTCAGATAGTTCAAGTTCTGCTGAACCACAGCAGATTAGCAGGAAATTTTATATAGAACAAGATTCATTCCCCTACGTTGTGCATGTACAGAAAATTCAAACTTCATTAGACGATCCAACCACCCTTCATCCTCTTACTTTTGGCAGATTTTTAAGAAACAATGAAATACCAAGTATTATTGACGGAAGCCTCAAACGCATTGGCAGAAATCGTATAACACTTGCCTTTAATAATCACTTTGATGCAAATGCCTTTATTAATAACGAGTCACTTCATTCAAGCAATTTTAAAGCTTTCATTCCATGTCACCAGGTTAGGTATTGTTAGGGGAATCCCGGCAGAATGGTCACCAGAAGAAATTTTAGAAAATGTAAAATTACCTTCAGGATGCGGACCAATTCTGAAGCTGAGGCGCATTAACTATAAGGTTATTGAGCAGGGGTCACTTGTGTGGAAACCAACACAATCTGTTATTTTTACTTTTGATGGTCAAACATTGCCAAATCGAGTCTTCATATGTTACAGTTCTATTCCGGTTGAAATTTACATATATCCTACTATACAGTGCTACAATTGCTGCAGATACGGCCACACCAAAACTCAATGTAGATCTAAACCAAGGTGCTTTAGATGAACACACGGGTGATTCATGTTCAATGGATCCAGAAAATGCTACTTGTTTATCATGTAATGGTAACCATTTTGCTACTGATAGGATATGTCCAGAATATAATAGGCAGAGAGAAATAAAATACACAATGTCTCACAAAAATATATCATATTTAGAAGCTATCAAATTGCATCCTCCGGTATCAAAATCATATGCTAATGCTTTAATCTCCACTCCCAATAGAATAAGCCCAGAAAATTCATCTGGAGGACCTACTGTTGCTCGTGTGCCTTACAGAGAATTCACTCAGAACTTTTCTTATAAAAAGAAAATTCCTATCAAACCTAGAGACCGAATAAAAATAGGTAAAGGCTATGATCAATCAGCTCACAATGAAATAATAAAATCGCCCAATTTTTCTGAAATAAATGGTACATTATTAAAATCTAAATCTGATTCTTTACAACAACCTTTAATAATTTCTGATGTGACAAGTGCCCTGATCAGCACTATGTCACAATTTAACATTCACTTACCGTCCAACGCTGCTTTAAATGTAATAGCTCAAATTTTGAATGTCATCAATAATGGATCAGGATCAACTGTCCAAGGTTCTCCAGTGGAACTGTCGCAGTTTGATCAATAAGAAACATGAATTATGTTTCTTATTAAACTCGTATAAACCCTTTTTAGTTTCTCTATCTGAAACCTGGCTTAAGCCAGGTTTCAATTTCAAAGTTTCAGGATACAACATAGTTCGCGAAGATCGCCCTGACGGGTATGGTGGTGTTGCCATTTTAATAAAAAATAATTACCATTTCTCGACTATTTCATTTCCTCCTCATAATGATAACTTTTCTATTGTAGGAGTATGTATAAATAATATTTGTTATGTGTGTCTTTATATTCCTCGGCCTAATTCCCTAATATTAAATGAGATAAATAGTTTCTTTAAAAATATCGCTCAACCAGTTCTAATAATGGGGGACTTCAATTGCCAAAATCAAACTTGGGGTAGTTCTATAACTAATTCTTGGGGTGAACATTTATTAGATATTATTGATGAAAATAATTTTTGCATTTTAAACACTGGTTCTCCTACTCGACGCACTGGTCCATATGAGGCTAGAAGTGTGATTGATTTATCTATATGTTCAGCTTCCTTAGCTTCTTCTTTAATTTGGTCTGTTTTACCTTCTACTTTCGGAAGTGATCATTTTCCTATTTTAATAACTTTTCCTACAAAAGATAAAACTACTTCCAAAAAACCTTGTCGTTTCAAACACAACATTTCTCAAGCTACCAATGACAAATGGGATCTATTTCGCAAACTTGTTGAAGAGAAGTTTCAATATTTACAAATTTCAGACCAAAACTTTTTAAATTTAAACTATAGGGCAGAAATGTTAGCTACAATTATCATAAATGTAGCAGACTCAGTTTTCCCCCTTAAACATAAACATAGAGTCAATATTCCTTCCCCTCCTTGGTGGGATACAGAATGCAAGAAAGCAATCGAGGATAGAAAATTAGCGGAAAAAACATATAATGAGAACATAAACGAGAAAAATTTTGTTTTATTAATAACTGCCATAAATTATTCTAAATCATTATTTAGAAAGAAAAAAAGGGATAGTTGGACAAAATTCTGTTCTTCTTTATCTCCAGATTCATCTCCGTCCATGGTCTGGCAAAATATCAGGCGATTCAGATCCGGTTTTATTCCAACGTCAAACTCTATTTCTACTCCTATAGCAAATCAATTTTTGGATAACTTGGCTCCAGCCAACGTGCCTCAGATTATAAATTTAGATTTTACAATGCCATTGAATATAAATAATAATTCTCTTGACTCTCCATTTTCTCTTCTAGAATTGAAAGGTATTTTAAAAAATGTAAAAGATTCTTGTCCAGGATTAGATAGCGTTGTTTATTCATTTGTGACTCATTTATCTGATTCAACTCTAGTCGCTTTTCTTGATATTATTAATTCTATCCTGGATACAGGCAATATCCCGCAATCTTGGAAAACCCAGGAGATCGTTCCTATATTAAAGCCTTCCAAAAACCCATCAGACCCCTCTTCGTATCGTCCTATAGCACTGTCTTCTGTTATCGTAAAAATTGTAGAACACCTTATCAAAAATCGGTTAGAATGGTACTTGGAATCTAACGGTCTGCTGTGCGAAAGTCAATTTGGGTTTAGAAAAGGGAAAAGTACTATAGACAGCATAAGTATTTTTACAACTGATATCAGGTTAGCATTTTCGAAAAACGAATCTGTAGTTGCAACTTTCTTGGACATAAATGGAGCGTACGATAATATCCTCCCAATAGTATTAGCTGAAAAACTTAACAAATTACATATTCCAGTTAAATTTATATCTTTTATAATAAATTTAATATCTGAGAGGTTTATTGTTTTATCTGTTAACTCTGAGAAATTATCAAGAACGGTTTGGAAGGGTTTGCCTCAAGGTTCAGTTTTAAGCCCGTTACTTTATAATATATATACCTATGATTTGTTGTCTTCATTAAATAATACAGTAAATGTTCTCCAATATGCAGATGACTTGCTATTGTATTCTACAAACCTAAATATAGATAAAGCCTGTGCCTCGTTAACAACTGCTTTAGTCTTATTAAAAAATTGGTTAGATAAAAATGGATTACAATTATCCATCCCAAAAAGCTCTGTTGTTTTATTTTCCCGAATGCGATCTCCTCCTCCAGTTTATTTATTCTTTGATAGAACCTTAATTCCACCAAGAACTAACGTTAAGTTTTTAGGAATTATTCTTGATTCAAAATTATCAGGGGATATTCACTGTGAATATGTCTCAAATAAATGCGAAAAATTATTAAATATTCTTAGGTGTCTTACAGGCGTTTGGTGGGGTTCGCATCCACTTTCTTTAAAATTATTATATAATTCAATTATTAGGAGTGTTATGGATTATGCGACCTTTTTGTTGGAGCCATGTAATAAATTAGGTCTTAAAAAACTTGATAGTATTCAATCAAAGTCGTTACGAATTATTACTGGTGCAATGAAATCTAGCCCAATAAATGCTTTACAGGTAGAATGTTGTGAACCACCTCTTTATCTTAGACGACAAATGTTGTCTGATAGATACTTATTTCGAGCACTACAATTTTCAAATCATCCACTATTATCTAAACTCAAGTCTCTGTTTGAATTGGTAAACAACTCTTCATATTGGTCTCATAAATCTCCGCCATGTCTAGTTATTAGTTATCAGAAATTTTTATCTCTCTCATCCCCTTTGCACAGATCTACGACACTTCCATTATTTGAATACAGTTACGAATCAATTATTACCCCTCTTAATATAATTTATAATTTAGGTATACAAAAAAATGACCCCATTGCTAATGCTATGTTCAATTATGTCATGGATAAAGACTGGTCTCTTTTTCATCAAATTTATACAGATGCTTCAAAACATGACCGTAATAATATTGCTTGTGTAGGAATAGGTATTTTTCATTTACAATATAATATAGTTCAAAAAGTAAAACTTCCTCCGGAATCATCAATATTTACAGGAGAATGCTTAGGGATTCTCAAAGCAGTTGAGTATGTCCTGTTAATGAAACTAAAAAAATCCATAATTCTAACAGATTCTTTAAGTGCACTACAAGCACTTGATAAATTTTCTTTTAATAGCCGTCCATTTCATCCAATTATTTTCCAAATAAAGCACCTAGTTCATCTTTGTTCCTTAAGAAACTATTCTGTCTTCTTTTCTTGGATTCCTAGCCATAGTGGTATATGTGGAAACCAAAAAGCCGATATATTAGCAAACGAAGCTGTCTTAGAAGGAGACCAGGTTCCGTATAAAATATTCTGTCCAGATCTTAAGTCACTACCCCTCCTATATTTGAAAAAGTCTTGGAATAATTTGTGGAAAATAAGCAGTAAAAATAAAGGTAAACATTATTTCCAGATTCAATCTAAAATCCCCGTAAAACCTTGGTTTTCTAAAATAATCTTAAACAAGAAAACTACAAGCATTCTTATAAGAATGCGATTAGGTCATACGTGTTCTCCAAATCATCTTGCAAGACTAGGTTTAATAGACAGTTCGAAATGTGCTTGTGGTGCTGAGGTGGGAGATTTAAATCATATTTTATTTTCCTGTCCCCTCCATGATAATTCCTCTTTTGTAGAATCACTTCTATCCCTAAAAGTTCCATTCCCATCGTCAATTTCTTGTTTACTATATAATAATGATATTAAAATATATCAAAGCATATCAGCATTTATTCTTTCCAATAATATACAAATTTGAAATTAGTGTACATATATAAATAAATATACTTTACCATACTTTATTAATGTAACATGTATAATATATTCTATGTTTTTACTTATGATAGTATTATGTATTCCTTTCTATCCTATCACCTACTCTCCTGATTGATTCTTTTCCAAATTACATCCGATTCCTTTTTTTTTTACCCCGAATGTTTCCCCGTTTTGTCATTGGCATGATGTGCCTCAGGCACGTTGCCATTAAATAAAAAAAAAAAAAAAAAAAACAGCCTGCCTCTTAGAGCATCACAGGTACTGACAGATATGACACCCGTTAGAGGCGCCTTTATGGGCGAACTCCTCGTCCCAACGTGCATGCACAATGTGCCTTCTAGTTATATGCAACTAGTGTGTGTGCGTGTCGGTGTCAGTGTTGTCAGTGCATAGAAAATGACGTTGTTAATTTAAATTGACATATTTAGAAATGTATGCGTCTGTAGCGATGAAAGAATATTTGTGAATGTGTGACAAAATTAAAATGTGTGCGTTCTTCCCCCCGCACCAGATTTGGCACAAAAATTATGTATCGAAGCGAGGCGCAATCCCCTCTCCACTGACAGGTGAGTCCAGTGCCTTTGATACATTAAGGTCAGGCTGTACTGGAAACCGGTGTTTTGTTTTTCAACGTTACAATAGTCGAATGCCACAAGTCTAGGCCCAAATGACTTTTGGCTTTTAACAAAAAGTATGTTTTTCCGCATTGTACAGGTACTCGTTGTCAAATCAGATTCAGATATGACTTTTAAAATATATCCATCTAATATTTAAAATTCTTCTGTCACAGTTTTAGTGTTTATGTTTGTCCGAAACGGCTTGACCGATTTTAATGAAATTTATATGCATATTTAGTCATATTGAGAATAGGTTGTTAGTTATCTATTTTTCATCCCCCTAAGTGATAAGAGTGGCCCACCCCAAACATTTACGGTACGGAGTTGGCAGGGTCAGCATGTTACGAATATACTTTTGGTAGGTGGTAGAACTATTATGGTTCGCCCGGGGAAGTACCACCGCTGCACCCACTTCTGCCGTGAACCAATTCTATTGTGTTTCGGTGGGAAGGTGCAATTACCGGCCACAATTACATGAGGCGACCACCAGCCTCCGGAGTAGCAGCGCAACTGCATAAGACTTCAGACAACACTTACCTATGCTTGCTTGAGGTTGTATGTAGATGTCCATGGGCTGCAGCGACCACTTAACACGACGTGGCCTGCATGCTCGTCTGCTACTCCATTCAAATAAAAAAAATACTGCGTCTCGCTTCTAATCTACATATGACCAGGAAGCTACATAGTTACTCGCGAGATTACGAAGCGTTCAAAATAGACTTATTTTTATTCACGCCTTGAATAATAATGCAATGGTCATGTTATTTGAATAGCATACAAAACATTGATTGATTGGATTCATTTATTATTCCGGGTTTTGTTATAAAAACGGAACCTTTGATTCGACCCACGTGGCGTAATGGTTTACCATGCCGGACTGCCGATCGGAGGGTCCCGGGTTCGATTCCCGGCGAAGCAGAATTTTGAATGATGAGTTTAAGTTTCTGTTCTCGGTCTGAGTGTTTGTGTGTGTCCATGGTACCCACGACACAGGGTATATCTACTTTACTGTGGGGCTATAAGTGTGAAGGGCTATAAATAAATAAGGCTATACCCACACTAGGATTCCCTGTGTCGTGGGTACCATGGGCATACACAAACACGTAAACTCAAACAATCAGGCCGAGAACAGAAATTTCAACTCTTCATTCATATTTCACCGGGAATCGAACCCAGAACCCTCTGATCGGCAGTCCGGTATGTTAATAACTGCGCCACACGGTTGTCAAAATGTAGAGATTTCAAGAATCGACCAAGGACCAAGGACCATGGCCGCTTGTAGGCAGCAGTAGGCAGGCAGTAGTATTTCGTAGTTCCGTAGCCCATTTATCAGTTTATTCCCTATAATATTATAACGATAATTTATATTATTATTTTACCCCCATAAAGTCAATTGGTTCCTTTTCTTTCAATAGGTGTACACCACGTGTATTATCTTCAAAATGAGTATAACTCGTATATGATGCGTCCGACTTAGAGCGCGCATGGCCCGGCGGTTAGCATAGAACGTAAACGATTTATGCAAGTAAGCCAAACGGGCGCGGTCGGGTGAGAGATGGGTGACCGCTAGTGGCAAAAAAATTTCATGCGCGTTTCCGTGTTTCGGAGAGCACGTTAAGCCGTCGGTCCCGTTTGTTGTCGATAGATAACAGTCGTTAAACCTTGTCGGAGGCCTTATGGGCGGTTTGAAAACATCCGACAGCGAGTTGGCTAACCTGCATCTCCACCAACCCGCATTGGAGCAGCGTGGTGGAGTAAGTTCCAGGCCTCCCCAATAATGGTGTGAGACCCATGCCCAGCAGTGGGACGCAAAAAGGGTTGCAGCCAGCTTCCGAGTTAATTACCAAGTAGGTAAACTACGCGAGCCCTCACAAACTTCGGCTTTTTGCTAGTATATTTTTAAATTTTTTTAATTTTCTAAATTAATTCTCTAGATTCGTATTGACTATATCTGCGCGCCATGTTCTTTGTTTACAATAACCAGTTTATGCATACGAGTAGTGCTGCAATTAAAAGTACTACGTTACAACACAATTGAACCAGTTTCCCATAAAGCCCAGATGAAATCAATGGTGATGGCATAATACTTATTATGTACTAGGGATGGGCTGAAGGAATATTCGTATTGCATCTACTCTAATACTCGTTACGAGTTATAACTGGCTGCAACCCTTTTTGCGTCCCACTGCTGGGCACGGGTCTCTCCCCATTATTGGGGAGGCCTAGAGCTTACTCCACCACGCTGCTCCAATGCGGGTTGGTGGAGATGCGGGTTAGTGGCCAACCCGCTGTCGGATGTTTTCAAACCGCCCATTAGGCCTTCGACTGTTATCTGTCGACAATAACCGGGACCGACGGCTTAACGTGCCCTCCGAAGCACGGAAACGCGCATGAAATTTTTTGCCACTAGCGGTCACCCATCTGACACCCGACCGCGCCCGTTTGGCTTAGCTGCGTAGATCGCTTGCGTTCTACGCTCGCCGCCGGGCCGTGTGCGCGAGTAATAACTAATATTCATTAATTTGAGTCTTAGTTATCACTTGTATTATCTTTTAATACTCAATATAATATATAAGTGAATACCCAAGCGTTCCACGATACTAAATTATCTGTATCAACCTTTTTCTTGGTTTTTGACCAATTGGAACGTGTACATTGGGATTTTAATCAAGCAAATTAAAAATCATAAATGTTTAAGATCTTTTATTTGGCGACGTTTCGACACTCTCCGCGAGGTCATTTTCAAGCCTATTATGAACAACAGAAATGATAGTAAGTAACGTACAGTCATAAAAATTGTTAAATCATAAATAAACGTACAATATGTAAAAAAAATTATATTATTACTTTATTACACATAATGGTATGTAATTGTTTTTATATTGTACGTTTATTTAGGATTTAACAATTTTTATGACTGTACGTTACTTACTATCATTTCTGTTGTTCATAATAGGCTTGAAAATGACCTCGCGGAGAGTGTCGAAACGTCGCCAAATAAAAGATCTTAAACATTTATGATTTTTAATTTGCTTGATTAAAATCCCAATGTACACGTTCCAATTGGTCAAAAACCAAGAAAAAGGTTGATACAGATAATTTTAATACTTATACAATAAAAAAGTAAAATATCAAATTATTTAGTATTAGGTTTAGATATTTTGAGCAATATGTTCATGACTACCTTTCAATAATAAAATCTGATCCAATTGTGGACTTTTCAGAACAATGAATTATTTTTATTTAATAAACACACCAATAAAGATAACAGTTCTTTGTGCAAACTACACACAAACAGAATATATCTAAATTGAGTATCTATATAGGTAACGTAAACGTCTATAATGTCGACAGCGTACTACGTCATTCCATAGAAGAAAGGCCAATAGATATACCTTTTCTATTAATGACGAGTACTGGGACATTTTTAAAAACTAACGATTATATGGACGTTTACCTTAATAAAAATATTTAAAAAAAATTAAGGTCATAAATAGTATAGGGTTAAGTATCCCTAGATTTGTTTGACGGTGTGTGTGTTTCATTTTATTCAACTTAGGCACGTGAAAATAATAATATGTTTTAAAAAAATGTTTTGGAAATGAAAACCAGAAGCAGAATATTTAGATCACCATTTAATTCACAAAGCCTTTGATACAATTTACAGGTAACGATTTAAGGTTTCTAATTAACATTTCCTTATACAACAACAATTAAATAATAAGTAAGCACAGACACAGAATTTCAGTACGCAATCGGGCAGAGTTACAGCCGTTATCAAGATTAAAGCACTAATAATCCTCCCTTAGAGGAGGCCTCGCTTTTATAGGCGTTTTCTCCTACTTCGTCATATTTTTTATTCAACTACCGGCGTTGATTCCTAACACGGCCTCTCCTGACATCCTGGCGTCCCCGCCAGGCGGTGAAGGTCCTTCAATGCCATACACTTAAGTAGCAGTGCACTGAAGCTCTTGAGCGCCTGGTGCCACGTAGAAGCACACGAGAGCGCCACGTACCGTACAGTGGCGGAGGCAGCAGCCTTCAAACGCATGATGACATCTCAAGGATTAGCTTCTGCAAATGAGAACAAATCAAACTAAATACCAAACTTAAAGATCGGCCTGTTGTCTGCAGCACTTTTTGAAATTTAACAATAACACGGCTTCAACTAGATGTTTATATAGGATCCCACTAGTCTTGTATCACCGCATTGCAATCTGTAACAACAGTGTTCATCACGGATTTCTGTTAACAATAACACGGCTTCAACTAGATGTTTATATAGGATCACACTAGTCTTGTATCACCGCATTTCCAATCTGTAAAAACAGTGTTCATCGTAGATTTCTGTTGTACATATGTTGTTCACAGGCACTCTTTATAGGTAACATTAAATGCGCAGCCGATATTGCAGAGAATGTATTAGACTTATTAATTGTTCGAAAGGCAATCGTTTAGAACACTTAACTATATCAAAAAAGAAATATGAATCAGGTTTCATTTTATGGTAACAGTTTCAAAAATGACATGTAAAGAAAATTAATATATTTGTGCATAAATTAGGAACAATGTACTTAGAAGAACTTTTAGGTCCAATAAAACTAACAAAAATTTACCAATATAGAAAAAAAAAAACTTGGGTCAGATAGGATGTAAAAAATGAAGTCACCAGTAAAGCCCCCCGGGGTTACAGAGCCCGCGGGTTGTATGCTAGCATTTTTCTTAATATTTTCATCTTGCTGTCAATAGTACACAGTGTGTTACACTTTGTTACAAATGTTAATAGCACCATGGTAAAAGCGTGCTTAAACCAGTAGAATGTTTTATTACAAGTTCAGCCAATATCGTCACGCTGTCATCACTAGTAATACCCAGGCATTACACAGTCTTGGCCAACAGACGACACTGTCATTTACCAAAAATAAAAATTCGATAGCAGACATAATGACAAGTTTAGTATCACGCGAAAAAAAAAACTTATTTGCACATTGAAACACAAGCGTAACATTAAGAAAATGAAATTTTATGAACAAACTTTTAAAGGAAAAGTAATTTGTTATTATGAAAGATTTATGTAACTCACTGCCGGTTCACTATTGCTACCAGCTAGAATAACAATGTGCACAGTTAGAACTGACCAAATCACATGTCCTCGTGTTCTCCCGTAGTAAAGGTACACAGGTTGAAGCTCGGCCTACCTGACATTACTCTGCTACAACTTACAAAACCGTTTCTGATATCTTTACTAATCGCAGTCAGTAACGAATATTCAAATTGGTCAGCGGTAAAGGTATATAGGTAGCCGAAAAAAAAAAACTCCCTGTACCTATTTCATCTGAAAATGGTTTAGCAATTTGTGCGTTAACAAAATGATTAACAAAGTAGGTAGGTAGTCAAAAAAGAACGATAGTATCCAGTATAAACCTTGTCTGTAAATGCACTAGACATCAATTAAATCTGACAAACAAAACTGTTATATCACATTATACCGTTGGTTTATAATTGAGCTTGCTTAATGTCACTTATTTACCTTAAAAAATCATTAATCATAAAAAGTAAGTAATAGGTAAAGAGAGCAACTTTCTTTTTAGTACTGTTATTCTTGGTTGTCAACACTACTTCAACCACTGATCTAGAGTGTCATTTTTAAGCTTCCAGCACTCATTCTCAACTTGCTTCCTTCATTAGAGGAGAGTCTGAAAACTCAAGAAAAATCTCAAGGTTTTGTCCCATGTTACTTGAATAAAAATTGATAAGTACTCGTAACTCTCAGCCAACAACTTTGATAGTTAATTATACGAATACTCATAGCATATGCAATCTATATAAAATATCAACTGTCACTTTTAACTTTAAGATTGTATTCGGTTATTTATGCAAGTTTGCTAAAATTTACTTTTGGTACAGACCAACCAATTCAATTTTTGAAGTAAAGATTAAACGTCTTTGTTTAATGCTTACATTTGTAGGTATTCAGAAAAATATCAGATACCAAGTTTATAAATTGACTTCTTGCTTTGAAATGACTACAAATATTCAAGAACACTGTTTCACGGAAATAATTGCGTGCACTCTCGATTCGGAAATATTTAACAAAAATGTTGCCATTACTTACTCCCCAGTGACGGTACTGTACTCGTTGGGTACAAATAAATACTTTTGAAAAGGTAAAATTAACCGACTGCAAGAACTAGGTACTCATTTTCTTCATACATAAACTTATCTCAAAAGCAAAGGATAAGCAGAGTATTTTTAAAGTAACAAAAAAAAAAATGCTTTTTCACTTGGATTCGCAAAACTAATAAGTAACAAATGTAGCATTAAATTTTTATCATGGATAGACGTATCCATCGTCGAATCTTCGATACAGAATACTACTCTGGGGAAACTACAGATTTCAATAAAGCGTTTATAGCACAAAAGAGATGTATTCGCGCTATAGCTAATACCACTCCATTAACAAGCTGCGAGCCTCTCTTTAAAAGGTTTAAAATATTAAGTGTGCCCTGTCTGTACATATATGAAGCCCGTTTAATTGTAAAGACACAACTTTTTATTTACAAGGAAAGATGAATATTGTAATTTTTTTTTTACTTGTTTTCCTGATAAGACTATTGGTGCCTGTCAATAACCTAGTCAGCTATAAGGTCAAAAATTGCTACCACATGTGCGTCAAAATTAACAATAAATTACCGACAAATATTTAAAACTTCACTATGGTAAAATTTAACATAAAACTATACCACATATACTACATACCGCAAATAAATATTTTCTTAAAAGAATTATTTTTTACTAACGGGTTCTGACCTTACCCAACGTTTTCAAATATACGAGTAAGTATACGAGTAAGTCTCACTCCGAGAGTTATCACTGAACTCGTACAGATTGTTTAATCGATACACGAAAAATGTAAAAAAACGTGCGTACTGATTTCTGCATTTGTTCAGGATGAAACTTTAAATGTGGGGCGCGCGTCTATCCCACTTCTGATTTTGGAAATGAAAACCAGAAGCAGAATATTTAGATCACCATTTAATTCACAAAGCCTTTGATACAATTTACAGGTAACGATTTAAGGTTTCTAATTAACATTTCCTTATACAACAACAATTAAATAATAAGTAAGCACAGACACAGAATTTCAGTACGCAATCGGGCAGAGTTACAGCCGTTATCAAGATTAAAGCACTAATAATCCTCCCTTAGAGGAGGCCTCGCTTTTATAGGCGTTTTCTCCTACTTCGTCATATTTTTTATTCAACTACCGGCGTTGATTCCTAACAAATGTTAAACTCGCGTCAGGACACGTGGCCTGATCGAAAATTCGTAAGACGGAGGTGTGGCAGCTGATGACGGCTCGACTGTCAAGTATTTAAAATATGGACATTGAACAAAGTGCATCTATTAATGAAAAAAGTGACGAAGAAATATTGAAAGAAAATGAGTGAGTAGGTTCTTTATAAAAATGCTAGATGAAAACCTACTGAAAATACTAGATGGAAAATAATACTGATAATAAAAGCAATTCGTGCGAAATTATGCCCTAACCATTCCAAATATCAAAAATGAACAACGTTAATGTTCAAGTTTTTACTTCTGCCGGCACTACCGGAGTGCAGCCCGTTTTTTTATCCTTTTTTATTCGTCAAACACAAAATCAGTGTTAAAATATTAATTGGCAAGTACAGGTAAATATTTTTTTAATAAAACTTGATACGTATAGTATCGTACCGTGTCGTACTTATGTTCTCGGCACATCACTAAAACCGAACAATAGTAATAGATTCGACGTGAGAAAATGTTTTTGTTTCTCGCGAGTTTTTAAATTGTTAAAATCAGTTGGAAAGTTGTGTAACTATTCCGTGTTAAATTATCTATGAACTAGATTATTGTTTTTTCCAATACATTGATATTCTAGCCTTCCGCCAGCGGCTTCGCCAGCGTGGACTCGTTTTGTAGGTTCCCGTAGGTTAAAAACCCATCCTTTCCCAAGGTCCACTCTATCTGTGTTCTAAATTTGATTAGAATTGGTTCAATAGTTTGTTAAATTTCTTTCAGAATTACAAAATCAGCCCTCGGTTTGATTTTGAAGCCGAACGGAGGGTAACCCACAAATAAACAATACCCAAAGGTACCCAAAGCTGACGATCGGAACCGATCCGAAATATAAATAAATAAATATTTTTATTTATAAAAGGCGCAATATGGGACAAATAAAAATAATATTAAAATAGATGTAAATGTACATTTCGTAATTGTATTATAGTTTAGTTTTTTCCTTTTATATTTTTATAATTGTATATTTGCATCATGGAAGGTAAATATGGCGAACTAAATATATATGTTGGCGAGCGCTGGCCATGCATCAGGGTTATTCATGTGGGCGAGTAACGAAAATCTAAGACACCCCTTTACTGATTACGAAATTAACAATCACTAATTTATAATACGGACAGATCACTTGTAGGTAGAACGATCACTTTATAACCGACCGACGTTCCACCCGAACACGTGGGGCGCGTGCGCAATCTCCTTACACGCTCGTAGCTCAATCCTCACTCAGTCTGTAATGGCCGCCGCCCCAGCGTCCAGTGTTACGTCATCTGTCAGTATTGCCATGACAGATAATCGACTAACAATTAAATAGAGCCGTCACGGCCATCTCTGACTGTCGCACGTCCTCGTGCGTCACCTGAAACAAACTCATTAGTACTCGCTCGACCATTCCTGACATATAGTGCGATATCCCTATCACATTACATTGCATGCGTTACATGTAAGGAGTACCTAGGATTAGGCTTGAAGGTAGCCAGTAGCGCATTGCGGACCGGGCGTGCAAGGCCCTTTCGACCACCAATACAGGGCGTGGACTGGGCGCGCAGCCCTTTCGACAAGCCGTACAGGGCGTGGACCGGGCGTGCGGGGCCCTTTCGACCAGCCAAACACAATTACATGGCGTGGACCGGGCGTATGAAGCCCCTTCGACCAGCCGTACAGGGCGTGGACCGGGCGTGCGGGGCCCTTTCGACCAGCCAAACACAATTACATGGTGTGGACCGGGCGTATGAAGCCCCTTCGACCAACCATACAGGGCGTGGACCGGGCGTGCGGGGCCCTTTCGACCAGCCAAACACAATTACATGGCGTGGACCGGGCGTATGAAGCCCCTTCGACCAGCCGTACAGGGCGTGGACCGGGCGTGCGGGGCCCTTTCGACCAGCCAAACACAATTACATGGTGTGGACCGGGCGTATGAAGCCCCTTCGACCAACCATACAGGGCGTGGACCGGGCGTGCGGGGCCCTTTCGACCAGCCAAACACAATTACATGGCGTGGACCGGGCGTATGAAGCCCCTTCGACCAGCCGTACAGGGCGTGGACCGGGCGTGCGGGGCCCTTTCGACCAGCCAAACACAATTACATGGCGTGGACCGGGCGTATGAAGCCCCTTCGACCAGCCGTACAGGGCGTGGACCGGGCGTGCGGGGCCCTTTCGACCAGCCAAACACAATTACATGGTGTGGACCGGGCGTATGAAGCCCCTTCGACCAACCATACAGGGCGTGGACCGGGCGTGCGGGGCCCTTTCGACCAGCCAAACACAATTACATGGCGTGGACCGGGCGTATGAAGCCCCTTCGACCAGCCGTACAGGGCGTGGACCGGGCGTGCGGGGCCCTTTCGACCAGCCAAACACAATTACATGGTGTGGACCGGGCGTATGAAGCCCCTTCGACCAACCATACAGGGCGTGGACCGGGCGTGCGGGGCCCTTTCGACCAGCCAAACACAATTACATGGCGTGGACCGGGCGTATGAAGCCCCTTCGACCAGCCGTACAGGGCGTGGACCGGGCGTGCGGGGCCCTTTCGACCAGCCAAACACAATTACATGGCGTGGACCGGGCGTATGAAGCCCCTTCGACCAGCCGTACAGGGCGTGGACCGGGCGTGCGGGGCCCTTTCGACCAGCCAAACACAATTACATGGTGTGGACCGGGCGTATGAAGCCCCTTCGACCAACCATACAGGGCGTGGACCGGGCGTGCGGGGCCCTTTCGACCAGCCAAACACAATTACATGGCGTGGACCGGGCGTATGAAGCCCCTCCGACCAGCCGCTTCTTCAATACCAAAACAATAGAAACGGGCTCACCGGATGTCATGGTCGAAGCGCTCTTATATCTTGATCGCTGCTATCTGGCTCCTGTTCCAGTCATTTCACAAACAGGACAGGTGTTCTCACTTTTCATGCACATAATAGTTGATTGGTCTGGCCTTTTTTTTTAAGGGTCCTCATTAACTTGGTAGCGTCTTTATCTCCATAACTCAGTCCATTAATTTTTCTCTTTAAGAACCCTTTTCTCCAACTATTCTTCACTTTCCTGAAAATGTAATAATAAAGCGGATAAGATTACAAAATAATTTTTGTTATTAACTTTCGAAACTTTTTAACAGAAGTAAATTGCGATTCTGGGGACTTAAAATTAACAGCTGTACTTATAATGAACATTTATTGCACCACCACACTTGTTTTACTTTCTGAGATTTTTAAAAGTTTGGCAACTGTGGCGTACAACGCGGGTTTTTGACGGCCCTACGCCATCACCATAAACTCAAAAAGAAAACCTAGACACCTACACAAAAATATGCAAAGTTGATATCATTAACAGACTAGTGAGCTGAGCTAACTTACCGAGGAAAACAAAGTACTAGCATAGCAAAGTGGTCACTTGATGGAAAATATCTTTCACAATTGAATTAAATTACCGTTATCTTCAGTCAAAATTTCAATAGCAGATTCAATTTCATTGAAGTTATTAATTTGATAAACGGAGTAGCTTTCCAGCCTTCATGGAAAGATACATTCTTGCTAATAGGAACGATATAGTTCATTGACGTATTATTACAGTTAAGAAAACCACCATTAGGCACACGTAATGACAATTCAATAAAATCAGACAGTCTTCTTTTTTTTTTTTTTGCATTGCGAAACCTTTGAGTAACTGCTACTACTTATGTTGCATACAACTATGACCACAGTAAAAATCCTTTTTTTTTAAGTATTCGAAACAACGGTAATATAATTTCGACATTTTTATTTAAGATGCAACAATAAATTGATTAATTACCACAGTACGCTACACGAAATTAGAAACATAGTCCTGCAAATATGATATTAGTAAAGCTGAACTTTGTAAAATATGGGTTAGCACTGCTTACTGCAACAAATGTACAAATAATACTAGTCACTACCAGCAGTTATCAATATCTGACTAAACTTTGTTGCTGTCCAAGCTATCTCAACAATTTCAGTTACCTACAAGTTATTTTCTATTGACACAATCTACCGACAATTAATGATGGAATATAAAGTAAACGATAAACCCAAAGAGGCTTCAATAAGTTCTAAATAGTCAATGTTCAATGAAAGCCTGATATGATACAGTAAATGAACAACAACTTACTTAACAATAAGCTTCAATTTCAAAAACTACCGGTTTTACCCACGGAGTTCCAAATAACCCGCACCGCCCCTTTCTGTGGTTTTACCTTTTAGTTCACAAATATGATTCATCTTAGGGCCCCTTTCACCACCTCCAAGTAAAGTGACAAGTACGCTAATTGTCGGTTAAAGTCACCCGTAGCTTCAATTTTAATTTCACGATGTTCGAGTAGCACTAATCATATGATAATCTGACCCATACTCATACCTTTTACTTGCCAATTAACTTTACCGGGGACGTAACTAATCAATAGTTTACCTGGAGAAGCAGAACAAGGCCTCAAATCAGACAAAATCTTAACAAAAAGAAACCAGCAAATCATAATTCTAACAGGGAATCTGAATATACCATACATTTTTCTCTCGTTTTTTTTTATATGCAGTGCATTAACTAAGCTTACTTATTCTTTTCTTGCCTTGTCACGAAAATAAATTTAAAAGTGATCTTTCTTGTAACGAAAAGTCACTTGAAGAATTGAAAATTTTAAAAGAAGAGAAATTATCAATACGTTAATTTCATCAGTATAACCACAATAACCAACCCCATTCTCATTGCAAAGTCAAAAGTATCGAAACTTTTATAAAATAATGGCAATTACTGTCAACATGATCTCCAACGATAAAACAAATCATATTCAGTTATCAGAAGTTACAAATCTCATAATAAAAGTAACCACAGATGAGGGTAGGTATATAAATTTTACTTAGTTCATTATTCGACATTCGACTTCGAATTGTCTTTTAACACTTGATAACAATGAGAATAAAAACTATACAATATGACATACCATAATTATGTCAACCAGTCAGTAGGTATAGGTTGAAAAGGATTCGTTTACAAAGTGATGCTAGGGATTAATAGAATCAGGCGTTACTTTGCGGAACTCCATTGTTATAAAGTTAGGTAAAACTACTTTGCAACAATCCGCAACCAGCAACTGGTTGCGGATTGTTGCAAAGTAGTTTTACCTAACTTTATAGTGATGCTAGGGAACAAAACTAATAAAACCTATATTTTATACTAAGGGAATTCTAAGGGGGGCCCTTAGTAAATGATGTCGTGGAGACCTGGCCTCACTTACACAGTTACACTCCGCGTGGTTTTGCTTGTAATGGCCGCCACGATGGCCCACGTTCAGAAATACTTTATCAAAAGCATCCGTGCCCCGGCGTAAAAATGCACGTTACTATCATCACAGCTAGCTTTGCCCTCGCTTCAAAAATGTCCTTTCGTCGCGGCGCTAAATTACGACGAATTATCTAATAAAAAAAACGATGACTCGGCTTGACAGATTACCAGAATCTACCTACCCTTAATGGGATTCATAATTCTTATAAGTTACTTCATAGATTTTTTTTTGTGCTATAACACGTTGCTTCGTATCAAATTTCAAGATTCTGATTTCACGTGAAGTATCCTGTAGGTTTTGATTCCTTGCGAGTGACGAGAATTTGCAGAAATTTGCGGCATAAACGGCTGTATATTTTGATTGCGCTGGCTTAGAAGTTTTTTTTTATTTTTTTTTTTATAACAGCTCCAAGTAACAATAGACCTGAGTATTTGATATAAATTCCAGCTTGATACCTCCACGCGTTCCTGTGAAAAAGGGTCTCGACGGACAGACAGACAGCAAAGTGATCCTATAGGGTTCCGTTTATTCTCATTTCGAGGTAATGAACCCTAAAAAAAATAACACGCTCAAGCGTCACTTATTAAAATCTAGCACTGATATCAAATTGACGTTAATCAAGTTAATTGAACATCATGATAAAAATGACGTTTCACATTCATAGCCCCACAGCAAGGTAGATACAACCCGTATCGTGGGCCTGTCGTGGGTACCATGGACACACAAAGGCAGAAACACAAATACTCAGACCGAGAACAGCAACCTAAATCCATCCCTCAAAAATCCACTCCGCCGGGAATCGAACCCGGGACCCCTCGACTGACAGTCCGCCACGGCAACCATTGCGCCACGCAGGTCGTCGAATTTAATAACGAAAACAATGAACATTACTCCCCTGAATTTCAATAACTGCTTCACGCAAGGCATCCTCACGATACGAAGTGCTGATACTCGTAGTACAAGTGGTTAGGCAGTCACCCATTTGACTTCCTTTTGCCTTCCCATAATTTTCGGTTATCGCTCCTTGTACATAAAGGCACGTCGTTGTGATACTTAGACAGTTATGACCTCCGAGTACCCTCCTTTGTAATATCGCTCAGTTTGTCTGATAACTATTGTCTCTCATTTCGTGGCATAACCTGAAATCACAAAATCGCACAAGTAATCTGTTCTATGGTAATCCCACTTCTGATGTTGGCGAGCGCTGGCCATGCATCAGGGTTATTCATGTGGGCGAGTAACGAAAATCTAAGACACCCCTTTACTGATTACGAAATTAACAATCACTAATTTATAATACGGACAGATCACTTGTAGGTAGAACGATCACTTTATAACCGACCGACGTTCCACCCGAACACGTGGGGCGCGTGCGCAATCTCCTTACACGCTCGTAGCTCAATCCTCACTCAGTCTGTAATGGCCGCCGCCCCAGCGTCCAGTGTTACGTCATCTGTCAGTATTGCCATGACAGATAATCGACTAACAATTAAATAGAGCCGTCATATATAAACAACTTTGTAAACACCCATATTTGTGCAAATAAATGTCTTTGTCTTTGTCTTTTTTACTGGAAATGGTGTTTATTGGAATGGAAATAATTTTCAAAAACGGTTTTATAAATCCAGGTGTAGATGCGGGTCAACCCGTTGTCGGATGTGTTCAAACCAACCATAAGGCCTCTGACAAGGTTTAACGACTGTTAATTACGTTGATTACAACCGAAATTGACTGCTTAACGTGCCCTCCGAAGCACGGAAACGCGCATGACTGGCGGTCACACATCACACACCTGACCGTGAATAAAAGAAGTAGTATTAAACCTTTTTATGTCCCACTGCTGGGTACAGGTATCCTCTCACAAGTGAGTGGGAATTTACCATAGTCCACCACGCTGGCCAAGTGCGGATTGGTGGACGTCATACTTTCGAGAAATTATGAATTCCTCTCAGGCATGCACGGTGATGGAGATCGAGATTGTCCATCACCGTGGAGCAACGTTAAATGCGCACATTACAAGTTTCTTTGTCAGAGGCGCGCGGCGAGTTGCATCGAAGAACTCGGTTTTTTACCACTTGACATCGCTGCTTTCCCATCTACCTTACGATATTCTAGCTTATGGTTAGTTAGGTTAGTTAGTACCTAATAATATATCTATATTCGAAAGTAACTCTGTCTGTCTGTCTGCTACTCTTTCCCGCTTAAACTACAAAACCGATTTTAATGAAATTTGAAACACAGATAGAGTGGACCTTGGAAAAGGACATAGGATGAATTTTACCCTACGGGAACCTTAAAAACGGGTCCATCAGGCGAAGCCGCTGGCGGAAGACTAAATGCTATAATAAGTAGCTTGCACAGAACATATTAAAAGAGTTTAGAATGGAAATGTGGGCGGGGCAGACGCGCCAAGGATTTGAGCAAACGCTCGTATCTCTACAGAAACACGCGATCGTGCTACGATATGCGTTGTGTGCGTGCTTGGGTGTGATTCGTTCATTTGAAATCGCGTGATTGTGCGGCGCTAAGATTGGCTAGATTTAAAATTGCAAATAGTGCGTAAGCTTCGTATTTATTTAAGTACAGATGTAATGGAGGTGAAAGATATCTACTTTACCTCTAGCTCTACCTCTTTTAGTATGTTCTGTGGTAGCTTGTGTGACTTGACTGTTAAATATTACAACAGACATAACAATAATAGTTTCTAAGCTACAAGTGATTTCAAAGGCTTATGAATAAATCCCATTGCTATCAAGGACAGGCTGAGACGTGATCTGCGAATAAATTATTATTCCGGTCGTTTTTATGTATAAATGCCTTGTTATGTGGTTATTGACTGGTTTAGGTAACGGGTCTCTCCCCATTATTGGAGAGGCCTGGAGCTTACTCCACCACGCTGCTCCAATGCGGGTTGGTGGAGATGCGGGTTAGTGGCCAACCCGCTGTCGGATGTTTTCAAACCGCCCATAAGGCCTCCGACAAGGTTTAACGACTGTTATCTATCGACAACAACCGGGACCGACGGCTTAATGTGCCCTCCGAAACACGGAAACGCGCATGAAATTTTTTGCCACTAGTGGTCACCCATCTCACACCCGACCGCGCCCGTTTGTCTTAGTTGCATAGATCGTTTGCGTTCTACGCTAACCGCCGGGCCATGCGCGCTTCTATAGCGATATTATTGCCATTAATATTCGACGTATCTAAAAAAATATCAACTTTTTGTATGTCCCTTTTCGATACTTGCTAGGTCTTCCTTTGTTGTCTTTCCTCTCGGAAGTGAGAGATTTTTGGATATCGTGCCTTCCAGAAGTTTTGAGTTTCTCTCAGGCATGCGCGGTGATGGGGAAACTTAATTAAATCTATACTAATATTATAAAGAGGGAAGATTTGTATTTTTGTATGTTTGTAATGAATAAACTCAAAAACTACAGTTCCGATTTCAAAAATTCTTTCACCATTAGAAAGCTACATTCACCCTGAGTAACATAGGTTACTTTTTACCGCGGGAAAATGCTTCATTCCTACGTGAATACGGGTAATAGGGTCAACGCGGTAGAAGCAACTGGCTAAACGCCTATGATTTTAATATAGTAATAACGCCTGGAATTAAACAACATATAACATAGGCTACTTTTTATCATACGGGCACCCATTAAACGGGTCCACGCGGGCGAAGCCGCTGGCGGAAGGTTAGTATCAAAGTATTTTGAGTCACCGTGCAGCGACAAATAAAAAAATCTTTATCAATGTGCGTCAGCGACAGCATGCTTTCCCGCTCGAAGCATCTTATTTCCAAAAAACAATAAAACGGCATAAAGGAATTCCATAAAAACCTGGGAAGTTTATTGCCGCCGGCTTTTTTTCCTCTCAGTGTACAAACACCCTGTGATAATTGGGTACCCAAAGCCGACGATCGGAACCGACCCGAAATATAAATAAATATTTAAATTTATAAAAGGCGCAATATACAAATACTTAAAAAATGTGTTATAAGTGTTATAACTAAGTTCTCTTTTATATTTTTATCATTGTAATATTTACATACCTCAAGAGGGTAAATATGGCGAACTAAATATAATATATAAATTGTTTATATTTATATACATAAACAACTTTGTAAACACCCATATTTGTGCAAATGTAAGCCTATGTCTTTGTCAAATGTCGTTACAGTAAAAATTCACAAGCAATCAGGTAGTAAGTAAGCTTTCAAAATAACAATCAAGATAAATGACGTCACAACTACGCATCTTTGCTTAACCTTGTGTATTGGTATTAGCAAATAGGAAGTTAGGTAGGATTTATGTAAGGTCATTAATTTAATCGCCAATATCGGCCTAAAAACATTTCGAGTTTTGATTGTTTATGTATGTGGATTTTTTTAGGAATAAATTGATTTACATTTATGTCTGCCTACTTGTGTCTAATATCACAATAACACATCAGTCTTAACTTTATATTTGATATCTAAAACCTTTAAACGAGCATTTCTTGTCTTAGAGCATCAAAGGTACTGACTGACTGACGGGTGTCAATACCAGTGATGCACTAAGATTCTTCTATATACCTACTGTTAAGGGGTCCTGGGACCTAAATAAAAGTGGACTGTATTTCGAAATGCTGGTTTATTCACCATCAAATTAACAAGGATACCCGGTCAAACAGAGTATTAACTAATATGAATCGTGCGTGGTCGGTGGCGGTCGCGATGGTGAGTGGTGCCGCGGCCCGCCGCCTCTCTCGGTGCAACCGATGACGTAGCGGGCCTCCTCCGCCCGCGCGTCTCCTCCCGTGCGTATTGGGAGGAATCCCAACACCTACCTAAATATATTTTTGGAATATCGGAAACGGCTCCAACGATTTTGATGAAATTTAGTACCCTGGTTTTGTGGGTGATAAATCGATCAAGCTAGATTTTATTTTTAGAAATTTTAAATTAGGTATTAAAGAATATTTTCAGCGATAATCAACTTTAATTTAGCTTTATGGGCGGTTCGAAATTAAAAAAGTGGGTTGCCCACTAACCCGCATCTCCACCAACCCTCACTGGAACAGCATGGTGGAGTAAGGTCCAGGCCCCCTGCGATGGGAGAGGGACCTATGCTCAGCAGTGGACGCTAAAAAGGTTGCATCCAAGACAGGTATAAGATCTCTAATCGATTTTTACAATATTAGGATTCTTTCGTTATTTTGACGACCCGCGTGGCGCAATGGTTATTATTAGAGAACCCGCACTGGACCAGCGTAGTGGAGTAAGCTCTAGGCGTCCCCAATAATGGGGGGAGACCCGTGCCCAACAGTGGGATGTAAAAAAGGGTTATAGTAAAGAGAATAAAGAAGATATGAATTTCCTGATAAAGACAAAAAAATTGATCATTTTTAGTCATTGAATAAATACTCCTTTCAAACATAAATGCTTATTTCATTGATCAATATATATATACTAGCGTGCTTATGTACTTTAAACCGATGACATTTTTCAATATTAAATATTTCAAAAGCAAACTAATTACTATTCGTTGACTTCATAAACAGTTTGTTTGTTTATCACAACGCGTAGAACTGTTTGTCCGTTCATATTAGTTCCTTACATGAACCGGATTATCAAGCAAACATACTTAAATATGAAGTCATAATGTGTGAAGAAGCTAAGCTAGGGTTATTCTTGACTCGACTGAGATTGGTACAGAATAAATAAATTAAATAACGCTTTACACTCATAGCCCCACATACGGTATTTATACTCTGTGTCGTGGGTACCATGGACACATACAAAGACAGGAACACAAACACCCAGACCGAGAACAGAAATTTAAACTCTTCATTCTAATTTTCATTTCGCCGAAAATCGAACCCGGGACCCCTCGATTGGCAGTCCGGCATGGTAACCATTGCGCCACATGGTCGATAGGCTTCCATTCCAATAATTAATGTAATAATTATTTTAAATTTTGAACTTTCTTGAACTTGAAGGCAATTAAACAGTTAAATGACAAAACAATTCATTAATATTTATTTCACGACCCAAAGAAAATAAAGTCAAAAAACAAATTAATTGGTAGTGAATTGTTAATTACTGTTAATTATTTACGTATCATTGTTTTCATTTACAATTAAATTTTTTCAGCTTTGGCGTAAGTTTATTTGATAATGAGTACTATATTAGCGGTATCATTCCGTTTTTGCATTGAAGAAAAGCTATCGTGTTTCGCTGGAAAGGTGTAGTCGACAGGTTACTTACATAAGGCGACCATAGCCTCCGGAGTAGCATAGCAGTGTAACTACGTACGTTGTCAGGTAAGAGACAGACGCGACGTTCTCATATGATTTTATTTATTAGTGAAAACATTGTAAATTTCTTATTGGTTTGAAATTTATCGCGGTTATTCACTACATTTTGAATGTTGGAGCAGGGATTATATGGGCATTATGCCGTTTTACTGAGTCGGAGTGAGCGTGAGAGTGAGGACCCGCGCAACTAGGGCTCCGTGAAATATTTTTTGTATATGATGTAACTAAAAATGTACGGTTTTCGCCGTTATTTATTCCTTAATCTGTGCTATAAGACGTTGCTTCGTACCAAATTTCAAGATTCTGAGTTCACGGGAAGTACCCTGTAGGTTTTGATTACCTTGCGAGTGTAGAAAATTTGCGGAAATTTGCGGCAAAAACGGCTGTATATTTTGATTGCACTGACAAAGACAAAGACAAAGACATTTATTTGCACAAATATGGGTGTTTACAAAGTTGTTTATATATATTTAGTTCGCCATATTTACCTTCATGAGGTATGCAAATATACAATGATAAAAATATAAAAGGAAAAAACTAAACTATAATACAATTACGAAATGTACATTTACATCTATTTTACTATTATTTTTATTTGTCCCATATTGCGCCTTTTATAAATTAGGTAAAATTAAAATATTGAAAATGTTTTTGTTTCTCGCGAGTTTTTAAATTGTTAAAATCGGTTGGAAAGTTGTGTAACTATTCCGTGTTAAAATCTATGAACTAGATTATTGTTTTTTACTATACATTGATATTCTAGCCTTCCGCCAGCGGCTTCGCTAGCGTGGACCCGTTTTATAGGTTCCCGTAGGTTGAAAACCCATCTTTTCCCAAGGTCCACTCTATCTGTGTTCTAAATTTGATTAAAATTGGTTCAATAGTTTGTTAAATTTCTTTCAGAATTACAAAATCAGCCCTCGGTTTGATTTTGAAGCCGAACGGAGGGTAACCCACAAATAAACAATACCCTGTGATATGGGTACCCAAAGCTGACGATCGGAACCGATCCGAAATATAAATAAATAAATATTTTTATTTATAAAAGGCGCAATATGGGACAAATAAAAATAATATTAAAATAGATGTAAATGTACATTTCGTAATTGTATTATAGTTTAGTTTTTTCCTTTTATATTTTTATCATTGTATATTTGCATCATGGAAGGTAAATATGGCGAACTAAATATATATAAACAACTTTGTAAACACCCATATTTGTGCAAATAAATGTCTTTGTCTTTGTCTTTTTTACTGGAAATGGTGTTTATTGGAATGGAAATAATTTTCAAAAACGGTTTTATAAATCCAGGTGTAGATGCGGGTCAACCCGTTGTCGGATGTGTTCAAACCAACCATAAGGCCTCTGACAAGGTTTAACGACTGTTAATTACGTTGATTACAACCGAAATTGACTGCTTAACGTGCCCTCCGAAGCACGGAAACGTGCATGACTGGCGGTCACACATCACACACCCGACCGTGAATAAAAGAAGTTGTATTAAACCTTTTTATATCCCACTGCTGGGCACAGGTATCCTCTCACAAGTGAGAGGGATTTACCATAGTCCACCACGCTGGCCAAGTGCGGATTGGTGGACGTCATACTTTCGAGAAATTATGAATTCCTCTCAGGCATGCACGGTGATGGAGATCGAGATTGTCCATCACCGTGGAGCAACGATAAATGCGCACATTACAAGTTTCTTTGTCAGAGGCGCGCGGCGAGTTGCATCGAAGAACTCTGTTTTTACCACTTGGCATCGCTGCTTTCCCATCTACCTTACGATATTCTAGCCTATGGTTAGTTAGATTAGTTAGTACCTAATAATATATCTATATATCTATATTCGAAAGTAACTCTGTCTGTCTGCTACTCTTTCCCGCTTAAACTACTGAACCGATTTTAATGAAATTTGAAACACAGATAGAGTGGACCTTGGGAAAGTACATAGGATGAATTTTACCCTACGGGAACCTTAAAAACGGGTCCACGCGGGCGAAGCCGCTGGCGGAAGACTAATAATGCTATAATAAGTAGCTTGCACAGAACATATTAAAAGAGTTTAGAATGGAAATGTGGGCGGGGCAGACGCGCCAAGGATTTGAGCAAACGCTCGTATCTCTACAGAAACACGCGATCGTGCTACGGTATGCGTTGTGTGCGCGCTTGGGTGTGATTCGTTCATTTGAAATCGCGTGATTGTGCGGCGCTAAGATTGGCTAGATTTAAAATTGCAAATAGTGCGTAAGCTTCGTATTTATTTAAGTACAGATGTAATGGAGGTGAAATATATCTACTTTACCTCTAGCTCTACCTCTTTTAGTATGTTCTGTGGTAGCTTGTGTGACTTGACTGTTAAATATTACAACAGACATAACAATAGTAGTTTCTAAGCTACAAGATGATTTCAAAGGCTTATGAATAAATCCCATTGCTATCAAGGACAGGCTGAGACGTGATCTGCGAATAAATTATTATTCCGGTCGTTTTTATGTATAAATGCCTTGTTATGTGGTTATTGACTGGTTTAGGTAGCTAAGAAATAGGTATCGGTAAATTGAAGTATCGGAGTTCTGTATGTATGTCTAGTACTGACGTGTACCTTTTTTTGGTATCGGGGGGGAAACCTTCAAAAGGTACCCGGCACTTTGAGAGAGGATACCGGGTGATGTGGGATTTGACCGCACTAAAACCCCCTCGGTGGCATGCCTCTGCGCTTGGGAGGACTCCGGGATCTCCAGTGGAACGAATCGGTGTCCTCCATCTTCCACGCGCGGCGCTCAGAATAGGCCCATCTTCGGGAGAGCAGATGTGCTCTCCTGCACCTTCCGACGTGTACCTCTGATTCAGAAAATTTTGATACACAAAATGTTATTTTATTGGCATTGGCTGCAACCCTTTTTGCGTCCCACTGCTGGGCACGGGTCTCTCCCCATTATTGGAGAGGCCTGGAGCTTACTCCACCACGCTGCTCCAATGCGGGTTGGAGGAGATGCGGGTTAGTGGCCAACCCGCTGTCGGATGTTTTCAAACCGCACATAAGGCCTCCGACAAGGTTTAACGACTGTTATCTATCGACAACAACCGGGACCGACGGCTTAATGTGCCCTCCGAAGCACGGAAACGCGCATGAATTTTTTTGCCACTAGTGGTCACCCATCTTACACCCGACCGCGCCCGTTTGGCTTAGTTGCATAGATCGTTTGCGTTCTACGCTAACCGCCGGGCCATGCGCGCTTCTATAGCGATATTATTGCCATTAATATCGCTTATTAAATCACAAATCGACGTATCTAAAAAAATATCAACTTTTTGTATGTCCCTTTTCGTTACTTGCTAGGCACAGGTCTTCCTCTCGGAAGTGAGAGTTTTTTGGATATCGTGCCTTCCAGAAGTTTTGAGTTTCTCTCAGGCATGCACGGTGATGGGGAAACTTAATTAAATCTATACTAATATTATAAAGAGGAAAGATTTGTATTTTTGGTTGTTTGTTTGTTTGTAAGGAATAAACTCAAAAACTGCAGTTCCGATTTTAAAAATTCTTTCACCATTAGAAAGCTATATTCACCCTGAGTAACATAGGTTACTTTTTACCGCGGGAAAATGCTTCATTCCTACGTGAAAACGGGTAATAGGGTAGTAGGGTAACGCGGTAGAAACAACTGGCTAAACGCCTACGATTTTAATATAGTAATGACGCCTGGAATAAAACAACATATAACATAGGCTACTTTTTATCATACGGGCACCCATTAAACGGGTCCACGCGGGCGAAGCCGCTGGCGGAAGGCTAGTATCAAAGTATTTCGAGTCACCGTGGAGCAGCGACAAATAAAAAATTCTTTATCAATTTGCGTCAGCGACCGCATGCTTTCCCGCTTGAAGTATCTAATTTCCAAAAAAACAATAAAACGGCATATAGGAATTCCAAACCTGGGAGGTTTATTGCCGCCGGCTTTTTTTCCTCTCAGTGTACAAACACCCTGTGATAATTGGGTACCCAAAGCCGACGATCGGAACCGACCCGAAATATAAATAAATATTTAAATTTATAAAAGGCGCAATATACAAATACTTAAAAAATGTGTTATAACTAAGTTCTCTTTTATATTTTTATCATTGTAATATTTACATACCTCAAGAGGGTAAATATGGCGAACTAAATATAATATATAAATTGTTTATATTTATATATATAAACAACTTTGTAAACACCCATATTTGTGCAAATGTAAACCTTTGTCTTTGTCTTTGTCAAATGTCGTTACAGTAAAAATTCACAAGCAATCAGGTAGTAAGCTTTCAAAATAACAATCAAGTGAAATGACGTCACAACTACGCATCTTTGCTTAACCTTGTGTATTGGTATTAGCAAATAGGAAATTAGGTAGGATTTATGTAAGGTCATCAATTTAATCGCCAATATCGGCCTAAAAACATTTCGAGTTTTTATTGTTTAGGTATGTGGATTTTTTTTAGAAATAAATTGATTTACATTTATGTCTGCCTACTTGTGTCTAATATCACAATAACACATCAGTCTTAAACTTTATTTTTGATATCTAATACCTTTAAGAGCAATTCTTGTCTTAGAGTTTCAAAGGTACTGACTGACTCACTGACGGGTGTCAATACCAGTGATGCACTAAGATTCTTCTATATACCAAAATATATTTTTTGAATCTTGGAAACGGCTCCAACGATTTTGATGAAATTTAGTACCCTGGTTTTGTGGGTGATAAATCGATCAAGCTAGATTTTATTTTTAGAAATTTTAAATTATAAAAGAATATTCACAGCGATAATCAACTTAAATATAAATTGAAAAATACGACTCTTCCTGACATCTATTAGAGAGTATTAATAATATCGTGGTGTAGAACGCCGTCAACGCCATCCCCCAATCGGACGTTTAAATAATGACAATGTCAATTTGAAAGAGCTCTATAAAATTTATGTTTATTACGTGGGCTGACTGCGGAACTAGAGACCCGGGTTCAAAACCTCAAGCAAGCATGTTGTATTTTTTTTTGGCAATTTTTTAATTGGGAGTTATTTCAGATGGCGTTGTTAAGTACAAGCAACACTAAGCCAATGAGTGTTTTGCTTAAATTGAAACCAAGAAAATCAATTTTATTGTATTTATCCGAGCAATGCTGCGTCGTCCGTACTTGTATTAAAGCGCACATAGTCAGGCGATTAGCGAGGTAGTAGTAATCTACACAGCTAAGCCAAACGGGCGCGGTCATGTCCGAGATTTCAGCATTTTTTCGGAGGTCTTGTTAAGCCGTCAGTTCCTGTTATCTATAGATAGCGCCAGTAAATCTTGTCGATGACTTTATGGGCGGTTCGAAACTAAAAAAGTGGGTTGCCCACTAACCCGCATCTCCACCAACCCTCACTGGAACAGCATGGTGGAGTAAGGTCCAGGCCCCCTGCGATGGGAGAGGGACCTATGCCCAGCAGTGGACGCTAAAATGGTTGCATCCAAGACAGGTATAAGATCTCTAATCGATTTTTACAATATTAGGATTCTTTCGTTATTTTGACGACCCGCGTGGCGCAATGGTTATCAGTCCGGCTGCCATTAGAGAACCTGCACTGGACCAGCGTAGTGGAGTAAGCTCTAGGCCTCCCCAATAATGGGGGGAGACCCCTGCCCAACAGTGGGATGTAAAAAAGGGTTATAGTCAAGAGAATAAAGAAGATATGAATTTCCTGATAAAGACAAAAAAATTGATCATTTTTAGTCATTGAATAAATACTCCTTTCAAACATAAATGCTTATTTCATTGATCAATATATATATACTAGCGTGCTTATGTACTTTAAACCGATGACATTTTTCAATATTAAATATTTCAAAAGCAAACTAATTACTATTCGTTGACTTCATAAACAGTTTGTTTGTTTATCACAACGCGTAGAACTGTTTGTCCGTTCATATTAGTTCCTTACATGAACCGGATTATCAAGCAAACATACTTAAATATGAAGTCATAATGTGTGAAGAAGCTAAGCTAGGGTTATTCTTGACTCGACTGAGATTGGTACAGAATAAATAAATTAAATAACGCTTTACACTCATAGCCCCACATACGGTATTTATACTCTGTGTCGTGGGTACCATGGACACATACAAAGACAGGAACACAAACACCCAGACCGAGAACAGAAATTTAAACTCTTCATTCTAATTTTCATTTCGCCGAAAATCGAACCCGGGACCCCTCGATTGGCAGTCCGGCATGGTAACCATTGCGCCACATGGTCGATAGGCTTCCATTCCAATAATTAATGTAATAATTATTTTAAATTTTGAACTTTCTTGAACTTGAAGGCAATTAAACAGTTAAATGACAAAACAATTCATTAATATTTATTTCACGACCCAAAGAAAATAAAGTCAAAAAACAAATTAATTGGTAGTGAATTGTTAATTACTGTTAATTATTTACGTATCATTGTTTTCATTTACAATTAAATTTTTTCAGCTTTGGCGTAAGTTTATTTGATAATGAGTACTATATTAGCGGTATCATTCCGTTTTTGCATTGAAGAAAAGCTATCGTGTTTCGCTGGAAAGGTGTAGTCGACAGGTTACTTACATAAGGCGACCATAGCCTCCGGAGTAGCATAGCAGTGTAACTACGTACGTTGTCAGGTAAGAGACAGACGCGACGTTCTCATATGATTTTATTTATTAGTGAAAACATTGTAAATTTCTTATTGGTTTGAAATTTATCGCGGTTATTCACTACATTTTGAATGTTGGAGCAGGGATTATATGGGCATTATGCCGTTTTACTGAGTCGGAGTGAGCGTGAGAGTGAGGACCCGCGCAACTAGGGCTCCGTGAAATATTTTTTGTATATGATGTAACTAAAAATGTACGGTTTTCGCCGTTATTTATTCCTTAATCTGTGCTATAAGACGTTGCTTCGTACCAAATTTCAAGATTCTGAGTTCACGGGAAGTACCCTGTAGGTTTTGATTACCTTGCGAGTGTAGAAAATTTGCGGAAATTTGCGGCAAAAACGGCTGTATATTTTGATTGCACTGACAAAGACAAAGACAAAGACATTTATTTGTACAAATATGGGTGTTTACAAAGTTGTTTATATATATTTAGTTCGCCATATTTACCTTCATGAGGTATGCAAATATACAATGATAAAAATATAAAAGGAAAAAACTAAACTATAACACAATTACGAAATGTACATTTACATCTATTTTACTATTATTTTTATTTGTCCCATATTGCGCCTTTTATAAATTAGGTAATATTAAAATATTTATTTATTTATATTTCGGATCGGTTCCAATCGTTAGCTATGGGTACCCATACTTAGAAGTTTAATTTTTTTCATAGCTCCAAGGAATAGTAGACCTGAGTATTTGATATAAATTCCAGTTTGATAACTCCACGTGTTCCTGAGAAAAAGGGTCTTGACAGACAGACGGACAACAAAGTGATCCTATAAGGGTTCCGTTTTTTCTTTTCGAGGTATGGAACACTAAAACAATTAAAATGATTCTCTGCTTAGATTGTATCTTAGAGCATCAAGGTATGACAGGTATGACACCCGTCAGACAGGAGTGGCTTTTACAGGCGAACCCCTCGTCCCAACGTCCATGCACAATGTGCCTTCTAGTTATAGGTACTAGTGTGTCTGTGTGTGTCGATGTCAGTATTGACGTCTCAAGGTGCATAGAAAATGACGTTGTTAATTGAAATTGACATATTTAGAAATGTATGTGTCTGTAGCGATGAAAGAATATTTGTGAATGTGTGACAAATATAAAATGTGTGCGTTCTTCCCCCGCACCAGACTTGGCACAAAAATTATGTATCGAAACGAGGCGCTATGCCGATTCTACTGAAGGGTGAGTCAGTAACTTTGATGCTCTAAGGATTGTATGCACTTACCGCAGCGTAAAAATGTTATGTGACGCACTAAATATTCTGAGTTCTAGCGAAGAAGCTGTGTAACAAGGTAATTGCCATACGTCATATGCAATTAAATATTGCGGTGTTCTTGCATCTATTCTGTTATAAAATTGTAACGGAAACTTTATATACGTCTTATATTTTAAATTGCTGTTGTATCTTATACTTCAAATGATGCATATCTAATATCTTTAAACGAGTATTATTATATATTATATATCTAATACTTTTAAACGAGCAATTCTTGGTATCTAAATATATTTTTGTAATCTCGGAAACGGCTCCAAAGATTTTGATGAAATTTAGTACACTGGTTGCGGGGATGATAAATCGATCCACAAATTTTTATTGATAAAATTTGGCGTTTTTTTAAATGTTTATGCAGTTAAATATAAAATTACTCTTACCGACATCTATTGGAAAATAATAATAATATTGTGGCGTAGAAAGCCATCAAAATGGTCAACATTTGACAATCCACCCTTCAAACAAATGACAATGTCAATAATTATGAAAGACCTCTATAAAAATTTCGTCAAGGGAATTAAAGCTTTCTTGGTCGAATGGTTACGAAAGCCGACTACGTAGCTAGAGACCCGGGTTCAAATCTCAAGTAGGCAAGTTGCGTTTTTTATTTTTTTGTGACAATTTTTTTTAAATTGGGAGCTAGTTATTTCATAAGAATTTGTCTAAGTCAATGAATGCTTTGCTTAAAAATAAACCAAGTACTTAAATAAATTGTTTTTATCCGAGCAACGCTCGGGCGTCCAGGTATTATATAATAAATCTGTAACAAGTCGGTTTCTGTACATTGAAGATATTTGAGAAAAACTGTCACTAGGGCTATTTATTAGCGTAATAGAACCCAAAACAATGATTTTTAGAATTATTGTCTGTTTGTCTGTTCGTTTGTGCGTGCTACTCTCAGGAACGGCTTAACGTAGAAGGATGCGGTTTTCACTGTTACATTGGTATTTTTTTGGCTTAACATTTAGTGTTTGCTTTGTTTAAATCGGTTCACAAATAAAAAAAAGATATGTCCATTTCAAGAATTTATCGATCAGTGTTTGAAAGTATCGTTGTTGATTTATCGAAAACTTCAGTTAATGTATTGAAGTTTTATAATTTACAGTCCCTTAAATGATAACATGAGAAACTTTTAAATGAAAAGAAAAATAGATAATACATAGAAAAATAAACCAACATAATGCTGGCAATAATATGGTATACTGTACGAAATAGGGTTCACGCTTTTTCGTACAGTTCCCATATGTCAATAATAATTAATCAATATTTTAATCTATACATAAAGCTGAAGAATTTGTTCGTTCGTTCGTTTGTATGTTTGTTTGAACGCACTTATCTCAGGAACTTCTGGTTCCAATAGAAAAAATCTTTTTGTGTTAGATAGTCCATTTATCGCGATAGTCCATAGTCGCGTGGTGTTAAGCGATCACCGTCGCCTATGGACAAGGGCAACCCCAGGGTGGCTCCCCTCCCCCCGAGGGCTTTAGGCTATATAACATCATGCTATGACTAATACCGAGTCCACGCGTACGAAGTAGCGGGCGGGGGACCCCTCGATTGGCAGTCCGGCATGGTAACCATTGTGCCACGTCGTCAACACTTGACCGGTTTTTTTGTTACATACACCTAAGATACGCGCCCACATATATTATTATGCTCATCATCCCTCAATATGTCTGATGATGATGTCAATAATTATGGCGGCTCCGAAATATTAGTATTATTAGTAGAGGACACTATGCACAAGAAATTCAAAATGATTATCTTAAAAATGTCGTATTGCCAAGTTTGGAAAGCAGGATGGTTATTAATTCTTTTTATACATGATTTTTATTGCATTTTAGATTTAAATCTGCCCACACTGTCTGATGATGATGTCAAAAATAATTATGGTGGCTCCAAAATATAATATAGGTAGGTAGGGGTACACACTATGTACAAAAAATTCAAAATGGTTTCCTTAAAAATGTTGCACTACATTTGCTGTTGCGTTGCTTGGAAAGCAGGATAATTGTTAATTGACGACCCGCGTGGCGCAATGGTTACCATGCTAAAGTGCCAATCGTAGGGTCTCGGGTTCGATTCCCGGCGAAGCAGAAATTTGAATGATGAGTTTAAATTTTTATTCTGTTTGAGTTTCTGTCTCTGTGTGTGTCCATGGGCTATCCGATGACGTAAAACAATCTAGGATTTTATTACAGATAACAGCCGAAAATCGGGAATTGTTTGTAAAAACAATTAAATTCAAATATCTCGAAAACGGTTAGATTTAGGTAACGTGTCTCATAGTGAAATCTGTCCACACGCCCTTGATAAACCACGCCGCCACGTCAGTGTACAAAACCCATCCTGGTGAGTGCCCAAAGCTGATGACGGCGAATAATGTTTCAAATAAAATAAATTATTATAAAAAGCACAAAATTGGGTTTAAGTCTAATTAATTAAAACTGTAAAATTTAAAACTACTTTAATGTTTCTTATGTACCCTTCTGTAATAGTTATTTTAAGAATTTATGTTTATATTATGTTAAGTCATTAAAATAAATATTTCATTTAATATAATAAAATTTGTACACCCTAAGGGGCTAACGGAGCTCTAAATATTTTGAAAAACCTTTATCACCCATATTTGTGCAAATAAAATATTTTCATTTCATTTCATTTCTTTTCCCTTAACGGGAATAGGTCGACTTAACCAGTAACCCTGTATATACATACATATATACATATATATATACATACATATATACATAGGTACATATATACATACATATAATAGAGTCACAAAGTATACAATTACAAGAATTTAATTTAGCATCACATTTCTCAAGGAAGAACTCAAAAGGAGGTGGTACTTGTATTTATATTAAAAAATCTTTGAATTATAATAAATTAGATTGGCTTGTGGAAATGTCAATAGAGAGGAGTTTTGAATGCTGTGGAATTTATTTACCTGATCTCGAGTACACGATAATATGTATGTATAGACCTCCTAAGAGTAATATCCAGTTGTTTTTCTATAAACTCGACATAATTTTGCAAAAACTTACTAGGAAATCTCGAAAATTTAGGAATAAAATTGTATTTCTAGGTGACTTTAATATAGACTTGTTAAGTGAAAGCAGTAGCACCAAAGAGTTTGTGGAGTTGTTAAACACCTACAAAATGCATTTTACTATAACAGAGCCAACACGGGTAACTTGCCATTCTCAAACATGCATTGACAATATAATAACTAATCTAAAGTCCTTTACAACACAAGTATTACACAATGGATTATCAGATCACTCAGGACAGGTCATAAAAATCCCATGTAAATTAAACTTTGATATAAAACATTGGTACGTGTACAAAAGGGAAGTAGATAAAAATTTGCCTATTTTATTAAAGTACATGTCTCAAGTTAGTTTTGCAGAAGTATATAAAAAAACAGAAGCGAGCGCCGCCTACATGACGTTTCTTAATATTTTTAAAACCATATTAGATTGTTGCATACCGATTAAAAGGGTAAGGGTGACTGTTTCTAAAAAGTCTAATTGGAAATCAAAAGGCATTAGAAGGTCAAGTAAGAAAAAGAGACAGCTTTATTTGAACTTAATAAAGAATAGGTCGAGTAGGTCTGAGTCTTACTATACATCATATAAGAAAATTTTAAAATCTGTAATAAGATATTCTAAAAGGCTGTCTAATTCTAGATACTTAAGTAATAGCTCTAATAAAACTAAAGCTACATGGGGACTCATTAAATACTTAACCAAACCATGCAACCAACTAAGAGAAACAATAAAAGATATAAAAATCGGTACATTAAAAATTACGGACGCTTCAGAGATAGTAGAGCAGTTCAATAATCTCTACATAACTCAAAATATTAATAACTCATTTGTAGATACATATGTCCCTCAGTTTGATAGTTCTTGTAAAAGTATGTATCTAAAACCTGTTGATGAATGGGAAGTAATTACTATAGTTAAGCAACTAAAAAATAAAAAAAGTTGTGGTTATGATGGTATCTCCACACAAGTAATTAAGTCTTGTATAAATGAAATTGTCAAACCTCTCGTGTATATTATCAACATAATGCTGGAAACCGGTAGCTTTCCAGATGATCTTAAGGTTACTTTAATTAAACCCCTTCACAAAAAAGGTCCTAAAGATATAATTAATAATTACAGACCAATAGCGTTATTGCCTAGCTTCTCAAAAATTTTCGAAAAAGTAATTTTTAGTAGACTAGTTAACTATATGAACAAAAATAACATACTTAGTGTTTTTCAATTTGGATTCAGGCAAAATAGATCCACCTCTTGCGCTATTTACAGGATGCTTAAACAGGTTTGGACTAATATTAATAATAAAGTAAAATGTGCTGCTCTGTTTGTTGATATGACCAGGGCGTTTGACTGTGTTGTGCATAACATACTTTTACGACAATTGGAAAGAATAGGTGTTCGCGGTATTGCATACAAGTTATTACAATCTTACCTAAATAATAGAAAGCAAGCGACGGTACTAACAACATTTAACAAATTGAACAATACATTAGAAGAGGTACAATCAAAATTCGCAATTTGTAAAATCGGTGTCCCTCAAGGTAGTGTTCTTGGTCCACTATTATTTTTGATGTATATAAATGAACTACCCGCCATAGCTAAATACCCATGTGTAATGTTCGCTGATGATGCAACAATTTTATTTTACAACGATAGTATTTCAGTTGAGGATTATAGGCATGAAATAAGAAGTACACTATTAACTATAAAAACTTGGCTAGACACAATGAACCTCACGGTAAATTTAAACAAAACTAAAATTATGCAATTTAAAAATTATAAACAGAATTTAGAAAATCTAAATATACAACTAGATTCAGTTGAAATAGAAGAAGTAGAACAAACTAATTTCCTAGGAGTGTCCTTAGATACTCACTTAAACTGGAAAAGTCACATTGATAAAATTAATAATAAAATATCTGCCAATTGTTATGCGCTTTCAGTATTAGTGGATGCGTCAACTCTTGAAGTAGCTAAAAGTTTTTATTATGCAAATATTTACCCCCTTCTAACTTATGGCATTATATACTGGGGAAACTCTGTCAATGTTAGTAGAACATTTATATTGCAAAAACGCAGTCTTAGAATAATGTATGGTAAAGCGAGCGATGAATCTATTCGCTCATTGTTTTCCGAAGAGAAATTTCTTACATTAACTAGTATATACATATTGGAGATTTGTACTTTCGTTTTTAATAACATAAATTCATTTGAAAAGCAAATAAACATGCGCATAAGAGATGTACCCACGAGGCAGAAAGATAGTGACGCTTTATATTTACCTCGAGTGAAATGTCAGATTTTCAAAAATAGTACATACATATTTGCTATTAGAATATTCAATAAATTACCCATACATTTCAAACAATTATCAGGTAATAAATTTAAAAGAGAACTAAAGCAAAGGCTTATAAAAAAAGTATACTATAGTATAAACGAATTTTTTGATGACGTGCATTAAAATGGTTTGGGGAGCTTCCGCGTAAAATATTAACTCTAAACAATGCCTGAGAGTTTTTTTTCCGCCCGCTTTTTTTCTCTCATTGACCCAGTGGTGGGTAGGCATCAAAAGCCGATGATCCGTTAAGAATATTCTTAGCGGATCTTAAAATAAAACTATTTGACTACTTAGCTATTTAATTTTAATTAGTAATATAATATTGTATGCCAGAGCATGGTAGACTGTTTAAACTCTTATAATAATTTTAAACATCTAACTGTATGTATGTAAACAGTCAACAATAAAGTATTTTCATTTCATTTCATTTCATTTCATTTCATATATATACATATATTATATATACATATATACATGTTATATTTTTGATTGGGACTGAAAGATATAGTCATTCTGCGTATCTAGATCATTATAATAATAATATGTCTCATCCGGTCGTGGTGTTATGATTGCACATTAATTTCTCATAAGAAATCATCAGTAGAACCTCAAGATTGCATTATTAATATCAGGATGGTACAAAAAAACGACTATAATGGAAAATAATGAATATATTTTATGTGTAAACGGCAAATATACACGTGTAAGATATAAATAAATAAATAAATAACGCTTCACACTTATAGCCCCACAGTAGGGTAGATATACCCTGTGTCGTGGGTGCCATGAACACATACAAAGACAGAAACACAAACACCCAGACCGAGAACAGAATTTTAAACTCATCATTCAAATGTCTGCTTCGCCGGGAATTGAACCCGGTACCCTTCGATCGGCAGTCCGGCATGGTAACCATTGCGGGTCGTCAAAATATAGAGATATCAAAAATCTTCAAAATATAGTAATATAGATATAGGTACAAATAAATTATAAATAATATCAGAATGAGAGAAAAAACTAACAAAAGTAGAAAATAATGAAGCTGGTAATAAAGGGCCGATCTTTTCATTCCCAGATAAAACTATTCGTCGAATAAAATAGCGCTGTCATCATTACTCGTAACCTACTAAAGCTGAAGAGTTTGTTTGTTTGAACGCGCTAATCTCAGGTACTACTGGTTCAAATAAAAAAAATATTTTTGTGTTGAATAGTCCATTTATTAAAGGCTATAGGGGCAAAGTCCACGCGGACGAAGTCGCGGGCGGCCGCTAGTGAGGCATGAAAAGGATTAGATAGATTTTTTTCCATTTTGACGGATCCTATGAGAAGGATTAGATAGATATTTTTTTTTCCATGTGGACGGATCTTCTCGTATACACAAAACATACTTGTATATGGCTGATCCGGCCCTGGTGTAATCTGTAATTATTAGTAAACCACAATATTACAAACCACTTAACAGTCATTGAAAATCAAAACGGCGCGGAAAACCCACTGTTGTAGATATTAATTATATTGAATGAGTAACCGACCTGTTTACCACCAGTCGTAGCAGCGATAACCGAGTGGTAAAAACCGCTGTCTCCGACGCGACCCATACAGGGTTCAAATTCTCGGTGCGCACCTCTTACAAAGAAATTTGTAATATGCGCATTGTGCTCTCCACGGTGGTGACACCATCGTCATATTCATTATAAGCATGACGACTACTAATCCGCACTTGGCCAGCGTGGTGGACTATGGCCTAAATCCCTCTCAGTTGTGAGATGAACCTAGGGACCTGTGCCCAGCAGTGGGAAAAAAATCGGCCAAGTGCGAGTCAGACTCACGCACGAAGGGTTCCGTACCATTATCCATAAAAAATCAGGTTTATTGTATGGGAGCCCCCTTAAATATTTATTTTATTCTATTTTTAGTATTTGTATAACAATAGCGGCAACAGATATACATCATTGCCTTTGATTATCCATAGAATACATTGCATTAAGATTGAATGAAAGGTAAATTGTAGCTTACGATTTATGACGTATTAAAAAAAACTACTTACTAGATCTCGTTCAAATCAATTTTCGGTGGAAGTTTGCATCGTAATGTACATCATATATTTTTTTAGTTTTATCATTCTCTTATTTTAGAGCCGCCTATTTCTCTCAGCTCAACATCTAGCCCAAACGGGCACCTAAAGGCGATGACCGGGAATAAATGACATTCATTAAGCGAATACTTTGTATTCCTAACATAAATATTTTTTCTATTCTTTATTTTCTTTTCAAGGCGCCCCGCATTTTTGCACTAGTGGTCACACCAGACCGCGCCCGTTTTTTCTTCAATGAAACAATATTTATTATGAAGTATTTGATTTAATCTTAACATTATTCGTATATTATTATAATACATTAATCCAATATGATAAAGTAACACGCGTACAATTTCATGCGTTATGCAAGAATCCTTGGCATTTTTATTCACACTACAATTTCTTTGATGACTCGCATAGAAATACATTAATTACGATTATGCGATTACGCGATTATGCGATTGTTGTTAACGATGTCGTTTGTTGGTCGTAATGAGTAATGTGATTAGAATCTCGATTGGTTAATGAGACTATTAGACGAATATTGGTAAATTGCCCAATGATTTTTATGTGAAATATGAATAGTTACACAAGTATCTAAAAAAATTAAGGAAGGTGTGGGTGCGAATTTATTTAAAAACGATTACAGGTAGTCAAGCTCACAATTGAATAAAAAAACGGGTTGCACTCCGGTAGTGCCGGCAGAAGTGAAAACTTGAACATTAACGTTGTGCATTTTTGATATTTTGGAATGCTTAGGGAATAATTTCGCACGAATTGCTTTTATTATCAGTATTATTTTTCTTCTAGTATTTTCAGTAGGTTTTCATCTAACATTTTTATAAAGTACTAACTCATTTTTTGTGCGTTTACAAACTTACACTAAGGGCTCAGTAGTATCGGTGATTTTTTTTAATTTTTTTTTTTCAACCTTTTTTTATGTCCCACTGCTGGGCACAGGTCTCCTTCTCACACAATTGAGAGGGATTTAGGCCATAGTCCACCACGCTGGCCAAGTGCGGAATGGTGGACGTCATGCTTTCGAGAAATTATGAATTTCTCTCAGGCATGCACGTCATGGAGAACATCGTAATCAATGAAATATGACGATATTTTCCATCACCGTGGAGCAGCGATAAATTCGCACATTACAAATTTCTTTGTCAGAGGTGCGAGCCGAGGATTTGAACTTGGGATCGGTCGCGTCGAAGACCGCGGTTTTTTACCACTCGGCCATCGCTGCTCCAGTCTCCTGCAGTATCGGTGATTAGCGCGTTCAAATAAACAAACAAACTTTTCAGTTAGTATAGATATATTATATGAAAATTTGATTAAATAATGATTGAATAACAATTCGGTTAAATAATTTTACTATAAGTTTTAACAATAACAATATAGGTATTAAGATTTATTATAAATTTTAAGGAACCAAAACCGTTTAAATTTAATGTAACAATTAAAATATGACTACAAATTTGTGAATTACTGTTAAAAATAGTTTACTGTAAATTAATATTTATGTATATATACATTTGCAATAATTATGTCATAAATTGTATTTCCTTTTGATGATTCTTCTGAATATACTTAATCTCATAAATATTTTTGACGTGCCCTACCTGGGTCGTGCAAACACTATAAATCTATCTGTAAGCAGTGGCGGATTTACCTTAAGGCCAAGTAGGCCCGGGCCTAGAGCGGCCAGCTATTAGGGGCGGCCATGGTTGGCGAAAAATACACCATTTTAAGTAATAAACGGTCGAATGCTGGCTCGTATGAAGGTTCGTTTCGTTCTGATATTATCATTTAAAAATTTATCAGTAATAAATCTGAACTTAATTAAAACATAGTTATTTGAAACATATTTACAGTGACGGTACATAATTGTATTGTATTTTTTAATACAGTTGCTCAAAAAGTGACGTATTGCAGGGACGTTTAGCGTGCGGGAAGTGGGATATTACACACTCGTGCTTTTTCTTTACCTTTTCCGCACTCGTGCGTTCTGTTTCCCAACTGTCAAAATAATGTCTAATATAAAGAAAAAAAACCAACCACGAAGTTTAAGAAGTTTTTATGATTCATGCAAATATTTCTAAAAAGAAGCTGCTAATTTGTTTAAATATCAGATTTAATGATTTGATTCAATGAGTTAGGTTAGGTTGCATTTCATTTCATCTCATTAACATTTTCATTTCATATCAATAAAAAAAATCTACTGAAGACTTGGCTGTATGGGCATAGTTCCTTTTGCCTACCCAGAATGGGTGAAGAAAACAAAAAAAAAATCTCTGCATTCTTTTACGGTTGGCGCCATTTTTCAAAAATGTTCTTTGCGAGTTTTTATAATTTTATTAAATTGCTTCATTTTTTCGCAACTGTATTAAAAATAGTCGTTCAGTACACGTGCGGAACCGTCATTGGAAGGAGTTCCGACTGTCGAGCTCCTTGCAATGACAGCCTTTCCGCACTTGTAATGAAATATACTATTGTTTATTCACGGTAAGCACTTATGAAATAGGGGCGGCTTATACTACACGGCCTAGGGCGGCCAGGACTGTAAATCCGCCACTGTCTGTAAGACCTAGTTGAAGACTGTTATTTAGCTCGTTTTTGGCAAATAAATAAATAAATCAATATTTATTGTTGGATTTAATGCATTTGACTATTTCTTAACAGTTAGCTCCTAAAAATAAATGTCAAATTTCATTATGAATAGGCACATAATTAAATGTCAAGTATAATAGCTGTCAGAATCTCAAATTCGTACACGGCCATATTCAATTGTTATGTATTGTAGTAACATTCTTATATTACGCACATTTTTGCATTAGAGTCATTTCTGTCGCGACATCGGATCTTGCCGTACGTATAATTTTAATAATTTGAATTTTCAAATTTTTTTAATAAATAAATAACGCTACACACTCATAGCCCCACACAAGGATTCCCTGTGACGTGGGTGCCATGGACACACACAGACAAAAATACAAAAATCCAACTCATAATTTCAATTTCTGCCTCGCCGGGAATCGAACCCGGGACCCTCCGATCGGCAGTCCGGTAAACATTGCGTCACACGGTTCATCATTTCAATTTCAAAGTCCCACTGCTTAGCATTGGTCTCGGCATTCTGTGAGGCATCCATTATGGCCAATCCGTCGATGTTTTCAAACCGCCCATAACGCATCCGACAAGATTTAACGACTAATATTATTTTCGATAACAACTGAGAACGACGAAAAATTTCGTATACGGTCTACCTATAGGTACGAAATTTTGCCAATTTCGCTGATTTAGCTGATTTTAATACAATATTTCCATAAGTTTTATTGCACAATATGACTGATCATTTCAATAATAGACTACTTAGTTGGCAACTTTTTCATTTTTAGTACCTACGCTGTTTTGCTTAATAGACCTCAAGACGGTGACAGTTTTGTGAATTTAACTGTAATAGGTATAGAATAATATTTCCTGATCATTTTAAAACCTAAACCACAATACAAGGAGCGCCTGCGATCAAAATAATGCTATGTATTGCTGTAAAAATCGCATATATAGTAAATAAGTCACTTTCTGCCACTCTCATACAAAAAAAAATATTAAAAAACATTGAACTGAGTCAATTTTGAAAGAAAATAGGCCAAAACTTGCATTTGATTTCGGAAAACTGGAATTAACTTTTATAAAATTTATTAGTCATAAATATACTTCAGTTCATAATAAATCCGTTGCCTGAAAAAAAACAAATTAATGAAAATTTGGCATTATAAATCTTTTAAAGTAACCAAATACTCGCATTATAATTCTTGACGCAAGCTAAAAAAGTAGCTAATGTATTAGATTATTATTGAAATGATCAGTTATAATAAATTGTGCAATGAAACTTATGGAAACACTGTATTTTAACTGCAAACTCTCATGTGTTAAATCGGGTAAATCAGCGAAAAAGGAAAAATTTCGTATACGTGCCTTAATCGTGCCCTCCGAAGCACGGAAATGCACATGAAAATCGCCACGAGCTGTCACCCATCTCACACCTGACCGCATCCATTTCGCTTAGATGCGTACCCGCTGCGATTGGGCTAAAAAAAACTTATGCACCTAGGATATGAACTGAGTGATGCAACAGTGATATCACTGTGTCTTTAAGTAATCAGCTGATATTATCATTAGGTAACAGCCTACGGCATTCGAAGGTTGACAGAACTTCAGTCGCGAATCGGCTGTGGGCCACCGTGGTTGTCCGTGGGCCTACGTCCCAATAGTGGATAAAGGTTAGTGTTGTGTAAGTGTGTTGTGTGAAAGGTTGTAAGTTCAAAGGTATGTTTTATGATTATGTGAATAAAAATATTGAAGTTTTATAGTTTGTGATGTGTGATTTTGTGTATTCGATTTCGTCGGCAGATAGTTGACCAACTTCTACAAGTAGGTTTTATTAGTTTGTATGTTTGTATTAAATTAATAAAATAATTATCAGTAACTTAAGATTATCAAAGACAAAGACAAATTCATTTATTTGCACAAATATGGGTGTTTACAAAAGGATTTCTTTAAATATTTGGTTCGCCATATTTACCTTCATGAGGTATGCAAATATTACAATAATATAAAGTTTTATATTTTTAACACGTCTAAGCGTCTGATTTACTTGAAAATTTACACAGGGGTCAAGGGCCGATGACAATGCAACAATATGAGAATAAAAATCCTACTAAAATTAAAAATAAATAATGTAGTTTAAAAAACTAAAAAACACGCTTTTGTGTAAATACGAACTAAAAACTTAAAAAATAAGAAGTAAATGTATTTTACTGTACAAAAAAGCGTGGGGTGGTTTTTAAGATACTATTGACACCATACACGCCACGCTTTTTTGTACAGTAAAATACATTTTCTTCTTATTTTTTAAATTTTTAGTTCGTATTTTCACAAAAGCGTGTTTTTTAGTTTTTTAAACTAAATAATTTTTACTTTTCGGATCGGATCTGATCGTCGGCTTTGGGTACCCATATTGCAGGGTTTTTGTACACTGAGAGGAAAAAAAGTCGGAAAAAACCTCCCAGGTTTTTATGGAATTCCTTTATGCAGCTTTATCGTTTAGAAAATCACAAACACAAAAAGTGTCGACCGTGTAGCGCAATGGTTATCATGCCGGACTGCCAATTGGGAGGCACCGGTCTCCCAGCGATTCGATTCCCGGCGAATCAGAGATTGAAATGATAAGTTATAGTTTCAGTTCTCGATCTGTGTGTTTGTGTTCAAGTCTTTATGTGTGTCCATGGTACTCACGACACAGCGTATATCAACCGCACTGTGGGTCTATGAGTGTGAAACGTTACTTATTTACTCATTTTCAAATCCTTTTAAATTTTGCACACTAGTTTTTTTACCACGGACGTGTAGGTTATGGGGCAACCTTCCAGCTGAGGCATTCCCAGTGGACTATAACATGGGGTTCTTCAAGAAAGCTGTAAAAAAAGCTCTCCTCCAAAGCCGGCAATGCTCGGGCGGCTCTCCTAGGGTTGCCCGTGTCCATAGGCGACGGTGATCGCTTAACATCACGCGGCCCGTCTGCCTTATTGTTAGGTTTATTTATAAAATAAATAAATAAAAAGTTTATCTCATTTCGTTCTTTGGGTATAAGTAGGTATGATTAAACGTGTGGTATATTTTGTAGCTGGGGTAACGCAGATATTTAAAGCATATCTCCAACGTAACTTTCATATACTGTTTTTTATATCCTGAAAGGAAAAAATACTATTTACTTTACTTTACTTCTATTATTATATGTAAAACTTCTAGAGCAGCGATGCTCGAGCTGTTAAGACAAGACGCCTGACAAAAAATTGTAATGTGCGTGTTTATCGCTGCTCCACGGTGATGGAAAATATTGTAATATTTAATTAGTTACTACTCGGTCGAGTTAACATGACACCTGGGAGGCTATTCTGTATGCATCCGTTCATAAGTTCTAACATATTCGGAATCATTTTTGGCATATTTAGACACTTTCTTTTTTCATGAATTTAAAAGATTAACGTTGTCATTGATAATGAAGCCACTGAATGAATAATATTGCTAGAATTTCATCAGTCTTACTCAAAAATGAGACCCGAAAATTCACGAAGTTTCGAATACGGGCGTTCAGAGTAGCCTCCCAGGTGTCATGTTAACTTGACCGAGTTATACGATGTTTTTAATTACCGTACTTGCCAGAGAGAAACTCATAATTTCTGGAACGCATGATGCCCAGCGTAGTGGCCGGCCAGTGGACTATGCCCTAAATCCTACTCATTTGTTGAGACCGATTCCCAACAATGGAACATGAAAAAAAGAACGGAAGTGCCGGCGGAAGTGAAAACTTGAACATTAACGTTGTGCATTTTTGATATTTTGGAATGGTTAAGGAATAATTTCGCACGAATTGCTTTTATTATCAGTATTATTTTTCATCTAGTATTTTCAGTAGGTTTTCATCTAGTATTTTTATAAAGTATTTCTTCGTCACTTTTTTCATTATTAGATGCAGTTTGATCAATGTCCATATTTTAAATACTTGATATAAACGAATTTTACAAGTATAGACCAGTCACCCCTCCGTCTTCCTAATATTCGATCAGGCCACATGTCCTGACGCGAGTTTAACATTTTTACCCATCCCAAATAAAATGGACAGCGCCGAGAAGTTTTCACTTCAAAAATCTATAATATTATTTTAAGACTTCTCGTGCGTTCTATGACAGCAATAACCATTAATAACCGGTCATAATTACGTGTGTATGTCCGCTATTTATTTTTCATTCGCGTTTACTTTCGATGTTTGTCTATAAACACGACTCGTCGCTAAATATTGTTCTAGCTAATATTGTCTTAGTAAACTGAAGTCGTCTTGTGATTTTGTTGTCAAAAAGTACCTAAAGTGTTTTTATAGTGTGACTAAATTTGCCCCGCAGTTTTAAAGAACTGCGTAATGTGTAACCTTCCTTGATAAAAATACATTCTAACACACAAATCATCTTTCAATTACGAATAGTACTTATACCTATATAATATACAATAAAAGTACATTATGCCTAAAGTAGGTATACTATATTTTCTTTACTGACAATAGACAGGGATCTATTTTATTTATCTACATACTATTTTATATCTTATATTATAATTTTATTTCTCTTCTCTTGTCTCTTAACCGCCTTCAAATTTCTCTGTACTCCCTTAGGTAAGCTGGTAGATAATGCCACTTGGCATTAAGCTCGCCTATTGTACCACATTTTTATGGGTTCAATAAATTTTATAAATAAATAAAATGCCGGTTTGTACAATGTACATTATGCCGGCATATTTTGATTTTTGTACGTAAGATTTTCTTTACTTTTAATTTAGCCGAAATATTCTTGCAAGTACCTACTTGTACATCACCGAAAATCATTAGTATTTTAACAGAAGTCGATAATCGTACTACATTGCAGATAGTAATAGCTATGCTTGAAAGATAGTCCGGAGTTACGTTCAACGATTCCCGGAATAAAGTCAGGAACATTACGGAATTAGAGCCAAATCGAGTTCCAGTAAATTCGCAATTACTTATATAAATTACGGCTAGAATGCTAATTATGGTATAAAACGCATCTAATAATATTTTTCCACAAATTAAAACCGTTTTCAATAGGATCTAGAATCACTGTACTTTTTTTTTAATATGTGCTTAAAGTCAGATATGCCGTAGTCGGTACATTAACTTTAATAAATCTGACTTTACAATTTAGTAGGTATACATACATAGATTGAAACACGCTTGAATTTTTTGCCAAGAACGGTCACCATATCACACCTGACTCCTGACCGCGTACGTTTGTTTGTTGACCTAGATCGCTTGCATCTACGCTATCCGCCGGGCCATGGCCGCCTCAAAAAGGGTTACTAAAAATTAATAACTAAACCACAGAACATACTAAAAGAGGTAGAATGGAAATGTGGGCGGGGCAGACGTGCCAAGGAATTTTGAGCGTCTCTACAGAAACACGCGATCGTGCTACGATATGCGTGCTTGTGTGTGCGTGCTTGGGTGTGATTCGTTCATTTGAAATCGCGTGATTGTGCGGCGCTAAGATTGGCTAGATTTGAAATTGCAAATATGTGCGTAAGCTTCGTATTTATTTAAGTACAGATGTAATGGAGGTGAAAGGCGGGGCTTGATCGGCGACACCAGTCTTCATACGAACGGCGCATTATTGCCGTTCTGCCTCTCTTAATAATGTTCTGTGAATTAAACGCATCTCTTTTATTACAGACAACAACGGCACGATGACGCCATCTATTGGCGTAGCGGAGTACTACGCCGGCAAAACAATATTCATCACCGGCGCGACGGGGTTTATGGGGAAAGTCCTCATAGAGAAATTGCTACGCTGCTGTCCAGATGTCAAGAAAATATATCTTCTTATGAGACCAAAGAAAGGGCAGGGCACGAAGGAGCGATTAGATGATTTTGTTAATTGCCGAGTAAGTTATTTTCAGTAACAGTGCCATCTAGTGGAGAGTAGTAGTTTCATTAAAGGAAATCTTCATTTTTAAATGGCTAATGTTAAATTATTTTATCTATTATAAAGCACTTTTCACATTAAATGAGTGTTGCAAAAATACACGTCAGTGACTGAGTATATGCCCTTTTGTAAACGTTTTAAGTTGGATAACTGAATTAACGTTTGTAGTTATTATAATTAAATAAATTAAACTGCAGATATTATTATCTAACCGATCGAATAATAATCGAATTTATATTCTTTCTTAACCAATTACCTTCTTAACCAATTCCACTGACTAAGTATCATAAATAAAACACGAACAATGTACTGCAACTACCAATTTTTTATACGATTTTGTATATACAGTGCCGGATTTAGAGGTCTGGAGGCCTCGGGGCAGCAAAGGAGTGGAGGTCCCAAATTATTTTCCAAATAAAATGGACAATTTTTTTCAGTCGTGACTCGTGTTTTCCAATTACCAACAATTTATTGTAAAACCAACAGGTTATTTTATTATTTAACAAACATGTAAATATACCTAATCGGAAACAAGAAAGAAAAGTTGTTTAGGTACTTACTAGTGTGTACTAAGTCTTTATTGTGGGGGGCCCTCTTTTGTGGAGGCCCCAGGGCTGTAGCCCCGGTTGCCCTCCCCTAAATCCGGCCCTGTGTATGAAGTTAAAATTGGTCAAACGTAACTGGATCATGACATTTAAAAGTCATGACTAAAGGTAACCGTTTTGTGTGTTAATTAAGCAGTCAATCAAAAACTAACATTACTAGTTAATTATTATCAATGTGTAACAATTACAATATATACCTTAGGTAGTAAGTAAGAAATTATCGATGAAAGGGGGATTTTCGGAAATATATTATATTCAGTTCATATTCAAGCATTTTTTCAAGGCGACTTGAATTTGACATTAATCAAGATTTTTACATTTTTTCTATGTATTGAGAGCTTAGAGCGTCAAAGTATGGCAGGTATGACACCCATCAGTGACAGCCTTTACAGGCGAACCCCTCGTCCCAACGTCCATGCACAATGTGCCTTCTAGTTATACAACTAGTGTGTCAGTGTGTTGGTGTCATTGTTGACGGTGCATAGAAAATGACGTTGTTAATTGAAATTGACATATTTAGAATGCGTCTGTAGCGATGAAAGAATATTTGTGAATGTGTGCCAAATTAAAACGTGTGCGCGTTCTGCCGCCGCACCAGATTTGGTACAAAAATTATGTATCGAAGCAAGGCGCGGTCTCTACTGAAGGGTGAGTCAGTAACTTTGATGCTCTGAGATTGAGAGACACAAATATCCAGATCAACGATTGAAATAAAATACACATTAACGTCAGAATTTTAAGGTATCATTTATGGTTATAACGCAAACAAAAATATTTTGTTTTCAGAAACCTTCTACTAAAATAAGTTTGTGCCTATTGTAATCATTCACATCATCATTCCAGGTTTTTGACCGCCTCCAAGACACGTCGCCGAAGAGCTTTGACAAGCTCCACGTGGTCCCGGGAGACATCCTCATGCAGGACCTCGGCATCTCCATCCAGGACTGGGACATGCTGCAGCGGGAGTGCCAGATCGTGTTCCACTGCGCTGCTTGTGTCAGGTAAGGGATCCAATGATGTCGTAAGAGAAGACGTCTGTTCTTTTCTTCAGCTCAGCATTGCCTAAGCGCGCCCAGAGCAGACAGAACAAAAAATAACGTTCACTAAGAGTTTGTAAAAGAACCGTACAGTGAATTCACGAAGCCCCCTAATCGTGGGAGGTGAGGGGCGAAGCCCTCCGCCATAAAAACAAAACAAACAGAACTCGTCATTCAAACGAATGGGATCGTTTTGGGTAGGTTTGATTTTGGAAGTGAAAACTTCTTTAGCGGCGTTGTGCACTTTTTTTACATTGTGGGATGGGTAAAAAATATTAAACTCGCGTCAGGAGTAGTCAGGACACGTGGCCTGATCGAAAATTCGTAAGAGAGTTGAGGACACGGGGAAGATCGACCTTCAATGATCTGATAACTCGATGTTTGTAAAATTCGTTTAAATCAAGTATTTAAAATATGGACATTGAACAAAGTGCATCTATTAATGAAAAAAGTGACGAAGAAATAGTGAAAGAATATGAGTGAGTACTTTATAAAAATACTAGATGAAAACCTACTGAAAATACTAGATGAACAATGATACCGATAATAAAAGCAATTCGTGCGAAATTATTCCCTAACCATTCCAAAATATCAAAAATGCACAACGTTAATGTTGAAGTTTTCACTTCTGCCGGCACTACCGGAGTGCAACCCGTTGTTTTTTTAAAATTAATTATGTACAAAAAAGGAACGCGCGCAGCGGGGTTCTGTCGGCATGGTACCATTAACTTTCTTTCGCTCAGGCGGAGGGATTAATCCGTTTGGTATTCATTCGTTTAGCGGACAATTAATTTATTTTATATCGGTTTAGCCGTACGAAGTGTCTAATCGTCCGCTTAACGGACGAATAAAACATTAGCAGACGACTAGCAACAGCCAAAAATTAGGTATAACCGGGTAGAAGGGCTGAAGTTTTTCTCCGTCTGCTCTTTTCTTCAGCTCAGCATTGCCTAAGCGCACCCAGAGCAGACAGAACAAAAAAATAACGTTCACTAAGAGTTTGTAAATGAACCGTACAGTGAATAAAGAATATTTCATTTCATTTCATTTCATTTCATTTCATTTCATTTCATTTCATTTCATTTCATTTCATTTCATTTCATTTCATTTAATTTAATTTCATTTCATTTCATTTCATTTCATTTCATTTCAGAAAAACTGCGCAAACCCACACAAAGCTCGGCTTTTTCTAGTAATAAATAAATAAACGTTACACACTCATAGCCCCACAGTAAGGTAATTAATATCCTGTGTCGTGGGTACCATGGACACATACAAAGACAGGAACACAAACACCCAGACCGAGAACAGAAATTTAAACTCATCATTCAAATTTCTGTTTCGCCGGGAATCGAACCCGGAACCCCTAGATTGGCAGTCCGGCATGGTAACCATTGCGCCACGCGGGTCGTCGTTATATTAGTATGGAGATAGAAGTGGTATGGTAGGAATGCTAAAAGAACATTTATTGTATGGCGAAAAATGTGTTTAAAGGGCGGTGGAATGTGGAAACATGTTATAGTAAGACATTTTTTTCAGATTCGACATGTTCATACGTGATGCAATAAATATGAACACAGTAGGAACCATGAAAGTGCTGAAACTAGTGGAGGGGATGAAGAAATTGGAGGTAAGGTCTTTGAAAGTAGATGAAGCATCAATAAGAATTAATTTGTTATAATGTTGTGTAATCGTACGCAGGCAGCATCACCATTATTATCTTTGTGTTTTGAAAAAGTATCTCGTTTTGTTTCAAGCCGAAATAATTGATCATTGTTTACGCTTATGCTCTAATGTGATCTCCTTGGGTGGAGAATTTCTACCCTAATTTTTGTTGTACTGAAAGTAGAGAATAATCAACAAAACTGAGAATTTTAAAAATCAGAGGGCATACTCTGAAAGAATTCGTCCGTAACTTACAACTTTTAGCATGATCAGATCGATTTCACGAATTTTTAGGTTCAGCGAAGCCTAGCCTAATATTGCTAGAACAATTTCTTTGAACATAACGGCCGAAAAATTCTATACTTAATTCTTTAAATATTTATGGTTGAATGGAATGTAACCTTCCCAAAAAACCACTTGCGAAGATCTCCAAATTGGATAGGAACTGTTAACCTGAATATGAAAGAAACAAAAATAAACTGAATATTTTGAAGTCACTTATAAAACTTAGTCCGCTGTCATAGTTAAACCTTCTTGCAGGTGATGATCCACGTGTCAACCTCCTACTGCCGCTGCGAGGTGGAGACCCTGGAGGAGCGGCTGTACCCGGCTAATCACAAGCCGCAACACATCATGGAGTGCACCAAGTGGATGGATGATGAGCTCCTCGAGTATTTGCAGCCTAAGTGAGCCCATCATCACAATTTTCTTTTCAACCTTTTTTATGTCCCACTGCTGGGCACAGGTCTCCTCTCATAAGTGAGACGGATTTAGGCCATAGTTCACAACGCTGGCCAAGTGCGGATTGGTGGACATATTCACAATATCATCACTCAATATGTAATATCTCGTTCGATCTCCAAAGTGATCTATGCGACTAAGCCGGTCGCGGTCAGGTGTAAGATGGGTGACCGCTAGTGGCAAAAAATTTCATGCGCGTTTTCGTGCTTCGGAGGATACGTTAAGCCGTCGGTCCCGGTTGTTGTCGATAGATAACAGTCGTTAAACCTTGTCGGTCTTCTGGGCGGTTTGAAAACATCCGACAGCGGGTTGGCCACTAGCCCGCATCTCCACCAACCCGCAACGGAGCAGCGTGGTGGAGTAAGCTCCAGGCCTAGCAAATAATGGTGAGAGACCCGTGCCCAGCAGTGGGACGTGAAAAGGGTTGCAGCCAATATATTGTGAGTATAGAGAAAACAAAATAACTGAATCTTCTTCCTAATTTTATGACTTTTAGATCAATGATTGTCAAAAATAAAGCTTTGTACAAGGAAATCCTAATAAACGAAATAGTTTATTGTGCGCTTCGCTTAAGATCTATATTGAAATATCTCGAAAAGCGGTTCACGGTTCGTAAAACAGCCGCTTCCCACCGTTTTTATAAGAAAGTAAAATAATATCTCATCGAGCAGTGATGACCGAGTGGTAAAAAACCGCGGTCTCTGACGTGACCGATCCCGGGTTCAAATCCTCGGCGCGCACCTCTGACAAATAAATTTGTAATGTGCGCATTTATCGCTGCTCCACGGTGATGGAAAATATCGTGATATTTAATTGATTACGATGTTCTCCATCGCCGTGCATGCCTGAGAGAAATTCATAATATCTCGAAAGCATTACGTCCACCAACCCGCACTTGGCCAGCGTGGTGGACTATGGCCTAAATCCCTCTCACTTGTGAGAGGAGACCAGTGCCCAGCAGTGGGACATAAAAAGATTGAAAATAATAATAATAATATCTTCACTTATAGCATAGATATTGTGGTAGATAATGCTAAATGATATTACCAGTACCACACTTTTATGGGTTCAATAAAGTTTTTTTAAAAAATACATACATTTTTAATACCTAAAACTCGTAACAATATGATTATTCTTCACTGCCTGTGTCCATATGTGCCTCACATATTATTTGGATAAAATAATGTATTAATTATGGGCATCAAACACTACTTCTCTTACAGTTCTCATATCGATTCCAGCGACATAGTTTATAGGAATTTCCAATAAACCTCACCCTCAGATGGAAGGATGTCATATAAAAATAATATTTTATCTAAGGTTAATGGTACCCGGCACCTTGGGAGAGGGGATATCGGGTTATGTGGGAATTGTACCGCACTAAAGCCCCCTCAGTAGCCTCCCTCAGCGCTTTGGGACGACTTCGGGATCTCCAGTGGAACGCACTGGTGTCCTCCGCGCGCGGCACCAAAGAACGGGCTCATCTTCAGAGCAAATGTGCTCTCCTGCACCTTCCGATACTCACGGCGGCATGCGGTCACGCACACACCGCCTCCCCGGGGCGCTAGCTGGACGGATCGAGCTCCAATTCTCACCGTCAACAACCCCGAAAGCCCCCTTTTAGTCTCCTACGATCAGGCAAGGGGATAAGGATGGGAGCTCTATTTTTAATCCCGAAGCTATAGGGACTCTAATGTCTTATAATACTTCTCTTTGTAAGAAAACATTAACCTTTTCTTCAATTGATGTAAGTAATGAAAATCAATAATGTTTATTTTGTTACAGGCTTATCGAGCCACAACCAAATACCTATGCTTACACCAAATCCTTAACAGAAGATTTGGTCTCGCAGCACGCCGGAAAGTTCCCCATAGCCATCGCGAGGCCTTCTATAGGTATGAAAAGGCAGAAATAAAAATATAGTTAAAAAACACGCTTTTGAAACACATCAAACTAAAAAAGTCAAAAATAATCCTTAATATAAGCAGAAAATAATAATGAACAAAAAATTCTAGTATTATTGTGAAAATTGTGGGTCGCTCGATATACGATTACCCCACAGAACATATTAAAAGAGTTAGAATGGAAATGTGGGCGGTCCAGACGCGCCAAGGAATTTTGAGCAAACGCTGAAAATTCCAAAATCTCTACAGAAACACGCGATCGTGCTACGATATTGCGCCGTTTGTATGAAGACTGGTGTCGCCGATCAAGCCCCGCCTTTCACCTCCATTACATCTGTACTTAAATAAATAAAATTTGCAATTTCAAATCTAGCCAATCTTAGCGCCGCACAATCACACGATTTCAAATGAACGAATCACACCCAAGCACGCACACAAGCACGCATATCGTAGCACGATCTCGTGTTTCTGTAGAGATTTTGGAGTTTTGAGCGTTTGCTCAAAATTCCTTGGCGCGTCTGGCCCGCCCACATTTCCATTCTACTCTTTTAATATGTTCTGTGCTACAACAAGACATACTCGTATGTACGTTAAGTCCGGCGGTACATCGCAAAGACAGGACTTTTCCCAAGATATTATATTCAAATTTCTCAGATGGAATGTGTCTGGTACGAATCCGTCTTACATTTTACTTGCCAATTCATTCTATCGTTGTTAACATTTTTATAGCAATTTTCATTTCGATAACTAACAGAATCAGTATTAATTTTAAAATTAAATCTTATTTTAATTGCTGAGAACCTATACAAATACGTAACTACATAAATGATATGATGTGTGAAATAAATGCTTCAAGTATTGACCTAATGTTACTTGTTTATTGTTTACAGTTACTGCAGCTCACAAAGAACCGATGCCAGGATGGGTGGACAACCTGAATGGCCCCACAGGGTTATTAGTTGGAGCTGGCAAGGGTGAGTAAATGATTTGATTTTGTAAAAATTGTAATAAATAAATTGTAATAATTCTCCGTATTTTTCATGGAACGTAAACTTAAAGCATCAAAGGTACTGACTCACCCATCAGTGGAGAGGGCATTGCGCCTCGCTTCCGTACATAATTTTTGTGCCAAATCTGGTGTGGGGGGAAACGCATACATTTTAATTTTGTCACACATTCACAAATATTCTTTCATCGCTACAGACACATACATTTCTAAATATGTCAATTTCAATTAACAACGTCGTTTTATATGTACCGACAACACTGACACCGACACACACACTAGTTGTATATAACTAGAAGGCACATTGTGCATGGACGTTGGGACGAGGGGTTCGCCCGTAAAGGCCACACCTCTGACGGGTGTCATCTGCGATGCTCTAAGATTGTAAACAATTAATAAAAAAAAGTATAAATACGTCGGCAGTTCAATACGACCTTAAAATAAATAAATATTTACTTATATAATATATATCTACAACACTGCTATATTTCAGACAATCGTGGTAATTCCTTATATTTGAAATTTTACATACGAAATACATACCACGATTCACATTATTTTCAAGGTCCCGGGAGTTCGAATTGACTCGATTAGGAGCTTGTATATTATGCCAGATATTCATAAAACTTCGATAGTGTGATTCAAAAATACCCGTAATCTCTTGACGAGTACCGTAAGGTCACCAGAAAATAAATAAATCCATTTTTTTCAGGTGTTATCCGCACCATGCACTGCAACGACACGTACCTTGCTGACGTGGTTCCCGTGGATATGGCAGTTAACGGCTGCATCCTACTCGCTTACGTCACGGGGCTTGAGAAGTATGTATCACAAAATTTATAATTCCCTTGAACAATGACATCGTATTACATATTGGTAGTGTCACAAAAAACATTTGAATTTTATCTTTTCCCACTTCGTTGAAATCGGACAACATGATTACTGTACAGTGATGTGACCACCCACCGTATGTGTAAACCCAGTGAAGGGGGTACCCAAAGCCGGTGACGCAATCGAATAAGTTTCTTAACCGCATAATTTTTAATGCATTTGGCAAAGGGAGATCTCCCGTCAGGCGAGGTGGTCATGTACGGAGAGCGGCCGTGCTCAAAGTGACTCAAATTGGAACTTGTATATTACGTAATCGGATAACTTCGATAGCGTGATTCAGAATACTCGTGGCGCCATCTCTTGATGAGTTGCGGAAAGTCACTACAACACTATTTAATTAGTCTGAGTAGGTAGTATTACAATTACTGCCAAAAATTCTGCATCAATTTTACTGAATTTTATCCGTTTAGATGTTAACATACGATGAGATCACTATGCGAGTAACTATCTTGAATTTTCTATTGTTCCAGGCCCAAAGAGATCAGAGTCTGCAACATTACTCAGTCTGGTATCAACCCAATTACGTGGGGTCAAGCGCTTGACATGGGTAAGTTTTAGAGTAAAAGCTAGACGCCTGCTTCCTTTACTGACTGTCATACCGATCTGTGATCCTGATAGGTATCTCAGTTCAAAACGGCTGTAAAAACAATTATAGTGGATAGTATTCAGTTACTGAAAACCTTCGAATGGTACCCGACACCTTGGGAAATGATACCGGGTTATGTGGGACGCCCTAAAACCCCTCGGTGGCTGCCTCGGTGCTTGGAGAGGACTCCGGTATCTCCAGTAGAGCGCACCGGTGTCCTCCGCGCGTGACGCCCTAGAACGGCACATAGGGATTCGTATGAATGTTGTCGGTTGATTAATAAACACACTTTTTGGTCAGGTCGCGTCCACGTGCAAGAGTTCCCCTTCTCCGTGTGCCTGTGGTACCCGGGAGGCTCGCCCAAGAGCTCACGTGTCCAGCACCTCATTGCCGCGTTCTTCTTCCACTTCCTGCCTGCCTACTTCGTCGACTTCCTACTGTTTCTTCTGGGGCAGAAGACTTTGTAAGTGTTGTTAGATGTTTTTATATTTTCTTGGTAAATATTGTACGAATATCAGCTGAACAACCGTACGAACGAAACAGCTAAATCATAAAAATACGTTTTTTTGCCAACCTATTTTATCCCACTGCTGGGACTCAGGGCTCCTCTCAGAACTGAGAGGGACGTAAGCCATAGAAAGAAAAAGGAAAGAAAGAACATATTTTATTTTTTATTTGAATGGAGTAGCAGACGAGCATGCAGGCCACGTGGTGTTAAGCGGTCGCTGCAGCCCATGGACATCTGCACACAACCTCAAGCAAGCATAGGTAAGTCTTCTGAGGTCGTATGCAGTTGCGCTGCTACCACAGAGTACATTTGTATATACTGAAAGCTGCTACTCCGGAGGCTGGCGGTCGCCACATATAAGTGTAGCCGGCAACTGCACCTTTCCACCGAAACACAATAGAATTGGTTCACGGCAGAAGTGGGTGCAGCGGGGAAGTACCAACTTCCCCGGGCGAACCAAAATAGTTCTACCACCTACAAAATATTTGAGTCATTGTACGGTTTTTTACAAATATTTAGTAAAAAAAAGTAAATATTTTTACAAATATTTACTTTTTTTTGTTATTTTCTGCTCTGGGTGTGCTAAGGCAATGCTGAGCTGAGGAAAAGAGCAGATGGAGAAAACACTCAGCCCTGTTTTAAAATATGGGGTATACAATAATTAGCCTTCCTACAGAGTAGCTATGGTCCGATAAGGAACGTACGTGACCGCTACCGTAGGTATGTGTCAATGTCGTCCCACAGCCATTTGCTAACATTGGTATATTCCATTACGCTCGTGCCTTCGAGAAATTATGAGTTTCATGGACTTTAATGACATACACGGTGATCGAAAACATCGTAATTAATTAAATCACAATATTTTCCCTTAGCCGTGGAAGAGCGATAAATACGCACTTAATAATTTCTTTGACAGAGCCTGCCATTCCAACGTTCAGTAATCCCCATACCTACTATACTTTTTCGAAGTAATGTGAATGAGCTATACTGCCTAAAGGTAGTCGCAGTAGATATAAAAATAAGACGTTTTATAATCGTATTTTAGAATTGATCGTTGCGTATATAGCTTCTAAAATGCGACTGAATCGCCGATAGCCGATGCTTAAAATTGCATGTTTGCGAAGGCCCTTTTAGTTCAAAGCCAAATTCTAGTCGTCCATTGTTTTGTTTGTCAATCATTAACAATCTGAGCGATGTCACATTCCATCCATCCATCATCCTTTTAAAGTCCACTGCTGGATATAGGCCTCCCCTAATGTTCGCCACTCCGTCCGGTCCTGCGCCCTCTGAATCCAGCGGTTTACCGCTATCTTCTTCAGGTCGTCAGTCCACCTGGTTGGAGGGCGGCCTGTGCCTTTTGCCGAGACGTGGTCACCATTCGAGGACCTTTCTTCCCCACCGGTTGTCAGTCCTCCTAACTATGTGGCCTGCCCATTGCCACTTCAGCTTGCAGATTTTGAGAGCTATGTTCGAAACTTCGTTCGTCTACGGATTTCATCGTTACTCTGTCGTTATTCTGTCGCGTAGAGAAATACCAAGCATAGACCTCTCCATCGCTCGCTGAGCGACCTTGAGCCTGTGGAAAAGGCTAACTGTAAAAGACCACGTCTCAGCGCCGTAGGTCATCACTAGCAACACACACTACTCGAAAACTTTCGATTTTTTTTGCATCTGATTTGGGCGTATCCTATGGTTAATGAATCTAACACCCATTAGATTCGCATTCTCAACAACGAATCTGCCCCTAATCAATTGGTGGCGTAAGTGACACCTTTTTTTTTGTTTTGCAGCATGGTCAAAATACAAAAACGAGTGAACTACGGCTTAGAAGTGCTGCAGTACTACACAACGAAGGAGTGGTTCTTTAAGAACGACTACTTCAGATCTCTTCAGCATAAGGTCTCGAAACAGGATAACGAAATATTCTATACTGATATTGAGGTATGTGATTTTTGATTATCTGATCTTTATAAAATTGTTAAAAATTCCTAATCGAATTGAATTTGTACAGTATCTATTATTACTATGTGTTATTTAAGTGCGTACACAAGCACTAACAATAATTACTTAAATAAATAATAAATAAAAGAATCTGTAAATATATTATGATCTAAGGAACTTCACAGTGGTGTGTAGTTTTCATAACAAAAATAAAACCATTGCTGGACTTTTTAAGTGAGGTTTTCAGTAAAAAAAAAATATAGTATAATTTAGGTCCACAGTTGGGATTTTATACAAAAATAAGATGTATTTTTATTAGGTTTAATAATAATAATAATGAAAAATTTACCTGTCGCTGTTAAAAGTATTTATAAAATAACAATCACATAGAACAATATGTGATGTTGATGCTATTGGAACAAATTATTTAAAAAAAACACCTAAAACATCAGTAGCGCCATCTATTGATGAGTAGCGACAACTTGACCCAACAGTCTGTTAAACTTTTCGAAATAAACTACCTACTTCTCTTACTATGGTACGGTGCAGGCTTTGTTTTTGTTTGTCAGTTTTTTTACCATCTAGTATTTTCTCAGAGGATAAACTGGAGCATGTACATCAGAGACTACATCAAGGGGGCTCGCGAGTACTGCTGCAAGGAAGACCCCGCCACACTGCCCCAATCGAGAAGACTGCTCAAACAGTAAGTAATGACAGGATTTTCTTTAAATTGTGTATCTGACTCACGTAGGCCAATGTCATGCATTTCGGTGGAAAGGTGCAGTTGCCGGCCAGACTGACATGAGACGATCAGCCTTCGGAGTAGCATCTCAACTGCTATTATGACATGCAAGACTGACTTGGCAATGGCACTAAACAATCTAATCTATCTATACTAATATATAAAGCTGAAAAATTTTTCTTTGAACGCGCTAATCTCAGGAACTACTGGTTCGAATTGAAATAGTATATTGTGTGGCAAGGGGTGAAACAAGACGATTTCTGACGAGGGCGAGAGGTGTCATGGCCCTGGTCTGAAATCGTGTTTCATCCCGTGCCACACACTATATTTTTCATATCACTTGTAATGAAACAAATTTGGGCGCGCAAACTTGGTTTCTATAATGTAATTGTAATTATTCTAAGCGCTACCCATAAGATAGGACCAACCTATTATACTGGTAAAAAGGAACTTTATGCTAAACATTGCTAAATTAGGAGTTACTTAGTAAGGCATTGTTCGTCGTTAGTTAAAACGGGTATTAGTATTACATGGATCTCACAACTTCTTACGATCTAAAGTCTCGCAGCAACTAGGTTTTTGATGACACCATCGTCTTATCCTTCTTATAATAATTATTAAGATATACTTTTTTTTCAGGTTGTATTACTTGGATAAGGCTGTGCAGTTCATCGTATACTCGTTATTAACTTACTTTATATACTACTATATTTTTCGATTTCTAACCGTTTAAATAGTGTTAAAATCAGTTAAATGTAATGTGGGAAATATTTTAGCCATTATAGGAATGTTCATGTCCATCTTCGTAAGAAAAGAAAAATACAAAATTAATTGGAATACAAATATTCGCTTAGAAAATGTGCAACTTTTACGAGCATCGGCTCTTGGTGCCCGTGTGGGCATGAGTTGAGCTGTGAGAAAAGGGCCGACGGAGAAAAACTCTCAGCATAAATATACTGTGACAGCTGAGTAAGTGACAGTAAGTTAAAGAAGGCGTTTTCTTATGGTACAAAAGCGAAAAAATTTTTATGCAAATCCATACTTCCATACTTAATTTTACAAATTCGAAAGTAACTCTGTCTGTCTGTCTGTCTGCTACGCTTTCCCGCTTAAACTACTGAACCAATTTTAATAAAATTTGGAAAACAGATAGAGTGGACCTTAAGAAAGGACATAGGATGGTTTTTATCCCACAGGAACCTTTAAAACGTGTCCACGCGGGCGAAGCCGCTGGCGGAAGACTAGTAATTAATACATTTTCCGTTAAGGTCTGAAAATTGAATAAATAAAACCAACAATAAAATCGTAATTTACGAAATCAGCCATTGTTAAACAACATTGTTTATTATTGGGTATTTGTTTAACAATGGATACTATGATGAGATGGATGAGAGAAAACTCTAAGGGTTATAAAAGTTAACGAAATCTACCATTCCTATAGTGTCAGACATATGTTAAATTGCATTTTAATCGTAATTACAATTAAAAGACTATAACCTATGTAAATTAAGCATTTTTTATATAGATAGACGAATGTGAGAGGATGAGTGATTATTCCCTATGTTTGATACGATAAGAGGTTTTTAAACATTTTAAAATATTCCAGCAATGTATTCTTCTGTATGTAAATATATAATGGAAGTAATTATTAATAATGGAATTTAAGATTAACTTATGCAAAGGTACAAAAACTTCAAATAATGTAGTCAAACAGTATTTTGTTATTTTCAACAATTTATTCATCGCAAATATGTGGATTTTTTAATAATCACTACATTATTTTACCTTTTTTGACAGTTTTCAGAAAAATGGCGTATTTAGCTTTACTTTTACAGCAGTAAGTGTTTTTAAATCTATATATAAAGTTATATTTATGACAACTTGGCTTGAATAATTTAAGAGGATGTCTTAAATAATTTATGTACCTAAGTAAAAGAATAATCTTATATATGAAATTCTCGATTCACAATGTTAGTCACCATACTCCTCCGAAATGGCTCGTTCGATTCATATGAAATTTTGTGTACATATCGGATAAGTCTGAGAATCGGTCAACGTCTATTTTTCCTTCCCCTAACTGATAAGGGTGGCCCACCCTAAACATTTAAACGCGGTAAGGAGTTCGCGGGGTCAGCTAAATACATGATATTATAATAAATATGATAATAATATGAATAATATACCTCGCCATTCACCATATTTTTGTTAGCTGTCAAAAATGTATAACCTAAAAATATAAATCACGATCATCTCAATATGGAAGTTGTTATGTTTTAATGTTATTTTAAGATAAGAGGCATCGATTTAGTACAAAGACCAAAATAATTTTATTTTATTGACATTACACGGTACAAAATGAATGTGTAGTCTAGAACTACTTAAAGATTTATTACCTACCAAGTGTGTACAATGTAACGCTTTTCGTCTTCAATTCAATTTTTCGTTGTCAACTTTTAAAAGTAGAAAAAAGTTTTTTTTTTTCAGTAATGCCATCACAAGACCTGGAATAATTGTAAAGCATTTGAATGCAATCCCTTAAGAATCCCTAATTTTTCCAAAAGTCCAAAAGAAGTGTCTTATTTGTCTTTTTAAAGGAAAGAGATTTTTTAAGAAAAGAAAAGATTTGTCTTTTGAGGAATAAAGTATTTATTTGCACATATTATATGGGTAAAAAAAGGTTTTACAACCCTATTACCCTTAGGGTGATAAAGTTTTATTTCATTAGAATTTAAAAGTAACTTTTAATTATACACTAATTATTTAAAATAACTTGCACTAAATTATAAAATAAATCGATATAGGTCTTCATGTAAAGTTTCATTGCCCACCATACCCTATTTTTTTTTTGTAATTTGCTTTTTTTTCAATTATGGCATCGCAAACTCTGTGCATACTGCCAGCGTCAAGTTTCAATGAAACTGGACGAAGTAATAACAAAGTCAGTAAGTAAGTCGTCAGTAATCAGTCAGTCAGTCCAACATTCCAGTAACGCGATGGCTACTTTACTAGAACTTTACTAGAACCGATGGAATTTTGGAGGCAAGCAGAAAAAACATATTTTAGTACTGTTATTCTATTTCACAAACACTCGTGCACTGTAATTAACCTATATCAAACAAAATGCCATCAAATTTATCCGATATAACTCAAAAATACACCAAGAATATGAAAATAAAACAAGAGCACAATATGTACTTTTCGACTTCCCGCCAAAACTCTCTGCTTTATTTTAAAAGCTGAGTTCTCGCATAGTTTTTCCGTCGAACTTTCTATCTACATAAATGTCAATTGGTTTTGGCGGGAAGTCGAAAAAGACATAAATAGTGCTCTTGTTTTATTTTTACTTTCTTGGTGTATTTTGAGTTATATCGGATAAATTTGATGGCATTTTGTTCGACATAGGTTAATTATAGTGCACGAGTGTTGTGAATTAGGTAAAATAACAGTGCGTTTTTTCGGCTTGCCTCTAAAATTCCATTGGTCACGTTCTAGTAAAGAAGCCATCACTTTACTTGAATGTCTGACTGACTTGACTGACTGTTTACAGACGACTTAGACTTTACCTATTATTACTCGTCCAGTTTCACTGAAACTGGCAAAAACGTGATGCAAAATTAAACTTGACGCTGGCAAAATGACAATTCTTTAGATCTTTAACAGATGGCGTTAGTAGTAATATGTTGTTTGTTTCTCTCGGTGATATTAAATTAATAAACTCTTAAAGTAGAACTCTTTTATTCTCTTATAGTAATCTTTGACGAAATATTGAATTGAAAGACGACAGCTGATGTGGTGGTTAAAAGGCTTAGTATGTAGTTTCATGGGTTCTGTCATGCGTAGTGAGGGACGTTCGAGGAAACAGTCATTCAAACAAAGTATACGTGTAAACAACAAGATTGGTTTATTGGAAGTAACTTATCCTACTCATTACAATTATAACGACATACTTAGCCTTTTAACCACCACCTTAGAGCATCAAAAGTTACTGACTCACCCTTCAGTAGATACGGCATAGCGCCTCGTTTCGATACATAATTTTGTGCCAAATCTGGTGCGGGGCAAGAACGCACAAATTTTAATTTTGTCACACATTCACAAATATTCTTTCATCGCTACAGACTCAAACATTTCTAAATATGTCAATTTCAGCTAACAACGTCACTTTCTATGCACCGTCAACACTGACACCGACACACACAGACACAATAGTTGCACAACTACAAGGCACATTGTGCATATACGTGAGGGGTTCGCCAGTAAAAGACACTCCTCTCTTACGAGTGTCATACCTGTCATACCTTGATGCTCTAAGACCACCACACTGAAATATATTCAGAATATTAATTATCTGTAGTAGTTTTACGTCTGATTTTTGATTTAACTAAATCTGCGTCGACCTGTAATGCATTGATCTAATTAATTTAATTTGTTTTTATTTAAGTTTGTTTTATTTATTTTTCGAATGTATTATACTATACTTTATAATCACAACACAGAGTACCTTTTTGATAAAATTGTTTAATGTTTATTAAAAATTTTGCTATAAATATGTTTTTTTTCTTTTTGTACCTATTTTTTGGTTTCGGGGGAAATCTTCAAAAGTTATCCGGTAACTTTACGGATACCGGGTTATGTGGGATCTGTACCGTACTAAACCTTACCTTATTGTGGAAGATTAAGCTTGCTTAAGGTTAGGTGTAGAAGTGATAAATGGTTTGATAATCACATCATGCCTAAAAGACCACCCATCCTGCTTTTCACCCGACTCGACAGTACTTAGCTTTATAGACACTCATCCTTCGTATGCCCGAACTAAATGTTGCTTAATGGCCACGCATCCTACTTTTGACCGCACTCAATATTGCTTAGCTTTATTGATACCCATCCTTCTTTTGGCTACATTACATGTTGCTTAATAAAGTTAAGCAATGTCGAGTGCAGTCATAATAAGGATGGGTGAGCATTAAGCAACATCTAGTACAGTCATAAGAAGGATGGGTGTCAATTGATAGAATGATGAGTTTAAATTTCTGTTCTCAGTCTGGGTGTTTGTGTTTCTGTCGTGTGTGTCCATGGTACCCACGAGACAGGGTATATCTACCCTACTGTGAGTGTGAAGCGTTATTATTAATTAAGCTAAGCAATGTCGAGTGTGATCAAAAGTAAAATGGGTGGTCTAATTTATAATTGTTATCATACAATGAGGCTAAACCTGAACAGCCAAATTATATATAGAACGTATCGCAATGACAATCCGGCTAATCGCGGACCCGCCGCAATACAGAACGGCACTGTTTTATGAAACGGCTAGCCGTGACGTAATACGGCGAATTATACGATGCGACTGCGACAACACCTACATGTAAACACTCTGGCTAGGGTTACTTCACGAGGCTAAAAATACAATTATCTCTTACAGAGTTTTAATAGACAGACATAGGCATTAAATTTACAACACTCTTCGGGATTAAAAATAGAGCTACAGTATCGCTTGCTTGATCGTAAGAGGCGAATAAAAGGGGGCTTCCGGGGTTGCGGACGGTGAAAGTGAGAGCTCGACCTGCCAGCAGCCCCGGGAAGGACGGTGGTGTGTGCGTCGCTGTATGCCGCCGTGAGCGCCTGAGGGTGCAGAAGAGCACATCTGCTCTCCCGAAGATGGGGCGTCGCGCGACGAGCACACCGGTACGTTCCACTGGAGATCCCGGACTCCTCCCCAAGCGCAGAGGCAGCCACCGAGGGGTTTTAGTGCGGTACCAATCCCACATAACCCGATTCTCTCCCAAGGTGCCGGGTTGCTTTTTACAGGTGGATTTACAGGTGGTGTTAGATAATAATTGCAGAGATTCTGTAAATACCCATTGTACGTGCATTTTCAATAATAAAAGAAAGAAAGAAAGAAACGTTTATTACATCTTGTAAATTCTGCAACTATACTTATGCTCTATACTTAAAAAAACACTTAAAGAATAAAAATACAACATAGCTTAACGTGAATATGTATACAAAATAAAGAAGCAAATATATAAAAAGAAATAAAAAGGTGAAACGCTGCAGAACCACAAGTTAGAATAGAATTGCACTCAGTCTATGTCGCGGTTAGGGTTGCCAGGTTGCCAAACCTAATAGCCGGACAGACCTGCCAGTTTGGCCGGACATTTGGGTAGAAAGGCCGGACATCCTACATCATTGAGGATTTTGTGTTTATGTATTAATAGGTACGACAAAAAAACTGCGGCACTGCGGCTTGCGGGAGCGACCGACAGTGGACATGCCTGTGCTCGGCCTTGCTCGGCGCTCACTCGTTTGCGAAATGTAAAAAGCCTAACAAAAGCCGGACAAGCCGGACACCGTTTATTTTGGCCGGACACGCAATCAAAAAGCCTACCTATGTCCGGCTTTATCCGGACGCCTGGCAACGCTAGTCGCGGTATAAACCACGATTGCTGGTTTTCAGTTACAGAACATTCTTCGTTACTACATCGTTAAATTAAGTAATAATATATACATAACTATTGTTGATACTCTCTAGACAGGAAGGTAAATAATACCCAACTAACATAAGCTTATATGTGTGCACGCTTTTTGGCGCTAAACAAATAACACGTGTATATTCCGCAAATTGACAACATTGAAACTGAGAATCGCGGAGTGCTTTAGAGTCAGCCTCTTAAAAAATGAATTCTTATATCGTAAATACTAGAAAATATAATAACATTCTTCATTGAACTGGCGTTTTATAACGAAATGTCGCGTGTTCTCGATCGTCAATCCCATACATTTTTGCTGCTCCACTGTGATGGAAAATATTGTGAAATCGTGGGGGAGACCTTTGCTCAGCAGTGGGACAGTATCAGTTGAAAAAATAAAATAAATAAATAAATTACTAGTTCTAATTCTAATTCTAGAGAGTATCGTCAAAATACATTATAAGACTAGAAAATTCACAAGACTAAAATAGTTTCTTCAAGAAGTAGTAGATGATATTGAGGAACCACCACAAGAAGATAAATTTGAACGTGATGTGAATGTAGTACAAGCTGAAACAAGAAAAAAAACGTATAATGTGAGTCAACGTCGAATATAACAGACCCTATTTAACAATAAAAAGAAAAATTAAATATTCAAATGAAATAAAAAAAAATTCACGGCGGAGTTAAAATTTAATGTAATTGAAAAAGATGAAATTATTTAAAAAAACCCGACTTAAAGAATTTAAAAATCCAAAAATATACATCCTGGCCTCCCGTTTTAAGAAATAGTTTTATAGTAACGGCCTCCCGTTAAATGAAATAGTTTTATAGTAACGGCCTCCCGTTAAATGAAATAGTTTTATAGTAACGGCCTCCCGTTAAATGAAATCGTTTTATAGTTACGGCCTCCCGTTAAATGAAATAGTTTTAAAGTAACGGCCTCCCGTTAAATGAAATAGTTTTATAGTAACGGCCTCCCGTTAAATGAAATAGTTTTAAAGTAACGGCCTCCGTTAAATGAAATAGTTTTATAGTAACGGCCTCCCGTTAAATGAAATAGTTTTATAGTAACGGCCTCCCGTTAAATGAAATCGTTTTATAGTAACGGCCTCCCGTTAAATGAAATCGTTTTATAGTAACGGCCTCCCGTTAAATGAAATAGTTTTATAGTAACGGCCTCCCGTAAGATGAAATCGTTTTATAGTAACGGCCTCCCGTTAAATGAAATAGTTTTATAGTAATGGCCTCCCGTTAGATGAAATCGTTTTATAGTAACGGCCTCCCGTTAAATGAAATAGTTTTATAGTAACGGCCTCCCGTTAGATGAAATCGTTTTATAGTAACGGCCTCCCGTTAGATGAAATCGTTTTATAGTAACGGCCTCCCGTTAAATGAAATAGTTTTAAAGTAACGGCCTCCCGTTAAATGAAATAGTTTTATAGTAACGGCCTCCCGTTAAATGAAATAGTTTTTTGTTATGTTAAATTGTCTGGGAGAAACGCTTTTTGCGTGCCACTGCTGGACACGGGTCTCTCCCCATTATTGGGGAGGCCTGGAGCTTACTCCACCAGGCTACTCCAATTTGGGTTGGTGGAGATGCGGGTTAGTGGTCAGTGAGCACGACGTAGTTCAGTACAGACTATGGGTGTCTGGGTCAGCACACAGTTTGGCAATACGCCGCCGGGCCATGTGCGCTTCCAGTTGATCATAAAAAAGATGAAAAACATAGGTACCTACATTTCAAGTTAATGAAAAGCTCGTAATAATCATTTTCGGTGTCTACGAGTACTTACAATTTCAACTGACGTCTTGCTTTAGGTAAGTTCTCTGGTGGATCTTTGGCGCAGTATTTTCTGGCGCCTTGTACGTAATTGCAGATATATTGGAGTTGTTCTACTGTCTGCAACGAAAAAATAAAAACCAAACTATTTCAAAAGAAACACTCCTTTGCTCAATTTTACTTAACAACGCCATTTGAAATAGCTCCCAATAAAAAAATATTTTCACTATGAAAAAAAAAATAAACGCAAAAATATTTGTCTGCATGCCCTTTATAGAATTGTATACTAGGCATTTGATCATGTCATGATCTTCAGCAAAATTTGTGGATGAGACCACATAGGTTTCTGAGTTGGTGTATCTATGTCTGTCTTTACCAATTGATTTCTGTTGGCTGGCCCAATTTTGACGGGACTTTCCCTGGCAGGTAGTTGATGTAATAAGGAGTAACTTAGGCTACTTTTATAAAGTCTACGCAGACAAAGTCGCGGGCGGCCGCTAGTTAAATATAAACAGAATAGCAGAATCTGCTTTAAAAAATAGTAAATCGTTCAAAAAGTTGTACTTTGCAACATCGTTCACTTTGTTTAGTTTATAGATATTCTAATCTTGTGGGTGGTAGAATTATTATGGTTCGCCCGGGGAAGTACCACCGCTGCACCCACTTCTGCCGTGGGCAATTCTATTGTAACTCGGTGGAAAGGTGCAGTTGCCGGCCACACTTACATCAGGCGACTACCAGCCTACAGAGTTGCAGCGCAACTACATACGACCTCGGACAAGACTTATTCTTGCTTTATGTATACTTGCTTGAGGTTGTGTGTAGATGTCCATGGGCTGCAGCGACCACTTAACACCACGTGGCCTGCATGCTCGTCTGCTATTGCATTCAAACAAAATAAAAACGGAAAATAAAATAACGGAATTCTAAACTTACTAAGAAGTTATAAAACCTTTAAAAATGTTAATTCACTACTGATAACTCTTCTATACTAAAACAATGTTGCTGTGCATGCCTCACAACATTCATAGCCAAACGGTCTTCGTGAAATAGAACATCTAATACTTCCTTACCTCGTATTCAGTGAAGAAGATCTTTCTCTCATTCTCCGATATACGGTGTCTCAAGGACATAAAACGATCGTTTTTGAAAGTCCATTCTCCTGTCATGTAATGTCTCAATAATTCCAGACCATGGTGTAATCTTTTTTGTACTTTTATCATGCTGGAAGATAAAAATTGAATTCATTAGTAGGTATGTGATCGCGTGGAAGACACCGCTGAAAGCACGCGCTTCGCCCCAGAACTAGCCTATCCTCGGGAGGGCAGATGTGCTCTCCTGCACCTTCCGATGCTTACAGCGGCATGCGCGGCCACGCATACACCATCGTCCTTCGACCGGGGCTGCTGGCTGGACGGATCGAGCTCCCACTCTTACCGCCCACAACCCCGGAAGCCCCCTTTTAGTATTTAGTTTAGATTAGGCAGGGAATACCGTAGCTCTATTATTAATCTCGAAGCAACAGGAACTGGAACATTATCCCTATTGAAAGTTTCTTATTATGGGGAGTAATAAAACTATTGGGGTATCACTACCACTGTAATACTGCTGTATAGTTTTACCGGGGAATAATTAATGTTACTCACAAGGGTTTCCTTCTAAATATGATGAGCAGCAAGTCTATGAATAGGGCTGGTAGCCAATGCACAAAGAGCGCTTGTATCTGATAGAGCACCCGGGTTTCGTAGTAGGAGATATTCGGGTACCACAGGCAGATGGAGAAAGGGTACTCTTGGATGAAATTGTGCCCTGAAAGGAATGAAAACTATAAATACAATTTTAAGGAGCTCCCAAAAATGCTCTTTATTATCTTTCCGCCCGCAGCTTCACCCGCGTGGAATTCGAATCATTCCATACGATTTTTTACCTTATTGCTTTTTCAGGTAGATCCAAATGAAAAAAAAAACTATTTACTTCTTACCCAGTGCCATTATTAAAACGCGACGCGATGCAACGTGTCGGCACCCGATATGCACCGTGCACATTACCATCACGCGACGCGACGCGATTTTTTTATTTTTTTTGAATGGAGTAGCAGACGAGCATGCAGGCCCCCGAGGGGGTTTTAGTGCGGTCAAATCCCACATAACCCGGCATCCCCTCCCAAGGTGTCGGGTACCTTTTGAAGGTTTCCCCCTCGATACCAAAAAAAGGGCCACGTGGTGTTAAGTGGTCGCTGCAGCCCATGGACATCTACATACAACCTCAAGCAAGCATAGGTAAGTCTTGTCTGAGGTCGTATGCAGTTGCGCTGCTACTCCGGAGGCTGGTGGTCGCCTCATGTAAGTGTGGCCGGCAACTGCACCTTTCCACCGAAACACAATAGAATTGGTTCACGGCAGAAGTGGGTGCAGCGGTGGTACTTCCCTGGGCGTACCATAATAGTTCTACCACCTACCAAACTATAGACAAAGTAGCAATTTCTTAATATAATTAGCTAACAACAGTGGAAGTGCAGGGTTATATACTCTTTCTGTGGACAGTTCACAAACAACTGAGTTGTCTAGAAACATACTGCGAGCGCTGCGTCAGATGGCGTGTTTACCCCCAGCACGGGTAACACACCGACCTGGCACGACTGGATCGGGTGGCGTGTGCGCGCATGGCGTTGCGTCCGATGTTCATAGTGTGCACGCATCGCATTTCATCGGATCGCATCGCGTTTTAATAGTGTGTTTCCGCTGTAACGACCTTCCGCTACTTATCAAAAGATGGCGCCACGGGTGTTCCTGAATCACGCTATCGAAGTTTTCTGAATATCCGAGCATATATACAAGCTCTCAATTGAGTCAGTCGGAGCGTGGCCACTCCCCGGGCATGACCACCTCGTCCGGCGGGAGATCTTTTGCCAAAGCGCCTTTAATGTTTCTACCTTTGACGATGACAATCCCTACTTAATTTTATAAATTCGAAAGTAACAGTGTCTGTCTGTCTGTCTGCTACGCTTTCCCGCTTAAACTACTGAACCAATTTTAATGAAATTTGGAACACAGATAGAGTGGACCTTGGGAAAGGACATAGGATGCTTTTTATCCTACGGGAACCTATAAAACGTTTCTACGCGGGCGAAGCCGCTGGCGGAAAGCTAATCTTTTCATATAAATTTCATCTCTTATAAAGTTATAATCCATTACAACCATTATAAGCCTATTTTGCGCGATAAACACTTACAGTTAAGAGACGTATCAACCCAGGACATAGTGTTTAGTCCAGAGTTTGTGATGTTGCAGACTTGGATATCATTTGGCCTGGAAGAGAAATAAAAATTAGAGAAATGGTGTACGTTTTTTTTTCTTTATTTAGAAAGCTTTACCGTTATAGGCAATGTCGCTCTGTAATATTATAATTCTTATACTAACGGCCCTTTCACACATGGGAGTCCGTTTTACTGGTACGTTTTTAACGGATACGTCATAAATTTATGCTCTGTTCACACATAGGCACCGTATAATGTTCAACGGATCCGTCATTACTGGATCTGATGTGTGAACAGAAAACTCGCAGTATACCGCCACTGTTCTACAAGGATGGACGCATCACTCCCCCTCCTACACCCCGCACACACCGCCCGCCACGTAGGTACACAGTATCTATCCATTAAAATTCTACGTATCCGTATATTTTTACTGTTCCGTTGTCCAGTATTCGATGACAAAACGGAATGTAATTTTTTTGCAGAACGATATTTTTTACTGTATACAGAATACTGTGCCATGTGTGAAGTCGCTCTTACAACTACATACGCCATCGACGAAAAAAAAACGTACACGATAAAACGGAACAGTAAAACGGAGACATGTGTGAACGGGCCGTAATACGTATCTAGTTAGATCGATGCACTTACAATAAAAAATTTTCTGTTCAAATAATACAAAAAAAAAAAAACAATATTGTAAGTGCATTGATTTATTATGTTTATAATGTATGGTTAGGCGATTTGTTATTATCATGTTAATTTAATTTTTCATAGGTTTAATATCTATATAAAACACTCTCAATTATTGCTAGCTTGCCGGCATAATGTTTTCAGGAGTGCTTATCAGTTTCTGATTCGCAGTTTACCGAACTCCTTTCATATTGGATGAAGGAGAAGAGTATCATAGGCCTCTTTGTCTATGATTAGTAAAAAAATGAAAATAGAATATTATCTACGCCTGCCAGTATGGCGGCGGTTGCATACGAATACTTACGTCGACTAGCGTTCTTTGGCTATGTTCGAAAATAATCTTATGTACTAATCTAAAAACCATCAAAAACTACAAGCGAAACTGCAGTCTGGAAGAACGTCCAGGATCCTGTGACTGTATATAGGAGAGGTGGCTTCGATTCAAGAATTCCGTGAGTACGCTTTGATTACTTATGTTGGAGGTGTAGGCATTAATTGAGGTGTTTCCACTTTCCCAACAGTGGGCTTGGGCCATAATTACGATAAATACATAATAATAAATACGATTAATTAAAAAAAATAAGTACACATTGTTTATAAGATACCTATAAATAAGATAGCGATTTTCACCGCCTACAAACTATTCTGTAGTTTGGCGGGCTAAATAAAAAAAAAACCGTAAGAAAGTAGTAATTATGGCTGCTCCACGGAGATGAAAAATATCGTAATATTTGACTGCAACTAGGGTTGCCATCCGTCCGGGTTTCCCCGAATTTGTCCTAGTTTAGAACGCGTCCGGGGAGCGTCCGGGCCGGACTTCATTTGTAGTCCGGGTTTTAAAAAAAAATTAGTCTTGGGCCGCCCGCGACACACGCACTGTGGCCATGTCGCGATCAACCGACGAACCGACTCGTTGAATTCACCGTCCCCCCGCTGTTGACATGTCCGGGTTTTGGGCTCTAAAATCCGGGGTTTTAACGCGTCGTGTTCTGGTTGACAAATTTTCGAGATGGCAACCCTAGCTGCAACCCTTTTTGCGTCACACTGCTGGACATGGATCTCTCCCCATGATTAGGTAGTCCTGGAGCTTACTCCACCACGCTGCTCCAATGCGGGTTGGTGGAGATGCGGGTTAGTGGCCACCCCGCTGTCGGATGTATCGTAATATTTAATTACGACGATTTCTTCCACCCTGCACGCCTGAGAGTCATAAAGTCAGAGAATCTCATAAATTTTGAAGTCATGGTGTCAACCAATCCACACTTGGCCAACGAGGAGTGGCTGGCTGCAACCCTTTTTTTGCGTCCCACTGCTGGGCACGGGTCTCTCCCCCTTATTGGGGAGGCCTGGAGCTTACTCCACTACGCTGCTCCAATGCGGGTTGGTGGAGAACGAGGAGTACTATGGCCTAAAGTGTCTATAGTGTGCCTATAGTGTCTCACACGATCAGCTGTCACGTGTGCCCATTATCAATCCATAGTCATTCTGTTATCTCAAATATATAATGTACTTTTTTTAAAGAGTGCTGCTGGGAGTTTTTTCCGCCGCTTTTTTTTTCTGCTCAACATCTAGCCCAAACGGACACCTAAAGGCGGTGACCGGGAAAAATGAAATGAAATGAAATGAAATATTCTTTATTCACTGTTCGGTTCCTTTACAAACTCTTAGTGAACGTAATTTTTTTTGTTCTGTCTGCTCTGGGTGCGCTTAGGCAATGCTGAGCTGAAGAAAAGAGCAGACGGAGAAAAACTTCAGCCCTGTTTTAAAATATGAGGTATACAATAATAAGCTTTCTTACAGAGTAGCTATGGGCAGATAAGGAACATACGTGACAGCTACCGCATGACATTCATTGAGCTAATATTTGTATTTCTATTATGATATAAATATGTTTCTTTCTTTCTTTCTTTCTTTTTCTAGAGCAGACCCGTGACCAGAAAGACAAGAATATGATTCCTTTACCGTTCGATTCCCGTTTCGTACGCCAGAAGAATAGTCCCATTGACGGATATATCCACTGGCATGACATCAGGACGCACACCCTTACGTGTGTTCATAACACGGAATACACCTGAGAACAAGAAAAGGAGTTTGTAATAAACGAGTTTCAGCAGCGATGGCCGAGTGGTAAAAAACCGCGGTCTTCGACGCGACCGATCCCAGGTTCAAATCCTCGGCTCGCACCTCTGACAAAGAAATTTGTAATGTGCGAATTTATCGCTGCTCCACGGTGATGGAAAATATCGTGATATTTCATTGATTACGATGTTCTCCATCGCCGTGCATGCCTGAGAGAAATTCATAATTTCTCGAAAGCATGACGTCCACCAATCCGCACTTGGTCAGCGTGGTGGACTATGGCCTAAATACCTCTCAATTGTGTGAGAAGGAGATATGTGCCCAGCAGTGGGACATAAAAAAAAGGTTGAAAAAAAAAGGAGGTCTTGGACTACGCCAACTCCAGGGGAGTGACCAGAGCATGGCCGGGAGGATTTAAGGACAATTTTACAGCTTTTGTCTCGTCTGGCCTAATCACATCTTGTAAATACCTATTTATTAATAGAAAAGTCCTTACCTTTGGCTCCTGCGATGAGTAACCCAGTTGGTCCGTTTAGATTGTTTATCCATCCCGGGATTGGCTCCTGGTGGGCAGCTATCACTGTGAAATTGGTCAAAGAAATTGGTTAAATTTTTCACCTTTTAAATCTATATAGTAATATAGAGTTGTGGTTTTCCCCCCGATACATATAGGTTATGCTGGAATAGCCAGAGGCGCCTTGCAATCGAATTGAATTGGTCGAATTGTTTCATGACACAACAAGTTCGGTCGCAGCCTTCCATTTGGGGGGAGGGGTCGCCAAGAAATTTGGGGGGATCAGTAAGAAATTTGGGGGGAAAAGGTGTCCCAGGCTTGTTTCGCCTTCCATCTACGCATGACTGATGGATTTTGGGGGTCATGTCCCCTGTGCCCCCCTTCCTCTTGCGACCGCGCCTGCGACACAAGTGGGTGTAGCATTAGTACTTTCCCAACGAATCACGAAAATTCTACCACGAATAAATTTGATTTATTATCTACTAGCTTTCCGCCAGCGGCTTTGCCCGCGTTGACCCGTTTTATAGGTTCCCGTAGGATAAAAACTTATGTCCTTTTCCAGGATCCACGCTATCTGTGTTCCAAATTTAAATAAAATTGTAGTTTAAGCGGAAAAGCGTTACAGACAGACGGACAGACAGAGTTACTTTCGAATTTATAATTTTATTAGTACTACTATGGCGTAGAGGTGAAAAAAGTTACTGATCGTTACTTGTAAAGGACAGTGTCCTATTTGAATAATTTATGCCTACTTCAAAAGTTTAATTTACAATGTTAATAAATACAACCTTAATGATTAACAATTTAAAATTTACATAAAAATATGATACAAATTCTATCACTTGTGTTTAAAATTTATATTTTGAACATAAAGGGGTCATTGTGATGTCAATTTTGTTCATCCGTTTCTAAGTCTTTTAAATTCTTTACAATTTACCTATCTTTTCATGAAATTTCTTAAAATCGGGACCAATAGCCCCGAATAGACCAATAGTCAATTCAATTCAATTCAATTTATTTGCAAGAACATGGTGTACATACATATTATAGTGTACTAGTGGACCCCGCAAACGTTGTCCTGCCTTAAAAGTAATGAAAGAGGATTTGTTTTCCTATTATTTATCTTAAAGAGATTTCATGTAACTGTCAAACAAAAATATAAAACAAATAGTGACATACGAACTTTCCCGTAATTCTGACTGTGTCAAAGTTTAGAACGACACGGCACGAAATACAAACGTTTGACAGGTAGGAACAATTTATATGGGAAACTAATTATAAATAAAAGAAATAAAAAAACAATTTCCAGGGGAACAAATTGTGAATCTAAACCATCCTCGAATCCACTTGAACACACACAAAAAAAATCAATAAAATCGGTCCAGCCGTTTAGGAGGAGTTCAGTGACATACACACTCACACAAGAAATATATATATTAAGATATACATAATATAGTCACTTACCCCCGCCATGACGAGCCAAACGAAGATTTTTAATAATAGATTAGCGTGGATAATATATTTATAGAACAGCTATTCATTTTTAAATTTCATTTAAACTTACCGATAGAGGGCCTCGCGATCGCAATAGTGAATTTCCCGGCGTACTGTGCCACAATCTCTTCTGTTAAGTTCTTCGTATACGTATATGTGTTCGGCAAAGGGTGTATTAACCTTTAAAAGAAAGAGTTTACGTTTATTACAATATATTGTAGCGACCTTCCGTTACTCATCAAGAGATGGCACCACGGGTATTGAATCACGCTATCGAAGTTTTCTGAATATCCGAGCATATATACAAGCTCCGAATTGAGTCAGTTGGAGCGCGGCCGCTCCCCGGGCATGACCACCTCGCCCGGCGGGAGATCTCCCTTTGCCAAAATATTAATAACCTATATTGAAGCACCCGTAACTCTAATCGGGTGAGGTCAGGTCAGATGGGTGATAGCTAGTGCGAAAAATTTTCATGCGCTTCCATGCTTCGGCACGTTAATTCGCCGGTCCCGAATGTTATCGACAGATAACAGTCGTGAAACCTTGTCGAAAGTCATCTAGGCAGTTTGAAAACATCCGACCGCGGGTTGGTCAGGTTTAGTAGATGCAACCCTTTCTGGGTCCCACTGCTGGGCACCCGTTTTTCACCATAATTGGGGAGACCTGGAGCTCGATCACCCTGCTGTAATGTACGTTGGCAGAGCCCTACAGTTCGCTTTTATGGATTTTATCGGTTTTTGACCTCCATATGGCCTGCGTACCTAGTGCTACCTCAACTCGCAGATTTTGAAAGCAATATCGCTGACCTGAAGCGCGCATGGCCCGGCGGCGAGCGTTGAACGCAAGCGATCTATGCAGCTAAGCCAAAACGGGCACGGTCGGGTGTGAGATGGTTGACCGCTAGTGGCAATTTAATGCGCGTTTCCGCTGACGGTTAAGCCGTCTGCCCCGGTTGTTGTCGATAGATAACAGTCGTGAAACCTAGTCGGAGGCCTTATGGGCTGTTTGAAAACATCCGACAGCGGGTTGGCCACTAACCCGCATCTCCACCAACCCGCATCGGAGCAACCTGTTGGAGTAAGCGCCAGGCCTCCCAAATAATGGGGATAGACCCGTGCCCAGCAGTAGGACGCAAAAAGGGTTGCAGCCATCGTTAGCATTCGCTCGTCTACGGATTAATAGTTCCGGATTCTGTCGCGGAGAAAAATACCAAGCATTGCTGTCTCCATCACTTGATGAGTGACTTTGAGCCTGTGTAAAAAGACCATGTCTCAGCACTGCCTTTGCTTTATTAGGGATCCGCACCCTATTACTATAAAGTCTTCGCTGTCCGTCCGTTTGTCTATCCGTCTCTCCGTTTGTCACCAGAATTTATCGTGATAGACAGTTGAAATTTTTACAAAATATGATGTATTTCTGTTGTTCCTATAACAACAGGTTCTAAAAAAACAAAATATAATAAATATTTAAAAGAATTCCATACAACAGACGGATTGTTTTCTGCTTGCTTTTGCTCGATATGTTTAACGACAGGTAGACGCTTGAAATATTTAGAGAATATTAAGTCATATATTAACTTTCTAAGATTTCTTCTCTCCGAGATTAACAGCTGCAAATGGTTGCATCAAAGACTGGAATGGAATGCTGTCCTGGTAATTCTGTTGACTCGTTGGACCAAATAAAACAACTATTTTTATGCCATTTGTATTATGGAAATGTTCATTTACTTATGGATTTCATTATTGGACTTATAGATCTGGATTTTCCACGCAGATTTTCCAGATATTCTGAATTTACAGGTACAATTCAGTCCACCAATCCGCACTTGGCCAGCGTGGTAGACTATGGCCTAAATCCCTCTCACTTGTGAGAAGGAGACCTTTGCCCAGCAGTGGGATATAAAAAAGGTTGAAAAAAAATTTTAACTTTAAAAATAAATAATTAAACTAAAATAAAAGCAATATTTAAGGGAAGCATCCATTCAACAGACACGAAATTTATTTTTTATAGATATATTGGCCGGTTTTTAGTAAACAAATCTGAGTATAGTGCGGTATATATGTAATCTTTAAAAAATCAGTAGGTTTGGTTGTATAAATCTACTAACCTTCCGCCAGCGGCTTCGCCCGCGTGGCGCCGTTTAATGGGTCCCGTAGGATAAAAAATAGCCTATGTGCTATTCCAGGCTTCATTGCTATATTAAAATCATAGGCGTTTAGCCAGTTGCTTCAACCGCGTTGACCCTATTACCCGTTTTCACGTAGGAATGAAGCATTTTCCCGCGGTAAGTCTGTTACTCAGGGTGAATGTAGCTTTCTAATGGTGAAAGAATTTTTGAAACCGGAATAGTAGTTTTTGAGTTTATTCATTACAAACATACAAAAATACAAAACTTTCCTCTTTATAATATTAGTATAGATTGAACTAGTATTTCGTGTCCACTAATAAAATCACATGTACAACACATATTATAATAATTTACGAATTCTAACATACATTATGTACCTACGCATAATTTCACGTAATACATACGTAGGTCATGCAAATCGAATGTAAAATTATAGTACAAAAAATACATACAATAGTATGTAAAAACAACATTTTCTACTTAATATTCTTTTATCGTAAGCATGAGACGGCAATTAAGAAAATAATTCTGGAAAAAGCTGACCGGAGTGACCCTTTAATTCAGTACAACTTAAACTAAACGATACCACTCTCATCTATCACATCTCTATCTATATATAAAAAGTACCTGGACGCCCGAGCGTTGCTCGGATAAAAACAATTTATTTACTTGGTTTATTTTTAAGCAAAACATTCATTGACTTAATGTTACTTTACAAATCCTTTTGAAATACCTAGCTCCCAATTAAAAAAAATTGTCACAAAAAAATAATAAACGCAACTTGCCTACTTGAGATTTGAACCCGGGTCTCTGGCTCCGTAGTCGGCTTTCGTAACCATTCGACCAAGAAAACTTTAAATCCCTTAACGAAATTTTTATAGAGGTCTTTCATAATTATCGACATTGTCATTTGTTTGAAGGGTGGATTGTCAAATGTTGACCATTTGACGGCTTTCTACGCCACAATATTATTAATATTTTCTAATAGATGTCGGTAAGAGTAATTTTATATTTAACTGCATAAACATTTAAAAAAACGACAAATTCTATCAATAAAAATTTGTGGATCGATTTATCATCCCCGCAACCAGTGTACTAAATTTCATCAAAATCTTTGGAGCCGTTTCCGAGATTCAAAAAATATATTTAGATATACTTATACAAGAATTGTTCGTTTAAATGTATTAGATGAATCCCTTTTTCCCTTGGTCACGGCATCACGCGCGATCGGCTGGACCGATTTCACTAATTATATTTTTGTTGTGTTTGCAATTAGCAGGAGAAGGTTCTCATGTAAGAAAAAAATAAGGATTTTTTTTCCACACAACGCCATCTGATTCCAAACTAAGCAGAGCTTGTGCTATGGTCATCAGAAAACTGATAAACATACTTATATAATTCCAAATACATACTTAAATAGATAAATTAACACTCAGACACAGAACAAATAGTCATGTTCATCACACAAATATTTGTCCTGGGTGGGAATCGAACCCACGACCTCACGCTTCGCGGTCGGCTCATCACCCACTACGCCACGGAGGCTGTCAATTCGGCGAAAATTTGAGAATTTAAGGATACTTCACCACAGGACAACGTTTGTCGGGTCAGCTAATTATTAATAAAATATAGATATAGTTTTCCTCCCATCGCATAAATAAATTCAAATATAAATTGAATTTTGTTTTAAATTTTAAAATTAAAATATATTTTTTAAATAAAAATTTGATTTAATTTTGACGTTTTTGAATGTGTGCTTAATTTTATTCTATTGCAATGTAAATAAATAAAAAAATAAAGAGTTTTTTCCACAACATTTGCATACCTCGCTGAGGTAAATATGGCGAACTAATAAATGTAGGTACATAAAACAACTTTTGTAATAAGTACCCTTAATTGTGCAAATAAATTATTTTCATTTCATTTTCATTTCATTTCATTTCAGCTGTCAACGGGTATCGTAATACATCTGATTAAAAGCTGATTAAAGCTGCAACCCTTTTTTGCGTCCCACTGCTGGGCACGGGTCTCTTCCCATTATTGGGGAGGCCTGGAGCTTACTCCACCACGCTGCTCCAATGCGGGTTGGTGGAGATGCGGGTTAGTGGCCAACCCGCTGTCGGATGTTTTCAAACCGCCCATAAGGCCTCCGACAAGGTTCAACGACTGTTATCTATCGACAACAACCGGGACCGACGGCTTAACGTGCCCTCCGAAGCACGTAAACGCACATGAATTTTTTTGCCACTAGCGGTCACCCATCTCACATCCGACCGCGCTCGTTTGGCTTAGCTGCGTAGATCGTTTTGCGTTCTACGCTGACCAAAGGGCCAAGGGCGCGTCGCTCGAATAGGAGTAGTTAATTATAATCATAAGCAAGCCAAGTTTAGTTCTATTCCGAAGGCTGATGACGACTATATGACGCCATTCATATAAGTTTGGCAATAATCGCACTTTTCTACCGAAACACAGTAGAATTATTATTGGTTCATAGCAGAAATGGCTGCAGCGATGTTACTTCCACGGTTGAACCTACAAGTATTTGATCTGAGACATCTATCTATATTAATATAATAAAGCTGAAGAGTTTGTTTGTTTGTTTGAACGCGCTAATCTCAGAAACTACTGGTTCGAATTGAAAAATGTTTTTAGTGTTGAATAGTCTATTTATTGGGTAAGGCTATAGGTATAACATCATGCTATGACTCAAAATCAACGCGGACGAAGTCGCAGGCGGCCGCTAGTTATTTATAGGCGCGGGTAAGCCGGATTGTTGGCGTGGCGACGCTTGCCGTGGCGACGGGTCGCCACACTTAGTTGAAGCAACTTGAAATTAATATTGAAGTTTTGTATTAAATCAAAATACATATCTATTAAATAAATTGTCGTCGATAATAGTAGTTTAACCGCACTCGACAAAGCTTAGCTTTATTGACACCCATCCTTGTCATTACCGCACCAGATGTTGCTTAGTGGCCCCTCATCCTTCTTATGACTGCACCAGATATTGCTGAATGGCCACCCATCCTACTTTTGACTGCACTCGACATTGCTTAGCTTTGTTGAAACCTATCCTTCTTATGACCGCATCAGATGTTGCTGAATGGCCACCCATCCTACTTTTGACCGCACTCGACATTGCTTAGCTTTGTTGAAACCCATCCTTCTTATGACCGCACCAGATGTTACTCAATGGCCACCCATCCTACTTTTGACCGCACTCGACATTGTTTAGCTTTATTGACACCCATCGTTCTTATGCTGTGTTTAGTTCCTGTCGTAATCTTTTATGGATTTTTTTTTATTTGAATGGAGTAGCAGACGTGCATGCAGGCCACGTGGTGTTAAGTGGTCGCTGCAGCCCGTGGACATCTACATACAACCTCAAGCAAGCATAGGTAAGTCTTGTCTGAGGTCATATACAGTTGCGCTGCTACTCCGGACGCTGGTGGTCGCCTCATGTAAGCGTGGCCGGCAACTGCATCTTTTCACCGAAATACAGTATAAAAAATAAGCAATAGCATATTACTTGTACGAACTCGATATTTCACGTCTACCAGGCGTCCCATGACGACTCACGGTTTTTTTTTCACTTCTTTAAAAAAAAAAATTCAATTATGGCATCGCAAACTCTGTGCATACTGCCAGCGTCAATTATAATTTTTACATCAATTTTTTGCCAGTTTCAATGAAACTGGACGAAGTAATAACAAAGTCAGTAAGTAAGTCGTCAGTAATCAGTCAGTCTAGTCAGTCCAACATTCAAGTAAAGCGATGGCTACTTTACTAGAACGTGTCCGATGGAATTTTGGAGGCAAGCAGAAAAAACATATTTTAGCACTGTTATTCTATTTCACAAACACTCGTGCACTGTAATCAACCTATATCAAACAAAATGCCATCAACTTTATCCGATATAACTCAAAAATACACCAAGAAAATGAAAATAAAACAAGAGCACAATATGTCTTTTTCGACTTCTCGCAAAAAAACCTTCTTTAAAATTACTTACTTATGTTCAATGGATTTAAGGATTTCGTCGTCCATCCACTTGACCATCCTCATGACTTCCTGGGGACTGTGTTTGGCGGGGTACAGCTTCTCCTCCAGCACGTCCAGGTCGTCGTGGCAGTATGATGTTGACATGTGGAGGAAAACCTGCAAGATGAAGACGAATTTAATTTGCTAGACCCGGTAGACGTTGTTCTGCCTTCTACATCAGTTTGGTCTGGTATTAAGTTTGGTCGCAATATCATTATAATTATCATTATAATATATTATAAAACTAAGTTGATAAAATGTGCGTGCCGATAAAACTTTAAAAGGAGTCCCAGCACGATAAAGGGACTTATATAGTGTGATAGCACTTTATCCCCCCTCGAACAAGAAAGTTCCCGTTTTAACCTAAAGGGTGTGTTTTTAAAGACATAAGGGCTTTTCCAACCCTTCAACTTGGAATTAAGTGTAGTAGCGCCATCTGTTGTCGAGTATTTGAACTTCATTCAGAACAACGATTATTTGGGTTCATGGGCGTACCCAGGTTCAGGCTAGGGGGGGGGGCAAATTCTTGGCCAGGGGAGGGGCAAGTTCTTGGTCCGGGGGACTTTAAGGTTCTTATATTAGGGGTTTCAAGCTGGGTACCGCAATAACGTACCGCTGTAAATTTGCTTTCCACGTTACGCGATAACACGCATACAAAATTCAAAGTCCACGCAGACGAAGTCGCGGTCGGCCGCTAGTTACGCATGAAAAAATGTCGACTTGTGTTATGAATGGGTGGGATGAATAATATTATGGAGTAATTTTAATAACCACATTATTGTACGCAGAATTACGAACGAAGAGCGCCTATTCTTTAGCCTGTATCCGAAAATAATACTGACGAAAATCTCTAGCTCTCTCTCTCTCTAGCAAAATTATTCATTACAACTCTATAGTAACAAAGCTATTTTTATAAACTTATGAAAAATTCACGATAAATAAATAACGCTACACACTCATAGCCCCACACTAGGATTTCCTGTGTCGTGGGTACCATGGACACACACAAAGACAGAAACACAAACACCCAGACCAAGTACAGAAATTAAAAGTAATCATTACAATTTCTGCCTCGCTGGGAATCGAACCCGGGACCCTCGATCGGCAGTCCAACATGGTAACCATTGCGCCACACGGGTGAATAAATAAATAAATAAATAGCGTTTCACACTCATAGCCCCATAGTATGTTTGATATACCCTGTGTCGTGGGTACCATGGACACAATGACAGAAACACAAACACGCCACGCAGGTTAAATTAGCAGCATTAAATCGATATCGATTATCGATTTTAAGACCTCCAGAGTAGTCCCTGTAGCTTCGGGATTAAGAATAGACCTACGGTATCCCCTGTCTGATCGTAAGAGGCGACTAAAAGGTGGCTTCCGGGGCTGCGGGCGATGAGCTCGACCCGTCCAGCCAGCAGCCCCGGGAAGGACGGCGGTGTGTGCGTGGCCGCATGCCGCCGTAAGCATCGGAAGGTGCAGGAGATCACATCTGCTCTCCCAAAGATGGGCCCGTTCCAGGGCGTCGCGTATGGAGGACACCGGTGCGTTCCATGGGAGATCCCGGAGTACTCCCCAAACGCAGAGGAAGGCGAGGGTGTTTTAGTGAGATTCAATTCCCACATAACCCGGTGTCCTCTCCCAAGGTGCTGGGTACCTTTTGAAGGTTTCTCCCCCGATACCAAAAAAAAAGACCTCCAGAGTAGGCGCTCAGAGCCGAGTCGTCGTTCATCAATGTATACCCAGCAATCTAGATATTTCATGTATAAACTTACCTCCAATTTTTTCATAGTTTCAGCCAGCTTCAGCATTTTTAAAGTACCTACTACGTTCATTTCGACTGCATCGCGAATGAACATGTCGAATCTGAAAAACGGTATGGAATCAGTTAAAGTTACGGCAATACTTAATAATAAATAATAATAATAAACGCTACACACTCATAGCCCCACAGTAAGGTAATTAATACCCTGTGTCGTGGGTGCCATGGACACATACAAAGACAGAAACACAAACACCCAGACCGAGAACAGAAATCTAAATTCATCATTCAAATTTCTGTTTCGCCAGGAATCGAACCCAGGACCTCTCGATTGGCAGTCCGGCATGGTAACCATTGCGCCACGCGGGTCGTCAATTTTTTTAATTTAATATTGATACTTAAATCAATATTAAATTAAAAAAATTAAAAACCCCCCGACCAAAAAAAAACTCTAAAAACTAACAAATAATATTTAATAATAATAATAATAATTCATTTATTGCTTTATAAAAAAGTACATAACACAAAGTCATAGAAAATCTTAATACTAAAAACGGGCAAAAGGAGGCGGCTCAGCAATTTGCTCACGCGAAGTGTTAACTTCGCGCAGCGCTGTTTTTCAGCCGCTCCCTGTTCCCAGAGGTCTTAGTCGGGAATTGGAAGTCTGTGATTCCCCAATTGACCGCAGATAAGCAAATTTTAATTGCGTATTTTTTTTAACAAATTTTATTTTGTGTGTGTATGTGTGTGTGTGCGTGTGCGTGCGTGGGCGTTTCCGCTGGTGTTTGGTTGCTAACCGTCGAAAAAGTCTTTTAGTTTTAACTTGTGGTAGGCGTGTTTCAAATTCTCCGCAGCAAGTTGTTTTTTTCCCGCAAGCAAGCGCGCATGGCCGAAGCGCGCATGGCCCGGCGGTTAGCGTAGAACGCAAACGATCTATGCAACTAAGCCAAACGGGCGCGGTCAGATGTGAGATTGGTTACCGCTAGTGGCAAAAATTTCATGCTCGTTTTCGTGTTTCGGAGGGCACGATAAGCCGTCGGTCCTGGTTGTTATCGAGCCAACCAAAGTGTCGGATGTTTTCAAACCGCCCATAAGGCCTCCGACAAGGTTTAACGACTGTTATCTATCGACAACAACCGGGATAATTGAGATATAAATTGAGCTTTAATAACAGGACGAGCAGCAATGGCCGAGTGGGAAAATACGCATTTATCGCTGCTCCACGGTGATGGAAAATCGTGAAATTTAATTGATTTATGGATTTAGGCCATAGTCCACCACGCTGGCCAAGTGCGGATTGGTGGACGTCATGCTTTCGAGAAATTATGAATTTCTCTCAAGCACGCACGGCGATGGAGAACATCGTAATCAATTAAATATGACGATATTTTCCATCACCGTGGAGCAGCGATAAATGCGCACATTACAAATATCTTTGTCAGAGGTGCGCGCCGAGGATTTGAACCCGGGATCGGTCGCGTCGAAGACCGCGGTTTTTTACCACTCGGACATCGCTGCTCTGATTAAATTATGGAACTATTATTATATAAATTGAGCTTAAATAACCGGACGAGCAGCGATGACCGAGTGGGAAAATACCGCGGTCTACGACGTGACCGATCCCGGGTTCAAATCCTCGGCGCGCACCTCTGACAAAGAAATTTGTAATGTGCGTGTAGCGACCTTCCGCTACTCATCAAGAGATGGCGCCACGGGTATTCCTGAATCACGCTTCGAAGTTTTCTGAATATCCGAGCATATATACAAGCTCCGAATTGAGTCAATTGGAGCGCGGCCGCTCCCCGGGCATGATCACCTCGCCCGGCGGGAGATCTCCCTTTGCCAAACTGGTGACCCCGGACAAGAATACGTCCCTTCTGACCTTCATCAGTCGCACCTTCACTCCCTGAATGGACTGCAGCATCACTTCACCAGCTCGTCAGGGTCATCGCAGCGCATCGTGATAACGCTTCCTGATCCTGATCCAGCTACCTCCTGCGACGTCGTGGACGGCTCGAGTACCCACTCTACTCGTCTCCACATTCCAACCTACCCTCACATCTCGACTCACCGAAGATAGAGGGCATCTCCACACTTCGCTACACCCTCACATCCCGACTCACCGTGGACAGAGGGCGACACAAGGTCTGCACCCTCACATCTCGACTCACCGCAGATAGAGGGCATTCAAGGCGCTTGTAAGCGAAGATTACTCAAGCATGGATTGAAGACATCGACCTCCGGTCTGAGCAGGGGGTGATGTAGTGACCTTCCGCTACTCATCAAGAGATGGCGCCACGGGTATTCCTGAATCACGCTATCGAAGTTTTCGGAATATCCTACCATATATACAAGCTCCAAATTGAGTCAGTTGGAGCGCGGCCGCTCCCCGGGCATGACCACCTCGCCCGGCGGGAGATCTCCCTTTGCCAAATGCGCATTTATCGCTGCGCCACGGTGATGGAAAATCGTGAAATTTAATTGATTACGATGTTCTCCATCGCCGTGCATGCTTGAGAGAAATTCATAATTTCTCGAAAGCATGACGTACACCAATGCGGCCCACGGACACACCACCGTCCTTCCCGGGGCTGCTGGATGGACGGGTCAAGCTCCCACTCTCACCGTCCGCAACCCTGGAAGCCCCTTTTAATCGCTTCTTACGATCAGGCAGGGGATACCGTTAAGCTCGAAGCTACAGGGACTTCCCAAGACGGGCCCGTATCCGAAATTCCGTGGATTTTCGGTCCTCACTTTTGTATAACACTGAAGAAGTTCTAGCAATGTTATTCATTCAGTAGCTTAATGTTATTACTACGCTAATCTCATAAATTCTTGAAATAAAAAAACCGATTAGAGTATGCCAAAATTATTTTGAAAATGTTAGCAATTACGGACAGCGTAAGGAGTATACCCTCTGTTTTGGGGCATCGCTCATAAAGGACACTAGTGCGTTCCGCTAAAGATCCAGGAGTCATCAAGGCAGACCACCGAAGGGAATTTAGTGCGGCACAAATTCCTCATACCCTAGTATCTTTCCCAAGGTAATAGGCACGTCATTGGTCCCCCATCCATCCATCAATTCATAGTCCACTGCTGGACATACGCATCCCCTTACTTTTGCCACTCCATCCCGTCTCTCCCTCCCTTCCGAATCCAGCGTCTTTCAGTTGGTTCAGTTGTCGGTCCTTCTAACTATTATGGCCCCTATATTCCTGGCACTATATTCCCCTTATCCCCCATACTGTATTATAAATTATTCACATGGTGTACCTCACACAAGCAGCACAATGGAATACGATCTGACACTCTCTCTGCAGCTCCTCCTGATCCATGATGGAGATGCCCAGCTGGTCTTCCGTTACATCGCCTGGGACCAGTCGGATTTTGTGGAGATTCTTCGGACATTCGGCCTGGATCCTGTTGAATACCTATGGAAAAGTATGATTATTGGTCATTATTGATTAACGGATTACACTCATATTTTGCGGAAAATTCGCCGAGAACATTCGTCGAAAACAATTCGCCGAAAACACAATTCGCCGAAATTGTTTTTCGAACGGCCGGAAATACAATTAATCAAAAACACAGTTTCGAATCATCGAATGTCGAATCACAATTCGTCGAATCGACTGAAAATCCGTCACAAATACTGTTTTAAATTATAGCGGGTAATATTCTTAGGGACCTTCAACTATGACGGGAAATATTTATAAAAAAATATAAACTACAGCGGGAAATAGTGATAGGATTTCCTAAGTTGCACCATGGACATTTACAAACACAGGAACCCAAACCCAGGCAAAAACACTTTCTGTATACTTAGCTTGTTTATTTTAATGCTGCACGAGTATGCAGACCAAGTGGTGTTAAAATTTTTACTCACAACCTATAACATGTCTTGCCAGTGTTCAAATATGTTGAGTTGCGCTGCTAATCCGAAGTCTGATGGTCGCTTTATGTACGTCTGACCAGCAACTGTATCCCTTTACCGAAACACAATAGTACTGCTTCAAGACAAAAGTGTATGCAGCGGTGTTACTTCTCCGATCGAGCCTTTAAAGTTTTACACCCTACAGAAATTCAGAACTCTCTCTCTCCTTTCTATTGCTTACCTCATTGTTGAGATAATCCTGGAGCCTCTCCTCAACGCTCAGGCCTTTCTTGGTCCTGATCAGCAGGTACAAGGTCTTGACGTCTGGACAGCTTCTCAGCAGTTTCTCCACCAGGACAATGCCCATGAAACCAGTGGCTCCCGTGATGAAGACCGACTTCCCCGCATAGTATTCTGCTACTCCAATGGGTAGAGTCATATTTTCTGTGGAATAAAAAGATGTGAGTTGCGGGACGTTTTTAAATGTGAATCTTTCACATCGCCATGGTGCTACATATCGACTTGTTTTTTAAAACTTTTAACGGAATAAATAAAAATTTCAACAGAATAAAATAAATTTAATGGGGCTCCATAAAACAAAAGTGATTTTTTTTAAATAGACGGAACCGTTCGTACGCGAATCCGACTCGGACTTGGCCGGTTTTTTAAGTAAAATTTATTGAAGTGAAAACTTCTTTTAGCACGGTACACATATTTTTAGTTGAGATAAAATCTCTGGACTCGCGACACCGTTACGAGACGCAGGCAACATATATTGAGTTAGACGTTTAGTTTGGCGTTTCGCCGTCGGGATCGATTTTTGTTTCGTAAGTTTCGGAGCATTTTTTTTATTTTAGTTACCATGAACCTATATAGTTTCTATTTTAGATTGTAATAATTTTAATAATAATGATGATGATACAAGTTATCGAAATTGTTAACGATGATTCATAAAAGAATATTAAATGTATTTTAAATTTTCTAATAATTAATAAAATACAATGAAATGAAATGAAATGAAATATTCTTTATTCACTGTACGGTTCCTTTACAAACTCTTAGAGAACGTTATTTTTTTGTTCTGTCTGCTCTGGGTGCGCTTAGGCAATGCTGAGCTGAAGAAAAGAGCAGACGGAGGAAAACTTCAGCTCTGTTTAAAATATGAGGTATACAATAATTACCTTACAATAATTCATAAATAAAATGCAATTCATAACCCAATAACCCTAGTACCCATCTAAAAATGTCTAACGCGCCAAAATAAGTTTTCACTTCTTTCCACACTCCCGGAGTGCAATTTTTTTTTGATTTGAATTAATACCGCGGAAGAAAAACTTAATTAATATTTTATTGATAAATATCGCATTTTCAGTTTCAGTTATGTCACCAATTCAATGTTTATTTGTTATATTCTTTTAATCTATTAAATTTCAAGAAATATTTTATTTTTGTTATATATTGTATTATTAATCCAAGGTACGTAACTCAGACTTTTTTTATTTTCGTCTACACAAAAAAACTTACCCAACAAAAAGTCTATAAAAAAGAAGACTACGATTGTTCACATTTATTAGAGTACTAAATAAGTCCCGAGTACTTGGTAGTATAGAGTGATACGCCACATGCGTTGTAATGCGTGATACAAACGACAGATCCATAATGTAATAATAAATAATTATAAATGACACACACTCATAGCCCCATAGTAAGGAAATTAAAACCCTGTGTCGTGAGTACCATGGACACATACAAAGACAAGAACACAAACACCCACACCGAGAACAGAAATTTAAACTCATCATTCAAATTTCTGTTTCGCCGGGAATCGAACCCGGGACCCCTCGACTGTCAAGTGTCAGTCCGACATGGTGACCATTGCGCCACGCGGGTCGTCCATGACACTATAAATCTCTACTTATTATAAAATTAACTACTCTGGCCGCGTCTGTCTGTCTGTACGAACGCGCTAATCTCAAAAAATTCTGAACGGATTTTTGTATTGTTTTCACTAATAGATAGCGTGATTCCTGATTAAAGTATAATTAGGTAGGTCTACTATTGATTATGCTTTTCAGTTAATTTACTGAAATATAATGATTGTTGTTGGGAAGTTTTGTTTTTTTTGTATCGGGGGGGAAACCTTCAAAAGGTATCCGGCACCTTGGGAGAGGATATCGGGTTATGTGGGATATGTACCGCATTAAAACCCCTCGGTGGCTGCCTCGGCACTTGGGAAGGACTCCGGGATGTTTAGTGGAACGCACCGGTGTCCTCCGCGACGCCCCAGAACAGGTAGTAGACAGACAGGTATGTAGACAGTCGAGCCATCACCTGTCACCCCTCCGTCTTACGAATATTTGATCACAGACACGTGGCCGTCCTGACGCGAGTTTAACATTTTTTACCCATCCCAACAAAAGTGCACAACGCCGCTAAAGAAGTTTTCACTTCAAAAATATATATACTCGCCCCGCCCCCAAACCAGGCGCGGTCCGAGTACACGTCTGATAAATTTATTGACCTCGTCCAAAATTTCAGCCTGCACCTGCCCAAAACTAAATTCAAGCCCCAAACTAAAATCCTGGATCCGTCACTGTCACTACCTACAAGTTTTTTGTTCGATTTACTGTAAGAAAGTATTTATAGCTTGTTTTTATCCATACTAATATTATAAATTTGAAAGTAACTTTGTCTGTCTGTCTGTCTGCTACACTTTCACGCTTAAACCACTGAACCGATTTTGTTGAAATTTGGCATAAACATAGAAAGGACGTTGAGAGAGGACATAGGCTACTTTTTACCACGGGAAAATATCTCATTCCCATGGGAAGCAAATGAAATAATGAAATGCGCCGTGTAGTCTTATAAATACACTTTTTGTTATTACTTACTTCATCACGTCGATTCACGTCGATTATCATATTTTATAACTTATATTCTTTTGTTTTATTCTTATACTTTGCTTTTCCTTTATTATTTCTTTACAAAATTATTTACTTTCTCTGTTTGTTTATTAATATTTTGACGCAGCTATCAAAATTTTCATGTCTGTCTTTTATATTTCTTATTTTTCATATTCGTTTTACGGCATTGTATAAAAATCCTTTTAGCCATTCAATATTAAAAGAAAAAAAATGTATGTTTCCTATTTCATTTCATAGGTTAATAAAGTATAGTATTGTCTTTGGCTTATTTATGTTTTTTTTATATTAGCCGGTTAATTAATATTTTAATCTATACATAAAGCTGAAGAGTTCGTTTGTTCTTTGGTATGTTTGTTTGAACGAACTAATCTCAGGAACTACTGGTTCCAATTAAAAAAATATTTTTGTGCTGGATAGTCCATTTATCGGGGAAGCCTTTCTTTTAAAGGCACACGGGCCTCGTGGTGTTAAGCGATCACCGTCGCCTATGGACACGGGCAACCCCAGGGGAGCCACCAAGGGCTTTAGGCTATTTAACATCATGCTATGACTAATACCAAAGTCCACGCGGACGAAGTCGCGGGCGGCCACTAGTACATAATAAATTCGATAGTCACTCTCTGTCTGTTACGCTTTCCCGCTAAACTACTGAACCAATTTTGAAGACACTGGCGGAAGGCTAGTACTTTTTTAAGTATAAGTACCGTAAGTGTGTATCCACCGTTGTGTTTATGTTGATTTTTTAAATTTTAAAGTTAAATGTGCTTTTTATGTCAGTTAAATAGTGCATATTGTTTATTTATTTTTTAAATATTCTGTTTTGGAAATGTCCACACGCGAGGTCTTTCCGTTATATAGATAGGTCATTTGTTTTCTAAAAATATTATAAATTTGTCTTTCTTTTCTTTCTATACTACACTTTTTCAATATTATAAACAGGCGCGGTCGCAGTCTTAAATTTTGGGTGGTCATTAAGAAATTTGGGGGAAGAGGTGTCCCTAATTGGCTTGTTTCGCCTTCCGTCTACGCGGGACTGATGGATTTGGGAGGGGGGATCCCTGTGATCCCTGTGATCCCCCGGGACCGCGCCTGATTATAAAATTGAAGGTAACTCTGTCTCTCTGTTACCCTTTTCCGTTTAAAACACTAAACCGATTTTGATGAAATTTGGCAATATCATACGAGATAAGACGTTGAGAAAAGAAAAGATGAGCCCTTCATGCATTTTCATATTTTTACTTATCTATAAAATCTATTATTATTTATCTATTTTCACATAGAAAGCTACAAAATGAATTTAAATATTGAAATTAAAGTGGAAATAATGTCTCTTTAAAATAAATGTTTTTATTCGTATCGTTAACATCTACGTCATCGCAGCAAATATAAATAGACGGAGTGATAATTCACAAAATAAATTAATATTAATCGTAATGTAAAAGTATTGTTACTCGTATTTTTTCAAACTTTCTTGTGTATTCTTTTCTTTTCTTTTGTATTTTTCTTTCAACTTGTGTGTACATAAATGAATAAATAAATAAATAAAAAGTACGGGTGCTGTAGCCAAGTTCAAAACTTTAAACGGCCGTAGGCACTTACGTAGCGGCGTTGTGCACTTTTTTGAGATGGGCAAGGACAGGACACGTGGCCTGATCGAATATTCGTAAGATGGAGGGGTGACAGCTGATGACGGCTCGACTGTCTATACTTGTGAAATTGGTTTATATCAAGTATTTAAAATATGGACATTGAACAAAGTGCATAGAATCTATTAATGAAAAAAGTGACGAAGAAATAGTGAAAGAAAATGAGTGAGTACTTTATAAAAGATGAGATGAAAACCACCTAAAAAAACTAGATGAAAAATAATACTGATTATAAAAGCAATTCGTGCGAAATTATTCCCTAACCATTCCAAAATATCAAAAAACACAACGTTCAAGTTAATTTAAGTCATTTAAGTAAATTTTAAAATTAAGTTCAAGTTCAAGTTTTCACATCTGCCGGCACTACCGGAGTGCAACCAGTTGTTTTTTTGACAGTGCGATATGTATTAAATAGGTACTCGTAGTCATGAATACCTAAGTAGGTATAACGGTAGAACGGTACCTATAAATACTGTAAGCTAATTTGAAGTGAAAAAAATACATCAGAGAGGTTTTACAAGTATGTTGGCTTGGCTGCAACTATTTTTTACGTTCCACTGCAGCGCACGGGACTCTCCCCATTATTGGGTTAGTGGCCAACCCGCTGCCAGATGTTTTCAAACCGCCTCCGATTTAACGACTGTTATTTATCGATAACAACCGGGACTGACGGCTTAACGTGCCTTCCGAAGCACGAAAACGCGCATGAAATTTTTGCCACTAGCGGTCACCCATCTCACATCTGACCGCGCCTGTTTGGCTTAACTGCGTAGATCGCTTCCGTTCTACGCTAGCCGCTGATCCATATGCGCTTCAACGTCTATGTTACTTACTTGTTAATTCTTTTTCACCTTTTAAACTTTTTCTTAACTTCAATTTTATTAATCAAATTTAAAACCAACTACGTCGGACAAACTGTTATCGAATTTTGGCAAAATTAAGGCGATTCATTCTTAATATAGATTGATAGCATATTTAGAATACAATTGAATAGAATATTTAGTACTAACTTTCCGGCCGCGGTTTCATCTGCGTGGAATTCGGGTATCAATAATACTTATCTGCTTCCCTCATTTTAAGTTACTTATTTTTATTTTTTTTATTTATTTATATTTATGTGAAAAACCTAAAACTAAGGTTCACAAAGGGTTAAACCTAATGCCTATTGCATTGTCTACCGGTCGACCCTGGGTGATGTTGAGAATGCGAGGTAGGCTTCTAAAATAAACAAGCTAAAAGACACATGATTAAAATTATTATGATAACTGCGTACATAATAAAATACGTACAGCAATATATATTCACATTCATACATACATACATACATACATACACAAATAACGTAGAATCTAGTCTATATACTACCAAAGATTTTTATGACTTATGTACGTCATAAAAATCTTTGGTAGTATATAGACTAGATTTTAATATATAAACTAGCTGACCCGGCGAACTTAGTACCGCCTTTTCTTTTGACGTGATAACGTCTTTAAAATCGTTTTAGTCAGGTGACATGTTCAGAAACTTGTGTCACACCAAAACCTCACGAGCGCGATCGCAGGTATAACGAGAGAGAGACGGACCGATCTCCCGTCTCATCTCGAGCGCTGCCAGTCATTCCGTGAAACTTGTCACGCGGAATCCTCACGAGCGGAGGCTGGCATAGCGTTCGAGTGAGTGGACCGATCTTCCGTCTCTCTCACTCTAGCGGCATACAAACGAATGGAGATTTTCTCGTGCGGACGTTATCACGTAAACATCTCGATCGTAAACCTACTTTACAAACAATTTGCCGTTTTTTTTATATAAATAATCTGAACAAAAAGGCAGACATCATCTTTTCATGATTAACTTACTAATATTATTATTAGTAAGTACCTGAACGACCGAGCGTTGCTCTGATAAAAACAATTTATTTTCTTGGTTTAATTTCAAACGAAACAATCATTTGCTTAGTGTTAGGTACTTAAAAACGCCATCTGAAATACCTCCCATAAAAAATATTTACACAAAACATAAAAAAATAAACGCAATATGGTTTTGATTGAGGTTTGAAGCCGGGTCTCTAGTTCCGCAGTCAGCTCAAGTGACTATTCGGCCATGGAAGCTTTAATTCAATAAACGAAATTTTTATAGAGCTCTTTCAAATCGACATTGTCATTATTTGAACGTCGGGTTGGCGGATGGCGTTTAACGGCGTTCTACGCCATAATCTATATATATATAAGAGATTTCCACCCATATATTCACCCATCACGATATCTCTGGAACTATAAGACCTACCGACTTCAAATTTGGTAGGAATATTCCTTTCGCCGAGTAGAGGTCAGCTAAGAACGGATTTTACGAAATTCCACCCGGAAGGGGGGGTATTTCCACCCATCACGATATCTCTGGAACTATAAGACCTACCGACTTCAAATTTGGTAGGAATATTCCTTTCGCCGAGTAGAGGTCAGCTAAGAACGGATTTTACGAAATTCCACCCGGAAGGGGGGGTATTTCTACCCATCACGATATCTCTGGAACTATAAGACCTACCGACTTCAAATTTGGTAGGAATATTCCTTTCGCCGAGTAGAGGTCAGCTAAGAACGGATTTTACGAAATTCCACCCGGAAGGGGGGGTATTTCTACCCATCACGATATCTCTGGAACTATAAGACCTACCGACTTCAAATTTGGTAGGAATATTCCTTTCGCCGAGTAGAGGTCAGCTAAGAACGGATTTTACGAAATTCCACCCGGAAGGGGGGGTATTTCCACCCATCACGATATCTCTGGAACTATAAGACCTACCGACTTCAAATTTGGTAGGAATATTCCTTTCGCCGAGTAGAGGTCAGCTAAGAACGGATTTTACGAAATTCCACCCGGAAGGGGGGGTATTTCTACCCATCACGATATCTCTGGAACTATAAGACCTACCGACTTCAAATTTGGTAGGAATATTCCTTTCGCCGAGTAGAGGTCAGCTAAGAACGGATTTTACGAAATTCCACCCGGAAGGGGGGGTATTTCTACCCATCACGATATCTCTGGAACTATAAGACCTACCGACTTCAAATTTGGTAGGAATATTCCTTTCGCCGAGTAGAGGTCAGCTAAGAACGGATTTTACGAAATTCCACCCGGAAGGGGGGGTATTTCTACCCATCACGATATCTCTGGAACTATAAGACCTACCGACTTCAAATTTGGTAGGAATATTCCTTTCGCCGAGTAGAGGTCAGCTAAGAACGGATTTTACGAAATTCCACCCGGAAGGGGGGGTATTTCTACCCATCACGATATCTCTGGAACTATAAGACCTACCGACTTCAAATTTGGTAGGAATATTCCTTTCGCCGAGTAGAGGTCAGCTAAGAACGGATTTTACGAAATTCCACCCGGAAGGGGGGGTATTTCTACCCATCACGATATCTCTGGAACTATAAGACCTACCGACTTCAAATTTGGTAGGAATATTCCTTTCGCCGAGTAGAGGTCAGCTAAGAACGGATTTTACGAAATTCCACCCGGAAGGGGGGGTATTTCTACCCATCACGATATCTCTGGAACTATAAGACCTACCGACTTCAAATTTGGTAGGAATATTCCTTTCGCCGAGTAGAGGTCAGCTAAGAACGGATTTTACGAAATTCCACCCGGAAGGGGGGGTATTTCCACCCATCACGATATCTCTGGAACTATAAGACCTACCGACTTCAAATTTGGTAGGAATATTCCTTTCGCCGAGTAGAGGTCAGCTAAGAACGGATTTTACGAAATTCCACCCGGAAGGGGGGGTATTTCTACCCATCACGATATCTCTGGAACTATAAGACCTACCGACTTCAAATTTGGTAGGAATATTCCTTTCGCCGAGTAGAGGTCAGCTAAGAACGGATTTTACGAAATTCCACCCGGAAGGGGGGGTATTTCTACCCATCACGATATCTCTGGAACTATAAGACCTACCGACTTCAAATTTGGTAGGAATATTCCTTTCGCCGAGTAGAGGTCAGCTAAGAACGGATTTTACGAAATTCCACCCGGAAGGGGGGGTTGCGGGGGTGTTAAGTAATGTTTGTATATATGACATCGCAAAACTCAGAAACTATTCGACCGATTATTATGAAAATTGGTATGTGTATGTATTTTTTCACGGAGAAGGTTTATATGGTATCCATTATTATTATTATTTAATATTTAAACGCGATACGGAGTTCGCGGGGTCAGCTAGTATTTAATAAAAGTATTATTGATACTCTTCTCGTATATTTTTTCAGTTTATATTTAAGTTGATTATCGCTGAAAAATTTTTTTTTAAATTTAAAATATAAAAATAAAATCTAGCTGGATCGATTTACCACCCCCGAAACCAGGGTACTTACTAAATTTCATCAAAATAATTGAAGCCGTTTGCGAGTTTCAAAAAATATATTCACGTATATACAAGAATTGCTCGTTTAAGGTATTAGATAAAAAGGGGTTGGTGATGGAGTATAAAAAAGTTAAATTAAACTAAGATAACAGCAAAAATATAAATCGGTTTATCCGTTTAATTCCGACATTCCAGGGTTTCATCCGCCACATCCCATTTCCAGCATCGATCCTCGTCAATTAGAAACATAAAGAGAACTAGTTATGATAAATCCAAGGAGCCCAAACTCGATGGGTTTACTAAAAGGCAGTCCAGGGTTACGTCTCCTACCTTCGAGCCCTAACAGCAGACCAGTTCAGTGGTTAAGTAAACTGAGCGGTAACATTCCTATCACACCTAACAAAAGACCTGATGACCTTGAAGACCTGAACCGATTTCCACCAAACATAGCTAAGAACACTCTCGACTGATATACTTTTCAAACAAAAAAAACCGCATTAAAATCAGATCATCCGTTTGGGAGCTACGATGCCACAGACAGACACATACACATTTACACACACACACACACCCACACACGTCAAACTTATAACACCCAGTCGTTTTTGCGTTTGGGGTTAAAAATTAAGAGTTATTAAGGGGGTTAAATTAAGAGTTGTATCATTAAAAATTCAAACAACAATAAAATTTAGTCCCTAAACTAAAAACAAAATTAAATAGATTTCAACCAATTGTCAGACCTGCCAGATGAAAATTCTTTCAAATTGGACCTATTTATGCAAACTGGAACCAACCCACACATGATGATGATGATGATTGTTTTGAGAAAAAGCTGTTTAATGTATTAGACAACTGATGTTTTGTGGATGAAAATGTTGTGTTTTGTCAAAATTGTCAGATCATTTTGATCTTTACAGGGTCGATAGAAGGTGCAAATTACGGCATGATTGTGGATTGGTTCCGGTTTGCGTAAATAGGTCCAATTAGTCAAGTAGTTTAGGAGGAGTATAGCAACTAACACTGCGACCCGAGATTTATATATATTACTAGCAATTCGGCTGACTTTGTCCTGCCTTAAAGTATCAAAAATAAAATAAATCAATAAATTGAGATGTAAGCTATCCTATCTTACAAGTTGGATCAAACTGCACACGGTGTGCAAATTTTATTAAAATCGATTAAGTAGTTTATGAGTCCATCGCAGACAAACAACGTGACACGTAGTTTATATATATATTAAGATAAATTCGAAAGTAACTCTGTCTGCTACGCTTTCCCGCTTAAACTACTGGACCAATTTTAATAAAACTTGGAACACAGATAGAGTGGACCTTGTGAAAGGACATAGGATGGTTTTTACCCTACGGGAACCTATAAAACGGGTCCACGCGGACGAAGCCGCTGGCGAAAGGCTGGTTTATATATATTAAGACTAGTGGACCCCGCAGACGTTGTCCTGCCTTAAAAGTATTGAAAAAGATTAGTTTCTTTATCATCTCAAAGAGTTTTTATGTTACTGTCAAATAAAAAAATAAAAAACAAATAGTGGCAGATGAATTGTTATTCAGACTATGTCAAAACTTCTGGACGATGGTGCTAAGAACAGTTTGACAGTTAGGTACTAACAGTTTATTTAGGAGAATAAAATAAGTGGTTTTACTATTAATTTCACAATTTTTCCATATTTTCTCACCGTTTAAACCTTCCCTTTACTTCTTCTAATATTTCAAGACTAAAATTCGCCACATCGTTTCAGCCGTTCTCGAGTTTCAGCGAGACTAACGAACAGCAATTCATTTTTATATATAGAGATTATAGACATCACAAATATACCTGAGTATTCCACGACAAGCGCTTAGTACAGAAATTTTCACGTCCAATGAATTGATGTTAATAAAAAATGATTCTTGACCTTAAAGAGATTTTATGTTACTTACTATATCTACTATACTCGGTCAAGTTAACATGACACCTGGGAGGCTACTCTGTACGCCCGTATCCGAAACTTCGTGAATTTTCGGATCTCATTTTTGAGTAAGACTGATGAAATTCTGGCAATACCTATTATTCATTCAGTGGCTTAATATTATCAATGAAAACGTTAATCTTTTAAATTCATGAAAAAAGAAAGTGTCTAAATATGCTAAAAATGATTCCGAAAATGTTAGAACTTATGGACGGATGCATACAGAATAGCCTCCCAGGTGTCATGTTAACTCGACCGAGTAGTATGTATTTATTATTTACTTACTATGTATTTATTATATTAATATGTACTTTCTCACTTTTGAAACTTTTCTTAACTTCAACTAATCAACTAAACCAAACCGCACCGGACAAGCCGTCATCGAGTTTTAGCAAAACTAACGGCAATTAATTCTTACATGCCTATGTATAGTAAAAAACAAATTCAATTGAATAGCATTAAAGTACTAGCTTTCCGCCCGCGGTTTCATCCACGTGGAAGTCGGGTATCCTGTCTTTGGTATATATCTTGTGTATTATAATTTATATATATTACTAGTGGTCCCGCCCAGCTCCGCCCGGGTGCAGACGTTGTCCAAAGACGATTTGTTTTATTATTATCTTAAAGAGAACAGAAAAACGGCCAAAAGTTACAGTTTTTCTATGAATGACGAGTACCGGGACACTGATAAATAGTGACGATAGTACGGACGTTTACCATATAAATTTTTATTTACTTTCTATTCCGTGCTTAAATAAAAAGTTTCATGTTTTTACCTTCGATGATAACAACATTTCATGCAATATTTCATTTATTTCAACCCCCTTAAGCTTATTCGTCTGAACAGCGATGGCCGAGTGGTAAAAAACCGCGGTCTTCGACGCGATCGATCCCGGGTTCAAATCCTCGGCGCGCACCTCTGACAAAGAAATTTGTAATGTGCGCATTTATCGCTGCTCCACGGTGATGGAAAATATCGTGATATTTCATTGATTACAATGTTCTCGCAAAAGCTTCGGAGGGCACGTTAAGTCGTCGGTCTCGGTTGTTATCGATAGATAACAGTCTTTAAAACTTGTCGGAGGCCTTAAGGGCGGTTTGAAAACATCCCACAGCAGTTTGGCCACTAGCCCACATCTCCACAAACCCTCATTGAAACAGCTTGGTGGATTAAGCTCCAGGCCTCCCAATAATGGGGACAGACCTGTGCCTAACAGTGGGACGCAAAAAGGGTTGCAGCCAGGCGTGAAAACGTAACAGTCACATACAGACAGTTATACAATATTACTATATATAACATTACTATGGACAATATGAATGTTAATAAGTACTCATCTACTTCCCTCATTTTAAGTTACTTACGTCATAAGGTACACGCAAAACTATTTACTTAAACTATGTTTATGCCTTAGATCATCAAAGTTATTGATTCACCCTTCAGTAGAGACGGCATAGCGCCTCGCTTCGATACTTAATTTTTGGGCCAAATCTGGTGCGGGGGAAAAACGCACACATTTTAATTTAGTAACACATTCACAAATATTCTTTCATAGCTACAGACGCATACATATAAAAAAAAGACGCATACATTCCTAAATATGTCAATTTCAATGAACAACGTCATTTTCTATGCACCGACAACACTGACACCAACACACACAGACACACTAGTTGTATAACTAGTGTGTCTGTGTGTGTTGGTGTCTTTAATGTTGTATGTTGCTTGTATGTTGCTTAATTTAATTTCTATTTTCATCTTGATTATAATTAAACAGTGTATTATATTTTAAATCAAAGCAAATATAATTAATTTTATATTAAATAACTTATTTTGTAGATTTTAATTTATGTTCAAAACTTTGCAATAATTGGAATAGTATTGAATTTCACTTTAAATTATTAAATAAATTTCATATACATAATATATTCAATATTAGGTTGAAATTTTATATATATATATATATTTTTTTTACTATCAATTACAAATGGATCATAATAAATTAAGTAAGATTGTTAGTTTTAATTGTAAGTCGATGGTGAGATCAATTGACTGCATTCGCCAATTATGTCAAACCGCGGATTTAATTGCACTACAGGAGACATGGCTTTTGACTCATGACATACCGCTATTAGGAACGATAAGCCATGAGTTTGGGTATACTGGAAACTCCGCAGTGGATACAACGTTAGGTGTCCTGCGTGGTAGACCCTACGGCGGAGTAGCAATACTTTGGCGTAAAAGTGTATTCACCTCTGTGTCCATAGTCCATTGTTGCAGTGTACGGCTTACGGCGATTAGGGTAACAATCTCAAATCGTAGTTACCTGTTCTTTTCTGTATACATGCCGACTAATTCGTTTGATAATTTGACAGAATTTACGCAATGCTTAGGTGAGGTGTATGCTATAGTTGAGAGTCAGGAGGTTGAAGGTGTATAAATACTCGGCGATTTTAATGCGCATCCTGGAGAACTATTTGGCAATGAGTTGCTAGAGTTCTGTGCCGAACATGGTTGGATCTGTGCAGACTTTAATATGTTAGACATTGGCTCTTCCACGTACACATACATCAGTGACTCCCATCAAAATTGCCACCGTTGGCTCGATCATTGCGTGGTAACGAAGGCAGCTTTTGCAACCATAGTTGATATAAACATAAAGAATGACGTATTTTGGTCTGACCGACTCTGACCATTTCCCTCTTGAAATTGTTATTAAGTTAGAGGAAATTAAACCAAAAATAACTGTTAATCAAACTAGCCGTAATAAAGTGCTATGGGGTTATAGACATCCGGAACAGATAGCTAGATACTCGGACCTGTGTAGTGAAAAATTAGAAAAAATAGTGCTAGATGAGACTCTTAACAAATGTAACGACTTTTGTTACCATGAAGAACATAAATTACTCGTAGATACACTATACACGAAAGTAATAAAAATACTTACTGACAGCTCAGTCTCGACGTGCAGTGAAGGAGGGTGTCATCGTCGCAGTCGGTACATTACGGGTTGGAATAGGTATGTGAGGGAGGCTCACCGGAAGGCTCGGCTTTGCTTTCAGGAGTGGGTAGAATTTGGTAAGCCCGGTAGTGGGCCGCTGTATGGAAAAATGTGTGAAGCGAGAAAAATATTTAAAGAAAAACTTAAATGGTGTCAAAATAATAAAGACCAAATTAAGATGAACATAATTGCCGCACACCATTCGTCCAAAAGATTTAGTAAATTTTGGAAGGAAACCAACAAAATGAATCCAAAGTCGAGCCTTCCTGTGAGTGTAGAGGGCGTATGTGAACCTAAGGAGATCGCTGACTTATTCCGACAGCATTTCAGGGTGCGGTCGCCTTTAGGTAAATCTGAACAGGGGCTCGGCACTGGCTTGAGTGGCCTGACTGTACTTTTCACAGACGCGGAGGTCGCGAACGTAATAAAAACCATGACCAGAGGCAAATCTCCAGGTCATGATGGACTCAGTGTCGAGCATTTGCAGAATGCAGGCGTTCACCTTCCGAGAGTGTTGGCTATGCTGTTTAATCTGTGTATCAGACATACCTACCTACCTAAAGATCTTATGAGAACAATAGTGGTTCCAATACCTAAAAACAAAACAGGTATGCTATCGGAGGTTAACAATTATAGGCCTATTTCCTTGGCTACAATAATTGCAAAGGTACTGGATAGTCTCTTACTACAACACCTAAGTAAGCACCTGCATTTCCATGATGGGCAGTTCGGTTTCAGACCAAATCTGTCCACGGAGGCAGCGATCTTCTGTCTAAAGAGTACTGTTCAGTATTATACCGGAAGGAGGACGCCTGTGTATGCGTGTTTCCTGGATTTGACCAAGGCGTTTGATCTCGTGTCGTACGACGTGTTGTGGCGTAAGCTGTCGTGTGAGACGAGCCTGCCGGTGGAGCTCATTGAGATATTTAAATTTTGGTATGGAAATCAGACCAACTGTGTCAAGTGGGCTGGAAAGTATTCAGATGAGTATAGGTTGGAGTGTGGTGTGAGGCAAGGTGGCTTAACCTCCCCAACGCTTTTCAACCTGTACATCGATAGCCTGATTGGTGAGCTCAGCAGCACTGGTGTAGGATGCTCGATAGACGGAACACCATTAAATAATATCAGTTATGCGGACGACATGGTGCTACTGAGCCCGTCAATTAGAGGAATAAACAAAATGGTATCGGTCTGTGAAAGATACGCGGAGGCCCATGGGTTGAGGTACAATGCTAAGAAAAGCGAGCTGCTCGTCTTTAGAGCAGGCAAACAACTCTCCTCAATACCACCTGTTTTTCTTAGTGGAACCGAATTGATCAGAGTTTCAAAATTTAAATATCTCGGGCACTGGGTCACTGAAGATGGAAGGGATGATGTGGACTTGGAGAGGGAGCGCAGGGCGCTGGCTGTTAGATGCAATATGCTGGCTCGCAGGTTTGCGCGCTGCGAAAAAAGTGTAAAAATCACTCTTTTCCGCGCCTACTGCCAGTCTTTTTACACCTGCAGCCTGTGGACCGAATATTCGCGGAAAGCATACAGCGCCCTGAGAGTCCAATATAATGACGCTTTTAGGGTGCTTTTGGGGCTGCCTAGGCACTGCAGTGCGTCAGGCATGTTTGCTGAAACAAGGACGGCTGACTTTTACGCAATAATGCGCCAAAGAACTGCCTCACTAATGCGCCGACTAAGAGACAGCACCAATGGCCTCATTAGCGTCATTATATACAAACTCTACAGTCCTATGCTGCGACGGTGGCACCACCTTCATGCTAAATTTCATTAGTTTACTGAATAATATCATTATGGCTAGTTTGGTTAGGTAGAGACAGCTGATGACCAATTATAAGTGAATTTTATTTATTTTATATTATTATGCTTTTTTGTATTGTATTGTACTAACATAGATATAAGAGAATAAACTAACAACAATATGGACATTGTCTGATATAAATTAAATAAATAAATAAATAAAATAACTAGAAGGCACATTGTGCATGGACGTTGGGACGAGGGGTTCGCCCGTAAAGGCCACTCCTCTCTGACGGGTGTTATACCGGTCATACCTTGATGCTGTAAGGTTTATGCATATAAAGTCGTCTAATTGGTTTTAGAATCAATACGTTTTCGTCACTTAACATAATGGTAAAGTATATGAAGTCATGATTTTTGCCCACACATTTTTTTTATTTGAATGGAGTAGCAAACCAGCGTGCAGGCCACATGTTAGCCCCTGTAGCTTCGGGATTAAGAATAGAGCTACGGTATCCCCTGCATGATATGAGGCGACTTAAAGGTATATATATGACTCGATCCGTCCATCCAGCAGCCCCGGGAAGAGCGGCGGTGTGTGCGTGGCCACATGCCGCCGTAAGCATTGGAAGGTGAATCTGCTCTCCCGAAGATGCGCCCGTTCTGGGGAGTCACGCGTGGAGGACGCCGCGCGCCGGCGCGTTCCACTGGAGATCCCGGAGTCCTCCCCAAGCTCCGACGCAGCCACCAGGGGGTTTTAGTGCGGTCAAATCCCACATAACCCGGTCTCCCAGGTATCGGATTCCTTTAGAAGGTTCCCCTCCCTACTGATACCACAAAAGGCCACCTTTTGTTAAGTGGTCGCCGCAACCCATAGACATGGACACAACCCCAAGCTACCAGGTCTTGCCTGAGGTTGTATGCAGCTCGTAGCTACTCCGGAAGCTGATGGTCGCCTCATGTAAGTCTGGCCGGCAACTGCACCTTTCCACAGGAACACAATAGAATTATGATAGATTATAGGATTATTGACGACCTGCGTGGCGCAATGGTTACCATGCCGGACTGCCAATCGAGGGGTCCCGCGTTCGATTCCCGGCGAAACAGAAATTTGAATGATGAGTTTTTTTCTGTTCTCACGACAGTAGTTTAAGTTTATGTATCCACGACACAGGATAAACGACCTACTGTGGCGCTGTGAGTGTGATGCGGTATTTATTTATTTTAAACATCTAATTGTATGTATGTAAACAATAAAGTTTAGGAGAAGCGCGCATGGCCCGGCGCTTAGCGTAGAACGCAAACGATCTATGCAACTAAGCCAAACGGGCGCGGTCGGGTGTGAGATGGGTGACCGCTAGTGGCAAAAAAAAAATCATGCGCGTTTCCGTGCTTCGGAGGGCACGTTAAGCCGTCGGTCCCGGTTGTTGTCGATAGATAACAGTCGTTAAACCTTGTAGGAGGCCATGGGCGGTTTGAAAACATCCGACAGCGGGTTAACCACTAACCCGCATCTCCACCAACCCGCATTGGAGCAGCGTGGTGGAGTAAGCTCCAGGCCTTCCCAATAATGGGGAGAGACCCGTGCCCAGCAGTGGGACGCAAAAAAGGGTTGCGGCCAAATAATAAAGTACTTACTTTTCTTTTATTTATTTCTTTATCATCAGGGAACTATATAAGGAAGTACCCGTCGACGGTCTGCCTGTGGTACCCAGCGGTGACCTTCGCCGAGTCCAGGCTGCTGTACCAGATCCAAACGTTGTTCGTGGACTGGCTTCCAGCGTTGCTCATAGATATGTTGCTTCTCATCTTCAGAAGGAAGCCCTTTTAAGTTTTTAATATGACACATCTAATTGAAAGAAAAAAAGAAAGAAAAAATATTTATTTCATATTAGGAATACAAAATATTCGCTTAATAAATGACATTTTATCCCGGTCATCAACTTTAGGTGCCCGTTTGGGCTAGATGTTGAGCTGAGAGAAAAAAGGCGGCGGAAAAAAACTCCCAGAAGCACTAAAAAAAGTACAATATATTTGAGAACAGAATGGCTATGGGTCTATAATGGGCACACGTGACAGCTGATCGTGTGAGACACTATCGAGTTTTGGCGGGAAGTTGTCAAGGCATGTCGTACCTACTCTTGTTTTACTCGTACTTTAATTTTTTGGGTGTATTTTTGAGTTTTATCGGATACTAGCAGCCGCCCTCTACTTCGTCCGCGCGGACTTTAGTATTAGTCATAGGGCCTTCTTCGATAAATGAACTATCCAACACAAAAATATTTTTTCAATTTGAACCAGTAGTTCCTGAGATTAGCTCTACAGAGAGGTCTCTAGAGACGGAACTAGTTCTGCAGTCAGTTACGAAATTTATATAGAGCTCTTTCAAATCGACAATGTCATTTGAACGTCGGGTTGGTGGATGGCGTTTGACGGCATTCTACGCCACAATATTATTAACACTCTCCAATAGATGTCAGGAAGAGTCGTACTTTTCAGTTTATATTTGAATTGATTATCGCTGAAAATATTTTTTTGTAGTTAATATTTTCTAAAAACAAAACCTAGCGGGATTGATTTATCACCCCCGAATCCAAGATACAAAATTTCATTAAAATCGTTGGATCCGTTTGTGAGATATAAAAATATATTTAGGTATATACAAAAATTACTCGTTTAAAGTTATTAGATTTCAATTTTGTATTTATTGTATGAAGACCAGCACCAACAAAACCAAAGTCCAAGCCAATTTGATATGAAATAAACTAGATTTTTACAGTTTTCAAACCGAGGTTTTATATTTTCACTGCAGCGAAATAAAGATTATCATTTATTCGCACAAATCCCTAGATCAAAGACTGAAATATTCACTTCTTGGAAGTGAAAACTTCTTTAGCGGCGTTGTGCAAAAATGTTAAACTCGCGTCAGGACACGTGGCCTGATCGAATATTCGTAAGATGGAGGGGTGACAGCTGTTGGCTCGACTGTCTATACTTGTAAAATTCGTTTACATCAAGTATTTAAAATATTGACATTGAACAAAGTGCATCTATTAATGAAAAAAGTGACGAAGAAATAGTGAAAGAAAATGAGTGAGTACTTTAAAAAAGATGAGATGAAAACCTACTGAAAATACTAGATGAAAAATAATACTGATAATAAAAGCAATTCGTGCGAAATTATTCCCTAACCATTCCAAAATATCAAAAAGGCACAATGTTAATGTTCAAGTTTTCACTTCTGCCGGCATTACCGGAGTGCAACCGTTGTTTTTTTTATAAAACAAACAAAAAATGCCATTTTCGACCCTTGCCTTAATTTTTTTCACATATTAGAGAAAAAATAACCTTATAGAATAGCGAATGTTTATCAAGTGAATAAATAACCTTAGCATAATGATGTCAATAAAATATTATAATTTTAAATAGATATAATGAGTGTCACCTCTGCCCTAAATAAATTGCTAATCATGCCGAGTAGGTAAACATTTGAATGGTCTTTTTTGTTTATGACGACACCTAAATTTACCGTTTAGTGTAGAAATGGGTGCCACCTTCTTGATTAGAATGAAATGAAATGCAATATTCTTTATTCACTGTACGGTTCCTTTATAAACACTTTTATTTATTTTTTTGTTCTGTCTGCTCGAAGAACAAAACATTAATATGGCTATTAAAATTGGGGTTGGTGAAAGAAGGCTGAAAATTATGGGTTGGCGACAAATAATGTGGCTCCCACAATAATGGCTCCGGAAGCGGGTGACCCTAGCGGTCACCCATCTCACACCCGAGCGAGCCTGTTTGGCTTAGCTGCATAGACCGCTTGCGTTCTACGCTAGCCGCCGAGCCATGCTCGCTTCATATTGAATGAATATCTTACCAAATTTATAAGAAAACATGATGCCCGATTTGGGTTTAGGCCGGGATCGTTGAAGGAAAGTGCCATTCTGAGTCTGAAATACATTGTCAAATACTATGACGCAAGGCGAACGCCGGTCTATGCTTGCTTCTTGGACTTGTCCAGGGCTTTTGACTTGGTCTCATACAAACGCTTTGTATATAGGGAGGCGGTATACCGGCTGAGTACACCACCCTTCTGAGGTACTGGTATGCTAATCAGCAAAATCAGGTGAGATGGGTAGGTGATCTCGTCGTCCCACAGCCAAGACGAGTGTGACGGCCAAAAAGAGTCAAATTCTAGTATTTAAGGCACCATAACAGTCGTCATGCCAGGTCGCACCTGTGTATATCGGCGGTGTAGTCCTGAATGTCGTAGAGAGATTTAGGTACCTCAGCCACATCGTTACAAGCGACCTAAGAGATGATGGGGATATTGAGCGAGAACGCAGGACGCATGTGGTGAGGGTCAATATGCTGGTCCGCAGATTCACTCGGTGTACAGCAGACGTTAAAGTCACCTTACTTAAAGCATTCTGCCAATCTTTTTACACCAGCGGGATGTGGGTAGCATATAAACGCCGAGCCTACAGCGCTCTGCGTGTTCAATATAACAATGCTTTTAGGATGCTGTTGGGACTGTTGTGGCGCTGCAGTGCCGCTAAAATGTTCGCAGACGCTCACGTAGATGTGTTTGCCGCTATGATGCGTGAAAGAAAGAAAGAAAGAAAAGAAAGAAAAAATATTTATTTCATATTAGAAATACAAAATATTCGCTTAATGAATGTCATTTTTTCCCGGTCATTGGGCTAGATGTTGAGTTGAGAGAAAAAAGGCGGCGGAAAAAACTCCCAGCACTCTTTTAAGAAAAAGTACATAATAATATATTTGAGATAACAGAATGGCTATGGGTTGATAATGGTCACACGTGACAGCTGATCGTTTGAGACACCACCATGAAAGGGTAGCGTCTCAGCTGCAGCGGCTTCGATCCAGTAACAACGCCATCCTAAAGGTAATTGCTGCCAGAGCCGATTGCTCTATCCAGCATCATTGGGTGGAGATAGCATTAGGGTTGAAATAAGTTTAAATTTATCCCCCTATTAACCAGCAATACTAACTTAGAATAAGAATAATTTGTAAGTAACATACTAACAAACTATGGATGTACATGATTGATCCAAAATAAACATATTATTATTATTTAAGGAGGAGAAACAAGGCAATCCCTACTTCCATATTATAAACTAGCGGTCGCCCGCAACTTCGTCTGCGTCGGCTTTGGTATTAGTCACAGCATGATGTTATATAGCATAAAGCCTTCTCCAATAAATGGACTATTCAACACAAAAATAATTTTTCAATTCGAACCAGTAGTTCCTGAGATTAGCGCGTTCAAACAAACAAACTCTTCAGCTTTATATAGTATAGATGCGAAAATAGCTTTGTCTGTGTGTGATTAAGTGTATGATCGATTAGTATAATCGTGTAAAGTTTATATGACACCCTCGTGAAGCATCTGCAGTGGTTTGGGTGCGATAACGCTGGAACAATTCCCATTAGAGCAGCGTGGTGGAGTAGGCTCCAGCCTTTCCCAATTGTGGGAAGAGCCCTGTGCCCAACAATGACGTAAAGGGATGTAATATACACTAAATTGAAAGGTGGTAGAACTATTATGGTTCGCCCGGGGAAGTACCACCGCTGCATCCACTTCTGCCGTGAACCAATTCTATTGTGTTTCGGTGGAAAGGTGCAGTTGCCGGCTACACTTACATGAGGCGACCACCAGCCTCCGGAGTAGTAGCGCAACTGCATACGACCTCAGACAAGACTTACCTATGCTTGCTTGAGGTTGTATGAAGTATGGTGAATATTGTATGTCTATGGGCTGCAGCGACCACTTAACACCACGTGGCCTGCATGCTCATCTACTCCATTCAAATAAAAATAATAATTTAGTGGGGTCCGAAAAGCGGATCCCTGAAATCTACACAAAAATTTAGTAGTGTTATTATAACACACATTATTTATATTAAAGATACTGAATACGAATGAGTAGTTTTCAGTTTGAATTTCAAGCACTATACAGTGTCACTGAAATATTTGAATATTTATTTAGTATTGACGGTTAATGTATCTTACAGTATTTATTTCATAGTGGGATCAGTGAGGGAATAGTCAGTGTAATTACAAAATTTTTGGTGAGTTAATAATCTAAAGTTTTCGTTGAATGTTTATACAAAAAGCTTTCTCTTAGAATAACGTGACAATTTTTACTGCGTTCATAATAATTCTAATTGTTTACACATATATATTTTTGTTTTATTACTTCAATCAAAGCATTTTTATAAGAGGACTAGCTGTGCCCCGCGGTTTCACCCGCGTTAGAGAGGATCATTAGCATGAAGTGAATATACTCAGCAGATTTCATGTGCCCGAATTGAAACCCATACTTTTATTTCTTATGAATCAATCTTAAAAGATAGACTTACATATACTGTCGCGGACATTTTTTTAGATCCTTTAAAGAGGAATAATTCTTTCTACATATTTTTTGGGTAACTTGAACCGTTTACGCAGCGCGCGCAATGGAAGCCCTCAAATATGAATAATTTTCCCCGTTTTTGCAACATTTTCCAACTGAAGCTTCGCTCCTGTTGGCCGCAGCGTAAAGTTATATAGCCTAAAGCCTTCCTCGATAAATGGACTATCCAACACAAAAATAATTTTTCAATTCGAACCAGTAGTTCCTGAGATAAGCGCGTTCAAACAAACAAACTCTCTAGCTTTATATATTATAAAAGTATAGATTATAAAATAAAAATCAAATTTTGAATTACTCAAAAAATATGCAAGTTACGAACGTTTCAAGTAGAACATTAAACAAAGAGCAATACTTGACCGTGACGTCATCTGCCTGTAGCACAGTGCAAATATTAGTGAAGCTCGTTTTGCTAGAAAGGGATACACAATGCACCTGCGTGGCGCAATGGTTGCCATGGCGGACTGCCAATCGAAGGGTCCCGGGTTCGATTCCCGGCGAAACAGAAAGTTGAATGATGAGTTTAAATTTCTGTTCTCGGTCTGGGTGTTTGTGTTTCTGTCTTTGTATGTGTCCATGGTACCCACGACACAGAGTATATCTACCCTATTGTGGGGCCATGAGTGTGTTGTGTGCAGATTTCCATGGGCTGCAGCGACCACTTAACACCACGTGGCCTGCATGCTCGTTTGCTACTCCATTCAAATAAAAAAGAATAACGAATTGCACTCCGGTAGTGCCGACAGAAGTGAAAACTTGAACATTAACGTTGTGCATTTTTTATATTTTGGTATGGTTAGGGAATAATTTCGCACGAATTGCTTTTATTATCAGTATTATTTTTCATCTAGTATTTTCAGTAGGTTTTCATCTAGTATTTTTATAAAGTACTCACTAATTTTTTTCACTATTTCTTCACTTTTTTCATTAATAGATTGTTCAATGTCCATATTTTTAATGCTTGATATAAACGAATTTTACAAGTATAGACAGTCGAGCCGTCATCAGCTGTCACCCCTCCGTCTTACGAATTTTCGATAAGGCCACGTGTCCTGACGCGAGTTTAACATTTTTTACCCATCCCAAAAAAAAGTGCACTGCGCCGCTTCAAAAAATTAGGAACTGGGTAAGCGAGAAAACTCTATTAATGAGAGTATTTGCTAGGACCCATCATTTTTCCCTTCTGAAGCCTCTACAAGAGAGATTACTACTTGCCTATACCTATTAAAGGAACAGTTTATTTTTGCTGTTTTACGACTCATAAGGGACTCATTAAATCTAAGAATGATAATAATCTAATAATGATAAGAATCGAGCAGCGATGGCCGAGTGGTAAAAAATCGCGGTCTTCGACGCGACCGATCCCAGGTTCAAATCCTCGGCGTGCACCTCTGACAAATAAATTTGTAATGTGCGAATTTATCGCTGCTCCACGGTGAAGGAAAATATCGTGATATTTCATTGATTACGATGTGCTCCATCGCCGTGCATGCCTGAGTGAAATTCATAATTTCTCGAAAGCATGACGTCCACCAATCCGCACTTGGCCAGCGTGGTGGACTATGGCCTAAATCCCTCTCAAATGTGTGAGAAGGAGACCTGTGCCCAGCAGTGGGACATAAAAAAGGTTGAAAAAAAAGATAAGAATCTAAGAATTTCATTTACATCACCAAATGTGTGTCTGTCATTGTTTTCTATATTTCTAGGAACTTACAAACAATTTAAAAAATATACTTTTTTTACAGTTAGCTACAATAAATTGAGAATGGCGCCATCTATTAGCGTAGCAGAGTACTACGCGAAGAAAAAAATATTCATCACGGGAGCCACAGGATTCTTGGGCAAAGTCTTGGTAGAGAAGCTGCTTAGAAGCTGCCCAGAGGTGGGGTACATTTACATGCTCGTGAGGTCGAAGAAAGGCAAGAATGTGGAAGAACGGCTAAATAGCTTTTTGGAATGTCCTGTAAGTTATCCTTTCATAAAGAGTTTTGTAGATGAAATAAATAAATATTTTATTTTATTTTATGCTTTTAAATTCCTCACTTTACAAACTTGGGTTGGGTCATTATAAAATATTTTGTAGGTGGTAGATCTATTATGGTTCGCCCGGGGAAGTACCACCGCTGCACCCACTTCTGCCGTGAACCAATTCTTTAGTGTTTTGGGAGAAGGTGTAGCTACCGGTTAGACCACAGAACATATTAAAGAGGTTAGAATGGAATTGTGGGCGGGGCAGACGCGCCAAGGCTATGAGCAACGCTCATATTTCTACAGAAACAAGCGATCGCGCTGCGGTATGCATGCTTGTGTGCGTGCGTGAGTGTGATTCGTTCATTTGAAATCGCGTGATTGTTCGGCGCTAAGGCTAGATTCGAAATTGCAAATATTATTGTGTGATTCATATTTATTTAAGTACAGATGTAGTGGAGGTGAAAGGTGGGGCTGGATCGACGACACCGGTTTTTATACGAACGGCGCATTATTGCCATTCTCTTTTTTAATATGTTCTGTGGCAGATTTACATGAGACGGTCTATAATGAAATATATGTTGGTATGTTACTTTATCCAGATATTCGACCACTTGAAGCAACATTCACCAGGATCACTGACTAAGCTAAGATTTGTGACCGGAGACATCACGAAGGATGGACTTGGACTCTCCGAGGAAGACAGACAAGAGTTGCAGAATGAATGCAATGTAGTGTTTCATAGCGCTGCTTGTGTTAAGTAAGAATTGATTTTATAAGCTTTATAATAAGAACCAATGTGGTGTGGACTGTATGATAAAATGTATGTTGAAGATATGTTCAAAAGCATGCTCAAACAAAAAGTAATATTTAAACGACACGAAACGACGGAAACCATAAATTGAATTTATATTCATCATCCTGTTCTCGGTCTGGGTGTTTGTGTTTTTATATTTGTGTGCGACCATGGTACTCACCACACAGGGTCTACCCACAGCGTGTTTATATTCATCATCCTGTTTTCGGTCTGGGTGTTTGTGTTTTTATATTTGTGTGCGACCATGGTACTCACCACACAGGGTATATCTACCCACAGCGTGTTTATATTCATCATCCTGTTCTCGGTCTGGGTGTTTGTGTTTTTATATTTGTGTGCGACCATGGTACTCACCACACAGGGTATATCTACCCACAGCGTGTTTATATTCATCATCCTGTTCTCGGTCTGGGTGTTTGTGTTTTTATATTTGTGTGCGACCATGGTACTCACCACACAGGGTATATCTACCCACAGCGTGTTTATATTCATCATCCTGTTCTCGGTCTGGGTGTTTGTGTTTTTATATTTGTGTGCGACCATGGTACTCACCACACAGGGTATATCTACCCACAGCGTGTTTATATTCATCATCCTGTTCTCGGTCTGGGTGTTTGTGTTTTTATATTTGTGTGCGACCATGGTACTCACCACACAGGGTATATCTACCCACAGCGTGTTTATATTCATCATCCTGTTCTCGGTCTGGGTGTTTGTGTTTTTATATTTGTGTGCGACCATAGTACTCACCATACAGGGTATATCTACCCACAGCGTGTTTATATTCATCATCCTGTTCTCGGTCTGGGTGTTTGTGTTTTTATATTTGTGTGCGACCATGGTACTCACCACACAGGGTATATCTACCCACAGCGTGTTTATATTCATCATCCTGTTCTCGGTCTGGGTGTTTGTGTTTTTATATTTGTGTGCGACCATAGTACTCACCATACAGGGTATATCTACCCACAGCGTGAGGCTATGAGTGTGAAACGTTATTTTAAAACCACTAATCTTAATCTTGAAGCGCGCATGGCTCGGCGGCTAGCGTTGAACGCAAACGGTCTACGCAGCTAAGCCAAACGGGCGCGGTCGGTTGTGAAATGGGTGACCGCTAGTGGCAAAAAAAATACCAAAAAGCGTTTCCGTGCTTAGGAGGGCACGTTAAGCCGTCGGTCCCGGTTGTTGTCGATAGATAACAGTCGTTAAACCTTGTCGGAGGCCTTATGGGCGGTTTGAAAACATCCGACAGCGGGTTGGCCACTAACCCACATCTCCACCAACCCGCATTGGAGCAGCGTGGAGGAGTAAGCTCCAGGCCTCTCCAATAAGCGGGAGAGACCTGTGCCCAGCAGTGGGACGCAAAAAGGGTTGCAGCCAATCTTAATAACCGAATCGATCTTGTGCTGTTGGGGAGCGCACGGCGTTCTTTTCTGTCTGGTCTGGTTTTAAACAGCCTTGAGTGTTTGTACAATCGCGGAGTGAAGTCAGCAAAACAGCACGGCTGAATGTCCTTGGGTATATGGTAGTGGTTAAAAGACAATAATCAATCACTGTCTACGTGGCGTAGTGGGTGATGAGCCGACTGCGAAACGCGAGGTCGTGGGTTCTATTCCCACCCAGGACAAATATTTGTGTGACGAACATGACTATTTGTTCTGTGTCTGGGTGTTAATTTATCTATTTAAGTATGTATTTAGAATTATATAAGCATGTTTATCAGCTTTCTGATTACCATAGTACAAGCTCTGCTTAGTTTGGAATCAGATGGTGTTGTGTGAATTGTCCAAAGATATTTATTTATTTATTTTATTTATTTACTGTGCCAAATTTCATCCCGTACTGTCCAGCCGTTCTTGCGTGATTGAGCAATAAAATCCAAACTTTGGCCTTATATTATGGTCTTATATTCGAATAGAGTAGCAGATGAGCTTACAAGTCGTGTAATGTTAAGTGGTGGCTGCAATCCATGGATATCAACACACTACGTCAAGCAAGCCTGAGGGTCTCGTTCACCATCTTCAAGTAAAATGTTGATTAGTTACGTCCCAAGTAAAGTTTATTGGCAAGTAAAAGCTATCAGTACGGGTCAGTTTATCATATGATTAGTGCTACTCGAACATCGTGAAATTGAAATTTGGGAAAAAAATACGGGTGACTTTAACCGACAATTAGCATACTTGTCACTTTACTTGAAGGTAGTGAAAGAGGCCCTAAGTCTTGCCCGTGGCTGTATGTAGTTGCGATGCTACTCCGAAGGCTGATGGTCTCGTCTTTGCTTCATGTAAGTCTGGCTGACAACTGCACTTTTCTACCTTTTTTTGGTACCTTGGAATAGGATACCGGGTTATGTGGCATTTGTACCGCAGTAAAACCCACTCGGTTGCCTCTGCGCCTCTGCCTCTTGTGGAAGACTCCGGGATTTCCAGTGGAACGCACCGGTATCCTCCACGCGCAGCGCCCGTACGGGGCCCATCTTGATTAGCAGATGTTCTCTCCTGCACCTTCCGATGCTCACGGCCTCATGCGTCCTCCATCCTGCTCCGTCCTTCCTGGGGCTGCTGGCTGGATGGATCGAGCTCCCACTCTCACCACTCGCAAACCTGGAATCCCCCTTTAAGTCGCCTCTTACGATCAGGCATGGGATACCGTAGATCTATTCTAAATCCCGAAGCACCTAAATGCAATAGAATTTCTTCACGGCAAAAGTACAGTGGTGGTACTTCCCTGGTGTAGATCGCTTGTGTTCTATACCAGCCACATTCACCACCATCCTACCACCTATAAAATGATTAAAAAATCAAAATTTTAATTGTTGGCAGATTTGACATGCCTCTGCGGAATGCTGTCGAACAGAACTTGAGATCGACAAAACGGGTCTTGGAACTTGCTGAAGGGATGAAAAATCTAGAGGTTTGTAAACCAAACGAAAAAAATATAGTTTCAACTTTTTAGTACAAATCGGCAACTACATACTTTTACCTGTTTGCTTATTTGTTTGAACGTCTTTCACGTCGCAACGGTATTACGAATTATACAGATTTTTTGTATGGAAATAATTTGGGTACTGGCAGTGCTGGATATACCAAAAGGCTGAGTAGGCTGGAGCCTTTTTTTTGGTGGGCGAAACCTTCAAAAGGTACTCGGCACCTTGGGAGAGGGGATACCAAGTAATGTGGGATTTGACCGCACTAAAACCCCCTTGGTGGCTGCCTCTGCGCTTGGGGAGGACTCCGGGAGCTCCAGTGGAACGCACCGGTGACCTCCACGCGCGGCGCTCAGAATGGGCCCATCTTCGGGAGAGCAATATGCTCTCCTGCACCTTTCGATGCTTACGGCGGCATGCGGCCAAGCACACACCACGTCCTTCCCGGGGCTGCTGGTTGGGCGAATCAAGCTCCCACTCACACCATCCACAACCCTGGAAGCCCCCTTTTAGTCGCCTCTTACGATCAGGCAGGGGATTTCGTAGCTCTATTCTTAATCCCGAAGCTACAGAGACTAGGCTCCAGCCTAGGGCGGCAATTTTAGGGGGGCAGCAAATTTGGCCTTAATTTTTTTTTCCAAAAACTTTTCTATATGAACTTTTTAAAGCTTGTTATTTTATTGACGTGCCAACGTCAAATAAATCGATGAACGCCGGCTGCAAGCACGAAAAAGGATGACTCATTGTAACGTTACGCTCATTGTCACGTTACGTTGAGGCTTGAGCGTCCGGTTTGCGCCACATCTGCCGCGCCGCGTTTCGTCGATGGCGACGATAAAGTGAAGTGAAAAGTTAATATGGTTTTCATTGTTTTGTTACGGCGTTGTCACGTGTCGTGTTGTCGTGTTAAACTATCGTCCTTAAACCAACTTTACGGACAACCAATTTTTGTCGTGACAACGTCTTATAATTCAATGGAGCCGGCTGCACGCACGAAAAAACATGACTCATTCGGCGTTACCTCGCTCTGAGGCGTTCCATTTAAGGCTCGAAGTGCAAGCGAGAGCGCGGAACGAGCGACAAAGAGGCACAATCGGCCTCCGCGTTCGGCAGCGTTCGACATCTGCCTCTCTCCTACTTGAGTGAGCGATGCGTCCGCGTGGACAGCTGCTATATAATAATACATTTACACATGTTTTCGTCAAGTATGCAACCATTCCATCAGTATTTTCTTATGACGTTGTCACGTTCAACTATCGTCATTAAAATGACTTTACAGATAACCAATTTTTTTAGAGTAGTTGCTAAATCCTCCACCGGGGACTGGTGAGTAATATCGAATACTTTTGTTAAAAATTTTATTTCCATAAAAGAAACGTGAAGGGCACGTGGCGCCGCAGGCGGAAAGCTAGTATGTCATATTAAAGCAGTTTTTATAATAGATACAGTGTCTAATGATTGTTCCCTTTTTGAAGGTGATTAATAAATTAATTTTTAGGGTTCCGTAGCCAAATGGCAAAAAACGGAACCCTTATGAATTCGTGATGTCTGTCTGTCCGTCTGTCCGGCCGTATGTTACAGGCACATTTTTCTGAAACTAGAAGAAGTATTCTGTTGAATCTCGGTACGAACGTAGATGTATTCTGTTAACTACATTAAGATTTTCACACAAAAATAGAAAAAAGCAATAAATTTTGAGGGTAATTTTTTTCTAAACTGAATAATTTGCGTGAGAGACACTTCCAAAGTGGTAAAATGTTGCCCCCCCCCCCTGTAACTTCTAAAATAAGAGAATGATAAAACTAAAAAAATATATATGATGTACATTACGATGCAAAATTCCACCGAAAATTGGTTTGAACGAGATCTAGTAAGTAGTTTTTTTTAATACGTCATAAATCGTAAACCACAATTTACCTTTCATTCAATCTTAATGCAATGATTTCTATGGATAATCAAAAGCAATGATGTATTTCTGTTGCCGCTATTGTTATACAAATACTAAAAATAGAATAAAATAAATATTTAAGGGGGCTCCCATACAATTAACGTGATTTTTATACATAATGGTACGGAACCCTTCGTGCGTGAGTCCGACTCGCACTTGGCCGGGTTTTTTTAATTATTTTTTAATATTTTTTTAGTTATTTTATTTAGGCCATGGTCCACCATGCTGCGCAAGTGATTGGTGGACATCATGATGATCCATGATGTTTGAGAAATTATGCGTTTCTCTCATGCATGCACGGTCATGGAAAATATCGTAATTATTTGGCTGCAACATTTTTTACGTCCTACTGCTGGGCACGGGTCTCTCCTCATTACTGGGGAGGCCTAGAGCTTACTCCACCACGCTGCTCCAATGCGGTTTGGTGGAGATGCGGGTTAGTGGCCAACCCGCTGTCGGATGTTTTCGAACCGCCCATAAGGCCTCCAACAAGGTTTTAACGACTGTTATCTACCGGGACCGACAGCTTAACGTGCCCTCCGAAGCACGGAAACGTGCATGAATTTTTTGCTACTATCGGCCACCCATCTTACACCCGACCCCGCCCGTTTGGCTTAGTCGCATAGATCGCTTGCGTTCCACGCTCACCACCGGGCCATGTGCGCTTCATTATTTAATTATCACAATATTTTCCATCACCGTGGAGCGGAAATTGGCGATCTGCGTGGCGCAATGGTTACCATACCGGACTGCCAAGCGAGGGGTTCCGGGTTCGATTCCCGGCGAAACAGAAATTTGAATGATGAATTTAAATTTCTGTTCTCGGTCTGGGTGTTTGTGTTTCTGTCTTTGTATGTGCCCATGGTACCCATAACACAGGGTATTAATTACCTTACTGTGCGGCTATGAGTGTGTAACGTTTATTTATTTAAAAAAACGGCAAATTGTTTGTAAAGTAGGTTTACGATCGAGATGTTTACGTGATAACGTCCGCACGAGAAAATCTCCATTCGTTTGTATGCCGCTAGAGTGAGAGAGACGGAAGATCGGTCCACTCACTCGAACGCTATGCCAGCCTCTGCTCGTGAGGATTCCGCGTGACAAGTTTCACGGAATGACTGGCAGCGCTCGAGATGAGACGGGAGATCGGTCCGTCTCTCTCTCGTTATACCTGCGATCGCGCTCGTGAGGTTTTGGTGTGACACAAGTTTCTGAACATGTCACCCGACTAAAACGATTTTAAAGACGTTATCACGTCAAAAAAAATACGTCCTTTACAAATTTCTTTGCCAGAGGGAGGTGCGCGCCGAGTATTTGAACCTGGTACCTCCGTGTCAGAGACCGCGGTCCTTTACCACCTAGTCTAACTATCAAAATTATTTAATCCAGGTATTTCTGCACGTGTCAACATCGTACTGTCAAACAGAAAAGGTAGTTTTGGAAGAACGTTTGTACCCCATGCCTCATAGTCCAGAAAAAATCATGGATTTCGTCGAGTGGATGGACGAGGACATATTAACAGATATTGAAACCAGGTACAGACAGTTTATATTACCTATGCCTCAACCTTACACCCGCGTTACCAGTCATCATCAGAAATTTGCTAGAGCCCTCAGATATTCGTAATGCGGCCCTGTTGCGAAATCCATTCATAGCGAACGTCTACGAATTATAAACTATATCACTCACATGAATCCATACATCATACAGCACACACACACACGCACACACACACACACACACACACACACACACACACACACACACACACACACACACACACACACACACAAATGCACATTTTTATAATAGTTATTTAAAATTATTTCATAACTTTTGTTTGTGTGGTGGTGGAACTTGTGGAAGAGCGGAGCCTCCTACTACAGGCGCTCTGAGTAAAAAATACTTTGTGAAATGAATAAAGAATTTATTATTATTATTATTATTATATCAGCCAAATTTTATGTTTTTTTTTTTTCAACCTTTTATGTCCCACTGCTGGGCACAGGTCTCCTTCTCACAAGTGAGGAGATTTGGGCCACAGTCCACCACGCTGGCCAAGTGCGGTTTGGTGGACGTCATGCTTTCGAGAAATTATGAATTTCTCTCAGGCATGCACGGCGATGGAGAACATCGTAATCAATTAAATATCAGGATATTTTCCATCACCGTGGAGCAGCGATAAATGCGCACATTACAAATTTCTTTGTCAGGGGTGCGCGCCGAGGATTTGAACCCGGTCACCCGGAACATAGGCCGCGTCGAAGACCGCGGTTTTTACCACTCGGCCACCGCTGCTCATATCAATTTAATTTTATCGGGGGGGGGGGGGGACCTTCAAAAGGTACCCGACACCTTGGGAGAGGATACCGGGTTATGTGGGACTTACACCGCACTAAAACCGCCTCGATGGCCTGCCTCTGCGCTTGGGGAGGACTCCGGGATCTCTAGTGGATACATAATAAGAAAATATTATCTTTAATTTCAGATTTATTCATCCTTACGGCAACACATACGGCTATACAAAAGCGTTGACAGAACTACTAGTGTCTCAGTATGCTGCGAAATTTCCTATCGCGATCGCACGGCCATCTATTAGTGAGTAGAGGAATCAGATTTGGTTTTATTTTTAAGAATAGAGAGCTCCCAAAAATATTCACTAGCTCCGATCACCAACCCACCATTACTCGCACATTTTTAAGTTTGAAACTGTAAGCTTAATTTCCACAATTTTTAAGAGTCCGTATGCGAAATTTTGCCGATTTCGCTGATTTAGCTGATATTACACATGAGATTTTCCAGTTAAAGTACAGTATTTCCATAAGTTTTATTGCACAATATGACTGTTCATTTCAATTATAAACTATTAAGTAGGCCACTTTTTTTCATTTTTATTGCGTTGTTTTTCTTAATAGACCTGATGGTGAGGACGGTGACATTTTTGTGATTTTTACTGTAATAGTTATAGAAATAGAATGCTAGCCTTCCGCCAGCGGCTTCGCTCGCGTGGACCCGTTTTATGGGTTCCCGTAGGATAAAAACCATCCTATGTCCTTCCCCAAGGTCCACTCTATCTGTGTTCCTAATTTCATTAAAATTGGTTTAGTAGTTTAAGCGGGAAAGCGTAGCAGACAGACAGACAGAGTCACTTTCGAATTTATAATATTATAAGATGGGATTACATATTTTCGGATCATTTTAAAACCTAAACGGATCGTAAAAAAAAGCTAGATATTACTGTAAAAATAGCATATAGTAAATTAGTCACTTTTTGCTACTCTCATACAAAAAAAATATTAGTAAAAAAACATTGAACTTAGTCAATTTTGAGGAAAATGGACATAAAATTGCATTTGATTTCGGCTAATTGGAATAATCTTTCATAAAATTTATTACACATAAATACACTTCAGTTCATAATCAATCCGTTTCCTGAAAATAAGTGAAATTAATAATGACAATTTGGCATTAAAAATATTTTAAAGTAACCTAAAACTCGCATTATAATTCTTGACGCAAGCTAAAAAAGTGGCTAATGTACGAATTTTAGATTATGAAATGATCAGTTATATTGTGCAATGAAACTTATATGGAAATACTGTATTTTAACTGCAAAATCTCATGTGTTAAATCAGCAAAATCGGCACAATTTCGTATTTTTTTTTCAACCTTTTTTTATGTCTTGTCTCCTCACAAGTGACAGGGATTCATGCTTTCGAGGGATTCATGCTTCCGTGGACGTCATGCTTTCGAGAAATTATGAATTTCTCTCAGGCATGCACGGCGATGGAGAACATCGTAATCAATGAAATATCACGATATTTTCCATCACCGTGGAGCAGCGATAAATTCGCACATTACAAATTTCTTTGTCAGAGGTGCGAGCCGAGGATTTGAATCTGGGATCGGTCGCGTCGAAGACCGTGGTTTTTTACCACTCGGCCATCGCTGCTACATTTCGTATACGGCCTCTTAAATTAGATTATTTAAGTTACGATATTATAAATTGTTACGTTCATCTTCCAATGCTTACGCGTACGGCGGTATGCGGCCACGCATAATGCTCTAAGCCACGCACACACCGCCGCGCCGTCCTTCCCGGGGCTGCTGGCTGGACGGATCGAACTCCCACTCTCACCACCTGCAACCCCGGAAGCCCCCTTTTAGTAGCCTCTTACGATCAAGCAGGGGATACCGTAGCTCTATTCTTAATCCCGAAGCTACAGGGACTATTGGTTTAATTACCTACCTATATGCTAGTGTAGCGACCTTCCGCTACTCATCAAGAGATGGCACCATGGGTATTCCTGAATCACGCTATCGAAGTTTTCTGAATATCCGACCATATATACAAGCTCCGAATTGAGTCAGTCGGAGCGCGGCCGCTCCCCGGGCATGACCACCTCGCCCGGCGGGAGATCTCCCTTTGCCAAACTGGTGACCCCGGACAAGAATACGTCCCTTCTGACCTTCATCAGTCGCACCTTCACTCTCTGGATGGACTGCAGCATCACTTCACCAGCTTGTCAGGTTCATCGCAGCACACCATGTCATGCTTCCTGTTCCTGACACAGCTGCCTCCAAGGACTTCATGGACGGCTTGAGTAGCCATTACTCGCCTCCACATCCTACCCTCACATCTCGACTCACCGAAGATAGAGGGCATCTCCACACTTTGCTTCACCCTCACATCCCGACTCACCGTGGATAGAGGGCGACACAAGGTCTGCACCCTCACATCTCGACTCACCGCAGATAGAGGGCATTCAAGGCGCTTGTAAGCGAAGATTACTCAAGCATGGATAGAAGTTATCGACCTCCGGTCTGAGCAGGGGGTGATGTAGCGACCTTCCGCTACTCATCAAGAGATGGCACCATGGGTATTCCTGAATCACGCTATCGAAGTTTTCTGAATATCCGACTATATACAAGCTCCGAATTGAGTCAGTTGGAGCGCGGCCGCTCCCCGGGCATGACCACCTCGCCCGGCGGGAGATCTCCCCTTTGCCAAACTAGTTTTGATTGAAATATTTTGATCTTTGGTTTCAGTTACGGCATCTTTTAAAGAGCCAATGCCTGGTTGGGTGGATAGTCTCAACGGTCCAACGGGAGTCATCCTTGCCAGTGGAAAAGGTAGCACATTTTTAATACTTGAAGCAAGCCTTGTCTGATACTTCCTAGTCGAATCAGAGGAAAGTTCTATCTCCTATCTTAGTAAAAACGTTATAAGTATACCTACTTAATTTATTTTTTATAGCTGTGCCCGCGACGTCGTCCGCGTAGATAGACTTGTACAAAAGGTTTGATTAGGCTTGGATTATTTGTTCCTCCTCCTCCTTAGTCGTTCACTCTTGACAGAGTGGTCGTGGCTGATGAGGTTGCAATTTCATTCGTGACCGCTTGCCCTCCACTGTCCCTTGGATTCTTGTTACCTTTTATGAAAATACTTATGATACAAAAGTTCATATTATTATGTTGAGTAGATACATTCTTCCTGAGTCCTTACAATTCTTACTTACTCCTCTTATAATACCGACTTTTCAGTCGTTATCATCAGTTTCTCTTTACAAATTAAACGTATTATAATAGCATGTTTTTAAAGTGTTTAGATAGTACTGCTGTGCCCGCGGAAAGTATCATTATAATTAAATAATTTGTGCTTGTCAAATTCTTGGTTGCTTACACGTTGGTTGCAATTGTCGTTAACATACTGTCGTTCATACTTAATGGAGGTCTTTTGAGCGATTTAAAACTTGCGACAGCAGTTAGGCCACTAACAATGAAGACGTCATCAACCTGAATTGGAGCAGCGTGAGAGGATCAGGCCCTACGCGATTAAGAGTCAATTGGTTCTATTAACAACCCTTCACACAGCATCAGAAATAAATATATCGATTACTAATATTAACCTGGGCGTGACCACCATGCCGTGCTGCTGCCGTGACGCTTTAGCATATTAGTGTAACACCAGTGCCAGTACTGCGTATGTATGTAATAGCTCTTATTAAATTAACCACTGAAAACGTCTGCTCATTTCAATAAATTTTTTTATTAGACCCTCGGCAATTAGTTATTCGTTTATTCGAAATCACTTTTTTTATAAGTAAACCGAACAAAGAGGCAGAAAGGCCGCGTGGTTAAGCGATCACTGTCGCCTATGGAAACGGGCAACCCCAGCGGAGCCACCCGAGCACTGCCGGCTTTCAAGAAGAGCTTTCTTTACAGCTTTTTTGAAGAACCCTATGTCAAAGTCCACTGGAAATGCCTCAGCTGGAAGGTTGTCCCATAACTTAAACATCCGTTCAAACATCAAAAGGAGCGTGCAAAGCGGCCTGTGGAACCTTCGACTGGTGGTGTAATCATGATATGGTGACATAGCTATCATTTTGAAAAGATCACTCAGCATAGTAAAGTCGGTAGAACGCTTTGTTTTTTTTTACGTTTCACACTGATAGCCCCAGAGTACGGTAAATATACACTGTGTAATGGTTACCATGAGACACACAGAGACAGAAATACAAACACTTAAACCGAGAACAGAAAATTAAACTCATCATTCAAATTTCTGCTTCGCCGGGAATCAAACTCGAGACCCTTCGATTGGCAGTCCGGCATGGTAACCATTGCGCCACGCGAGTCCAGGCGCGGTCACAGCCTTCAATTGGGGGGGGGGGGTCGCCAAGAAATTTTGGTGGGGGTCACTAAGAAATTTGGGGGAAGAGGTGTCTCAAATTGGCTTGTTTCACCTTCCATCTACGCATGAGTGAGGGATTTTGGGGGGGGGGGGGTCATGTCCCCTGTGACCCCCCCACTGGGACCGCGCCTGCGCGAGTCGATAATTATTATTGTCTATTAAATAAGTTCGATACCAATAATATGTGGATGTAACCACCGCGCCGCGCCTCCATAATGCTCTACCACAATGAATTGTACTCATTGTCAGTCAGCGCCAGTTCCAAAGGTCTCTAAGTTGTTAATTTTTTTATTAGATATTTTATTAAGTAAATATACTCGTAATTAATTATTTGAAATAATCTCCACCAATCCACTTTGTAATAGCGTTATTGCGTAACAATGACATCTATCGTATAGCGTGTAAACTAAATTGTCGATATACCGAATTTGCAACAGATCACTAAATAGTTCTGAATATGAACATAGATGTCGGCAGTAGCCTCGTTTTGTTAAGGTTTTGTACATTAATTTTGTATTGAGGATTTCTTTGAATATGTGGTGATATGTATGGTTTTTTTAAATATTTAGAGATGAAATCTAGCATAAGTGATTGAAAACTTGCTATCAGAATATTAAGAGATGTTAGTAATTATCGAAACTTGTGGTGTGACCGCTCGCATTAAATTTATTCTCTTACAAAAGTTACACACTTAAATTTAAAAACCCGCATTGGAGCAGCGTGGTTAACTAATCTCCAGGCCTCCCCAATAATGGGAAGCCCAGGAGAGGAGCGAGACGTTAAAAGGATGCAGCTATTTAACTTGTATCGGTAATGGTCGCTTCAGTCTTTAATTCAATTCTTGAAATTGACGTAACTTTTTTGTTTGTTAACCGATTTAAATAAAACAAACCCTAAATGTTAATGCAAAAAAATACCAATACATCAGTGAAAACCGTATCCTTCTACGTTACGCCGTTCCTGAGATTAGTGCGCACAAACGAACAGATAAACAGACAAACAGATAAACAGACAAACAGACAAACAGACAAACAGACAATAATTCTAAAAATCATTGTTTTGGGTTCTATTACGCTAATAAATAGCCCTAGTGACAGTTTTTTTCAAATATCTTCAATGTACAGAAACCGACTTGTTACAGATTTATTATATGTATAGATGACAGATATATCGGTATTTCTTAATGCACATTAATGGACGACCCGTTTGGCGCAATAGTTATCATGCCGGACTGCCAATCGGAGGGTCCAGGGTTCGATTCCCGGCAAGTCAGAAATTTGAATGATAAGTTTTAATTTCTTTTCTCGGTCTGGGTGTTTGTGTTTCTGTCTTTGTGTGTGTCCATGGTACCACAGGAATTCCTAGCTATGAGTGTGTAGCGTTGATTATTATATTATTATTAAAAATCATGCGTGTTTCCGTGCTTCGGAGGGCACGTTAAGCCGTCGGTCCTGGTTTTTGTCGATAGATAACAGTCGTTAAACCTTGCCGGAAGTCTTATTCTTATAAAACATCCGACAGCGGGTTGGCCACTAATCCGCATCTCCACCAACCCGCATTGGAGCAGCGTGGTGGAGTAAGCTCCAGGCCTCCCCAATAAAGGGGAGAGACCCGTGCCCAGCAGTGGGACGTAAAAAGGGTTGCAGCCATTATTATGAGGGCCAATTTTGGTACAAATCTTTGTTAATTTTGACGAACGCTCTTCAATATATAATTTTCTATAATGATATATAAGGTATATGAGTTATACCTTGCCCCACCAAACGCTAAGACAAAAAGACAAATTGATTTATTTGCGCAAATATGGGTATTACAAAAGTTGTTTTATTCATTTAATAGTCCGCCATATTTACCTCAGTAAGTTATGCAAATATTGTTAATAGAAATAAAAATAAAATTACTGACTAAAATCTAAGTAACCAATTTATTTAAGTATTAATTTTACGATGCACATTATTGATTTTTCATTCCATATTTTGCGTTTTTTATTTTGCATTTTGATAATTATTTGTACGGTATTTTTACGGCTTTTGGCACCCAATTCACTGGGTTTTAGTACACTGAGAGGAAAAAGCAGTCGAAAAAAAACCTTCCAGGTCTTTGATTCCGTAATCCCGTAAATGTACGGATGTTTAGAAAACACTTATAAAAATAAGAATCGAAAGTTTTTTTATGATGAACAAAAAGACTTGCACATATCACGTATAAAATATGCTTAGTTGCTGCAGTTTTGCTCATTGAATTCCGCCGGCTTTTTTTCCTCTTATTGTACAAAAACCCTGCAATATGGGTACCCAAAACCTTCAGAAAGTACCCGGTACCTTGGGAGGGGATACCGTATAATGTGGGATTTGTAAATAAATAAAGCCCACGGTGGCCTGCCTCTGCGCTTGGGGAGGACTACGGGATCTCCAGTGCAACGCACTAGTGTCATCCGAATGGGCCCATCGGAGAGCAAATTTATGTGTCTCCTGCACCATCAGATACTTACGGTGGCATGCAGCCACGCACCCACGGCCGTCCTTCCCGGGGCCGCTGGCTGGACTACTACTAAACTACAGGGACAGAATTTCTACCACCTCTATTTCTACAATTCTATGACCATAAAGTACAAATATACATCCATCCATCAGCCTTTTACTGTCCACTGCTGGACATAGGCCTCCCCTAACGTTCGCCACTCCTCCTGGTCCTGGGCCTTCTGAATCCAGCGACCGCTGTCTTCTTCAGGTCGTCAGTCCACCTGGTTGGAGGGCGGCCTGTACTCCTTTTGCCGAGACGTGGTCTCCATTCAAGGACCTTTCTTCCCCATCGGTTGTCGGTCCTCCTAACTATAAGGCTTCTACGGATTTCATCATTACGAATTCTGTCGCGTAGAGAAATACCAAGCATAGCCCTCTCCATCGCTCGCTGAGTGACCTTGGCTGCAACCCTTTTTGCGTCCCACTGCTGGGCACGGGTCTCTCCCCCCTATAGAGGAGGCCTGGAGCTTACTCCACCACGCTGCTCCAATGCGGGTTGGTGGAGCGACCTTGAGCTTGTGGAAAAGGCTAACTGTAAAAGAGACCACGTCTCAGCGCATTAGGTCATCACTGGCAACACACACTGCTCGAAAACTTTCGACTTCAGGCACTGAGGTATTCTGGACGAGAATACACTTTGTAATTTCCCGAACGCTGCCCAACCGAGTTGGATTCTACGAGTTACCTCTCTCTCGAAGCTGGACTTACTCATACGGATCGCTTGTCCCAGGTATATGTACTCGTCGACAACTTCGAGAGTAACGCCATCAACAACAACCGGTATAGGTGTGACATGGACGTTAGACATGATCTTCGTCATGTCCATGTTCATCTTAAGACCCACCCTTTGTGGGGCGCTATGGAGGTCACCTAGCATAGTGCTGAGCTCTTCCAGGTTCTTCGCCAAGATTACTATGTCATCGGCAAATCGAAGGTATGTGAGGTGTTCGCCATTGATGTTAATACCCAGCCAATTCCACTCCATCAGCTTGAACACGTCTTCCAGTGCAGCGGTAAACAGCTTCGGGGATATAACATCCCCTTGTCGTACTCCGCGCTGCACTGGAATAGGTCCAGTGCTTCCGTCGTGGACTCGGACTGTCGTGGTTGCGGCTTTGTACAAACACTTCAACACCTCGATGTACCGATAGTCTATCTGGCACCGTTGGAGAGACTCTAGCACCGCCGTCTCAATAGAATCGAAGGCTTTCTCATAGTCTACATACGCAACACATAGCGGCAGATTATACTCCTCTGTCTTTTGTATGACCTGTTGCAGCGTATATATGTGGTCTATGGTACTGTAGCCTTTTCGGAATCCGGCTTGTTCGGGTGGCTGGAAGTCGTCGAGCCTGCGCGCAATACGATTAGTAAGGACCCTTGAGAACAGCTTATAGACGTGGCTCAGAAGCACGATGGGTCTATAGTTCTTCAAAGGGGCTCTGTCACCCTTCTTGAAGAACAGAACCACCACGCTTCTGCTCCACGCCTCCGGGGTAGTTCCGTTACTGATGACGGTATCAAACAGTTTTTGGTGCGCCACTAGGAGGGGCTTCCCTCCAGCTTTCAGCAGCTCAGATGTGATACCGTCATCGCCCGGTGCTTTGTTGTTTTTAAGCTGATTAAGGGCCCTTCTAATTATGCATATATTAAAGTAATTAATTTTCACCTATCTCTTTCTTATTCCTTGCAACTTGTATTTTTCTTTCAGGCGTTATTCGAAGCATGGTATGCCATGACGAGTGTCATGTCGACGTAATGCCTTTGGACATGGCGGTGAATGGATGTATTCTTCACGCGTACTTCACTGGCTTGGAGAAGTAAGTTTCATGGTTTCTAGAATCAGCAATAGGAAGCTTAGAAGTCTAACACCCATTTTCACTAACCATAGGATACGCCTAAATCAGATGACTAAAAATTTAGGAGTTGCTTAGAGGAAAAACACGTTTCACTAAACCTTAAGTCACGTCTAACGACGTTATGCATAACCTAAAGTTACGACAACGATTGGAGATAGCGTAGTGCTTAGTCACAATACAAAGAGACGAGCGCCTTTGCTTAGGTGCCTCTAAGCTGACATTAGTGACAGTCGCTCAAATTCATAATAGATTGACGAACAAAACCATGGACAACTGTCAAAAAAGTAGGTTACTCATAGGATAGGAATACATCGATTGGTGAAACGGAACTTTATGCTAAGCATTAACCTAAATTAGGAGTTACTTAGTAGGCATTACCTTGTTCATCGTTAGTGAAAACGGGCATAAGTCCGTAAGGCTATGATGTAGTGCGTGGCGAGGCGTGCACATGCACATTGATAGGGATAGATAGGGATGATGTAATCGATGCCGCTCCTCTCGACGCATCTGCTAACGCAATGTTACTTTCAGGCATTTACCCATTATGGGGGCCCAATCAGTGAGTGGCTATTCACCACAGAACATACTAAAAGAGGTTAGAATGGAAATGTGGGCGGGGCAGACACGCCAAGGATTTGAGCAAACGCTCGTATCTCTACAGAAACACGGGATCGTACTACGATATGCATGATTGTGTGCGTGCTTGGATGTGATTCGTTCATTTTAAATCGCGTGATTGTGCGGCGCTAAGATTGGCTAGATTTGAAATTGCAAATGTATGCGTAAGCTTCGTATTTATTTAACTACAGATGTAATAGAGGTGAAAGGTGGGGCTTGAGCGGCGACACCGGTTTTCATAAGAATGGCTTATTATTGCCGTTCTGCCTCCCTTAATATGTTCTGTGCAATTGACCACCTGCCTCACCTTAGATTATATCTTTATGATCAAAACGGCAGGTCTCCCATAGTTCTCCATAGCCCATCTACCAGTCTTTCGTTTGTTCATCCCCATAGACCAAATATTAGTTTCCCCCTTTGTAGCCATTCTTGTGCACCTGGTGGGGACCATCTTTGGGTCTTATATTTTTTTAAATAATACTGCCAAGGATGGTATCCGCCACATGTAACCAAATTACAACATTAAATTGTCTCAAAGGGACCTCTACGTGTTCGACCTGTGTCCCCTCATTCCCAATGACCGGGTCAAATAACATCTTCGACCCGTGATCCTTAAGGAGAAAGATACAAATAATAATAATAATAATAACCCCGCAGGGCAGGACACCACGGACCCGATTGCTACCGGGGAAGTCCCCCTGTTCCTCGTCTCCGGCAGGCAGAGTGATAACCCAGAGGAACAGGTCCCCACCTCTGGCTTGCCTTAATTGGCCGTCCAGAGTGGAACTGTTAGAGCTATATGCTCGGGGGTGGAAGTGTAACTAAGTAATTGGCGTAATAGCGAGGAAACCCGCTCCGGGTTGGATTTATCCCCCCGCGATGGTGAAATCGGTGCCGCTCCTCTCGACACCCCCAGCTGCTCACGCCAACGTTGCTTCCCAGGCATTTACGCCATTTTTCTGGGGGCCCATTCAGTGAGTGGCGAATCACCACCTACCACACTTTAGATTATTTATTAGTCTGAACGGCAGGTGTTCCATAGTTCTCCATAGACCATCTACCAGTCCCTCGTTCGTTTATCCCCATAGACGCAATATTAATCTCCCCTTTTGTCTATCCTTGGGTCATATAACTTTTTATATGATACGGCCGAGGATGGTATCCGTCACGTGTTACCACATAACAACATTAAAGTGTCTCAAAGGGGTCTCTACGTGTTGGACCTATGTCCCCACGCAAGCCTTCCAAAGGACCGGATCAAATAACATCTTCGACCCGTGACCTATATGGAGAGATACATAATAATAATAATATTATACAAACAATAGAAACTGACAAATGCAGATTATGCCATCAAACATCTGAGACTATTGACCACATAACTGCAGGATGTGGCTTCCTAGCCAACAAAGAATATACCCACCGTCACGACAATGTCGCTAAACACATACACCAACAACTCGCACTTAAATACAGATTACTAGATTCCTACACACCTTACTACCAATACAAACCAAAAAAAGTTTTAGAAAACACCACAGCAAAATTATACTGGGACCGCACGTTATAACTGACCGCACAATTTTAAGCAATAGACCAGATATCATACTTATCTTAAAAACTTCCAAATTAACTTACCTGATAGATGTTGCAGTCCCTAACACACACAACTTAAAACAGAAACATTCGGAGAAAATTCAAAAATATCTACCCCTAGCGGAAGATATTAAACAAATGTGGCATCAAGAATCGGTCAAGATCGTACCGATCATAATCTCTTCCACCGGTATTAGACCAGTGTCGATAATTTTTGAGATCAAATTGAAAACTAGGCTGCTTTTTCGATATTAAGTCAAAATGAGGTGAAAAAAATAAATATTTTAAACCGAAAAAAATACTGTATATCTGGGACATAAAAAGGTAAGTTTTCACCAAATTTTGTGAAAAAATAATTTTATTTGTATAAGATAAAAATAAAAAACCAAAAACATGGTTATTTGAATATTTCACATAAATTTTGAGGTTATGTGAAAAAAGTGTAAATATAAAAGTTGTAGATCTTTTTATTAACTACATCTTTGCCATTTAACTTTTTTTCATAGGACCAGTAGTTTTGCCGGAAATCGAGATAAACCGTTTTTTACCCTTTAAAGCTCCCCCCCTCCCCCTTCCCGACCTCAGATCGCCTAATTTATTTTTCCTTTTATTTTTGTTATATTCTCTACCTTTTCCAGTAGGTTTCATTCTACTATAAATTTTTTTCACTTTTTACCATTTTCAACATGATCGACACTGGTCTATATTGTACCCAAAACTTTAAAAACATCTCTTAAATTACTAGACCTTAATGAAAATACTTATATACCCCTACAAAAATCAATTAAGTATCAAAGACACTTGTTCCATAGTCCGTCGTTTCCTAAATCCAACCACACTCATGCTCCAAGATCAACAGCACACTAATACTACACACACGGTAACACATGATTTAAGAAATATCTTAAATCCAGACACACACAGCACACAAAACTCACAGATCAACTCACACCATTAATATAAACATACAAGAACTCTGAATAACCGACCAAGAGTCGAAAACAAAAGAACATTCGAACATAATAATAATAATAATAATAAATCATTTATTGCCTTATACATAAAATTGAAACGGTTATTTATTTTCAGAGCTCAAGAAGTCAGATTTTGTAATATTACTCAGTCAGGGGTCAACAGCCAAAGCTGGAATACATGTAAGGAAATGGGTATGTTGATATTTTGTCTATAATCTGCTAAGATCTGGACCACCTTACATGGGGTTCTTCAAGAAAAAAGCCCTCCTTCAAAGTCCGCAATGTTTAGATGACCCCCTGGAGTTGTTCGTGTCCATAGGTGACAGTCATCACCTAACATCGCGAGGCCCTATTGTGATGGTGTCTGCCTTTTTCTTCATGTATGAAAAAATCAGGAAATCCAGAGAAGGACTAAGGTCACCGACATAGCTTTGAGAGCCGGCAAGCTGAAGTGGCAGAGGCTGGTCACATCTGTCGTTGAGCTGATAATCGTTGGACAAGACGGCTTTCGTAGTGGAGACCACGTTTAGACAAACGTAGTGTAGGACGCCCCCTGCTAGGTGGCGCGACGATCTGCGCCGGTTAGCGGGAAGTAACTGGATACGTAGAGCCGAAGATCGGACTCAGTGGCACGCCGTGGGAGAGACCTATGTCCAGCAGTGGCCCGCTATTGGCTGATGATGAAGATGATGATGATGTATGAAAAAAACCTGGGGCATGTACCAGAATATTGTTTAAAACTAAATAGTAGAAGCGGCGTGGTGCTACGTTGTCAGCAGCCCATGGACATCAACACACAACCTCAATAAAGCTTGAGTCTTGCCTGGAGTCGTGTGCAGTTGCGCTGCTATTCCGGAAGATTCTAGTCGCCTTTAGTCAGTATTGGTGGCAACCACGCCTTTTTTATGGTATACATGGTATATGGTAAATAGCAATACTATAATTGCTGGACAAATGGGTAAAGTGCTGTCCCCGGTTAAATCATGAAAGTTCGCACTTTTTTGCTAGGAAAGGGACGTTCAAAAGGTACCCAGCAACCTGGTGAGGCGGTGAGGAGAAGGAGGAGGAGGAGGTAACACCACCTCAATGCTAATTAAGGGCTGACTCTTGTATCTCAAGCGGAACACACCGGTGTCGACCATGCGCGATGCGCTCACGTGCTTACAACTGCGTGCAGTCACGCGCATTTTTGTCCTTTTCGGAGCCGTTGGCAACACTGTCCGAGGTCCTACTCTCGCTACTTGCAACCCCAGGCGCCCCAGAAGTCGCCTCTTACGGCCACATACAAAAGTTCCTATTTTTTCCAGCACTAGCATACATGGAAGAATACCCGTTCTCCCAGTTTCTCTGGGTGCCAGGAGGCTCAGCGAAGCGTTCACGTCTCCACCACGACGTCACAGCCTTCTTCGTACATTATCTTCCAGCGGTTTTCATAGATTTACTGCTGTTTCTACTTGGGAAAAAAACATTGTAAGTTTACACCAATGACTTTGGCTGCAACCTTTTAGCGTTCTACAGCGGGTCTCTCCACAGTATCATGGTAGCCTGGAATTTACTCCACCATGCAGATCTAATGCGTGTTGGTGGTGATGCATGTTACCTACTAGCTAGTGGGTGTGTATGATTGAGTGAGGGCTCGACATAGCTCTCAAAATGTTATGTATAAAATGAGCAGGTCATATTGGATGACTGGTTACCGATGGCAAAGAAACGTCTAGAAACAAAAGCACTGGCTGCTCCCCAACCAGATGGAATGACGACCTAAAAAGATCAAATGGAGAGGCAATGTTAGGAGTGACACAAGTCACTCCATGGACGTAAGTCCAGCAAAAAACATCCAAAGGCTAAGATGGGTGAAAGGCTAGGATGGGTGAAAGTTTATTTAGTTTCCTTGAAATTTAAATGAAAATCAACGTTGCGCTGGGTTCATCATATTCACAACTTAGGTTAACGCATAGTTGCAACCCTTTATTGCGTCACACTACTATGCTACTTTCATGTGGTTTGGAGGAGAATTGGGTTGGTGGCTAGGGTTGCCATCCGTCCGGGTTTCCCCGGATTTGTCCTAGTTTAGAGGGCGTCCGGGGAGCGTCCGGGCCGGACTTCATTGGTAGTCCGGGTTTAAAAAGAATAAAGTCTTAGGCCGCCCGCGACACACGCGCTGTGCCCGCACACCGCGGTCAACCGACGAACCGACTCACTAAATTCACTGTCCCCCCGCTGTTGACATGTCCGGGTTTTGGGCTCTAAAATCCGGGGTTTTAACGCGTCTTGTCCTGGTTGACAAACCTATTGGTGGCCAACCCGCTGTTGGATGTTATCAAACCGCCTATAAGGCCTCCGCAAGATTTAACGACTGTTAACCGGGAGGTGCCCCCACGAAAGACAGAATGTTTCCGTTTAACACATAGTACTTATTAATATAACGGCGTAGGGGATGGCTGAATGGTGCCGTCGTATTCATTTACTGCTGGCTATAGCTATAGCGTACACTTTTATCACTTCACTTTAAATTACGAAATTATTAATCACGCACTAAACAAACCGACAGTATGGTATTAGAGGTTTGTACTGCTTGGTATCTCGAATAAGACTAATCGCTCCGCACGTCGACTCCTTCAAAACGACTCCGTTCACATCCCGCCATAACTGAACTATAACAACTGATCGTGACGTCAGCTTTTCCGTTTACCCACTTTGCAAAATGTAATCAATTGAGTTACTTATTTGATTATTATGAGAGATAATAATATTCCACGATATAATGACCCACGACAAATATATGATGGTAATTAATGATGTTGACTATTTTCAGCATGCTCGAAGTTTACAGACGGGTCAAGTATGGGGTGGATGTTCTGGAGTACTACATCACAAAGGAGTGGACGTTCAAAAATGACTACTTTCGATCACTAAAGCATAGAATTTCTAAAGAAGATAATGAGACCTTTTATACTGACTTAGAAGTAAGTTTAAGTCGATGTATGATGGATTTTTTTAAAGCTTTTTACTAACTTGCCATGTACGTTTGCTTAGGTGGAATCTTGCAACTCAATTTTGAAACAGATTATATTGAACGGATTGAGCCGAAATTTTGTATTTATGATAAGCTTGGATGACAATGTAGATAAAAAATATACTCAGAGCTGTTGTAAATTCAAAATGGCCACCGCAACAAAATGGCGAATATTTTTGTATAACTTTGTGCTGTATTTAACATCCCTGCTAATATTATAAATTCGAAAGTAACTCTGTCTGTCTGTCTGTCTGCGAAGCTTTCCCGCTTAAACTACTGAAAAAATCTATAAAGTTTGGAACTCAGATAGAGTGGACCTTGGGAAAGGACATAGGATGGTTTTTATCCTACGGGAACCTATAAAACGGATCCACGCGGGTGAAACCGCTGGTGGAAGGCTATTATTAAATAAAATACAGCCTCAAGAAATTCAGATACGTCCTAGCATGACGTGTTGGCTGCATATAATGGCGGATTAAGTACATATTTATTTACTACATTATGGGTATCAAATAAAAATTGTTTGGCTTGTAGACTATAACATGGAATCCAAAAGCTCACCTGGGTACACCATAAAATATTTTTGGTAGGTGGTAGAACTATTATGGTTCGCCCTGGGAAGTACCACCGCTGCACCCACTTCTGCCGTGAGCAATTCTATTGTGTTTCGGTGGAAAACTGCAGTTGCCGGCCACACTTACATGAGGCGACCACCAGCCTCCGTAGTAGCAGCACAACTGCATACGACCTCAGACAAGACTTACCTATGCTTGCTTGAGGTTGGATGTAGATTTCCATGGGCTGCAGCGACCACTTAACACCACGTGGCCTGCATGCTCTACTGCTACTCCATTCAAATAAAAAAAATAGTCTTTTTAGCCCAAAAAAAAATTGATCTATTTAAATATTTGAATCTTTTTCCAGGATTTGGACTTTAATAGCTACATGAGAAGCTACATGCTTGGAGTTCGCACTTACATCTGCAAGGAAGATCCAGCGGACCTGCCGAGAGTCAAACGGATATTCAATATGTTAGTATCAACAGTCTGTCCATCCATATTAATATTATCAATGCGAAAATGTGTTTGGTAGTTTGTCGTTTGCACTCAGGAAATCACCAGAAGACCTCACTAATACCAAAGTTCCACGACATTGTGTTGAATAGTTATTTTTTAATACAGTTGCTCAAAAAGTGACGTATTGCAGGGACGTATAGCGTGTTGGAGGTGGGCTATTACACACTCGTGCTTTTTCTTTGCCTTTTCCGCACTCGTTGACAGTTGGGAAAGAGAACGCTCTCTTTCCCAACTGTCAAAATAATGTCTATTAAAAAGAAAAAACCAACCACGAAGTTTTAGAAGTTTTTATGATTCATGCATATATTTCTAAAAAGAAGCTACTAATTTGTTTCAATATCAGATTTAATGATTTGATTCAATGAGTTAGGTTAGGTTTCATTTAATTTCATCTCATTAACATTTTTATTTCATATCAATAAAAAAATCTACTGAAGACTTGGCTGTATCTGCATAGTTCCCTTTGCCTACCCAGAATGGGTGAAGAAAACAAAAAAAATCTCATAGTTATAGATATTCTTTTACTGTTGGCGCCATTTTTCAAAAATGTTCTTTGCGAGTTTTTATTATTTTATTAAATTGCTTCATTTTTTCGCAACTGTATTAAAAATAGTTGTTCAGTACACGTGCGGAACCGTCATTGGAAGGAGTTCCGACTGTCTGCTGCGCCTCGGCTCGGGTAGACATTTGTCGGAACTCCAACAGCGAACCAGGGAACGCCTTACTTAGTAACTCCAAATAGGGCAATGAGTTCCACCAATAGATGTATAATAGGTTGGTCCTATCTTAATGTTAGCCTAGTTTTTTGATATTTGTCCATGGCTTTGTTCGTCAATCTATTATCAATTTGAGCGACTCTTACATGTGTCAGTTTAGGGGCACCTAAAGACTACTCCATCCCAAGTTGGTGTCGTAACTTTAGGTTATGCCTAACGACGTTAGTCGTAACTAAGGGTTAGTGAAACGTGTTTCTCCTCCAAGTAACTCCTAAATATTTAGGCATCTGATTTAGGCGTAATCTGTCGTTAGTGAAAATGGGTGTAAGCCTTCTAACCCATTGACGTTTTAACTCTCGCTCGGTTGTTGTCGATAGATAACAGTCGTTAAACCTTATCGGAGGCCTTATGAGCGGTTTGAAAACATCCGAAAGATGGTTGGCCACTAACCTGCATCTCCATCAACCCGCATTGGAGCAGCGTGGTGGTGTAAGCTCCAGGCTACCCCAATAATGGGGAGAGACTCGTGTCCAGCAGTGGGACGCAAAAAGGTTTAAAACTAATATTTTTAAGGTTATAATAAACTTTCTTTGCTGACGTTACAAAAGTTTACGCATACAATCGCGCTTGTCAATACACATCACTACTGCAACCAGATCCGATCGGATTTCGACAAATAGAATATTAATATGGACTTTTATTGTTTTATTTTCTTATCTTTTTCAGAGTATGGTACATCGACAAAGTTCTGAGCATACTTTTGTACTGCTTGATACTTTATGGAGTCTACAAAATTGTTACTACATTAGTTGGTTTCTAAGGAAAGTTATGGCGAGGAAACAAATATAACCGTCTTCAAGGACTATAAAATATTAAATAAATAAGTTTATACCGTATTAATATAGCCCCACAGTAGATAAAATCAATAACCATCAATGCCAGAATTGATCTGAATGTCCCAGATAATTACGTTAGGGCTAGGCGTCACGATGCGAGCTTTAACTCTACTACCTGGGATACAAAAATAGACGTATTCTATTCTCCAATTGCTGAAGATCGCAGGACGGCAGGAGAATACATCTTACAGCTATAGAACGCTTTAGAATTTAACAATTCTGTAATGTTTTATAGTCTATATGTTTAATATAATAAATTAATTAATTAATAAATAAAACATAACCTGTGTCGTGGGTACAATGGACACACATACCCAGACCGAGAACAGAAACTGAAGTTCATAGTTTCAATCTTTACTTCGCCGAGAATCGAACACACGGATGGTCAACAATAATAGGCATTCCCTTTAAATGCTATAACTTTTCAAAAACTTGGAGCACTGATTCCAATTCATTATTAATGGCCAAGCCTGAGCATCCTGAGTCAGGACTCCAAGAGCTGTTTTGTAAAGATAGGCTTCTACGAACAACGCAGTGAGGCCGATTAAAACTGCTCCTTGTTATATCACTGCACCTTACTAGTCAGTCTAATAGGCGTAATGATTCATTAATAATGGAGTAAATATGAACTATGATCGCAACACCCTACGCAAGCTTACAAAACCGGCCCCACTATGTTTTTCGCAGAGTTGAACATATTTTATTTACTTATATTAATATTTTGGCGGAAACTTAAAAGAAATGTCGTAATCTCTATTTTACAACCCTTGGGAATTAACCATGTTAAACAATACCATCAACTTTATTCGATGTTAGACAAAAGTACATAAAGTAAATGAAAATAAAACAAGAGCACGTTATGTCCGCCAAGACTCCGACTGGTTACCTAATTTTGATTATTGATGATGATTATTATTAGGTATGCACTTGAATTGAATGGAACGTGCTAAAACTTGGATTTAATAGTATTTTGTGTGGTAAGGGGTGAAACAAGACGATTTCTGACGAGGGCGGGAGGTGACTGCCCGAGCGAAGCGAGGGCTGTCATCGCCCTGGTCTGAAATCGTGTTTTATCCCGTGCCACATACTGTATTTTTCATATCACATGTAATAAACAACGAGTTTTGATTTCTGTAGCCAGTCGAAGTAAGACTATTTCAGATAAATAGCGCAGTAATATCTTTTGACAACGATTTGACGACAGTTGTCAATGCGATTCTGACAGACTTGAAATAAAGACGTAAATAATAAATAAATGAAGGTGCCGGGTGGAAACAACGTTGTTTCTGACTGACACATTCGCATTGGTTTGAAATTGTCTTATTTCGACTGGCAAAACAGAGATCAAAACTCGCTGTTTCTATGCATGTGATACGAAAATATGTTTACTCGACACTGCCAATATATTATGATATGCACAGATTGTATGACACAATTATTGAAAAATAAAATGAATAATAAGTTTTGTTTCATTTCTTTGATTTCCTTTTATGAACTACCTTGATGCGCTGATATATACACACAAATCTTAATATATGTATATATTTCTTGTGTGCGTGTGTATGTCACTGAACTCCTTCACGACTGGACGGATTATGGTGATTTTTTACCGACATCAATCAAAAAAGGAGGAAGTTATTAATTCGACTGTATGTTTTTTTACGTTTGTTACCTCAGAACTTTCGACTGGGTGAACAGATTTTGATGATTATTTTTGAAGTGAAAACTTCTTTAGCGGCGTTGTGCACTTTTTTGGGATGGGATGTGAAACTCGCGTCAGGACACGTGGCCTGATCAAATATTCGTAACGTATATAGGTAACAGCTGATGGCTCGACTGTCTATACTTGTAAAATTCGTTTATATCAAGTATTTAAAATATGACATTGAACAAATTGCATCTATTAATGAAAAAAGTGACGAAGAAGTAGTGAAAGAAAATGAGTGAATACTTTATAAAAATACTAGATGAAAACCTACTGAAAATACTAGATGAAAAATAATACTGATAATAAAAGCAATTCGTGCGAAATTATTCCCTTCCATCGACACTAACACCAGGGAAAAGGAAATAGACGCGAGAATCCAAAGTACACTCCGTTGTAGTGCTGCACTTCATAAGGTGCTCACATCCATTCCACTTCGCATTTACAAAACAGTAATAAGACCTATACTGTTGTACGGATGTGAAGCCTGGACACTCACAGTCAAAGATGAAACCAAACTTCTTGTGACTGAACGTAAGGTCTTGACGAAAATCCTAGCCCACAAAAACAGAAGAAGGAATATGGAGGAGAAAAACAAATAAAGAATGTAAAACCTAGTGGCTGAGCCGAATATCATTGGCGAGATCAAAGCACACAGACTTCCATTGCTCGGCCATGTTAAAATAATGGGTGACGATAGTGCTGTGAAGTGAGCGTATTATGGGCTGCGGAGTGGTCGCCGTCCGGTCGGCCGCCCCAAGTACCGCTGGAAGGACCAGGTCGAGAGAGATCTGCGTGAACTCGGGGTGAACGACTGGCAGAAGATTGCGCAGAACAGGCTAAAGTGGACGCTCTTAATATCGGAGGCCAAGACTCAATTTGGGTCCTAGCGCCATCCCACTAACTAAGTAACTAACTAACTATATGGGAGTCTAGGATACACCTCAATTGTCATGTACAAATAAATAAAAAGGAGACCTGTAATGTACCTTTTAGATTTCTGAGTCTTGTATTTTTTAAATAGAACGTCAGAAATAAAGTCATTACAACATTACCAACGTTTTCCTTTGCGTATTAAGAACGCATACTACAAAAAAAAATCATAATTTATAGCTCAAGAGCTCATGGCGTTTGTTTTAGGCTAGCTGTTTTATTTATATTTGAATAACTTGATACACAAATTATTATAAATAATTTACAAATTTACAATAAAATCTATTCCAGGCTGCAATGTATCTGTGCTAAATAATATAACCCGATCAATTCAGCGGTTCATGCGTGATTCAGCAACAATAAATTATCCAAAAATACTTGCGCATTTACGAATAGTAATAGGTATTGATTACGTCAATATAGAAAAATAAGAACATTTATATCAATTACAACATTTTATTTGATCGGTAAGTAATAGTGGTATTACCTAATAGCTAGCATTATTATTATGCATCTTACGTAAAAGAATTAAGGTCAGAGTGGTCGAAAAATGGCGTTTCTTTTTGCATTTCATCCTTAAATGATACTACATATTATAGTTAAAATATTAAAGTGAAGTAATTTAGGTTATAAGAAAAATGCAACCTTTTTTGGTATCGGGGGGAAACCTTCAAAAGGCACCCGGCACCTTGGGAGAGGGTACCGGGTTATGTGGGATTGACCGCACTAAAACCCCCTCGGTGGCCTGCCTCTGCGCTTGGGGAGGACTCTGGGATCTCCAGTGGAACGCACCGTTGTCCTCCACGCGCGGCGCCACAGAACGGGCCCATCTTTGGGAGAGCAGATGTGCTCTCCTGCACCTTACAATACTTACGGCGGTAAGCGCGCTCCAAAGTAGTGCTGCTTGAACGGCAAACGAGTAAGAAATAATGGTGAAGAGGCACGGGCGTAGCCAGGGGGAGGGTTTTGGGGATTCAAAGCCTCCCGGAAAAGTCAAGACATTTAAATTTAAATTAAAATAAAGATGCGGACGTTTAGCATATCTCATTCATAACATTACTTCTCACTTTTTCATAAATGAATAAAATATAAGGATTCCTTTTTTATTTTCTTGACCCCCGCCCCCCAGACACTAAAACTTGGCTGTCGTTTTATTTTCTTGAACACCTCCCGATACTAAAACCTGGCTACGCCCGTGTGAAGAGGGATAGAGAGAGCCAATGTCTCGGAAGAACGTAGCTGCCGTTCATGAGTATCGTACAGAAATTGAAACATCTATTACAACTACAACATTTAGGAGGAGAATGTTCGTCAAAGAGAATAGACAAAAGAGTAGAGGGGATCCTGAATTGCCTTCGTTTTCTAATAGGAAGCCATTTAAGCTAAGAACGAAAAAAAGTCACATGGTCAAACTTACGAAGACAGAATACGAAACGAATACAATTATTTATAAGACGATCCAATTTGTTGAGATTTTCACTCAAGTCGGAAATACACACATCTCCATAATCGATAATGGGGAAGATAAGAGCTTGCACCAAAGAAATTTTGGGGTATTTTGGGGTATATATCAACAATAAAATTCTCTACATTACTTTAATATGACTATCTCTGCTGATTTACGCAGCACATGCGCCTATAACTCTACAAGTAGATAAGATTCTAAAATAAATATAAATAATTCATAAAATTTTGTTAATGATACAACTTTTATCTATACTATACTATAATATTATAAAGAGGAAAGATTTGTATTTTTGTATGTTTGTGATGAATAAACTCAAAAACTACTGTTCCGATTTCAAAAATTCTTTCACCATTAGAAAGCTACATTCACCCTGAGTAACGTAGGCTACTTGTTACCGCAGGAAAATGCTTCATCCCTGCGTGAAAACGGGTAATAGGGTCAACGCGGTTGAAGCAACTGGCTAAACGCCTATGATTTTAATATAGCAATGAAGCCTGGAATAGTACATAGGCTATTTTTTATCCTACGGGACCCATAAACGAGTCCACGCGGGCGAAGCCGCTGGCGGAAGGCTAGTCTATAGTAAAAATGTTAATTAGAGGTAGAAATATTCAAAAAATGTTCACGAACCAGTTTCTTAAACGACAACTTGCTTGGTGCCTTCCTTACAATTTCAGATTAAAAGATCTAAGCATACATAGGGACAGACAGAGAGGATAGCGACTTTGTGTTATTTTATACTGTGTAGTGTAGGTATATGATTTTATCCACTGTGTAGTAGGTAGTGATTTTATCCGAATTTTATCCTACAAAGAGCTCACTTGCGATTCGCGTTTATCGCGTTTTGTGTAGAGTATATTTACGCTTTGCGTCTCACGGAGACCCTCGATGTGCTTTTATTATATTAAAATATTCTACTTATCTATTCTACTTGTGAACTCACGAATAAATAAGAATATTAAGTTTAATTTATTTAAATGGAAAATGTTCTAACGTTTTGCAGTATATCATAATTCACGGTGTCCAACGGTCAAGTATTTTGGTTCATTGAAAACTATTAGATATTTTCCTGGTCCTACAAAACAGTTCAACCAATCATTATGTCCCCACCAATCGGGGTAGCGGATTACTATGCGGGGAAGTCAATCTTCATCACGGGAGCCACTGGTTTCATGGGCATTGTCCTGGTGGAGAAGCTGCTGAGGAGCTGCCCCGACGTCAAGACATTGTACCTGTTGATGAGGACCAAAAAAGGCCTGAGCGTTCAGGAGAGGCTTCAGAAATACATCAATGATGAGGTAATGACGAACCAGGAATACCTTAAACTTTTATAAAAAGTTTTTGTCCAATCTAATGTTCTTTGGGAATATGAGTATGTTTTTTTATTTATTTATACTTTATTGTTACAACGAAACAGTTGGACAAAGGGCGGACTATGGTATGTTCTATTAATCCGGCCCGGTTTCGCTCGGGTGATTTGGGTTTATAATAATATGATTACTAGCTGACCCTGCGATCTCCGTACCCCAACCAAACACTTCTCTTCTAACTTATTCTTCTTCTTCTAACTTCTCTGTTATTGCATCATATACGGTCCTCGTCTACGTACTCCAACATCACGCTGCCAGTCCACTGATTCTTAACTTTTCATTTATAGCCCGTACATTTTTATGTTTTCAACTGTATATGGCCTGCCCACTGCCACTTCAGCTTGCAGATTTTGAGAGCTATTTCGGTAACCTTATTTCTTCTACGGATTTCATCATGACGAAATTTGTCGCGTAGAGAAATACCAAGCATAACCCTCCATCGCTCGCTGAGCGATCTTGAGCTTATGGAAAATGCTGTAAAAAACCACTTCTCAGCGCCGTAGGTCATCACTGGCAATACTCAATGCTCGAATAGGTACTTTCGACTTCAACCAGACAACAACAACCGATTCTCAGACCTACCAAATATACACAAATAAAGAGCTATCGAGTATGACAACTAACACTATGAAAATGAAAATTTTATGTATCTACTAGTCTACTAATCTTTCCCAGGAGGTTCTATCTATCCTATGTCCTTTCCTAAGGTCCATTCTAAACAGAGTGTAAGTACTGAATTTCATTAAAGTTGGTATAGTGGTTCAGGCGTGAAAATGTAATAGACTCACACAGACAGACTTCTGTGTTTTTTGTGTTCCTTATGGGCTTATAGGAATATTTACGTATGAAGTATCATTAGATTGGCATTGCAAGTGACACTGGATACTAAAAAACATACAAAAACAAAATGGCGGACTTTGGGGTATCATAGTGCAGGCATGTAAATAGCAATTATTATAATATATACAACGTTTATAATGGATTAATGCACACAGGGTCACAAAACAAAAGGACGGGAGGTGGGGCGCCTTGTCACTGTCTGCTTGACTTAATTTTAAATGTTACAAATTAAAATAATATCCGTTGCTTACGTATTTAGGTATTGTAAGAAAGTCCCTGTTGTTTTGGAATTAAGAATAGGGCTCCCTGATATGTATTATAATGACTAAAAGGAGTCTTATAGGGCTACGGACATCGAAATTAGGAGCTCAAAATGGCCAGTCAACAGAGGTCCCGTGAAGAGCGGCGGTGTGTGCTGTCGCAAACACTGAAAGGTGTAGGAGAGCCTTATCGGTTTACGAATAATGGGCATATTTTGGAGCAACGCGCGTAGAGAATACCAGTGCGTTCTTCTGGAGATCCCGGATACTAGCGCTAAGGAAGGCCAACGAATATTAAGAAGGCCAACACTATAGTGCGGTAAAAATCCCAAATAAACCGGTATTTCTTGGCCAAGTTGTCGAAAACCTTTGAAGGTTTCTCCTCCAATACACAGAAATAATGTTTTAAAATTACAATAGTCTATCAAGGTCCAATAATTATCTCCAGGTATTCGACATAATAAAATCCGAAAATCCAAAGAATCTGGACAAGTTGCGGGTAGTTCCAGGCGATGTGGTAGATGACAACCTGGGCATGACCATCGCAGATCGAGAGGAGTTACAGAGGGAATGCCAGATCATCTTTCATGTTGCCGCTTCTGTCAGGTTTGCGCCTTTTTTTATTTATTTAAGGTCGCTTAAACATCTAAGGTCATTAGCGACCGCTATAGAATACCATTACAAGATTTACATATTAATTATTATAGGATTACAAGATTAAATCAACTTATAATAGTCCACTAGTTTAAGAAATTTGACAGTTTTTTCTGGGTTATTTAAACATTGATACAAACAACTAGGAAGGTTAACATTTAGTCGTTCTGTGTTATACATTAGGCAATCAACAAGCAAATGTTTCACAGTTAATTCATTATTACATCTTAGGCATTTCTTCTTATCTTCCTTAGTTATATTATGTATATGGGTCACATTACAGTGGCCTATTCTTAATCTATTCATAACTACTTGATCTCGTCTATTATTTACATAAAATTTACTTTCCTCAAACACTTATTTCCTTATCTGATACAAGGCACTATTTTTATTGTTTACCCAACATTTTGTTTAAGGGAGAACTTTAAAATGTATTGGGTTTCATAGGAGAATAATATGTTATGTAGGATTTCACGTCACGTCACATCTATGCGACTAAGCCTAACGGGCGCGGTCAGGTGTGAGATGGGTGACCGCTAGTGGCAAAAAAATTTCATGCGCGTTTACTTGCTTCGGAGGGCACGTTAAGCCGTCGGTCCCGGTTGTTGTTGATAGATAACAGTCGTTAAACCTTGTCGGATGCCTTATGGGCGGTTTGAAAACATCCGACAGCGGGTTGGCCACTAACTTGCATCTGCACCAACCCGCATTGGAGCAGCATGGTGGAGTAAGCTCCAGGCCTCCCCAATAATGGGAAGATACCCGTGCCCAGTAGTGGGACGCAAAAAGGGTTGCAGCCAAGCCCTATCAGTGGTTTTTCAGGCCTGGTAGAGGACCCCAATGTCCGTTGAGGAACGCAGTACTGCTCTCTTTGGCCAATACAGGGTTATCTAGGGAGAGCAGCCTTAGTAATTTAACGACATCTTTAGAGGTGGGTTCAAATGTGGAGACGAGTAAACTAAAATCTGATCTACAGTAAATATGAAAGATTTAATTGTTTGTTTGTTTGTATTGAATAGGCTCCGAAACTATTGGACCTATTTGAAACATTCTTTTACCATTAGAAGCCGACATTATCCGTAATTAACATAGTCTACTTTTTACCGCGGGATGCTTCATTCCTACGGGGAAACGGGTAATAAGGTCCACGCGGTTGAAGCAATTGCTTCAACGCCTAGGACTTTAATATAGAAATATAATTATCGCCTTACGTCGTATTTTAAATGGATGAAAGAAAGTCAGAGATATAGCCTGGAATAGTACATAGGCTATTTTTTATCCTACGTAGACACATAAAATTATTAAGTGTTTACTTACTTTATGTAGGTATTAGAAAACCTATTTTGACCGCGATGTCCGCGAAAAACTAAAAATATATATAATGTAATGCCCGCTGATATATCAAAAAGCAAATTTTATAAAAAGAGTGTCTACGGTATGGCACCCCTGATTTTTAACCATTTACCAGATGAGCTAAAAACACTAGAGACCTCTTCCGTTTTAAATTAAGATTGAAAGATTTACTTTTAAAAAAATGTTACTATATCGTGGATGACTTTTTACGGGACAAAATAATATATTAAAATGTAATTATTGTAGGTAATAATATAATGTAATTTGTTGACCCTTTAGAAGTAGTAATTAAATAATCTATTGACATTAATTTGACATTTACAAATAAATTAACTTGAATACTTTAATATTACTTTTAAATTTGACATGTCTGGTAACTAATTATTTCTAAGTTATTAATTTTAATGCAATTCGCTAATATAATGTAAAATTATTATTTTGATTTAACGCTTGTAATAATAATATTGCACGCCCCATGGGCATAAACAGAGAGACCATGTTATAATTATTCTGTTAATATCTTTTATGTACCTGTTTTATGCAATGAACGATTACTGATATATATTTTTTAATTAAAGTAATGGTAAACGCGAAACTATTAACACCTCCCAACAATATTTCACCATCACCATGGGCATAAGAATAAATAATACTACGTAGAACGGAAACTCCCGCTCCGAACGGGCTCAAGGTCACGATATTAGCCTACACTTTAATTTCGGCTAAACCGACGCCAAGTTAATGTGGTGTGTTTGGTTGTACAAACAATTCTAAAACAATGCCAAACTTAAGTTTTTTTAGTTTGCCCAAAGATGATGCTAGATAAGTAATATTTTTTAAATATTATTCCTTTTCCGTACCTAATTTATCAAAAGGATGTGACCAGTTCTTTTTGTGTAGCCAATTGTTTCACTTTCACTCAATTATTAAAAAAAATGTTAGATAACTACAGCATTTTAACATGTCGCCAAAATATTTTTTAATAGCCCCCGCCATCGGTCATTGAACCTTTCTCGATTGTTTTGCCTCGCGATTGCAGCGCCGCGGCACTGGCGCACGCACGTTATACTTAATTTGTAATTCGTTTATTTTAAACCTACACTACGTAAGTACTTACACCTATGTAGGTAAGTAATACTTACTTAAATGGCTTCATTTGGTATGGTACTCATAATAATTTATTATTCATGAGCAGGTATTTATAGTGTAGGTAAGTATTTATAATTCTCATACTTTGTAATACTAAACTAAAATAATGATTTTTAAGTAAAGGGAAACTTATATTTTAGCTACCTATATTATCTATAAAAAAAGCAGTATTAACAGTTGACAACCCTGTCAACACGCCCGGGCGACAGAGGGGCGTAACGAGGTGAAGGGGGAAGTAGGTATAAAAATAGCGGTGTTTTCCACCCGGTCAAAGGAGATTCCGTTCTATGTAATTATTATTTATTCTTATGCCATGGGTTCACTGGGAGAAAATGCCATTAGGCATTAAGTCCGCCTATTGTGAACCTAGTTTAAGGTGATCAATAAAGTATTAAATAAATAAATAAAATAAATAAAACTGATCCACGTGGGCGAAGCTGGCAGAAGGCTAGTTTAGAATAACTTGAAAATATGCTCGATTCACGATTCAAATTAATTAGTAGATAGAGAAAATAGGAAAACTAAATTTATATTTTATTGATTTAGCCTACATTCTCAGCATCAGTCAACTAAGTATCCGATCAAATCAGAAATAAAGGCAAGATCGAATCGAAAATCGAATGAATTTCAAAATGGTTTTGAGAGTATATTGACGTGACAACGTCTTATAATTCGATGGAGCCGGCTGCACGCACGAAAAAACATGACTCATGCGGCGTTACTTCGCTCTGAGGCGTTCCATTTAAGGCTTGAAGTGCAAGCGAGAGCGCGGAACGAGCGACAAAGCGGCACAATCAGCCTCCGCGTTCGGCAGCGTTCGACATCTGTCTCTCTCCCACTTGAGTGAGCGATGCGCCCGCGTGGACGGCTGCTATACAATAATACATTTACATGTTTTCGTCAAGTATGAAGTGCAGTGAAACGTGAATGTGGTGTCAATAATTGTTTATAGCAACAAGTATTTTCTTATGACGTTGTCACGTTCAACTATCGTCAGGCAGTCACTTTACAGACAACCGATTTTTTGAGAGATTAAATAAACGTTACACACTCATAGCCCCCACAGTAAGGTAATTAATACCCCGTGTTATAAATGGGTACCATGGACACATACAAAGACAGGAACACAAACACCCAGACCGAGAACAGAAAACTCATCAGGCCTCAGGCATTGTAGGCCACATTTTCAAAATTTAAAAATATTGACTTTTCCTTCTTTATATATTTACGAAATCTCTTTAATGGTCAAAAATGAAATAGCTAAATATGAAACCCTTAAATCAAAAAGGCATCCTAATAAATTATGTTCAATTGCTTCTAAAACGAAACAATACCATAATAGTGTCTTTTGCATGGGACCAAAAATATATAACGGTCTACCGGAATTCCTCAAAATCAAAACGGGCAACGAGTTTAAAAAAGAACTTAAAACGTATTTACTGAAAAAGGCGTATTACTCAGTCACTGATTTCTTAAACGACAAAACGGCATAAAGGAATTCCATAAAAACCTGGGAGGTTTTTTTTCCGCCGGCTTTTTTTCCTCTTAGTGTACAAAAACCCTGCAATATGGGTACCCAAAGCCGACGATCGGATTCGATCCGAAGTACAAATAAATATGAATAAATAATTAAATAAACAAACAACTAAATAAATACATACTTGAAGAAATAAAATTTAAAAATTTTAATTTTCAAAATGCGCAATATGGGATCAAATAAAAATAAAATAAAATTAATAATAATGTACATTTTTATAAATTGTGTTATTATTAAGTTTTTTTTTTCTTTTATCTTTGTAATATTTGCATACCTCATGAAGGTAAATATGGCGTACTAAATATGTATTAACAACTTTTGTAAACACCCATATTTGTGCAAATAAAGTTATTTGTCTTTGTCTTTGTCTTTGTCTTTGATCATTATCATTTCTGTTTCGCCGGGAATTGAACCCGGGACCCCTAGATTGGCAGTCCGGCATGGTAACCCATTGTGCCACGCGGGTCATCAGATTAAAAAAATATAATTTTCAGATTCGATATGTTCATCCGGGATGCAGTAGAAATCAATGTTTTCGGTACAAAGAAGGTGCTGGAGTTGGCTGAATCAATGAAAAATTTGGAGGTTTGAATATATTTTTTCAGTAAGCAGAAGAGCTGAAGGTAATAATAACGTATCACTCATAGCCCCACAGTAAGGTAGATGATGGTACCCTGTGTCGTGGGTGCCATGGACATACACAAACACAGAAACACAAACACCCAGACCGAGAACAGAAATTTTAAACTCATCGTTCAAATTTCTGCTTCGCCGGGAATCTAACTCGGGACCCTCCGATCGGCAGTTTGGCAAGGTAACCCTTGCGCCAAATGGGTCGTCTAAGGTCCGGTATTGTTAGTCTGGCAACTCTTCCCCAAAATTAAAGGCATTTTAGATTGTCCTGGTCTCCAATCTGCAACCAATTACACACTACATTTTTTTTCTATGTAAAAAAATCAACAGGTTGCACTCCGGTAGTGCCGGCAGAAGTGGAAACTTGAACATTAACGTTGGGCATTTTTGATATTTCGGAATGGTTAGAGAATAATTTCGCACGAATTGCTTTTATTATCAGTATTATTTTTCATCTAGTATTTTTATAAAGTAGGTACTCACTCATTTTCTTTCACTATGTCTTCGTCACTTTTATCATTATTAGATGCACTTTGTTCAATGTTCATATTTTAAATACTTTATATAAACGAATATTACAAGTATAAACAGTCGAGCCGTCATCAGCTGTCACCACTCCGTCTTACGAATAGTCGATCAGGCCACGTGTTCTGACGCGAGTTTAACATTTTTTACCCATACCAAAAAAAGTGCACAACGCCGCTAAAGCAGTTTTCACTTCAAAAATTACATTTCTGAAATCTAAATCCCTTTTTAACACGCTTTTATTAGCTTCACCTGTATGTTTGTGCCAATACAATAATTTCATGAGTTTATTTAATTCCGATAACTTAAAAAAATATTTTTAACAATAAATAAAACTAAAAATTAAAGATAAATGTAGCTTAAAAAAACTAAAACACACGCCTTTAAAGTACATAAATGCTGCTTTAATGTTTTTTTTAAATTTTAATTTTTATTCATACCCGTTATCATGCATGCCCACGGCATCTAAATTATTCTAAATCAAAGGCGGCCCTTTTCCATAAGTGAGGCATGGATCGTTACATGCAAAGTGGGCTGCATCCGCCATTTCTTCACTTTACGAGTAACCGTCGTAGAGTCAATAACCCTGATGATGCTCTGTTTTGGGGCGAAACACGTGGTGATGGTGCGTACGTTGGTATATATTTTTATTGTTGCATGTGCATGTGTCCTATATGGGAGGGAGGGAGGTGCTATTGCATGAAAAACTATACACCATCGTACGTTCTGATTGCGGATTTTTGCAAAGTAATTTACCTATTTTATAGACTCTTCCAGTCCAGAGCTTCATCAATTTTCGCAGGTATTCTTGCATATGTCTACCTCGTACTGCCACGACTACCTGGACGTGCTAGAGGAGAAGCTGTACCCCGCGATGCACTCTCCTCAGGATGTCATGAGGATTGTCAAGTGGATGAATGACGACATACTGAAAGCGATTGAAAAAAAGTAAGTCATATACTATACAACATTTTCGAAGCGCGCGTGGCTTGGCGGCTAGCGTAGAACGCAAGTGATCTATGCAGCTAAGCCAAACGAGCGCAGTCAGGTGTGAGATGGGTGACCGCTAGTAGCAAACATATTAGCGCGCGAGAGCAAGCCGTCGGTGCCAGTTGTTGTTGATAGATGACAGTCGTTTAACCTTGTCGAAGGCCTTATGGGCGGTTTGAAAACATCCGACAGCGGGTTGGCCACTAACCCGCATCCCCGCCAATCCGCATTGGAGCAGTGTGGTGAAATAAGCTCCAGGCCTTTCAATGTAGGGAGAGACCCGTGCCCAGCAGTGGGACGTAAAATAAGTTCAAATACCATCTTTTAAAATAAAAATATGCAATTGCAAAGCTTAGCGGTAAATCTGATTTGAAATAGCCAGTACGCCAGAACGCTAATTTTATAGGTAAAGACCTATTTTATTTATTGTGTACAATAGATTCAAAGGTTGTTATTAAAAAAAAACGGCAAATTGTTTGTAAAGTAGGTTTACGATCGAGATGTTTACGTGATAACGTCCGCACGAGAAAATCTCCATTCGTTTGTATGCCGCTAGAGTGAGAGAGACGGAAGATCGGTCCACTCACTCGAACGCTATGCCAGCCTCCGCTCGTGAGGATTCCGCGTGACAAGTTTCACGGAATGACTGGCAGCGCTCGAGATGAGACGGGAGATCGGTCCGTCTCTCTCTCGTTATACCTGCGATCGCGCTCGTGAGGTTTTGGTGTGACACAAGTTTCTGAACATGTCACCCGACTAAAACGATTTTAAAGACGTTATCACGTCAAAAATTAACAATAAGGTCATTAGCATAGCTACGTACGTAACTACTACAATAGCTACACTGGCATATAATAATAATGTAATTTTACGCGCTATGGCCCTATGCAGAGCTTCAAATACCGCTATAAAATCATAACGTTATTATCTACTTGTGCCCATATCGTTATAAAAACATAACGTTTTACAACTAAACGTTATTTACACGTCAAAATAACGCTATATCAGTAAACGCTATTTAGAAAATAACGTAATAAATAACGTTATATTTACGGGGAATAATAATTATCATATGCAGCGAGCTAACAACGCGGCAATATCGCTTAGCAATAAATATAGTATAACGTTATTTATTTCGATTTTGATATTTCATAACGTTATTCTTTTAATACCGCTATTTGTCTTTTCGTTAGTAATGTCAATATAATAACGAAACGAAATACGTATAACGTTATATAACATTATATTTTGATATTTTTTATAACGTTATGAAGCTCTGGCCCTATGGGTGATAAAAATGCCGTTAGTAACGTAGAAGGCGTTTATTGTCTCCTTTTACAAAAGTCCAGTAAACAGAATATAAATCATCAAACCCAGTCACTATGGTCCAATATCTTCGCTTGAGTCGTCGAACTATGTCTCCCTCTTCGCTTGGCAGAGACCGCTTCGATTTCACTTCCGGAACTAAACTGCGTCCTGTCGCGGTTTTTTTGCAGCAGCAAGCTGTGTTGGATATGTGGGACTCACTATATCTTACGTGCCTACCCACTAAACACCACCTTGTTGACCTTCCTCTGCATTTGGGGAGGACTTTGGGATCTCCCATGGAACGCACCGGTGTCCTCCATACGCGACGCCCTGGAACGGGCCCATCTTTGGGAGAGCAGATCTGATCTCCTGCACCTTCAGATGCTTACGGCGGTATGCGGCCACGCACACACGCTCCGAAGCCCCCTTTTAATCGCCTCTTACGATCAGGACGATCAGGCAGGGGATACCGTAGCTCTATTCTTAATCCCGAAGCTACAGGGACTAGGCCCGTCCCAAACCTACTGTTTACGTTGGTACGCACATATAGTATACATTCTATTAATAAATTTTTTAACTTAATTATATACATATATCTTAAAAATAATAATAAATAAACTTACAAATAAAATACATTATCTAAATCGCTGCACCGCGGCATTGTGCCCAAGATACTGGCAGCATTACCTCGTTGGATTGCCAAACTAATTTGTTGACCGAGGTAAGCTCCAGCTCTTGGGTCACCAGAGGCCACCACTAGACGCGAAGACAATTCTTTATAAAATTGTCTTGCTGCCGACCCCCACGGCCCCAACGTCTCTACGGCAAAAGGGATGAATAAATATTCATCGCCCAATGCCGCATATTTTCTATATTTTGCTTTTTCAGCAGTTTCTGCTGCCGCACCAACGCGTGTCGAGGTCGCCTGGACATGGGATGGAGCCAGGGTATCGACACAAGTGCCGTCCCATACTAACGACCTTCCCTGTTTCCAGGGAATGAGACTCATACCGTCAGGCCGCTTGCCATCGTCACGTGCAATACCATTCGGCTCAATTATAGCCGGCACGTTGACGGTGACAAGGGCCCTTCGGATCAAGTCATTAATATTGGCGTGACGCGACAGCCTGCCGGCACTACGTGTGCAGGAGAGGCCGTGGTGGCCGAATTGGTCAGCCTCTGATCCGCAGATGCAGCGATGTGAATATAGTTATGTATTGTCATAAACAATAGCACGATGTAAACAATCGTCTACTACACAATGTAAGCTATATACGAGTACCTATAGGTACGTACTCGCCGCGGATCCCGAACTCGAAATCGTTGTTTTCTTATCACCGACTTTTCGAGAACTTTCTTCACGGACTTTTCCCCCATCGGTTGTCGGTCCTTCTAACTATTATTTAATATACGAGAAGGTATATAAAACAAAATCAAATATTTTTACAGGTTAATTCATCCCCTGCCAAACACTTATACCTACACGAAGAACATCTCCGAGGGTTTGGTGGCTCAATATGCTAGAAAGTTCAAAATTGCAATCGCACGGCCATCTATAGGTAAATAAATTAAACAATTTTCAATGTAGCGAGCTTCCGCTACTCATCATGAGATAACGCCACGGGCATTCCTGAATCACGCTATCAAAGTTTTTGGAATATCCTACCATATATACAAGCTCCGAATTGAGTCAGTTAATTGGAGCGCGGCCGCTCCCCGGGCATGACCACCTCGCCCGGCGGGAGATTTCCCTTTGCCAAATCAATATGCATGATTTTCATTTATTAATATCAAAAACATTTTTAATTAGTCATCATTGCAAAAACTATTTCAATTTGTCCATATGCTGGTAATCTCGTAATATAATTTAAGCCAAACTCTCCTTCTTACCTTAAACAACATTTTCAATTCTTGCACACCACTCATAACCTATCACTTCGATCCACAGGTAACCTTCTTTTAAGTATTCCTCCTCGCTCCTCATCTTCAATATTAATCTATGCTCATCTTTCTACCAAAACTTCTTCACTGCTCCCGCAGTTCGCCTTTGAAATTCCCTTCCTAAATCTATCCGTTTAGCTAGTTCCCTTAACAATAAGTTCGCATTATCTGCAAACTTGACTTGGTTTCTCCCTATCTGTGTTACATTTTTATTATCCATCATTGTAGTCGTTTAAAACATTACTATAATTGTTTCTTTTTTAAGCCAGCTTGTACACCCTACCTTTGTATTCGATTTCTATCCAACTTCTTTCATTATGGTTGTCTGGAAGAAATCGCTGTTTAGCGATAAGACCGCCATTTGTACTGCATATCGTAAAACTGTAATCCCTTTATATTGTTAACTGGTGTACATTTACAATAAAGTGTATAAATAAATAAATAAATAAGATAAAATAATCTAAATAAAATGTGAACTTGACCGAGTAGTAAATTGGAAGTAATATTTCAGTTACAGGAGCCGTCCAGGAACCTTTCCCAGGATGGATCAACGCCATGAGTGGACCCACCGGATTACTTGTCGCTGGATATAAAGGTAACAGATTATTTCATGTATATACAAAGATAAAGACTGAAACGAAGAAAACGACAGAGTCACAGACAGAAACAGAGACAGATATAAAGACACTTTTGATAAAGATGGATTAACGAACTTTAGAATGTCCATCAGTGGACTATGAAAGGCTGATGGAAAGCCAGGTAGATGATATTAAGTGGTTGAAGCGTACACGAACCGGCGGCGAGCCTAGAACGTAAGCTATGTACACAGCTAAGCCAAACGGGCGCTATCGGGTGTGAAATGGGTGACCGCTAGTAGTAAAAAAAATGCGCATTTCCGTGCTTCAGAGGGCACGTTAAGCCATCGGTCCCGGTTCCTGACTGATAACAGTCGTTAAACTTAGTCGGAGACCTTATGAGCGGTTTGAAAACATCCGATAGTAGATTGGCCACAAACCGTCGAGCGTCAGCTTCGTTCTTCTGACTCATTGGCCTTGTCTTTTCCTGTTCACCACTCAGGATTTGTATCCAATTCCTTCACGGTCCAAGCGACACGCCTCTGGAATGCTCTCCCGGAACACCTTAGGAAATTGTGCTCTAAGCCCTCATTCAAAAAGGGTGTTTTTGCTCATTACATGGTGTGGCGTGACTTGATGCCACTAAGCGGTATGGTAGTTGTAGTAGCGGAAACGTGAAAAAGAAAGATCCGAATAGTCCAACACGAAGAATTTAATACACAGAAGTTACACCACGATAAAGTCACAGTACACAGTTTATGAAGGAAGGATGAAAGTAGAAGTATATAGTCAACAGTAAACACAAAGATACAAGAACGAAGTAAGAGAATTAAACTATTATAATTATTCGCGTGAGATGCGGGTGCGCAAGCAAGCGTTAGGCGCGGACGGTGCACATGAAGGACGAGTTCCGACTGGAGCGGCGGCGCTGCGATCGCTCCGTCTATCTATGCGCATTGCGCGTGTACAATGAAAACATCCCGTTATGTCGAACAAAGGAGCCAATTAACTACGGGTTTGACCCGGCGATGTCTGTGTATTAATTTATAATAAAGCGATAATGTAATTTTGTGTAATGAGTGAATAACCGGCACATAAGTGTGAGTAGTGCTTGATTGTGTAGCTGTATAGTGTGGCGTTTATATATGTAAATAAAATATATAATATACATAATATAATAAATAATAGACAATATATTATACACATGCAAGATAATTATGTTCTCCACACATGGAGCTTTGCTCATAACTTTGGAAAACTTTGTATTATGTCTGTTATATTATCTGTATTTCATTATTTATATCTCTTCTTATTTATCGCATATATGTTTTTATTTATTGTATTTCACTTCTATTCTGATCCTTCTCTCAGGTAGATCTTTTTGATTCTTGTTGCACCGCCTTTATATTCTCTGCACTTCTTGAAGGTTAGCTGGTAGAAAATGCCAATAGCCATTAAGCTCGCCTTTTGTTCAAATTGTAAAATATGGTCAATAAAGAATTAATAAATAAATAAAAAAAACCGCATCTAAACCAACCCGCTATGGAGCAGCGTGGTGGAGTAAGCTCCAGGCCTCCCCGGCCTCATTGGCAACCAGGCGCGGTCGCAGCCTTCAATTTTGGTCACCAAAAATTAGGAGGGGGCGGGGTCGCTAAGATATTTGGAGGGAAGAGGTGTCCCATATTAGCTTGTTTCGCCTTCCATCTACGCATGACTGATGGATTTTGGGGGGGGGGGATCATGTCTACTGTCACCCCCCCTAGGACTGCGCCAGTCAACAACAACGGTGATAGCGCACTCTGAAGTGCAGAAAAAACGCTGTAATTTGCCACTAGTGGTCACTCTTCTTGTATCCCACTGCTGGACAGGCCTGCCCATTAGCCCCTCAATGCTGTTGGTGGAGTAGATTATCTCCTACTTACTATCTCTGTTTGTAGGCGTATTCAGGGTAATGCACACAAAGAAGGACATGCAACCAGATGTGATGGCCGTAGACATGGCCGTCAACGCCAGCATCCTCCTTGCCTACACGACCGTGGTTGAACAGTAAGATACTCTTTATTTATATAATATTAAATCCTTACATATGAAATTGCCGATACTGAAAAATCAAATACGATATCTTGCGTTTGAAATAGATATCAGGAAGAGTCATATTTTTCAGAAAGTCAACTTTCTATCTGCTATCTATCCGCCGGCTTTTTTTCCTCTCAGTGTACAAAAACCCTGCAATATGGGTACCTAAAGCCGACGATCGGATTCGATCCGAAAAATAAAAATTGATTAATTAATCAATTAACAGTTAATTAATTGTACATTTAAATTATTATGTCAGAGCAAAAACCTATAAACATGATAGTTTTTTAATAAAGTATACTACAAAATTTCTCGATTTTTAATGTTTATAGGCACGAGGAGATTCAAGTGAGCAATATTACAAACTCAGGAGTCAACACTAAATCCTGGGTTGACTATGCGGCGGTCGGATGTAAGTTTTTAAAACATTGTTATATATATATATTTATTTTTCAAACCTTTTTTATGTCCTGTGCCTAACAGTGTGGCACAGGTCTCCTCTCAAAAATTAGAGGAATTTAGGCCATAATCCACCAAGGTGGTCACGTGCGGATTGGTGGACATCATGCCTACGAGAAAATAATGAGTTTCTCTCAGGCATGCATGGTGGTGGAAAACATCGTAATTAATTTTTTCATTTGAACCCGATATCTCTATGTCGGAGACCGTGGTCCTTACCTGCTAATTCTATCTGTACTAATATGAATTATTATAAATTTTTATATAATTCAAAATTGTTTATTTACAAATAATATATGTACAAATATATATTATTTGTAAATAAAAAAATTTGAATTTATATAAAAATTCGAAGCGCGCATGGCCCGGCGGTTAGCGTAGAACGCAAACGATCTATGCAACTAAGCCAAACGGGCGCGGTCGGAAGTGAGATGGGTGACCGCTAGTGGCAAAAAATTTCATGCGCGTTTCCGTGCTTCGGAGGGCACGTTAAGCCGTCGGTCCCGGTTGTTGTCGATAGATAACAGTCGTTAAACCTTGTCGGAGGCCCTAAGGGTGGTTTGAAAATATCCGACAGCGGGTTGGCCACTAACCCGCATCTCCACCAACCCGCATTGGAGCAGCGTGGTGGAGTAAGCTCCAGGCCTCCCCAATAATGGGGAGAGACCCGTGCCCAGCAGTGGGACGCAAAAAGGGTTGCGGCCATATGTACATATAGATGGTCATATTAATGGTAATTCCTACATATTTCGCCCATACTGGCGTGTAAATGTCATAAATATTATTTGTGTATCTTTTCAATTTTTCATCATATAAATTATTAAACTTTATTATTACATTGATTTTAAATTACATCTTTACCTTACATAATTGGCCAGGGGGGGAGGGGCAAATGCTTAGCCAGGGAGGGGCAAATTCTAGGCCAGGGGGGGCAAGTTCTTGGTTACGGGGGGAAGGGGTGCAAATTTTAAGGTTCTTATATTAGGGGTTTCAAGCTGGGTACCGCAATAACGTACCGCAGAAAATTTGCTTTCCACGTTACGCGATGACACGCATACAAAATCCAGAAGTCGCGGTCGGCCGCTAGTAATTTATAAAGCTAATCTCGAGAACTACTGGTACTCTTTTATCGGGGAAAAAATGACATTCATTAAGCGAATATTTGTATTCCTAATTATAATAAATATTTAACTTTGACTTTGACTTTGATAGTAGTCGTTAAACCTTGTCGGAGGCCTAATGGGCGGTTTAAAATCATCCAACAAAGGGTTGGCCACTAACCTGTTCTCTACCTGTCCGCATTGGAACAGCAATGTGGAGTAAGCTCCAGGCCTCAGTAGTACTCCAAGACCCGTACGCAACAAAGGGTCTCAAAAAAAGTTGCGACCAATTGTTTAAGAAAAAAAAACGGCAAATTGTTTGTAAAGTAGGTTTACGATCGAGATGTTTACGTGATAACGTCCGCACGAGAAAATCTCCATTCGTTTGTATGCCGCTAGAGTGAGAGAGACGGAAGATCGGTCCACTCACTCGAACGCTATGCCAGCCTCTGCTCGTGAGGATTCCGCGTGACAAGTTTCACGGAATGACTGGCAGCGCTCGAGATGAGACGGGAGATCGGTCCGTCTCTCTCTCGTTATACCTGCGATCGCGCTCGTGAGGTTTTGGTGTGACACAAGTTTCTGAACATGTCACCCGACTAAAACGATTTTAAAGACGTTATCACGTCAATATAAAATAAAGTCCTTTCCAATATTATTTTCGTTATTACCAGGGCAGGTGATGCGAAAGTACCCATCCTCGATCTGCATCTGGTACCCTGAAATATCCTCCACGGAGTCCAGGGCGCTGTACCAGGTCTCGGCGATCTTCATGCACTGGATACCTGCGTTGTTGATTGATATGCTGCTCGCCATCTTCAGACAGAAAACCTTGTAAGTGTTAGAGTCCTAGTAGACTACATTTTTTCAACGTAGGGCGTTTTAGCCGCCCGGTGAAAAAAACGTGCAACCTTGTAGATGGCACGGCAAAACATGTTATAAGTAATTCTAAACTTATTATTGTATACCTCATGTTTTAAAACAGGGCTGAAGTTTTTCTCCGTCTGCTCTTTTCTTCAGCTCAGCATTGCCTAAGCGCACCCAGAGCAGACAGAACAAAAAAAATAACGTTCACTAAGAGTTTGTAAAGGAACCGAACAGTGAATAAAGAATATTTCATTTCATTTCATTTCAGGATTCCTGTTCGTTTTATTTTACTCGTAAGACTACGGGACCGTATACGAAATTTTGCCGATTTCGCTGATTTACCTGATTTAACACATGAGATTTTGCAGATTTCAGATTGCACAATATAACTGACCGAAATGATCTAATACATTAGCCACTTTTGTAGCTTGCGTCAAGAATTATAATGCGAGATTTAGATTACTTTAAACGATTTTTTGCCAAATGCCAAATTTTCTAGCTGACCCCGCGAACTCCATACCGCGTTTAAATGTTTAGGGTGGGTCAAACTTATCACTTTAGATGTTGACCGATTCTCAGACCTACCCGATATGCAATTGGGTCAACTTAACCTTGTCGAGTTTAACCTCACGAAGACACAAGTTTGCGCGTTTACCGCTAAAAAAGCCCCATTTGTTATAGCGCCCCAGTTCAAGGGCACCGCGCTCACCATCGGTGAAAGCGTCGGTATCTTGGGAGTTGACATTACGAGTAAAGTGCAGTACCGGAGTCATTTGGAGTACAAAGCCAAATTGGCATCAAAAAAGCTTGGTGTCCTCAACAGAGCGAGGCAGTACTTCACTGCAGGGCAACTCCTGACGCTGTATAAGGCCCAGGTCAGACCCCACATGGAGTACTGCTCCCATCTCTGGGCAGGAGCACCGAAGTACCAGCTACACCCATTTGACTCCGTTGAAAAGCGCGCAGTCCGAATCGTCAACGACCCAAGATTGACTGACAGGCTAGAACCGCTTAGCTTGCGAAGAGACATAGGCTCGCTCTGCGTGTTCTACCGACTTTACTATGGTGAGTGCTCCGAGGAACTCTTCAAATTGATGCCTACATCACCATTCCATGATTATACCACCAGACGAAGGTTACAGTTCCACCGGCACCATCTGGACTCGTGGCGGTCCTCCACAGTCCGCTTTGCACGCTCCTTTTTACCACGGACGTGTAGGTTATGGGACAACCTTCCAGCTGAGGCATTCCCGGTGGACTATAACATGGGGTTCTTCAAGAAAGCTGTAAAAAAAGCTCTCCTCCAAAGCCGGCAATGCTCGGGCGGCTCCCCTAGGGTTGCCCGTGTCCATAGGCGACGGTGATCGCTTAACATCATGCGGCCCGTCTGCCTTATTGTTAGGTTTATTTATTAAAAAAAAAATGCAAACAAAATTTCATGAGAATTACAAGAGCCTTTTCTAACTAACTAACTAACATTGTGACACGAGAATTTTATATATAAGACTTGATTTTCTTCCGTTCCGAAGCAATTATGTTGTGTTCCGGTGGAGTGCAGTTGCCGGTCAGACTTACACGAGGCAACCAACCATCAGCCTTCGGACAGGCATGATTTGGGTTTGCTTGAAGTTGAGAGTAAATGAAAGCAAGCCAGCTCGTCTGCTACTCCATTAAAAAAGCTTTAAGCTGGCCTTGCTAGAAATGTTGGGATATAATTTCTACCAAAGCATGATTATAATAATAATAATAACATAGAAGGTGTTAGAACTATTATCGTTCGCCCGGGGAAGTACCACCGCTGCACCCACTTCTGCCGTGAACCAATTTTATTGTATTTCGGTGGAAAGGTGCAGTTGCCGGCCACACTTACATGAGGCGACCACCAGCCTCCGGAGTAGCAGCGCAACGACCGACCTCAGACAAGACTTACCTATGCTTGCTTGAGGTTGTATGTAGATGTCCATGGGCTGCAGCGACCACTTAACACCACGTGGCCTGCATGCTCGTCTGCTACTCCATTCAAATAAAAAAAATAACGCTTCACACTCATAGCCCCACAGTAGGGTAGATATACCCTGTGACGTGGGTACCATGGACACACACAAAGACAGAAACACAAACACCCAGACCGAGAACAGAAATTTAAACTCATCATTCAATTCAGTTTCGTCGGGAATCGAACCCGGGACCCTTCGATTGGCAGTCCGGCATGGTAACCATTGCAACCTTTTTTTTCAGCATGATAAGAATCCAGAAAAGACTTCACCATGGCCTAGAGCTGCTAAATCATTACATGAATGGAGAGTGGGTCTTCAAAAACGACAATTTTAAGTCCTTACGAAATAGGATTCCGGCCGCGGAAAGAAAGATCTTCTATACTGAATATGAGGTAAGGACTTGTTTGTATTGAAGGAAACGTTAGCAAAGGTGATCTCCCGTCAGGAAAGGTGCTCATGCCTGGAGAGCGGCGCGGCGGCGCTCCAACTGACTCATTTCGGAGTTTGTATATAGGTTTGAAGCGCGCATGGCCCGGTGGTTAGCGTAGAACGCAAACGACCTATGCAACTAAGCCAAACGAGCGCGGTCGGGTCTGAGATGGGTGACCGCTAGTGGCAAAAATTTCATGCGCATTTCCGTGCTTCGGAGGGCACGTTAAGCCGTCGGTCCCGGTTGTTGTCGATAGATAACAGTCGTTAAACCGTGTCGGAGGCCTTATGGGCGGTTTCAAAACATCCGACAGCGGGTTGGCCACTAAACCTGGAGCAGCGTGGTGGAGTAAGCTCCAGGCCTCCCAAATAATGAGGAGACAACCGTGCCCAGCAGTGGGACGCAAAAAAGGGTTGCAGCCATATATGTTTGAATATTCTAAAAACTTCGATAGCGTGATTCAAAAATACTCGAGGCGTAACACGAAGGCAAATTTAAAAGTATACTAAGGAAACAGCAGGAGGTAGCACATTATCTAGCTTATTCTTTACCTATAGGTTTATTTTTCATTTGGGAGATCGATTTATGACTCTTGAATGCCTGAACCTTGGACCAGGTGGGGGGGGGGGGGGGGGCAGCTGCTCGGTACGCCATGCACTATGTTTTTATATATTAGAATGTGCTATTTCTGTTAAAGTGAATATATAGGTACATTCTTGAATTTAAATCGCCATATTGACAAATTGGACATACAACCACATAAAACATTATTTAATATATTTATTAAAACAATAGTATGTATGTATATTGTATCGCTTCGCTGAGGGCTGTCATCGCCCTGGTGAAATCGTATAAACAACGAGTTTTGATTTCTGTAGCCAGTCGAAGTAAGACTATTTCAGACAAATAGCGCAGTAATATCTTTTGACAACGATTTGACGACAGCTGTCAATGCGATTCTGACAGACTTGATATAAAGACTGTTTCGTAACCATAAGTTACGACGTCCTATTTTCTTATTTCAAATTTGGCGCCGTAGCTTAAGATGGGGCTGTTGGCTCGTTTCCCTTGCGGGCGGGAGTAACCGACCAATTGCAGAACAGTTTGATACTGTTCATACGATTTCACCCAATCGCGACAGCCGGTTTTGACTATACGTCAAGACTTCTTCGCTGGACTCCATCGCGAGAGGAGTTCCGTGTGGTGATAGAACACTCTAGACCGGCTGAACCCTAGAACTTAAACTGTGTGTGATTCTTATCTGTGGACTCCATAAAAACTGTATCTTTCAAGCAAAATAATTAGTGTCGACAGGAAGATAAAGAAAGCGCCGTGGAAGAAAGCAGCTGCAGGCGGTTCGTACGTGGCATGCAGGTTAGTGCTCTCTTCTTGTGAGGGGAATCGTTGGCAGCCCCATCGTCTTTTTCTGCTGCCTCCCAAAATGTGCGCTGTATAGTAAGAGCCGTTCATGCGCACAAAGACATAAATAATAAATAAATGAAGGTGCCGGGTTTTTTTTTTCTCCCATGGCAGAAACAACGTTGTTTCTGACTGACACATTCGCATTGGTTTGAAATTGTCTTATTTCGACTGGCAAAACAGAGATCAAAACTCGCTGTTTCAATGCATGTGATATGAAAAGTATATTCCGTATGGCTCCAAAATATTAGGTATAATTAATTACCAAAAATAAACTAATGATTTAAGATGTGAGAAGCTTCAAAAGAATGCTTCGTGAATTCTTAATACAGGTCGCGTCATGTAAAAAATACGCTGGAAGAAAGTGGAGAGGGAATGTTTGCACATGGGTACACTCGCACACGAAAGTTTAGGCCTATTGTTTTATTTTTGAACTAACCTTTCGCTCGTGACTTCGTATATTGGTTATCGGTAGGCTATTGAAAAACCTCATACCACCAAATAGACCGATAAATCGCCTAATGCGCAGCTTGACCATCAGCGCTCTTTTTACATAACGCCACCTATACATAAATGTTGTTACTCCGTTAGGGAATTCTTCGAGGATTTATAATAAATAGCCTTCCGCCAGCATTCTTCGCTTTTGCTTCGCCCGCATGGACCAGTTTAAGGAGTCCCCGTAGGAATTAAATTAAAATCATAGTCTATTACCCGTTTTCACATAGGAATGAAGTTTTTTCCCGCCTATTTCCAGCCTATGTTACTCAGAGTGAATGTAACTTTCTAATGGTGTAAGAATTTTTGAAATCGGAACAGGAGTTTTTTAATTTATTCATTACAAACATACAAAAATAAACATCTTTCCTCTTTATAATATACATTTATGTAGTATAGATTACACTTTAATACAATGTAAATTTTGTCGCTTATCCTGCTTTTTTGGTCCATATTTCTCTTCTTATCTTTAATTTAATTTTCACTCACCTTCAATTGTTCCACATATATAAGGTAGGCATGAAGCGCGCATTGCTCGGCGGCTAGCGTAGAACGCAAGCGGTCTATGCAGCTAAGCCAAACGGGAGCGGTCGGGTGTGGGATGGGTGACCGCTAGTGGCAAAAAAAATTCATGCGCGTTTCTGTGCTTCGGAGGGCACGTTAAGCCGTCGGTCCCGGTTGTTGTCGATAGATAACAGTCGTTAAACCTAGTCAGAGGCCTTATGGGCGGTTTGAAAACATCCGACAGCGGGTTGGCCACCAACCCGCATTGGAGCAGCGTGGTGGAGTAAGCCAATAATGGGGAGAGACCCGTGCCCAGCAGTGGGATGCAAAAAGGGTTGCAGCCATATAAGGTAGGACATGCAAAACTGAATTTTGTTTATACAGAAGCTCTCCTCCAAAGCCGGCAATGCTCGGGTGGCTCCCCTGGGGTTGTCCGTGTCCAAAGGCGACGATGAGCGCTTAACACTACGCGGCCCATCTGCCTCTTTGTTCGGTTTATTAAAATTTTACAAGTATAGACAGTCGAGCCATCTGCTGTCACCCCTCCGTCTTACGAATATTCGATCAGGCCACGTATCCTGACGCGAATTTAATATTTTTTACCCATCCCAAAAAAAGTGCAAAACGCCGCTAAAAAAGTTTTCACTTCAAAAAATAGTTGATTTGATTAATTTAATAAATATTATGTTGCAGAAAGTAGATCTTGACCAATACATGGTTAACTACTTGAGAGGTATCAGGCAGTACTGCTGCAGGGAGAGTTGGGACAGTCTCCCTAAAGCCAGGAGGCAACAGAAGCTGTAAGTGCTTGACTCGTTTTATATACCGTTATTTACGTTTTGGGGGGATGGGGATACCGGGTTATGTGGGATTTGTACCGCAGTAAAACCCCCAGTGGCCTGCCTCTGCACTTGGAGGAGGACTTCGGGATCTCCATTGGAACGCACCGGTGTGCTCCACGCGCGGCGCTCCAGGACAGGCCCATCTTCGGGAGAGCAGATGCACTCTCCTGCACCCTCAGGCGCTCACAGCGGCATACGGCGGGTGGATCCCACTATTTTCATTATGTATTTCCATCGAGCAGCGATGGCCGAGTGGGAAAATAACGCGGTCTTCGACGCGACCGATCCCGGGTTCAAATCCTCGGCGCGCACCTCTGACAACGTAATTTGTAATGTGCGCATTTATCGCTGCTCCACGGTGATGGAAAATATCGTGATATTTAATTGATTACGATGTTTTCCATCGCCGTGCATGCCTGAGAGAAATTCATAATTTCTCGAAAGCACAACGTTCACCAACCCGCACTTGGCCAGCGTGGTGGACTATGGCCTAAAATCCCTCTCACTTGTGAGAGGAGACCTGTGCCCAGCAGTGGGACATAAAAAAGGGTTGAGAGAATTTCCATTGATGGAAATGCTGGGATGGATTCTCCCATTATTTCCATTGCAACAAAAACGCGGCGACAAAAAATATACAAAAAAGGCTCGTCATTTAAAATGAATGGGATCGGTTAGGTATGACTTTTTTTAAATCAAGACAAAAAAAGGAACTCCGCGCAACGGGGTTCCGTCGACGTGGTACCATTAGTTTTCTTTCGCCGGAACCGCCCCCCTTTTTTTGTAGGTTATGTTGATGGCTTTTTTTAAATCATGCTCCGCCCGAGCGAAAGAAAATTAATGGTACCACGTCGACGGAATGGAAATAATGGGATATAATTTTTTTTAAACGTTAGTTCCACTATTTCCATTTTGTATTTCTTTGGCAAAGGGAGATCTCCCGCCGGGCGAGGTGATCATGCCCGGGGAGCGGCCGCGCTCCAACTGACTCAGTTCGGAGCTGTACATATATGGTAGGATATTCCGAAACTTTCGATAGCGTGATTCAGGAATACCCGTGGCGACATCTCTTGATGAGTAGCGGAAGGTCGCTACATTTCCATGGAAATAGTGGGATCCACTCCATACGGTCATGCCCACATCGCTGTCCTTCCCGGGGCTGCTGGCTGGACGGATCGAGCTCCCACTCACACCGCCCACAATCCCGGAAGTCCCCTTTTAGTTGCCTCTTACGATCAGGCAGGGGATACCGTAGCTCTATTCTTAATCCCGAAGCTGTGTACCTATGTATTTATTTTTTACCGACTTCCAAAAGAAGGAGGTACTGTATTCGGCTGTATGTATTTTTTTCTTTTTTTTTATATATGTTCACCGATTACTCCGCCGTTTGTGGACCGATTTTCAAAATTCTTTTTTTGTTCGTATGCTTATACTCCCGAGGTGGTCCCATTGTCACCAAATCAGGATCTGATGATGGGATCCCAGGGAAATCGAGGGGAACTCTCAAATTTTATAGGCACACACATTGATTTTCTTATAGTTTCTGAAGCATAACAGATATTTGTGCACTGTAATCATCATCTCGTGTTGCTGAGCTGATGATGGAAGGTACTGTGACGGTGAGGAGTTGAGAGCAAATTCTTTCAAATTCTTTTTTTGTTCGTATGCTTATACTCCCGAGGTGGTCCCATTGTCACCAAATCAGGATCTGATGATGGGATCCCAGGGAAATCGAGGGGAACTCTCAAATTTTATAGGCACACACATTGATTTTCTTATAGTTTCTGAAGCATAACAGATATTTGTGCATTGTAATCATCATCTCGTATTGCTGAGCTGATGATGAAAGGTACTGCGACGGTGAGGAGTTGAGAGCAAATTCTTTCAACAATTGATTTTTTGTTCGATTTCTTACATTTCTGAGGTAGTCCAACTGTTACCAAGTCAAAGTCTGATGATGGGATCCCAGAGAAATCGAATGGAACATTCAAATTTTATAGTACAACAAATGATTTTTATATTTTTACTAAAGCAAAACAGGCATTTGTGTATAATTATTATCATATCATGTTGCTGAGCTGATGATGGAAGGTACTACGACGGTTAGGAGTTGAGAGCAAATTCTTTCAATAAATGGTTTTTTGTTCGAAATCTTACATTCCTGAGGTAGTCCAACTGTCACCAAGTCAAAGTCTGATGATAGGATCCCAGAGAAATCGAGGGGAACATTAATTTTTTTTAACACAACAGTTGATTTTCATATTCTTATTAAAGCAAAACAGGCATTTGTGTATAATTATCATCATATCAAGTTGCTGAGCTGATGATTGAAGGTACCACTCCTCAACGGTTAGGAGCTGAGAGCAAATTCTTTCAATAATTTATAGGTTCAGGTGGACTGATAGTAGTTTCAGGCTATAAGTTGGCTATTAGATAAACATGATTATAAAAGGTAAATCTCTTTAACATTTAGAAGTTTAGTGAAAATTTTTCCACCTATGCTTATACATATGTACAGAATTATTAAAGTTACTAAAAAGAGTGAAATAAATTAAGTTTTTAACAAAAAAATAGAACCGACTTCAAACGGTAAAAAATAAAATTATTCAGTACCTACTTCTTCTTGCTTATGGTAATTACTCTTAAAACTATTTTTGGAGTCGGGCCCTTAGTAAAATGTCCTGTTATAGTAAATATAGTTTACCTTTCGTTCTGAATGGGCACCGACTCCAATATAGTTTTAACAGTCATTACCATAAGCAAGAAGATGTAGGTACTGTCCCACTGTCTGTACTGTCGGTGCCCATTTAGAACGAACTGTACGAGATTTTAGTAAGGGCCCGACTCCAAAAATAGTTTTAAGAGTAATTACCATAAGCAAGAAGAAGTAGGTACTGAATAATTTTATTTTTTACCGTTTGAAGTCGGTTCTATTTTTTTGTTAAAAACTTAATTTATCCAGTATATCAATATTAAAATATTGTTTCTTGTACTTTCAGTTTATACGGTCTTCGTATAACGGTGAGGTTCATCCTGCTGTGGTGGTTTTTGAAGATGGTATATTCCTATGTGGCATAAGCTTAGAACAAAATCCACGTTTGGAGACTGCGCCCGTTCACATTGTGCGATCTTACCGTATGCCCGAGAGAAACTCATAATTTCTTGAAGGTATGATGTCCACCAATCCGCACTAGGCCAGCGTGGTGGACTATGCCCTAAATCCCTCTTCCAAGAGGCGACATAGGTACAATAATTGAAAATAAAACACATTTTGTAAATATGTACTTAGGTAGTATATTTTAATTTCCTTTTTTATTTATTTTTATATTATTTTATTAATTAGTAGTCAAATAATATTATGTAATAATAAAATTGATATAATTGAAATGAGTTTTATTTAATGGGATGCTGTATCAAGTGGTCGCAACACTTGCATAATTTTAAATAAATAACACAATTTCAATATACATTTTTATATTTGTAATTTGTATTTAGTTAAGTTTTTAATTATTGTAATATTTGCATACCTCATAAAGGTAAATATGGCGAACCAAATGTATAAAAACACCTTTTGTAAACACCCATATTTGTGCAAATAAAAGTATTTGTCTTTGTCTTTGTTAAAATCTTTTCTTATCTAATCTTTACTCCTAATTTTTAAAGAGGCGCGGTCAAAGCTTGGCAAGAAATACTGTCCCATAATAATCTATTCAGAATATCGATGATTCAAAATTTTAAAAAAGATGTTTCCTTTATTTTCTTATTTCCTTATCCTTTCTCCTCCTTTATTTCCTTATCTTATTTCAAACGAAAAAGTAAAACAGCTCATAGATGAAGTGAAAAAAACACAAAACAAAAACAAACAATAGGGAGTTTTGGCGGGAAGTCGAATTAGACATATTGTGCTGTTGTTTTATTTTTACTTTCTTAGTGTATTTTTGAGTTACATCGGATAAATTTGATGGCATTTTGTTCGATATAGGTTAATTAAAGTGCACGAGTGTGTGCACGTGTTTTGAATTAAAATAACAGTGCGAAAATATGTTTTTTCGGCTTGCCTTCAAAATTCCATTGGTCACGTTCTTGTAAAGAAGCCATCGCTTTACTTGAATGTCTGACTGACTTGACTGACTGATTACTAACGACTTACTGACTTTACTTATTATTACACGTCCAATTTCACAGAAACTGGCAAAAACGTGTGCAAATTTTATACTTGACGCTGGCAATACGCAGAGTTTGCGATGCCATAATTGAAGAAAAAAAAACAAACAATACAAAAAAATATTCTTAGTCTAAGACAAAAAAAGACTTGAAGCAATGAAGGATGTATAAATAGTTGAAATAGTTTATTAACAACTTGGGTAATAATATACACTTGATGTTTGTCATTGTTGTACGGCCATCGGCTAACCGTCATCCGCTTTGAGTGCGCTAAGGCCCCAATGGGCTAGGAGAATAAAGCGGGCGGAAAAAAACTCCAGCCCTGTTTTAAATAAATTTTCAGGTACATTAATTGTTATTTTGTGGTAATTATTTTATTAATCTAAATAATAATAATAATATAATTAATATAATTTTTTTTTAGTTTGTTATTGTCTGGAGCGCGCATGGCTCGGCGGCTAGTGTAGAAAGCAAGCGGTCTATGCAGCAAAGCCAAACGGGCGCGGTCCAGTGTGAGATGGGTGACCGCTAGTGGTAAATAATTTCATGCGCGTTTCCGTCCTTCGGAGGGTACTTTAAGCCGTCGGTCCCGGTTGTTGTCGATAGATAACAGTCGTTAACACCTTGTCGGAGGCCTTATGGGCGGTTTGAAAACATCCGACAGCGGGTTGGCCACTAACTCGCATCTCCACCTACCTGCATTGGAGCAGCGTGGTGGAGTAAGGCCTCCAGGCCTCCCCAATAAGGAGGAGAGACTCGTGCCAAGCATTGGGACGCAAAAAGGGTTGCAGCCATTGTCTGGAGCAGGATCTTATGAAAGAAAATAATAAGAAAAATCAGCGGAAAATTAGTAAATTTAAGAATAATTAATAAAGAATAATACTCTTAATGTATCCGGATAATAAATTAAACCCTGAATGGAAAATCGATATTTATTCCAAAAATCTAGCTTTAAACCGGACTAGCACGGTTCAGCAGAAAAAAATTAACAAATAAAACTTAAAAACTTACAAAGCGCCATCTTTTGTCGAATAGTAGAACAAATCCTCAAGTATTTACTCTTTTATTCATTGAATGGTGATATGGTAGGTAATTATAAAAATACAATACTTTATCATACAGTAAGAACTAAAAACCAATTAATCTAGTTATAAAATCCGTTGTTATGCTATGGTATGTTGTAGTGCATTATTTAGTTTTTACAGCCATCTAGTGTTGAATAGAAAGAACTAAATCCTATACGGTAAGTACCTTTATTTGCCGATAGATGGCATAGTCTTTGATAATATAAAGTTTACATTCATCTATGAACGGCTGCAACCAAAGGCTGCAACCCTTTTTTGCGTCCCACTGCTGGGCACGGGTCTCTCCCCTTTATTATTGAGCCATTTATTATTGCTCCAATGCGGGTTAGTGACCAACCCGCTGTCAGATGTTTTCAAACTATACAAATTCAAACCGCCCATAAGGCCTCCGACAAGGTTTAACGACTGTTATCTGTACAACAACGGGCACGACGGCGTAACGTGCCCTCCGAAGCACGGAAATGCGCATGAAATTATTGCCATTAGCGGTCCCCCATCTCACACTTGACCACGCCCGTTTGGCTTAACATACATCGCTTGCTTTCTACGCTAGCCGCCGAGCCATACGCGCATCGATTTGACGACCCGCGTGGCGCAATGGTTACCATGCCGGACTGCCAATCGAGGGGTTCCGGGTTCGATTCCCGGCGAAACAGAAATTTGAATGATGAGTTTAAATTTCTGTTCTCGGTCTGGGTGTTTGTGTTCCTGTCTTTGTATGTGTCCATGGTACCCACGACACAGGGTATTAATTACCTTACTGTGGGGCTATGAGTGTCTAACGTTTATTATTATTTATTTATTATCGATGAATAGTATAAATAAACAACTACAATAGTTTCTTCTATTCACTGATAGATAGCGATAGATAGCGTTGTCAAAAATAATTTTAAATTGTATTTTTGGAAAATTTGATCAGTATAAACGGTACAAATGGGTACTAACAACATTAAAGTAATCGAAACCTTTTCTCCAACATTATGTTGGCTCACAGCTCAGAATGCGGGTTTTTGTTAAATAAAAGATAAAACACTTTACAATTGCACGTATATTTCGTAGTTATGCAGTATACAAATCACATATGTAAATATTTCAAGAACGAATAAACCACCAACAGAACAAAAATGGAGTACTTACATATTAACAATCAACTTAACTATTATTCCTTCAATCCTTTACTTGTTTCACTTATTATTTTGTCTACGCGTTAACACTTTTTACTCTTTACTAATGCTTTTCCTTAGCCACGTCTCGATCCCTCAGTGCTTCCAACACGAATGCTGGCAGCTTGGTCGGAGAAAATAACGACAATTCATGTGACCGGAAGTTGGCTATGATTAACTGACGTGTCGGAAACGGAACAATGGAATTACCGCTACTAAAAATATCATAATAATACGGAATTAGTAATACAATATTCTTCATAAATAAATAAAAGCTAACAGCTCGGCCATCCTGCTTATAGCGTGTCCTCACGCTTTCTTACAAGTACAAAAGTACTATAAATTTTCTAAAAATATTACTAAAAATTACATTCTTTAACACATTATTTAATTATCTGTATAATGTACAATGTAGATTATATTTATCGAAAGCTCTTAAATAAAATAAAATAAAAACAAGAAATTACGTTCATTGTACTCAATAATTGTATTAATAGCAATTAATGCAGTAAATCATAATATATTTTTAATCGTATTTTTAATTTCAAACATAAGCTTTCTCATTTATACTGTAATCTTTTTTTTATAAGTAGAAAGAACATTACTTTTATACACTACACAAAAATAAATTGGCCTTAGTTTATTTATCTTAAGAATCCATTACCCGTAAACAAGCAATAAATTACTTCATATTAACATCTGAAATGAAATGTCAAAAATCATCATGAAATCTCAAATAAAGTCATAAAATAATTATATACCTAATATTTGGATTTGTATTTGGAACTTTTACACACTACACAAAAATAAATTGGCCTTAGTTTATTTATCTTAAGAACCCATTACCTAATTATATAATTTTTGGATTTGTATTTGGAGTCGAATTTTACATAAACATGTTCAATCGAAGACCCCACATGAGTGATACAAAAAGGATCCCATTCAAAACTGGAAAAAGTTATTGAATCTCGCCCTCGTCCCCTCCACCGGGGCACTTTCACTCCATCCCATTACTATATTATTATGGCCCCTAGAACTCCACTAAAAGCTTTAAATAACAACAAAGTCACCAATTCCACATTTGCCGTCAGACCTTTTGTCAATTTTTCTTTCAAAAACCCGATCAAATGTGTTTAAACGACTCACTCGACTCAACAGCGAACTATTAAACTATATATTCTACTCAACCTTCATAGCAATCAACTCTAAAGCAATAAACATGTCCAAAAATTACTTACAAAGACTAATGCGAGACACCTTCTCACTCAGATGAAAGACCCAGTCCGCAACTACATTACCCATAACAGACAAATTTCACTTTATTATCATTTTATTTTCACAAAGCCGAGGATCGGGTTCAGCCCGAAAAAAACAATAATCCATTTTCAAGAAGTGCATAATGGGAACAAACAATTTTATATCAGTGACCAATCCCTGTAATATGTGCAAGCCTCATGAAGGCAAACACGGCTAACTAAATATACAAGAACAACCCTTACTATCACATCAATCCGTGCAAAAATTTTTAGTCCTTGTCTAAACAACTTTTACACCAATATCAGTAAAACCAAGGTACCTCAAACAAGTAGAGAAGCAATCCCTGTCTATTAAAACTTCCAAGCGAAATCGGCCTTTTTGTCCTAACCCTTACCGCATCTCAGTGCCCGCTTGCATTCTTATTGCCAGTCATAACCACTTGACCGCAATTCATAGTCTCCCCAATCCCCTGCATTTGTAAGCCCTTGCTGCAAGTGAATCCCCGTAAATATTTACATCAAACTTGGACGCACAAACAGTTAATGCCGAACCTCTACTACTCTCGAGATTCACTATACTCCATAAGTATCTATTACATCCACCTAAGATAATTGGGTAGTTAACTGATGTCCAGAATGTGCCACTTATAAACAAAACACGAAAACAGACTACCCACTATCACATAAATTCAAATAGTTGGAATATCAAACATAATTAATTATTGATCTATCGCTTTCTAGTAAATCGAGTCCCACCAACATCCCGTACCATAACACAGGCTAGCGACGTCACTAACCAGCACTTTTCTCTCTACCCTCCAAGTTAAAACGATCACATCCCGCACATACACTTCTCAAATTTATATGTTTGATGTCTAGGCGCCAACTCTACAACAAAATTGCCAAATCCAAATCAAACCAGTTTAAAATATCAGTCAATACCCCAATTCCCTCCCCGTATCAGAGATACATTTTACTTATAAACACTATTACAACCAAAATAGGAGTTTTAAACAACTCTCATGTATGTACGTCCCACAATCTGTAAAATAACAGGCCACTGCTACGCAATATGATATATTACACAACACCAGAGAGGACTCTATTAAATCAGTAAATCGACCGTCCATATCTTACACTTGCTTTCTACACCCCCGAGCAATCCATGTTTATAAACGCCTCCTTCAGACAAACTAAAAACTAGGGCAATAAAAATCAGTTCATGATTCGCTCTAAAATGCAAAACGGATGGTTACCAATTTCTGATTGGTGTACTTTCTATGTCCATCCTATCAATAATTATTAATGTCGAACTCCCAGTTATTTCTATAGAGAACTAAGCAATCTGAAACACTCATCTACATCATCTACATCATAAAAGTCAATTGCTTCGCCAATAATATGCAATAACCTGCACTACAGCAACTTTAGTGGCCCTTCACACCTAACGGTACAATTGTATTTGTGGCAATACCTCTTCCTCACCTTTATCAGTTTGTGAATCTAATTTAAAAGACCTGAACCTATTCTGCTTTTAAACCAAATCAAAGCTAGTCTCGTCACACAAAGAACACTTTGCCAACATCTCGCCACAATGAAAAACATATTAGCGTTTTGTAAAGAAAGTACCAGGCTTCGATTAATACCGCTGAAGGCTTCAACCCTACATTCAATACCGTAAGTTTGATACACTTTTCGATGTCCCACAGTGACTGTCCCAAAATAATTTCGCACCCGCCCAGGTTCGGTAAATTGGCCACTTGAATTGACTGCGACTATAAGGTTACTTACAGCTCTCTACAAACATTGCCAAGCCCGACCAACTTTGGAAAAGAGCAGCGAATCATATCCCCCCATCTTATATACATATTTCTGAATATTCTTCCACCTTCTTAATCCAGATTAAAATGGTTTGCTCTTTACACAAAGGATCAAAATCCGGTATTACATCGCTATTAAAATATTTTATAATCAGCGACCCAGCCCAGCCAGGGCGACTCAAAGACAGGTACTCCAGTTTTACCAATGTAACTAAAAAAACTTCACCAATTTAACTTAAATAACCTACGGAACCTACCTATTTCAACAAACTCTACTCCACCTTAACATGGTACGTATAACGCCACTGCGATTCAGAATTCCGCTCAACGCCGTACCACCGTTACATAATATGCAACCCCAGTGTGACGGGTGACGGGAAGAAAACAGCTTCGAAAACATCGCAGTACTTCGAATTCATATTCCAAACATTCAGCATCTGTGAGTCAACCTCAGGAGATAGAGACATCATGAACTCCTTCTCAGCGTTATTGTAGATGTGCAATTCCCCAGCACATTACCCCAATGTATGTCTGCTAGACCACAGTGCACGCATACAAAGCTCCCAAAAAGCAAGACTCCCAACAAAGCCTCGTTATACTACAATTAGTTCGAAAACGAAACCCTAATGACTTATACACCTATCCCTTCCTCAAAATTCACACTATTGGTGAGAAGCGCATTGAAATCTGTTAGGTAGTTTGAGACTACCTAGTTCATATAGACAGACATAAAGACGCGTCAGCGGGACTAAATTTTATACGTTAGGATTGACAAGAACTTATCTAAAATTATCTCAATTTCAAAATCCCCTTGACTACCACTACAACTCACCGTAGCTCAAATACATATATAAATATATAGTATATAAATATTATTACAAAATAGTTTGTAATACTATAATTTAAAATAATGTTAAATAGAAACTTTGCACACCAATGTTTATGTAATTCAATTTTTTTCTCTTTTTTTTGTAATTTTGCTCACTAAATTTTGGTTAATGTGAGACTATAATTTTCTAAACAAAACCAACTATTCATATACCACATTTTGGCAAATAAATAATTTCGTTTCATGATTTCATTACATTTCATTTCAAATTACCGCTCAGATGCTGCTTCCCTCTACCAAGACGTTGCGAGTTGCGTTGTTGAGTCTTGAAGGCCTCCTCTGCAAACCTTATCGCTGCATTGCTAATAATAATAATAATAATAATAATAATAATTGTTTATTGCCTTATACATAGGATTACAAAGATATAAGAACGACAAACATAAGTAGTAAGGCAAAAGGATGTGACTCAGCTTATGCTGCAACAGGATCGAGCGAGATCCTGCGCAGCGCTGTTTTTCAGTCACACCCTTGTCCCTTAGGTATTATGCGGGAGTAACCAAGCCTTCGCCGCTGATTTACAACTGAGAACTACCATTTTAAATTATTACATTATTACATTGTTCTCGAAAAAAAAAATTAAAATTATAATTATTTAAAATATTCAAGAAACAATTTAGGCATTAAATACGATACTTATCTCATTCACATAAAAAAAAATTTATAATGCATTTTAATTACAATTAATTATTACATACAATCAATAATTCGAATAAATAAAAGCAATGATAGTAGAATTCATCAATAAAATAAAGAAAAAAGGTTATATAACATAAAATTATAATAGAAACATAAATTTAAAATTAATTCAATATTAAAATTTACACAAATGAAAGACAGTGCGTTTGTGAGTGTGTGTAAGTGTGTGCGTGTGTGTGTGTGTGTGTGTGTGTGTGTGTGTGTGTGTGTGTGTGTTTCAAAAGTAATGTTTTAGTTTCAGGAGTTTACTGTAAGTGGACGTAATGTTTTCCGCAGCGAGTTGTCTCTTTAGTAGAGCTGCTTTGTACTTTGTTTTGAAGCAATCTGTGGTCATTTGTTTTCTTAACGGTGGAGGTAAGTCATTCCAGATTCTCGCTGCGGCAAATTTAAACGAGCCCCTGAATCTAACTGTTTTGTGAGCTGGTGTATGTAAAAGTGTCTGTGTGTTAGAGCGATAGCCTCTGCCTGAAAGATCTTTAATCCATTGAAGTTTTACGTATAAGTATTCAGGTTTTTTGTTCCAGATTACTCGGTGGGTAGTTGAAGCAAAATATAGATCTCTTCTAGCCTTCATATTCAGTATGCCCTTTTTGTTTAAATATGGTGTAATGTGCTCCCTTTTTGGGACATTAAAACAGAAGCGGATACAAGCATTTTGAACCCGTTGTATCGCCGTTTCCATTTTAACACTTATTTTTGGGCCAAAGACATTACTACAGTAATTAAACTGAGACAGCACCAGAGACTCACATAAAAGCAGACGTAGCTCCTCTTTAATATAGGTTCTTATTTTGTAGAGTGTTTTCAGCTTGTAAAATGCAGTTTTTATTTTACTGTTAATATGCTCTACAAATTTCTGTTCGCCGTCTAATATAAGGCCTAGATTGCGCGCAGAACTTACTTGTTTCAAAGCTACACCATTGATTTTAACCTTGTCCTCACAGTCCAAGACATTTTTTATTTGATTTTTTGTGCCCAAAACTAACATTTGTGATTTTGCTGGATTTAAAACTAAATTATTATTGCAAGACCAGATATAAATTGTATTAAGGTCGTCATTGATCTTTTTAATAGCCTCTCGCGTATTGTTGCTATTAAATGAATAATATAATTGTGTATCATCTGCATAAAGATGATATTTGCAGTGTGTAATTTGTGTCGGGAGGTCTGCTGTAAAGATAGAAAAGAGAATGGGGCTAAGCAGTGATCCCTGTGGAACACCTTGATGCAGAGGTTTGAAGGCGGAGAATATCTTTTTTCCCTCAGCATCTTCAGTTGCCACCATCTGCTCTCTGTTGGTTAGAAAAGATTGGAACCAACGACAAGTACTCTCTGAGAATCCATAGTACTTTAACTTCCTTAATAGTAGTTCCGGACGGAGACAGTCAAAAGCGCGTGAATAGTCTAGGAGCACCATAATGCTGCTCAAGCCCATGTCTGAAGCCTCGGTTAGGTCATCTGTCACGTGGAGTAGAGCTGTCTCTGTACCGTGACCTTTTTTAAAGCCTGATTGAAATTTTGGAATTATTTTATTTATCTCTACATAATCTGTGACTTGTTTTAGTACCACTTTTTCCAAAACCTTGGATAGTACTGGTAAAATTGAA